>NC_051165.1:238696600-239435350 GCF_013339725.1 Rhipicephalus microplus
ACGACGGCTGACGCAGCTAATGACGGCGAGCGTTGGTGCTGTACTGGGAGAAAGATTTATGACCTGGTGGTGTTGAAGCGCCGTTGCGCGAGGTGTCCACCTTGACGCAAGAACGGCTCCGAGATCTCGCGCGAAGCCCGAACCACAGCTCACGAGTCACAGTGGGCGAATGAAGAAGGCGTCCCTCTGCAGAAGCCAGCACGCCTGTCCTTCAACAGTGCCCTGTCAGAGGTCTACGTCCTTCGGCAGCCTGTCACGTTGATTATAGCTGTGTCATAGTCAATGCAAGCTGGAAAACCACAACAACCACAGGAACCACATCCACTACGTAGTGCCTCGTTATCATAGAGGGGTTGCTGCTCTTAAAAAGACAGCAAATTATATCATCATCATCATCATCATCATCATCATCATCATCATCATCATCATCATCATCATCATCATCATCATCATCATCATCATCATCATCACACACCACCACTGTAATAATAATAATAATAATAATAATAATATTAATTATTACTATTATTATTATTATTATTATTATTATTATTATTATTATTATTATTATTATTATTATTATTATTATTATTATTATTATTATTTCTTCGCTGCGCTCTGCATACGCTCTCTTTCGTCCTCGTTCGCTTCCGGTTACGAAGACGCCGATTTCGCAACATGCCGAAACGGGCGCCTAACAAATGTGCTGCGAAAACAACGTGTCCATTTATTTTGCGCACTGTCAGGAGGTATTCAGAGGAAGCAACACATTTCCCAAGAGAAGAGCAATCGCAGCACATACCAGAAAGGCATTATTTTCTTGTTAATTCTTTTAATAGCTTGCATTCACGCTGTACTGTTCCCCCACGTTTTCCCGCAAGTTATCCACGACCAAATCGTGCTAGATAGCCCTCGTTTTTTAATCATAGACAACAAAACGCGAGAGTAAGGCCGATGATGATTGCAGTTGTGTGGCTGAAATGAGAATGGCACAACCAAGGATAAGAGCTAAGAGGGTAAAAGTAAGGAAACACAAAATATTTTGCAGTATTGATCATCCTTAACCATTGTAAATACAATATAAATATACTATAACGAGTGATACACAACGGCAAAACATGCCGTTTTCATTAAGTTACGGTAAACCACTTTTTATTACTCCTTGGTTATTGTTAGTTATTTATATAAATAATATATTATTTGCGGTTTAACGTCCCAAAACCACGACATGATTAGGAGAGACGCTGTTGTAGAGGGTTTCAAAAATTTTGACTACATGGGGTTCTTTAATGTACACATAAGCTAAGTACATGGGCCTCAAACATTTCCGCCTCCATCGGAAATACAGCCGCCGTACCTGGGATTCTATCCCTCGACTTGCCGGTTAGCAGTCGGGTGCTATAACCATTAGGTCACCGCGGCGTGGCTGGCTCTTGTTATGTGAAACGCCAAATGGTTGTAACCAAGTAGTTTTAAAAGTATCGCTGATGTGGCAATACTGCCGCGAGAATGAAGTCGTACTCAAGAAGAGTTTTGGCCCTATACCACCTAACGTTGTGACCGCGGCTACCATCGTTGTAGGGGCAGGTTAAAACCACATCATGCAGCAAAGGAAGAAAAAGAACTGTTCGCTATCCACCCTAGAAGTTCAATATGCCATTTTTTCGAGAGATGCTGGTCAATGCACGCCTTTGTGTTACTCGTTTCTGCAAAAATGAGCGAAGCCATCGCAAATTTCGTTGGAGATGAAGTTACGGATACGCATCTAGATGTGTTACTTACATTGGTAACAACTATCTCTTATTTGCGATGAACCTAGCATTTAAGCTGGCAATGCAGAAAAATAAAGTTTATCTCCGACCGAGCACCATACGGGAAACACTGACTACACTTTTGAGGGCGTTGTGACAGCTGACATTCCTGCATTTTTGAATAAATCTTATTGGTTTTAACAGGCTGTAACATGCATTGAGAAACACTTCGGTATCTTGAACATGCTTACGATATATATTTAAGAAATTCCACTTTTTTTTGCAGCTAGATAACAGCATCAAAGAAGAGACTCGTTTGTACGAACTTTGGTTATTCGTGCAGCAGACTTGATTTTGCGCGAGCAGAGAGGTGGGCAAAAGACCCATCAATTCCCCACGCTGTGAATAAGTTTCGCTCCGGGGAGATCAAAATTGATGTGCTGATAAGGAAAAAGGCATCGAATGCATACGTAGAATTCCTGTAAGCATTGCCACGTATAATGTTCTCCTCGAACTATTTTAGGCTGCTAACACCTTCGCTGAGGTAATCGAAGCACAAATAACAGCGCAAACAGTACATCTCTCGTCTTCAAAGGCGGGCAGAAACATGTTAAAGTCCGCATGACTGGCTTTCTTGGCGCATCGACGAGAATGCCACGAGCCAGCTCTCCCATAGACTTTGAGCATAAAAGAAAAGCCCCGCCACGGTGGTCTAGTGGCTAAGGTACTCGGCTGCTGACCCGCAGGTCGCGGGATCGAATCCCGGCTGTGGCGGCTGCATTTCTGATGGAGGCGGGAATGTTGTAGGCTTATGTACTCATATTTGGGTGCACATTAAAGAACCCCAGGTGGTCAAAATTTCCGGAGCCTTCCACTACGGCGTCTTTCATCATAATATGGGGGTTTTGGGACGTTCAACCCCACAAATCATTATCATAAAAGAAAAAGAAGAGCCTTGATCAAAGTACTTTCGTAGATGTGGCCCAGTACGGGTACACGGATTCATTTGTAGATTTTGTAGCTTATGTCACGGGAAAATCCTTGATGCAGCTTCGATAAGGTACATCCCGATCGCGGCGGCCGAACAGGCTCCCATTGTGATAGCTATGAACGACCCCTCATGGTCTTACATTTACGCGCATTGGAGGCCGCGGTGTCCCAAAAGATCCCCGGTGACCTCCTCTAAGCAGCGTAACCGACCTCTCGGCCGGTCCCCTTTTTTGGGTGTAATAAAGTTTTGATCACCATCATCATTCCATCTACACTGACTCGATAACAGCCATCCGGGCATTTTTATCCGATCTAATCTTGAAAGAAGCGGTGGCTATAATCAAGCACAGACTGACTGATGCATTTCAATCTATGACGTGGTTCTCAGTGCCCATAAGAATCAATGTAATTCCCTCAAACCCAACTCCAATAGGCTCGTTGATGGCCAAGCGCGAATTCTAACGTTCCGCGATGATCCCCGTACACCAGAAAATCCGATTTTGTGAGGATAACAACAACCCATGACTCATTTTCACGAATTCATGAAACGCTCTAAACTTGGGCGCAGAAATTTCCCGCTCCCGCACCCAAAACTCACTAGACCTCCATCTCCCACACCGAGTTAGTCACTAACTGGATCTTTTCAATCGAGAGGAAGGCTTAGCCGTTTTGCTTCGGACATCGACCCACACAGCTCTGAGTGCCACGGAGAGTATCGCTAATTATTGCATGTGATCTGGCAGTGTTCTGCGTTACAACACGTCTCTTTAATTAAGCAAGAGGACTGGGAGGAAGCCTTCAATAGCGGGGTCATCCAGGAACAACAAATGGCTGCCCAAAGGGCCCGAGAACGGACTGAAGACCACGCTTTTCCGGTTCCAACGTTAGCGTGGCCCGCAAGTACGACATGTGTGGTTCCTTAGGACGCGAATAAAGTTTCTTGACTCTCTCGCGCAGTAATAATGGTCACCCGGAAAGTCATCACTCGTGATAACGAAGAAGGATCGCACGTCACAGACGTGAACTAACTTCACGCTACGTCGTCTTCTCCAATCATAAAAAAGAGGGGGTGTGTTCAGAGGTGAAAGTTTTCCGGTAAATCTTCCTCTATTGCACACCGGTGTCTGCTTACGTATTTCCGTCGAAGCGCTAACGCTACCGACAAGCACCGCCGTTCACAGGCCGCTAAGTCTAAGACGCCTTGTCGAAGCTACGTAGCCGGTATTACCAGTTTCCTTTCTCCCTGCACCTAGCGACAACTTTTGCCGGCAGCACAATCAATACTACGTAGGCGGAGCTTCTACTCCCGAGTTACTAAGCCGTGTATTTTCTTCGTATGGTCAGTTCTTGGCTTGGTTCTAGACATCGGAATCGGTTAAAATAATCATATAAAGTCAGTATTTATACTCGTAAGGCACAATCTAGTTTAGTCCAGCTTCGTAATCGCCGACGTACTTCCAGTATTGCACTCTTTCACAACTTCTTTTGCAGCGCCCTTAATCGAGCACCAATAATATTCGCTGTAGTCATTCCCCAACGCATCAACCATCCGCAACAAGACGCAGACTGTGAAATGCTAAAGGGCCGTGTGCTGTGTGACGTCAGTGGACGTTAATCAGGACTACCAGAAGGTCGAAATTTCCGGAGCCCTTTATTACGGCACTACTCATAATCATTTTGTGGTTTCGGAAAAAAAAAACTCCAGATATTAATAAGTCACAGGCCACCATCATAATTTGGCAATTATCACCTTGGTATTCTCGTTGCATAAGTGACAGCGAGCCCATTCGTGTTAAGGTGGGATGGCACATACATTATTCTGCAGAAGTAAATACGATCTGAAGCACACAGTTTATCTGAAATGCGAGGGCCAAAAATAGAGCTGGACGCTGCTGGAAAGGAAGCAATTAACACTGCTACCGGAGCGTAGGACTGGTGCGGAGTCAAATCAGTTCATGTAGCAGAACATACTTAAAACCATAAAAAAACAATATTCTTTAGGAGCTGCATGTTTGGCGAATATTTATTACCTTTTTTAGGCTTCTTTCGTTGTATTTTCCCAGAAAAGGTGGGCCCATCAGGGCGAATGAAACACAGAAAAAGTTTAAGCTTCCTCTGGCTGCTCGAATTTTCGCCGAAGCCGGAATTGAGTGTCGTGTTTCATACGCAACAGTCCTCATGAGGAGGAGGGTGGAAACGAAGAAAAGAAGGACAGGAAGGCCTCGTATACGTCCGGTCTCGCGCGTCCGGTCTCGTATCCGGGGAAGAGGACTACGGGATGAAAAGATAGGGAAGTAGAAAGAAGTGAGCATGCGAAAAATTCGCGGTAAGCTCGATGGGCTTTCCATAACTCAGGTTCTCTGGAATATTACGTTCCACTGCGGACAGTCACATCGTGGTGCCTTCTGAAGAATCCATAAGAGTTAACCCATGTCGCACTCGCGCGGCTCTGCAAATAGGGTCAAATGTATCACTTGAAGTTTGGGGCGTCCAGAAACAATTCCTGCTTCTTCTATCTGGCATTTTTTGCTCTTGCTTCGATTCAGTTTTCGTCCGCTAACTGTGCTTGAATTGTGACCGAAAAGTGTGAAGAAGGCGGTCGCGGACCCCCCAGCTAAGAGAGGAGTCCAATATGGCTCCCAGCATCGACCCTACGAGTCGACAAACAGCAGCCCACGTCGAGACGTAACAAAGGAGCGGCCTTAAAGAACAGCCGCTACAAAAAGCTTTCAAAAGAAATGGCAAATAAACAAAAACGCTATAAAAAAGAGCCGACAAAGCCCATTCTTGCGGGAATAGCCGACGCCGGCGGCATTCCAGAAGTTTCCTCCATTCAAGCTGCGCCTTTTTTTTTAGTACCTTCCTGTAGCATCTGTTTCCTCCTCTCCTTCCAGGTGCGATGGCACGAAAACGCCGCTGTCCCGAAAGAATCGATCCGCTTCGAAGAGGATCCCTTGCACGCGAAGCCCAATCAAAAGCCGTTGCCTGCTATTTCGAGCTATACGCTGTCGGCGTCGGGGAACCTATAGAGATGCTTCCCTCTTGTGGCGTGGAGGACGAAAATATGATGTAGGGAGATGATGGCTTTTCAAACGAAGCGGATCATTGATGGCTGCTTCCCTGATTACTTTCACCTTTCGCCGTGTCCATAATCTAAACCGTCTCACCATCAAATAAAAAGCCACAGTTTCACCGAAAGGTCGAAGCCGGATAGCAACAAACTGGAATGTCATACGACATTGCCCTTTCCCACCATTCCCTACAAAAATAATCCAATATATCTGTTTGAAATGTATTGCTCTGGTAATCCCACGACATGTTCTAGACTGTAGCTATGCCGTCTATGCCTGCGATTGCCCCTCACCAAGGGTCAGGCTTCATATTAGATACTATTGGAGAGTATGGGTGGATTGGGGTACGACGATATGGAGTCGGACTACATGTGCGGCCTCACTGTGTTAGCGATGTAGAGCAGGATAATTTGCACGCGTTAGAATGATTTTGTAGTATATCAGTGTATGTGGTGTGTATGTGTATGTGAATGTAGATGTGTCGGTGGTGGAGTCGGCACAGGAGTTGGTGTCGCGGGGTAAGAGTGCTCGGGCGGATGCATAAGCTAGCTTATTGCCTCTCACTCTGCAGTGGTCGGGTATACAAATAAACGTTTCCCAGTCATCCGCAGTACCACCATGCTACCCGTGAAAGTAATCTGTGTTTACAGCCGCGCTTTTGCGGTCGAGATTTCCCGTGAGTTGTAGATAGTAAATTATCATCATGATCATGCATCGGCACGCGCTATATTCATCCAACTTTATATCATCTTACTTCACCGCTTTACTTCCTAAACACTTTCGCCGATTTGCGTGGCATAGGATGCAAAAGTTTTGATGGAAGAGGGTATGAGAATAAATAGAAAGAAACAGTGAGACAGCAAGAAAGATATATAAATAAAAATTTCTTGACGAAAAAAAAACTTTTCTATCTTTTTCGTATAGCTACACGCATAGATACAAACGCACGCAAGGACGTATACAATGCGATTAACTAGCTGATATGGCGCTCACCTCTATATTACCCCTAAAGTTAGCTTGATTCACTCCTAATTTTGAGTTGGCCCATCACCACCCTATTTGTTTTCCACAGTGCCGAATGCATTCTCATGGAGAAGGCTCCACGCCATTATAAAAGCGCCATTAATAGGAGAACTCACCAAATTGACGCATTAAGGATTTCTATTGGAGCCTTCAAACCATATTAATTTTCCGCTGTGCAGTTACACGGTAGTTACTGCTCTTTTTTTGACTGCGATTCCTAGCTCATTCATGTTCTTGTCTACTTCCGTCGTTCGGAGTGTATACGTTACTGTTTGGCAACCTTCTCGTGGCACGATGTCATTTGTGTCGTTTCGTAATCCTTTCAGCATGCAGTATTGAAGTCTGCGGAGTCAAGCTTGGCTCGATGGGTGTTTTGTATCTCTAGGTACTGGCAAGTTCACCGAGCAGTCACGTTATCAGCTATGCAAATACTGCGTGACAGACGCTTGAAATCACACCAGGCGTCACAGCACGTGAATCGCGAAACAGATGGGTGATTTAAAGTTGCCTGCCAAGTGCCGCGCATTAATTCATCTCCATTGTCGGCCACAGCAGGAACGAAGTGCGCAGCGACATAGGTATACACGTACTGCTTTACTGACCCACATTGGTTTTTCTTTGCTGAAAGAAAGGTTGAGGACGCAACGCACGCAGAGAAAAAAAGAAGGCGACAGGATAGGGTATTCCTTGCAACAGAACTTTATTTGAAAAAAAAAAAGGGGGGGGGGGGGGGGGGGGGCTGCTTTTTATTTACATGCGATAATGTACGCAGTTACACTTGCTTGTGCAGTACAATGACGTACAATCCCCGTTTATGATATCACTATATACAAAAAATGCGCTTCTGCTTTACGCAAGGTAACAAATGTGTCACCGATGCAAGCATGCCATTTCACATGAATAAAATACGCCTCCAAACGTTCACGTGCCGCAGTGTTCTTGCTCGTTCCATGTTTGCAAATATTTATATGGTCTGGCCCGCTGCACGCAAGATTCACAGTGCGTAGATAATTATTGATAACTGATCTTATCTTGAATCGAAACTCGTGCTCCCTTGCCCTGATATTAACGCAGCGTATGGTCTAGCTGTTGTACACTTCGCCGCGTTTAACTCGAATTTCGTAATGTGGAAACATATGAGCGCACAAGGTAGAAAGAAAAGCACTTGACAGGAAAGACGCTCACGACTGAACTTTTATTAGAAAACCACGCACACCGCGCAAGGTATACACGAACGGCCTTGCATGGTCTGTACCTCAATGGGCCAGCTTTTGCGGCGCTGAAATGCGCGTACAAAGGCCGCGGCCAATTTCCGTGGCGCTGTAATAAGAAGTTGCACCTGTTCGCACGACACAACCTGCGGTATTTTATCCACCGGCGGCATTGTTTACGGCTCGCCTCCCAGATTGCGAAGGAGGGTTTCCGTTAATGCTACCGTAACAGCGCAATAGTGTCGTCTCTTCCAGCCCCTCCGGTCGTTTGCGCTGTTAAGCATTCTATATCATTTTATACCAACAGGCCGAATCCTAATGTCTCTTAAGAGTATCCGACTGATTTTGTCCTCTGCAGGTAAATTTTTCCTGTGTTTATTGAGCACACCACGCTAATGAAGATTTAAGGCACATTGATGCTATTGCCCTCTTAACGAACGTTGTGTGCGCTGAGTCTTAGGATAAAAGCTCTTTGCGAGAGCGAGACACCCAGCGAAATTGTCGCTCTGATCGCTTCAAAGGCAAATCTAAAATATGCAAATTGTCAACTAAAGGCCGCTTCGTTTACCAAGTTGTTTAAACAAATGAAGAACGTCATTCACTGCATCAGCGATCGTTACATAAGAGTCAGATTTTAAAATCAGTAAAAAAATCGTCAACATATCTGAAAACGTGTATATACGCAGATAGCACATGGGCATCGTGAAGAATCAAAGCTACCTTTCGGTCAGCAGCAGCTAAAAGCAAATGACATTATGCCACACGTTCTAGATATGCTGGTCTTAATGATGCTCTTCATCAGTGACACGTCTGTTACCACACGTAAAGTATACGCGCATAATTTTATATTTTGATGTCATAAGCGTGGGATTGCAACTGTAATTGCGCGCATGTCCGTGTGTATATAAAGGGGAACCTTTTCCGGTTCAAACAAATTAAATTGCAGGTGACGCTCTATTCTGCGCCCTTCTTTTTTCGTCTACGTCGACTGCCTCCTTAACCTTTATTCTGGATGAACTATTTATAAAACCCCGCAACACATTGTAATAGGTTACTTCAGTGTTTCGCAAAACACTGATGAATTATGGCTCAGTATTTACTTCACAACTCTACTTGTTGTAGGTGCAGTGAAAGATTTTACAGCGGGCTACAAAACGGTCCATGCTCCAGCTTACTCTGTGACTGTTTTACGAGTTCCGCAAGCTGCAGGGTCTTTTTGTTCCAAGCCTTCTTTCTCAGATATCGAATGAATTTTAAGCGTTAGCATTAGATGGCTCACTAAACGCAGAAAGTGGCCTGCGGAGGCGCCAACCCATGTGATTAAAAAAAACAAAAACAAAAAAACAAGCGGTGGCTAAGATAGATTTACCAGCACAAAAAGAAGAAACACTTAAGAAGAGACGCATGTACACACACAGTGCTATGTGCGTGTTTCTTCTTTTCAAAGACGATAGCCTTGGGGATCATCGACGCAAAAATTTCGGTCTGTCTGTCACGTGTGACCTGACTTGATGCGCTCGTTCACCTGCGCTGCAAGCTCGAGGCACTCTAACGCAGCCCCTCCAAAATACCATTCACCGATCGTCTTGCGCAGAACATCAAATAAAAGTTTTGTTCGCTATCTATAGACGCAAAATATTGTCTTTCGACGACATTTGCAATGTAACATGCAGATACGGGGCCATTTTTTTTCGCTGGTAAATCTATCTTAAGAATGAACCAACTCACCCATGATGCAGTTTTAACAAGCGGTGACGTCTAATATCACCAATATCAATGACGTCATGAGATGACATCATCCTTTCGCAGTGCTTTCGTGACCAGCTCACCGGTCACAGATGCACTGTAAAACCGACTGTCGATGGCGGCACGTGGGGATTAGTACAATTACTGACAAGAGAAAAGAGGATCGCTTATGCCTTCCAGTCAACTCAGGCGATTGGTTAGGAGAACGGGAGAGTTTTTTCACAATAGCTTCGTGCTACACAAGTGTTTTTTCGTTTTTTTTTACGCGTCTTACTACGCATTGCAGGTTTGCGAGCGCACAACGAAACTAGACCTGAAAGCGCCCAATTTTCAGTAACGATGAATTGGAAGGAAGGTCGCGAGTGAAATAGGCCGTTCCGAGAAGCAAGCCGCACCGTGCGCGCGAAGTTTTTTCAAGCGTTTTCCCATCTTTTCAGGAACACGGAAAGCCCGCAACAGAAAACTAACTCGTAAACGAATTTCGGACAGAAAAACAAAACCCTATTGGTCGATCGGAGGTTGCAGCCCCGATCGACCAATAAGGGGGCCAATAGGAAGAGCTGTTCTCTATGGTTTAAAACGGCAAACAACGGCATTTGGCACTTAAGCCTTACCATTGCGCTGTGAACGTCGGCATAAGCTGGGCTCGACGTGAGCGACTGTGCTGCTCTGCTTTTAAGCTAACAAAGAGTGCGAACGGAGGCGTGACCAGGAGTGCAGTGCCTGTTTTTCAAGCCTGGCTCACTTAGTGCTTGGTAGTGCTATCGAACCCTTCCACTGATTCCAAAATAACAATGTAGGGCAGTAGCAAGAACTTTCTTTTGTTCGGCGGGTGTTTACGCGTAAAACGGCTAACTTTGGCAACACGTGGTCGATGCGAAGGCGAGTGAATGCTGTGGATATCAGCTGAAATGTTAGTTAATGCATGAAAAAAAAAATGGCAGCATATCCACGGAGTGAATAATGGAGAGTGGGGCGAAGCATCCGTCCGTCCATTTGTTCTTGCTTCCGTCTGTTCATGCGTGCGTCTGTGTGGCCGCCCGCGCGTCCATCCACCCGTCCGTGCGTGCGTCTGTTCATGAGTCCGCACGTCCATCTGAGCGTCCGTCCCTGCGTTCGTCCATGCATCCGCTCCCGCGCCCGTCCATGCGTCCATCCGTCCGTGCAGTCATCCATGCATCCGTCCATGCATCTGTCTGTGTGTCCATTCGTCCACCTATTCAACACTCCAAGTACCACCATCTCGCATCTTTTCATCATATATTCCTCATATAGAAGCACCGCCATCCAGCGGACGTTCCAAGGACTAAACGAGAGGTGGCACACGCACACTTTCTTACGGCTTGCGGTTCGTGTCTACTTCCCACCTTCAACCACCTCGAGTTCATGGTATATACTACTTCACTGTATTCATGCCACTGCGGATCAACGCTCGCTAAACCTTTTTAAAACCAAGGAGGTAACGCCCAGCGAGTATAACGTAGCAACCCTTTCTTGTCAGATAGTGCTCAATGTACATGCCAAGGGATGCTAAGGGGGAATGAGAGACAGGAGAATTCGGCTTTTAGTTAACGCGCACGCTGCGAATTTTTCATTGTTCAACAGCACACTGAAGAAATATCTCACCGGCACCACCTTGGAGGTCAAAATGTAAGAGTGCTTACACACTACTACTACTACTACTATGACTACGAGGGACGAACGGGTGCCGCTATAAGGAGCTTCACCCCTAAAATGTAGGGGGTGTTAGAACAGCGCTAGTCGTTCCAGGTCTCTGGCTGGGCTGCCTTCTCGCACGCGATGGTTGCGGAAGTGTGGGAACGAACCGAACAAGCTAATATCTGACGCACTTTTCTTTTTCCTATTCAACAGCAAAGCTTCACCTAGGCCAGGGTTTTGTGAATTTTTTGTCCCCGGCAGCAGAAACTTACGTGCGGTAGGTATTGAGCAAATGACACCGCCGGTGTCTACAAAATGAAGAAGGGCGACAAACACCGGCTAAGATTGTCAAACGGCAAGTCATGCAAGATTACGCATGTTACGAAATCAAGAATGTGACAAAAAGACGCAAGTATGTCATGCTGCTTAAACGAGGGCATACGCTAAGCTCGAACGGCACTTTCTAGACTGATATTTTGGATTTATTTGTATAATGCTTGGCCGGCTGCCGTCGGAAGTCCTGTGTCACGCTTGTAGCGTGTACTGAAGAACGTCGCTGGAGCCATTCTCACCGACAGAGTGGAATGGCCCATATTTTTTTCATCGCGCCTACCAACAATAAGGTTATTAAAATTGACCTATAAAACAAACACAAAAAGCCAGATGATATGGCTAGTCCTGCTTCATAATATATCTGCTCAAAATTCACAATAATGAAGAGCGGGTAATTAAGCAACGTTTATGAGCAGTGATTGGATATGATCGACTGCTGAACAGAAACGGGATGATCTGCCACATCACAACGCTTAACGCTAGAACCTTGTCTAGTGAGGCAAGTCTAGCTGTACTATTCGAGAAGCTAGAGGGTGTTAAATGGTATGTAATAGGGCTCAGTGAGGTTAGGACAGATGAGGCCTATATAGTGCTACAGAATGAGCATGTCCTTTCCTATCATGGGCTGGCTGACAGATCTGCCGCAATTGGTAAATGTGGTTTCTGTAGTAAGTGTGACAGATAATTAGTGCTTTAGAAAACTTAGTGACACTTACGTTACTATCAATTAAGAGACTTTATAGGGACTCTGAAGGTTATCTTTTAACATCTACCTACTCAAGAACGCAAGTGTATCGACGAATCAATCAGTATAGATATTCGTTTCTGTTGAAGAAGAGGACTGCGAGACATAAAGTTTTGGCAGCCTTGCTATGCCCCAGTGCTCTCAAGGTTGGCAGTGCAGCTTAATGACAATTAGTCATGTACTAAACTTTCAAACAATTGAATATATAGTATCGAGCCATCGTAAGTGAATTGGGAATTATGCTATGCAAACAAAGACACAAACAAACTCGCAAACCGAAAGATTAGCGTGAACGTGATAAGAAAACATTATCGCAATCAAAGGAAAATAAGAATAAAAAAGGTATATTTACTTATATATATTGTAGTCTTGCAAATAAATACGGTTCGAGGAAATATTAAAAAAACTAAGCGGTTTGATGAGGTTAATATAGATGGTGTAATACTCATTTTCTCTTGTCTGATCTCAAGAGTTTTGCGAGGTGAATGGCATTCTGTAAACTGCTTTTGGCTTGTCCGTGAGAAATACGATAACATGAGAGCTAACGTCTCGATGCAGTTATACGCAAATTTAGGCCTCAAATCTGATTGACAGCAACATGTGGGGTTCACATTTTTTCCTCCACAATTTACGCTGGGGAGCACTGGTCATATTCAGGAGTAGATTATACGCGAGAAAATAGGATAACTATTACGAAAGATAACGAGAGCTTTGTAATACGATGTCAGCCTATTAATGTTGGCTAGTTTAAAAGCACCTCTCATCGGGCAAGTTAATGCGATTTAGTAAACGTGGCTATTTGGTGCAAAAATTACAGACTAAAAGAACACACATGAACACACAAAGCCAAGTAAACCAACTGACATTGTTACGGCGGAAGCTTTAGATGCTTCACCGTATTTGAAAAATGAGTGTTGACCGCGTCCACACTGTTACGCGAAAAAATTGCCATCATGCGTTGACGCCATCGTGTGACACCATCACGACGTTACGGAGAGGCAAAGATAGCCACACTATTGTGACGTGTCAGACCATGACGTCAAACTGTGGCGTCATCGAACGACACCGTCGATTCCTCAAAGGTTGGGTTGATGCCGGACACCCTACAAAACCACTTCAAAGCAAGAAACTTGCAAGACTCCAAACTGGGAGGTAGCGCAAAATCATGTCAGCAGCAGAAGGTTTTCGGAGAGTCAATAAAATGGACTCAAAATATAACCGAGAAGACGTATTTTGTCTCGAGTTGCTTTAAGACGCAAGGAACCATGTGACTTACCTACGCCATTGCTTCTCTGTTTTGTACGGATACCTTACGGCTAAATAAGCTTAGCTATAACGACAATTAGGCGGGCTTCCTTCATCGTTGCCTTTTGAGTATGGTGCCATTGCCAAAGTTTACACTCCTTTGGATTTGCCGTGCACTTTTTACGTGCGTGCACCGGACGTGTATTGATCGAAAGCAGCCGGCCCTGATGCCGTGATAGCGAGGATAGCAACGAACGTAAAAAAGCTTCCTGTCGTATAAACGCTCCGAATAGACGTACATCGCATGGCCGTGGGAAGAAAAAAAAAAACCTTTGGTTGCTCGAAAGAGAATAGTTTCAGAAGAAAGTTATGGTCGCTTTGTTTCAAGCGAGAAAATTTACGACTTTGTGGATCACAAATACCCTAAAAATTCCTGCTACTGCTTATTTTTTATTTTTTTTTTTGCCTTCGCGCCATAGGATTTTTATTTCTGCTCTCCCAGTCCGAGTCCTAGCGGACTTTTTTTCTCCTTTCTTTCGCGTTGTTGGTTTACACCTTTTCGCCGTCTTTCTGCATTCTCATCCGTTTTCTAGCTCAAATCGAACGGCCAGCATGCTCGCCTCGACACCGAATGCACCTTCGTGAAAAGAAAGGCCCGATCGGCCATCTTTTCCGGCGTCTTACAAAGAACCGTTTTGCCGAAGTGCGACAGGAATGCCCTCGTGCAAATACTCGCTTCCGCGATATTGAAGTCGTAAATCTCCCGGTGTTAAGGGCGCTGGGCAATCACACCTTGCGCAGGCGGGCTGCTGACAAGACACGGTAGACCATGGCAGGTGGAAAATTTTTTTTCACTGTTCTACCTTTTAGACTTCTTCGTTGCGAACATTGTAGAAACAGAGCAATAACGTGGTCGTATACTACGAGCATGAAACCGGGCGAAATGTTTCTGAAGCTAATGTGTTCGCGCTTTTGGCCACACGTGCCAGCGGTTCAGTGCCAGAAGCGCAGCGCTGTTCCACTAGACAGGCCACTGACACAACTATTTAACTCTCTGATGGTTTCATGACTCGGCTCATGAGCCACAACTGACACTGTCATTTTTTTCTCCCTTTCTTTCTCATTACCCAAGCCTACTCAGTGAGGGTTAGCAAACGGGGCTTATAACGTGTTATGATGATGCTCAGCCACATCTTTCTTTTTCTAGCATCTTGCAGTAACGTCTATCATTGCGGCGGCTAAAGAGGTCGCCAGTTACAGAGTTATGTGTTGTCAACGTTAAGCATTGTTTTTTCTCTTCACAACCTGGCTTCCATCACCGAATTGTCAGTGACTGAGTGGTTGCAGCGGGTGGTGAGAAAGACTCGATGTCTGCGCTGCACGCGCAGCCCAATTCAAGTGTTATAAATAGAGCTCCGGGTTATCTAATAAAGAGAAAAAGTCCAGTAAACTCTGGTCAGTATAATTTAGGATAATTTGGAATTATCCGATAAACTTTCAACGTAAGAGCTAGCGTGACTCTGCACCATTCTTTATCCAAAGAGCATGTTCCAAACGCTCATCTATACATCTACCAGTTTCACCAATATAAACTTTACCTCACATTCACAATATCTCGTTGACCCAATCCATAAGGAATTGAACGGAGAGCTTGTCACGCACACAGCGAGAGACGCAAACGTGTAAGTGCGAGACGACATCTTGATATATGGTTTCCTGGTTGCACAGGGGCGCTACGCGACATCGAATATACGAACGCTGTAAATTATACTTGCGTCTATTATGTTATACACGCAACGAACGTAGTTGTTTCGTATCCAAGTATTTCTTCTTTAATGCACAAAATTTTGCGCGTTAAAATCTTTCAGCAACTGAATCCATGGCCACCGAATGCAACGCAAAATTTGTTTAGGATGACTGCCAGTTGGGCGTGTTGGTAAAGGTTCATGATGAAACAAGCGCATTTTAGCGCTTGTTTCATCATGAACAAAATTCGTTACAAGGGTTTAGTCGATACCACACTTCTCCGAAAAAATGACGAAGGATAGCATAGTGAATGCTGGCCTACTATGCAGAATTTATGAATATTGGGCACCTTGCATATGTGCTTGTAGCATTTACCAAAGCAGTGTTTAGAAAATGCTCTGAAAGGCCGCTCTTCATGCTTTCATTGTGACTGTGCTGCGGCTTCCGTGCAGGCCTGGCGTTTTTTTTTTTGCGCAATGGCTGACCACGATGAAGAATTATGCTTGAAGTGGGTATGCGACGCTGTTAATAGGAGATCAAGAACACGTTCTTCAATGGGTTGGAGCATTGGATGGCCCACTCGTTGCGCAATTCACATTGTGTGACGCCTGGCTGTTCCTGTTTGTTCTAAAACGCTTTATTGCTCATATTAACGTGATTACTTTCCCGACATTAAGCCTGCCTACGTCCAGTAGAAAAACGTGTTCCAAGCAATGGCGTGACTCAGTTGTGGAATACTGGGCTCGAATGCAGGGGACCGGGTTCGTATCCCAATGTGTCGCCGGTGTTTTTATTTACTTTTTTTCTTCAATACTGGTTACGGACACCGGCGGCGGCGGCGGTAGACAACTACAGCACCGCGCGTCACCCACGTTCTGATGTTATAGCAGCTTTCGCTGTAAAAATGCAGCATATATAGATAATCATTGGCCAGTCGCTTTGCATATGAAACCGATTCCCAAAAGGCGTGAGATTTGCCCAATTTTTCGAGCAATGTGTGTGATAGCTGCGCCGGACACCAGTGGTGGCGTACAGCATCGCCACCCCCCCCCCCTCCAAATGACTCTTTTTCTGAGACCATAGCAGGTTAGGCTGGAAAAGAAGCCCGCACTCATGGAAGTGAATTATTGCGCTACTCAGCCTCAAAAACGCATTAAATTTGGACACACACGCACACGCACGCACACGCACACGCACACACACGCACACGCACACGCGCACACACGCGCACACACACGCAACACACACACACACACACACACACACACACACACACACACACGCGCACACACACACATACACACACACACACTAGCTTTCAGGTGTAAGTCAATGCCATTATTACACGCGGTATTTCGATGTGAGTAATTCTGAACACACTGCAACAAACGTGCTCGAGCAGCTCTATAATATTATCTTGTGCATCGAATGAACTTATTTAGTCAAATCCCAACGAGACATCCATTAGCAAAGCGCAGGGAGGGACGAAAAGGAAACACGCAGTCAATGAGAAACAGAGAAAGAGAACGTCATAATGTCCCGAGAAATCCAGGAAGGAACGATTACGCGTAAGAGCCCCTAAAGAGGGGTTAAGAAGGCCGCATCACACGCGAGGCCCTTGGAGTAATGCGCGCAGCGGGGTAGTGTCAACACACGGGCCACGGATGCAACGTAAAACGCGCGTATATATGGCAAGGAACACGCAAGCCGGACGCGCAAACGCTGCTTGCCGTGGAAGCAACTCAAGGAGTAGAGCTGCGCCGGGAGACTAATTATGCTAACGAGCATGTTCCCGCTTTGGGAGTTGAGAGGCCCGCTGTGGACGACGACGGACGAAAATGGAGGGGCACTAAGTGACTACCCGGGTTCTCTCGAGTGCGCCGATGCAGAAGAGCAACCGCTTAGCGCATCAGAGGTGTCACACGGCAGGATTCGGCCGCCATACTGCTTTGGCAAGTGGAGGGCCTGTCTTCTCTGTTGCCTCTAGCATCATCCCATCTTTTATTGGGACGTCTCATACTAAGAACAGCACCGTAAAGGAGATCAGAAAAAACAACAACTAAGAGAGAGTTTAATCAGATCAGATACCGCAATTACACTGCACCATACAGGTGTGGAGAAAGAGAGGCTAAAAGTATAATCACAAAATTACGGAAATACAATTCTTCGTTAAAATGCATTCGCCTTTGGGCCAGGGATGGGTAGTGGTGCTTGAGTCTTTTACAGACGACAGGTCTCATTGATGCCGTGGAAGGTTTTCCTGACACCGAGGAGTGTTTGGCACGACGCCTTTGTTGACTCCAGAGCAGTTCGCTGAATAATTCCTTCACAAATGCTGCCGCAGACACAGACTCCGGTCTCAGTCATTAATATGCATGCGCACAGCCAGATATAGCTCACACAGAAGGATCGTGTCTCTTCGGCGAAGACTTCACGAAGTTCAGAATTACGGCATTTCCTCTCACGCCTGATGTGCTGTTCGCTGAATTTCAAAGTTGCATACCTGAGTGCAAGTATGGGGAAATGTTTCAACAGTTCAAGATAGCGCAGTGAAAAGACATAGACAAGCAAGCACACAGGACTAGCGCTTACCGCGAACTGAGTCAGTCTATACTGCACATGGCTCAAATGCCTTGCAAGTTGATTACACAGGAAAACGAAAATATATGATAAGTTGAATAAATTATGCACAAGACGGGCCAAACGATGTCTAAAATGAAACATGTAACCCCTCCTCCCCCCCCCCCCCTGTAGCACAATCAAATCAGCCGCTAGCGCTTACAACTAAATACTCAAATGCTTTCCTAAACATAAATGATATCTTCCAGAAGTATTATCAAATATTACCAAGCAAAGAGCGGCTCGGAAAAGTGATTTCCGAACTACGGAGGTTCGTGTATAGAAACGTTAAGGACATGTTAGTGCATGCAAAAGTAATACACCTGTCACGCGAGAAGGTTCAGTGTCATTTACACGCAATCACATTAGGAGCCGTGTAATATATTACACAGCATTATATAATGTAATAAGCAGCTGATTGCAATTGCAGTGCAGCGAATACTAAAAGCACAACGTGTGTGGTGAAAATAAACGTGATATAAACAGGTCTTAACCATTTTTTTACGGCAGATACTGCCATTGGTGAGACACAGGCTGCACTCGAGCAGTGTCAGTGAGAATGAGGATACCCAAGCTTTTGAGAATGAATAAGTAAGATTATTTCGCAAAAAACAGTATATTAGCTGTATATATTTTGTTATAGCAAAATATTTCATTTTTATAACATATTTCTTCACGGTCCCTCTTCGCGAGAGTACTCATTCGCGACAAAACCGCTTTGGAATGAGTTCCGCAAATTAATTCGTTTGCACAGGTCATTTTTCTTTAAAGACATTAGATGTCTATTTATGGTTGCCAGTCAACCACAGAAAATATATGTGCCATTAAGGGTAAATGACATTAGAGTTTCTTGGGCAGTAGGGGTATAAACCCTCATTCTACTGCCCACACAACACCTCGATCTTGGTCTCTATCCAAATACTTGCAAAAACATCTTCGAAGTGACATTATCGTTAAAAGCAGCGGAATTGAATGCGTCCATCATGTAAAGTCCAGTTTGGCATGTCCTAGTTGATACGTCATCTATATAATCTAACGTTCACACTGTCAAAAACCATACATTAAGACCGCGGGGACGCGGCGAAAAAATAACTGAAAGCAGTGGTGCAGCATTATTATTGTAGCAGGTCTTAATTTCGATGAGCCCGAGTTCTTTACATACCTAACTGAAACTTTAGGACCCCGAGAGAGAGAAAAATATAAAAAATCATACCTCATTCACTAGTTCAATGCCCTCTAGCCAATAGGTATAAATGTTTCCAAGGCGGCCATTTAATCAGTCGGTATAATAGATAAGGAAAATCAGTGAGAATTAGGCCTTTATTCAATAAATTTAGAAACATTCTTGCCACCAAGAAATTTTCATTGTCAGGCTGTCCAAATTTTATACAACCACAATACAGCGAAGCACACGGATACAACCTCTTTGACCTTTCCGACGTGAACCCTCTTCTTTTCCCTTCCTTTTCATTTCATCATTTCCGTGACGGAAATGACGTTAGTTCAGTCTTAATTCGTTTCTAAGAAACCTAGCCCTGCTGCACTGCATACAGTATACATTTTTCGTACTATAGTACAAAGCATTTATGATTTTTCTTTGCTGTTGAGGAAGATGAAGCAGACGGTGTTAAGAGCTTTGTCTTTCGTCCAAGAAGGTGAGCCGAAAGCCAAACAGGGAAGCACGACAAGAAAGGGGGGGGGGGCGGAATGCTACGTCACCGCGTGTCATGTCATTGAGCATTCACTCCTTGCACTTTTTTGTTTTTGCTAAACCTGTCAAGACCTTTCCGGTATAAGTGTCGCATGATAGAGAACCCGTATCTGTGCACTTTCGTATCTCAGAGTAGTAACAAGTTTCATTGTGGTTCTCTACCACCAGCATCATCTGCCATCAAACTTGACGGACTGACATCTCGGCCCAAGCGTTCATTGAGGACTTCAGCTAGAATGGGGTGGTTTCTTTATATAGCAAGTTTGGAAAGCTGTAGCACTGTTGTCTGAAGTTAGCCGCCGTTCTCTAGTTCAAAAAGAGTGTGCCCGTTGAATCGAGTTAGTATAATATACTCTGAAAACAGCTCATTTCTCGCAGGTCACCCACCGCATTGGCTGAGTGATGGTTTTTAGGGTCGCCCCACCGCGGTGGTCTAGTGGCTAAGGTACTCGGCTGCTGACCCGCAGGTCGGGGGTTCAAATCCCGGCTGCGGCGGCTGCATTTCCTATGGAGGCGGAAATGTCGTAGGCCCGTGTGCTCAGATTTGGGTGCACGTTAAAGAACCCCAGGTGGTCAAAATTTCCGGAGCCCTCCACTACGGCGTCTCTCATAATCATATGGTAGTTTTGGGACGTTAAACCCCACAAATCAATCAATGGTTTTTAGGAAGCCTATATTTTTGATGGGGAAAACATTGATATCAGTGTGAACCTAATTCAATGTCTGCACGGGATCTCGGAAGCAATGTTTGCCTCGCACATAGCGATAACGAGAAAAGTCATACATGGCACCAAACACGCACGTAGTCAACATAAATTTTCTCGACAAGCACTAAATGAAAAACTTTATATTCCAGATTCTAGATTTATATTCTAGATTCGACCTTTGTAGGTAAGGCACGCTCGCTCCGTTCAAAAGCAGGGTACGCTTTCCGCTTACAGCTGGGAACATAGTTCCGAGGACTGGTATCGCCAAGCAAACACGTTAGGTAATGTCGACTGCACGACACGTTAAAATGGAACATCGCGTTTTCAAAATGTACAGTAACGCTACTGAAAAGTGCAAAGATAGGCTGTGCTGACGAGTCGCAATCAGCGATGTTCACCTGCTGAGCGTCGGCACGAAGCAAGCACGTAGTATATTAAACACACGCTAAAGAGCTGCGTGCAATACGAGTTCGCACCTCACAAACATGGGAAGAATGAGTGGGCCTCCAGAAATACCACTTTCCTCGAGCAGTCTGACGTGCGGTGTTGTCCAACTTTCCAACAATTAGGACAAGTCGGGAAGCGGAACATTCTTACGCGCCGTGTGCAGTGGATCGTGCATTGCGGCGCGCAGCAGCCTGGCATTTTCGCTCCAACGTTGTAGTGTGTGCAATTAGCGGAAGGATGGTGTCACAGCAGAATCGAGGTTTGGAGCAGTGGGGTCATACGAAGCGCAGGCCGTCGCTTGCACGCCTGCTTCGATGTGCAGCCGGTGCAGTGCAGTGCGACAGAGGAGGAAGAAGCGGCCGAGGGGAGCAACGTGGAGCTCTCATCACCCCCGCGCCATGGGAACCTGGATTTGCAACACTGTGTTCTGGCGGGTGGCGGTGAGTGGCGGGACGAAACTGAGCGCCTGCTAACTCCGCTGTCAGCGGAGTTAGCAGGCATAAAACCTGCTGACGCAATCCCGTCATTAGGAACAGGACAAAAGTTTCATGCTCCCATATATTGGGCTTAGACTTATCTTTACTTCATACGTTTAGTGTAACCGTAGAATCTGTGAGCGCTGCATTTACTATAGCTTTTTTATATTTTTCGATTATTTGTTTGTTTCACTGGGTGTGTTTCTCGGTCAAATTAAGAAACATGGGCGCATTTGTACTGTGCGTCTAAATACTGAGTGTCGCACTTAGAGAATTCGAGCACCTATTCTACGTCTCAATGGCATGTGCATTATATCACTGCGTCCTTTAGAAAGTCCGGGGAAAGATGCCTTTTCATTGTCGATTTCTAATAGAGAGTACTTCTCATCTATAGCTTGCCTTTAGAATGAAGGTAACGTATTGCACATAAAAAAAGAACAGAAAAAGAAAACAAAATCACAGCATATCTGCGGAATGAATGATTATCAATGGGGCGAAGCGTCCATCAATCCGTCCGTGATTCCTTCCGTGCGTCCATTCGTCCGTTTTTGTGCCCGTTCGTGCGTCAGTTCGTGCATCCGTCCATCCGTACGTGCGCCCGTTCATGTGTCCGTCGGTGCGTGCGTCTGTTCACCCTTACATCCGTCCGCGTTGTGTCTGTTTGTCTGTCTGTCCGTCCGTACGTCGGCTTGTCTCTCTATCTAGTGACCAATTCAAGTACTGCCATCTCACTTCTTTTTACTATATATATTCATCATATACAAGTACCGCCATCCAGCGGACAATCCAAGAACTAAACGAGAGTATGTGCCACATTTCTGCTGTCCGCGCTTTGTTAACACTAAGAGCGTGATAACAACACCGTGCTACGTTTTTCGCAACATGTGGACATGCGGATATGTGCCAGAGGGCGGGTATGTGGCATTGGTAGGCGGGTATGTGCCATAGGTTACGCACTACGACAACGGGGAACGCGCAAGCCACGCCATAAGGAGCTTCCCCCCTAAAAACCTGTACGTACATATAAATCCGCAAATTTTGAAACAAAACTGTGGCTTCTGCTGCTATCGGTGATCCAAAGCAACTGAGCACCACTCAGCTGCTGCAAGAAGCCCAGCGGCTTCACCGGCAGTGAGGATCACCACGTTCTCTGACACTTCAGACGTAAAACATTAGGTTTTTTTCCTCCTCTATCAACCCCCTCTTTCTTTCCCCTATTTCCCCACCCCCAGTGCTGGGTAGCAAACCGGATGCCAATATCTGGTTAACCTCCCGACCTTCCTCTATCTCTCTTTCTCTCTTTCTCTTGCTCTGATGCGTTCCTAAAAATCTTAACACTGGCAACTTTCGTGAATGATACTACGTTTGCGATGGCAGGTTCATGGAGCACAGATCGTCTTTACTAGTGAGCGACTGCGCGTGCTGACCGTACGTCAGCGCATGCATTCATTACGACAGCATTCATTACGAAAGAGGGCGGATGAACTTGATAGTTTGTGTTGCCTCGTTTTTTTTATTCTTTCTTTGTTCCAGCGTTTGCGCACGAACCGTCATTCATAATGAATGTACCACCACACGCGGTGCTTGTATTTTCATGTAACCACTCAGGTACAAGTGTTAGCACCACTTGCCGCAAATGGCGCAGTGATTCTCGGGAAAGCTCACGTTAATTACTTAATGTTCCGACGCGATTGCGCATTCGTCGTGGGTGGCCAAGTTTATTGTGGGTCTAACAGGATCCCCAACGATAACCCTGGATGGTTTCATTAGGCCTGCATAAAAAGTGACACGTTTGACGGGCTATCAGATTACTGATGACTGTGATCGCTGCTATCAGCGTATTGCTCCCGCTTTGACTTTTCGTTTCCTGGGATCATGTTAGCGCAATAAAAAGCTTCGTCGTTAACAGTTTGACTACCGTCTTATTCACGATCAAAACCACTGAACAACATATTTGCGTAAAGTTACTCACTTTGAAGGGTCTTCAAAATTCTAAAAAACTTGGAGATGTCTTTCAAGGCAACCAAGTCGTGAGGCGTGTAGCAGAGATCAAGTGTGCGTCGAAAAACGTACCAGCGGTTCGAAATTGACGATACGCGGTAATGGCAAACGATCAAGCTAATAATACGGCCCCGGAAAACTGGGGAAAACAGCAGAAAGGGTGACTACAACAAAGAACGAAAATTTCTCTGTATGACGCGAGTGTTGCCGTAGAGTCAAGTTAGGGGTCATGGGTAACAGCTGTATTTAGAGAAAAAAAGCTCCTGTTGTGTTTCGGTGGCTCCACTCTCGCAGCGAGATAACCAACCCAGGTTTCGAAGGGAGCGTATATTATTCGCCCTATGAAGATTCATGCCGAGTAGCTCGAACTACAGTTTGGACGATTTCGATCCAATTCTCCGATAGGATAGCAACGTTTCTTCTATACGTGGTTCTTTAAAATTAAGGAACATTTAGTCATTATTACCGCTTGTGACCACCCCCACCCGTTATTGTTTCAATCGCGCTGAGGGTACTGTAATAAATGAATAAAAAATAACTTACAAGCTTCAATGCGCTACTTTATTTACAACACTACGGTGTACTTAAAAATATCTTTGGAGAGTATGAGCACCACCAAAATGCAAAAAAATAGTATTCCAGTATTCTTACTTCTGTATTTTTATTCAAGACTACATTTTCATCGTTTTGCGAAAGGATCTCCGAAATATCCCGTTATGTCAAAGGCAAATGTATCTCAGTATCTGTATTTAAGGCTTCCAAACAACGTGCTTCAATATCTGTATTCCGAAATGCATTGTATATCTCTACCCAGCGCTGCTACTTAGCGCTGTCTGCGACGATCACAACGATTCGCGAGAATCGTGCCGGTGCTGTGTAACAGCGATACTGCTAGTTAGCAGCGATGGTGCTAGTTAACATTGAATGTGAGAGGAAGCAAGCTCATCATTAGATAAGATGTATGGATGCCACTATTTAGGTAAATGTGAACCGTCTGTAAGCGAGCTTAAAGTGCTTATAGATTTTGCGGGCGCCCATACGCTAATGCCATCACCAGGATCTGCCGACGACTTGGTAGCGCACTTGGTGGCGAGGATGCACTTATCCTAGTCCAAGAGCTTCACCTTCCCTTCCGCATATATTCGCCAGCTGCTGTATATCATCTCGACTGTCCGCAAATAAGACGATATCGTCCGCATAAAATAAACCTGGAAGCTTCTGCTCAATCATCATGCCGCCCTGTTTGTGTGACAGATTAAACCAATGTTGCTACCTTCTAGCGCTTTTTCCATACTCACCATGTACAGCATGAATAACAGTGGGGACAAAGGACATCCCTGTCTCAGACCCCTGCTAACCTCAACGTTCTCTTTGCTACGCATTCCTTCCCACTCTATGCAAACTGTATTTTCTCGGTATATCTCCCTCAAAAGCTGTATACAGTCGTCGCCCATGCCCATTCCTTTCAATATATCCCACAAAATTTCCTGATTAACATTGTCGTATGCCCCAGTGATGTCTAGAAAAGCCACGTACAAGGGCCTATTCTCTATTTTAGATATTTCTATACACTGAGTGAGAACAAACAGGTTATCGTCTAACCGCCTGTTGACTCGAAATCCGTTCTGAAGTTCTCCCAAAATATCGTTATGTTCGGCCCATGTTTCTATTTTCATTTTTACTGCTTGCATCGCCAACCTGTATAGTACCGATGTAATGGTTAGTGGTCTATACGAGCGAATCTTGTCCTTTTCTCCCTTGCCTTTATAGATTAAGTTCATTCTACTTTGTCGCCAACTGTCCGGTATTTGTCCGTCCTTTAAGCTTTTTTCTACTGCTTTTAACAATGCTTCTTTAGTGTTATGTCCTAGTTCGTTAATGAGGCTAACGGGAATCCCATCTAAACCCGCGGCAGTGCGCTTTGGAATTTTTCCTTCGGCCTTTTTCCAGTTGAAATTATCTAGTACTAGCTCTTCCTCTGTTGCTTTCTCCGCCACACTTTTACTCACCGGGGAGATCCCCTGGACGCTCTTTTGAAACGAATCGGCTGTTACCTTTTGGATGTAACCTAGCGCTTCGTACCCTTCCAATTGATTTCCTCCTTCATCTAGAATATGTTGTTGCGTTGTGACAGACTTCCTACCTAGCGCCTTTATGTGGCTCCAAAAAATCCTAGGCGCGGCCTCCTTTTTTTCGTGTATCTCTGTCATCCAGCGTTCACTTTCACCTTTAATTTTGCCTCTACCAATTTCTGTACAAGGGATTTTTTCTCCAAATATATTTCCCATATTTTTTTGACTTCGTCCTGCGGCCGCTTCTCCTTTTTTGCCTTTCTATGCTCCCGTGATGCTTCGCGTCGCTTCTCGATCGCCTCCCGGATTTCCTTGTTCCACCAACTTTTTGGCTTCCTTTTTCCTTTCCAGCAAACGGTTTTCTTCTCTTTCCCTATCTCCTTCGTCATTAGATGTAACAGCTCCCTATACTCCCAGTCCTTGCCTGGTATTTCGCCTACTTCTTCCTCGACTCTTGCGGCTATATTTATTATTTGTTTGTCATTTAAATACGAGCTGCCAGACTTTGATTCCATGCCCATATTTTTAGTTTCGTATCCCATTTGTAATGTTATTCGTTTATGATCACTACCCAAGCTGTTAATGCCTTCCTCGTCTATCCTCATTTCTGTCAGTTTGTGGTAAATTCCTTCAGTCATGAGACAATAATCAATACTTGATTGCTTGTTTCCGACTTCCCATGTGATCTGGCCGTCACATTTAGGCCCCGTGTTAACTATCTCCAGACTATGTTGCTCGCAAAGATCTAGTAATAACTTCCCATTGGTGTCTGAATATCCGTCAAGGTCATGTATGTGGGCATTCATGTCCCCTAGAAGGATGATTTCGGCCCCATTACCAAATTCCTTAATATCCGCACTCATGCAATCCACTATCTCCCGATTCTTTTCTCTGCAGTTATTCCCCGTCCACAAGTAGGCTACCCCTAGCCACGTTTCCTTTCCACCTACTGTGCCCCGAACCCAGAGGTGCTCTGAACACGTCTGTTTCACTCTAACCCATTTGGCTCCGCGGTGAATTAGCATTCCTACACCCCCACCTTTCCTTTCCGATATGGTCCTGTTACACCCTTCCCAAACATAATTTTTAATATGTGGTGGCTCTTCCAAGTCTCTAAGGTGTGTTTCTGTAACCGCATACACGCCTATCTGTTCTTTGTTTAACTGCTCCTCAATCTCTAACCATTTTGCCTTCTTTCTGCCACCCTGCATGTTTATGTAACTAATTGCAACACGCGCCTTTTTCCTTTTTCTTTTACCTTTTTTCTGGTTTTTCGCAATTCTACCTGTCAAAGCGTCCTCCTGGTTGTTTTCCCTGTTACGAGCTACCCCGGACTCCGAAGGGCCCGTGAGCCCCCCAAAAAAGCTACTGCGCGTCCTGCCAGTCGCCAGCCCACCTCGTGTCCAAGCCTCTTATCGAAATGAATCTTGTCTCTTTGGAATCCACCCCACCTGTGCACTTCCCTGTTTAAATCCACTACCTCGAAACCCTTCTCTCGACTAATTCGCCATATCTCTTTGTTTGCGTCGACTACCGCTCTTTGCAGGTTGACGTTGCGTACTGGTACTTCCGGTACTGTGCATACTACAATTTGCACCTGGGGGGACACGGTGCGCATGTCATCCACCCCTTTCGCCAAGGTCGTCGCTAGTCCTGACGATTCTTTTTTCAGGACGTCATTTAACCCTCCCGCAATTACAACGAGGTTACGATTGTTAGCTTTAGCTGCGAGTTGTTCACCCGCTTGACTCATTACTGTCCCCAGCGTTTGTCCTGGGAACGTCCCTATCGCAACTCTCTTGTCGCCTTTCACCCTTTCTTTGATTGCCGCTGCGCATCGGACTAAATTTGAGTCACCGGCGATGATGACCTGTTCAGACATTCCTTCTGAAACCTGCACCTGGCTGCTGACTAGGTGACTAGGGTGAGTCACGGCTGCTGGTTTGCTCCCTCCCTCCCTCAAAACTACTTCCCGGTAGCTGGGCCCTGTGGCCAATGTATCTGCCTTTGTCATGCCTGTTTCCCTCATCTCTCCCGCACGGGGGGTCGTCGCCATAATGCTTCCGCCGTCACCTGCGTCTTCGTTCCCCTTCACGACCTTCGATAGGCCCTTCTCGGCTGCCCGGAGCCTTTCCTCCATGGCTGACGTTTTCTCTCGCTCCTTCGCCAATGCATTCTCCAGCTCTGCGATTTTCTCCATGAGCCCACTGTGGACCGCCATCATATTTTTCATTTTCTCCTCGAACTCGCACTGTCTACACTTGGCGTCATCTTCTGCTTTCTCTTCCGCACTAATTTCCACCTTCCACCCTATCCCGCACTCTGAACACTTTACGGTCTTTTTGACCATGGCTAGCTCAGTTTACCGATGCCCACGTGTTAGAAAACTGTACTAAAATACACTGGTCTAAGCCAAAAAGAACCACAATAATAAATAAATACGCTACACTTCACAGCACCTGCGCATGCACGTGGTCGGTCTACGCGCAGGCCTCAGCCACGTGGTGGCTGGAGAAAAAAAAAAAATTCATCATATACAAACACCGCCATCCAGCGGACAATCCAAGAACTAAACGAGAGTATGTGCCACATTTCTGCCGTCCGCACTTTGTTAACACTAAGAGCGTGATAACAACACCGTGCTACGTTTTTCGCAACTTATGGACATGTGGATATGTGCCAGAGGGCGGGTGTGTGCCACTGGTATGCGGGTATGTGCCACAGGTTACGCACTACGACAACGGGGGACGCGCAAGCCACGCCATAAGGAGCTTCGCCCCTAAAAACCTGTACGTACATAAAAATACGCAAATTTTGAAACAAAACTGCGGCTTCTGCTGCTATCGGTGATCCAAAGCAACTGAGAACCACTCAGCCGCAGCAAGAAGCCCAGCGGCTTCACCGGGAGTGACGACCACCACGTTCTTTCGCACTTTAGGCGCAAAGCATTAGGGGTTTTTCCCCCTCTATCAACCCACTCTTTCTTGCCCCTATTTCCCCACCCCCAGTGCTGGGTGCTGGGTAGCGAACCGGATGCCAATATCTGGTGAACCTCCCGACCTTCCTCTCTCTCTCTCTCGCTCTGATGCGTTCCTAAAAATCGTAACACTGGCAACTTTCGTGAATGATACTACGTTTGCGATGGCAGGTTCATGGAGCACAGATAGTCTTTACTAGTGAGCGAATTCACGCGCTGACAGTACGTCAGCGCGTGCATTCATTACGACAGCATTCATTACGAAAGAGGGCAAATGAGCTTGATAGTTTGTGTTGCCTCGTTTCTTTTTTTATTCTTTTTTTGTGCCAGCGTTTGCGCACCAACCGTCATTCATAATGAATATACCGCCACACGCGGTGCTTGTATTTTCATGTAACCACTCAGGTACAAGTGTTAGCACCACTTGCCGCAAACGGCGCAGCCATTCTCGGGAAAGCTCGCGTTTATTACTGAATGTTCCGACGCGATTGCGCACTCTTCGCGGGTGGCCAAGTTTATTGTGGGTCTAACAGGATCCCCAACGATAACCCTGGATGGTTTGATTATGCCTGCATAAAAAGTGACGCGTTTGACGGGCTATCAGATTGCTGATGACTGTGATCGCTGCTATCAGCGTATTGCTTCCACTTTGACTTTTCGTTTCCTGGGATCATGTTAGCGCAATAAAAAGCTTCGTCTTTAACAGTTCGACTACCGTCTTATTCACGATCAAAACCACTGGACAACATATTTGCGTATAGTTACTTACTTTGAAGGGTCTTAAAATTCTAAAAACTAAGAGATGTCTTTCAAGGCAACCAAGTCGCGAGGCATGTAGCAGAGATCGAGTGTGCGTCAAAAAACGTACCAGCGGTTCGGAATTGACGATACGCGGTAATGGCAAACGAGCAAGCTATTAATACGGCCCCGCGAAACTGGGGAAAACAGCAGAAAGGGTGACTACAACAAAGAACGAAAATTTCTCTGTATGACGCGAGTGTTGCCGTAGAGTCAAGGTAGTGGTCGTGGGTGACAGCTGTATTTAGAGAAAAAAAAATTCTGTTGGGTTTCGGTGGCTCCACTCTCGCAGCGAGATAACCGACCCAGGTTTCGACGGCTAGCTGCTTCTCTGGCTCTGCCTAAAGCTTGCCCAGGTCAATGTTGAAAGGGAGCGTCTATTAATTGCCCGATGAAGATTCATCCCGAGTAGCTCGAACTACAGTTTGGACGATTTCGACTTAGTGATAGAACGAGTCTGTCACTACTAACTGTTTTTCGTTATATTTTCTACGATTCCAGGGACGCTCTCTGCGTCTCGCCTTGTGGCGATGGCAGTGGCGACTTCTACAGGCCCACGTGGTCAAATGTCAGCGCCCTCAAGCTTTACTGTGGCTCAAGGCTCATGGTCCATCACCAGCGACGGCTCAAGAGATGCTCCTGCTCTCGTGCCCATGGACGAAGAACGAACTGCTGGCCCGTCTGGCTACGGCTCAACATTTGTAAGCTCCGCAAGGAAACGAGGCTCTTGGTGCAGCTCCAGTGAAGACACGGACATCTACTCAGTCAACGGCGACGACTCATCAGATGGCAGCTTCGTGTCTGTGATGAGCCGCAAGGCCAAAAGGAGGCTCATCAAGACGTCATCACCAGCAAGCACGTCAACCGTGAAGGCAAGGAGCGAACGCTGGCCGCATACCATTCTCTTCATGCCCGTGGATCCTTCCGCCAGCCTTCGAAAACTGAACAGGCAAGCCATTTCCAATGTTCTTGAGGGAATAGCACAGAATGAAATCAAAGAGGTCCGGCTAAACACACGTAAGAACGTTTTAGCTGTTGACACAACACATGCAGACACGCTGGAGAAGCTTCGAATGATGACAGAGTTTGGAATGTCAAAGTACGAGCGGTCGTACCGATGACTGGGACCTGCACTGCAGGTGCCATTTACGACATTGACTTGGCAATCCCAAACACGGATCTACCCATTCTGATAAAACCGGCGTACGAAGGAGTGGTCATTAAGCATATAAGCCGCCTCGAGAACAGGCGCTGCGTTAAGATAGTCTTTGAGGGCGACTCAATCCCTACGCACGTCAAGGTGGGACATTTCCGGCATGTGGTACGGCATTTTGTCCCAAAGCCGCTTCAGTGCCACAAGTGTTTCAAGATCGGTCATGTCAAGGGCGTCTGTGCGAACTCTACCGTATGCCCCCGGTGCGCGGAGGCGCACACGGTAGACACCTGTTGTGCAACAACTTATAGGTGCGGCAATTTTCGAGGTACGCATGAGGCTACGTCTAAGGAATGCCCAAGACTCAAGAAAGAAATGAGTATCCTGAAAGAAATGGTCAGGGATAACTCCACCCATAGAGAAGCTTCACAGAAAATCCGGCGTCGACGTCGCCACCGACGGAAGTGCTCCAGTCATGGTGATATTCACGCACCACTTCGATCTACACCTCCATCAACATCCAGTAGAAAGCCAGAGAGTACAAGAATACCTCCACCGGCGAAGCCTCTCTCCCCTGAAGACTGGCCTGTGCTTGCGAACGCACGGCCTTCCGAGCAGCCTTCCTGCTCTCTGCTCCCAGTGAAAGCCAATGCTGCTGATGACGAGGCTGCAACAGCAGATCGTCAAATTATTCCTATGCTGCGATCCATTGTGAGTGTCATCAGAAGTCTTCTGACAAGCATAGATACGCCAACTGCTAGGAGCGGCCTACAGGTGCTGGACGCGTTGAGTCCGGTCCTTGCAAGCCTCCAGTAAAACCCAGGCCGACAATCACAAGTCGTTCCGTCAGGAGGTCAGAGAAGCGTCGATTTTTCAGTGGAATGCAAGAGGTCTGAGATCTCGCATATCTGATTTTCACCAGTTTGTTCATCTGTACCGATTTCCTACCATGATTATATGTGAACCGAAATTATCGCACCCAATCAGATTATCCGGCTACGAGTCATTTTTCTCTTCAAGTGACATCGAAAGTAGCAAGGTTGTTGTATTTATTCGCCGGGAGCTTACTTACGTCGTCCAGCCAGTGCAACCTCACGACGGCAATCAGTATGTGTGCTTGTCTGTTAAAAAAGGAAAGGTGACATTCGCACTTCTAGGCATGTATATATCCCCATCAAGTCATTTCGATGCCAACAAACTAGACGGCATGTTAAGGGCACATCCGGGTCCGTGGGTTATCACCGGGGATTTCAATGCGCATCATCCCATCTGGGGAAGCTCAAGGCTTAATTCAACGGGATGACGTCTAGCATCATTGGTTTCCAGCCATGGTCTCGTCCTTCTGAATGACGCCAGTCCTACGTTTTTACGAGACACTACATATAGCAGCTGCCTTGATTTGTCCTTTGTTTCACGCCGATTTGCTACACGGGTAAAGTGATTTTTGGACATTGAAACACACGGAAGCGACCACATCCCCACTTACCTGAAGATTAAAGGTATTTCGAACACGTACTCCTCTACCACAACACCAAGAATAGATTGGAGTGTGTTCAAAACTCAACTTGAGGATGCTTGTGAAGAAGGCCTGTCCAATGGTCTTCAGCAAGCTATTAAGGAAACTGCACATGCGACTATGCGCACAATAATATGCTCTTCGAAGTACTCTTAATATGACCTCGAGCTGGAGCGACTGCCGTCGACCTCGAGCTGGAGCTGGAGCGTGCGATACGCCGTCGTGCCGAAAGACGATACCGACGCACCAATTCCACAGACGATCTACGGACAGCCCGGCGCATCCAAAAGAAGATACAACGGCGCCTTGACAAATTAGACACCCAACGATGGAAGAAATTTTGTGCGTCGCTAGATCCTCATAAACCACTGTCTCAGATATGGAGAATTGTGCGAGGCCTACGTTCTGTTCTAGAGCAGCGTTTTCCCTTCAAAGCCCTTGCACTTTTTCATCGCCGGCATGAAATTGAGGTAGCAGAAGATTTCTGCGCTATGACAGTGGGCCAGACAGCGTACACAAGCCTACATACAGTGAATCATATCCCTCACTCACGGGACCCACGCATGGATCTACCGTTTACATCACAGGGGCTCGATGCGGCGCTCGTCTTATGTAATAAGTCGTCGTCAACTGGCCCGGATGACATCTCATACAAGATGCTGTGCAACCTTGGTAAACGGGCACGAGAAGCACTCCTTAACATCTTCAACGATTCCTGGCAAGCTGGCGTCGTTCCGCAAGATTGAAAGATTAGCCGCTTGGTACCGATCCTTAAGCCTGGCCAATCTCCCCTGGACATTGCCTCTTACCGACCGATCGCACTCTCAAGTTGCGTAGGAAAGGTAGTGGAGAGAATGATCTTGGCCAGGCTTGAATGGTAGCTGGAATACTATGAGATATATTCGAACGCCATGGCTGGTTTTCGCCGTCACCGATGTTCGATCGACAATGTTATAGATCTCATCACATATGTCCAGCAACAAAAGGCAGGTAAACGACTATCTGCAGCCATGTTCCTTGACGTAAAAGGAGCATACGACAACGTTCTACATGACGCCATCCTCGAAGCCATTGAGTCAGTGGGCCTAGGCGGGCAACTGTATTGTTGGACACGCAGTTATTTACAAGGGCGGACCTTGTTTGTGAACACTGCAGATGGTCCAACTTCCCAACACCCAACGCATCGTGGAGTCCGGCAAGGTGGCGTCTTGAGTCCAACCCTCTTCAACCTCGTTCTCATTGGTCTTGTAGAACGACTACCAAGTGTGGTCAAGTTATCCATGTACGCTGACGACATCTGCGTCTGGACATCTGGCGTGACAAGACCTCAGGTACGCCCAAGACTTCAGAAAGCACTGACGTTGGTATCAGTGTACCTCAAGCACCAGGGTCTGAAAATCTCGCCAGCGAAATGTGCATTGATTGCTTTTAGTCGAAAGCCAATGAGACCATACGCTATATCAATCGATGGCCAAGTCATACCATATGTCAGGACGCACAGATTTCTAGGCATATTCATTGATAGAGACCTCTGCTTGGGCCCACATATGGCCCACTTGATGAAGAGGCTGACAGAAATTGCTAACTTATTGAAGTATCTCAGAGGAAAAACCTGGGGGACGTCAGTACATGCAATGATGCAATTGTACAAGACGCTTTTTCTTGGATATTTGCGCTACAGTTTGCCTGTGTTGACCAACACCTGTAGAACCAACATTCGGACTTTCGAAAGCTTCCAGGCCATGGCTCTGCGAGTTTGTCTGGGGCTACCGCGATGTTCATCAACAGCTGAGACAATCGAGATCGCTAATGACTACCCGCTAAAGACGCATATCGCGATGGAAGTGCTCACAGCACACGTGAGGCATCTTACTCGTGCCCCTGCCCATCATCTAGCTTCACTGCCAGAAGCCCGACCTCGTGCCTCATTTTGTCAGACAGTCTTGTCATATCGCACACGCATTCCTACGGGATACACAACTCCATCGAGGATTTCAACTCCCCCATGGAGTATGACCTATGCACATGTTGAACTCACGGTTCCAGGCATAGGGTCAAAAGCCCGGCTCTCGTCTCCAGCGCTAAAGCAGCTTTCTCTTATCTTGTTATATGAGAAATACAGTGAGCATACTCATCTATATACTGACGCTTCAACTAAAGTGGATGGGTCTGCAAGGTCGGTGATCTTTCCTGCAACAGCGACAACGGTGAAGTTTCGTTTATCCCACCAGACATCATCGACAGCTGCGGAACTTGCTGCTCTACGTAGCGCAATTCAAGTCATTAAACACCAAGAAGCCAAGAAATGGAGCGTGTTCATGGACTTTAAGGCAGCACTACAGTGTTTGATATTCGCCTTACGCCGGAGACCTCATGAACAACTAGTGCTGGAAATTAGAGAGCTGCTTCACCACCTCTTCGACGAAGGACACAGAATCACGTTTCAGTGGCTTTCAAGTCACTGCGGCATATTGGGCAACGAACATGCCGATGCAGCTGCCCGATCAGCACACGAAGATGAAGAAAAATCTATACCATTTTCAAGGACTGATGCTGCAAGGACCATCCCAAAAATCGCTAATGCAGAATTAAAATCCCTGTGGAACACCGAGTGCTTACGGCACACGCGACTGCGTAGACTGGACGCGTCTCGTCGACTCCGGCCTCCGTCTGGACTCTCCCGACTCGAGACAACGGTGCTTTGCCAACTATGGCTTGGTGTCGCGTTCACCAAAGCTTTCGCCTTCCGAATCGGCATGGAAGACAGTGCTGCTTGCGGTCATTGCGGCAGCGATGAAACTATAGAGAACATTCTCTGTCACTGCCCTCGTTACAGCGTGCAAAGACGGCAACTAGCTGCTGCGTTAGCTCGCCTTAACGACAGACCATTGTCTGAACAATCAGTGCTGGAAAGACGACATGATTTGTGTGCTCACAGAAAATCAGTGAAGGCCTTACTGAACTTTTTGCGTGGCAGCGGCCTATTGTATAGACTGTAGCACCCCAGCTCCCCCCCCCCCCTTTTTTTCTTGCACGCGGCTATTTCCCTCTTCGCTTTCTTTCCAATCTTTCTTCCCAATTCCCCCTTCCCCTAATGCAGGGTAGCAAACCGGATGCTCCATTTTCTGGTTAACCTCCCTGCCTTTCCCTCATTTTATTCTCTCTCTCTCTCTCTTGGACGATTTCGATCCAATTCTCCGATAGGATAGCGACGTTTCTTCTATACGTGGTTCTTTAAAATGAAGGAACATTTAGTCATCACTACCGCTTGTGACCACCCCCACCCGTTATTGTTTCAATCGCGCTGAGGGTACTGTAATAAATGAATAAAAATAACTTACAAGCTTCAATGCGCTACTTTATTTACAACACTATGGTGTACTTAAAAAAATATCTTTGGATAGTATGAGCACCACCAAAATGCAAAAAAATAGTATTACAGTATTCTTACTTCTGTATTTCTATTCAAGAATACATTTTTCATCGTTTTGCAAAAGAATCTCCGAAATATCCCGTTATTTGAAAGGCAAATGTATCTCAGTATCTGTATTTAAGGCTTCCGAACAACGTGTTTCAATATCTGTATTCCGAAATGCATTGTATATCTCTACCCAGCACTGCTACTTAGCGCTGTCTGCGACGATCACAACGATTCGCGAGAATCGTGCCATTGCTGTGTAACAGCGATAGTGCTAGTTAGCAGCGATGGTGCTAGTTAACATTGAAGGCGAGAGGAAGCAAGCTCATAATTAGATAAGATGTATGGATGCCACTATTTAGGTAAATGTGAACCGTCTGTAAGCGAGCTTAAAGTGCTTATAGATTTTGCGGGCGCCCATACGCTAATGCCGTCACCAGGATCTGCCGACGACTTGGTAGCGCACTTGATGGCGAGAATGCACTTATCAACCACAACATGTAATGAATTTAGGGAGTGAAATTTCACGTCTGCAAGCATCAAGACTAAGACAACTGTCGCGCCTCTTCGTTTATTTCTTGCACAGAGAACGAAGAGAAATGGGCAGCTTGTTAAAGTTGCAGGAGCAATTTATCCAGCGGACACGGCGGAGAAAAAAAAAGCGATAAAGGACCACAGGAAAGGGTAATAACGATGAATAAATTGGAAGGTTGGCGTCTTGTGGGAAGAGATGAATACCGGCGGGTGTAAAAGGGTCGTTTCTCAAGCGGCCATTCAATTTCTCACGCTTTACTATCTGTTTTTGTTGAAGAGCGCTGCTGAAAAAAGCATTCCCGAGAAGGAAGACATTGGGTGCGTCATCCCGGTAAAAGGGTCTCGAAGATTGATTCGTGCCGCCTACGCCTTGTCTGCTGTCGAAATGGGAAAACACATAGCGACCTCTGAAAAAAAAGAAAGAAAATGAAAATAAAGCGGCGCACAATGTTCTAACCTAGGATAACTTCCCACGATGTAAATTATTCATTGCAGTCACCTATTGGGCGTACACTAACGGTTCGACCTAGCGCTAAACGTTAGCATCAACGAAGGCAAGAAGCTACGCTGTGGTGAAAAAAAAATAACTCAAAGAACACTGCGCACCTTTTTTTCCAACAAAATATTGCCTTATGGGTTCCTGGTTTACAAATGACGAGTGAAAAGAACATTTTTCGCAGAACGTGGTGCAGGGTTTGGCTTCGCGGGCTCGCTCCTAATTTCCTCGTCCTCACCTTCCCTTGGATGCCCATGCAATTGGTTCCCATTTATGTGTTCTTTCAACGTTTGATAACGTAGTAGTTTTTCGAGTTTGTGGTGTTTATTATGATTAGTCACTGGGAATTATGTTGTAGTTGCTCTTTATTTACCACCCTTTATTCATTGATTGATATGTGGTGTTTAACGTCCCAAAACCACCATATGATTATGAGAGACGCCGTAGTGAAGGGCTCCGGAAATTTCGACCACCTGAAGTTCTTTAACGTGCACCCATATCTGAGCACACAGGCCTACAGCATTTCCGCCTCCACCGGAAATGCAGCCGCTGGAGGCGGGACTCGATCCCGCGACCTGCGGGTCAGCAGCCGAGTACCTTAGCCACATAGACCACCGTGGTGGGGCTTTAATTAACACCCATAGAATAGGCTCTCTTCGCCTCACCTGCCGGATTTTGTGGTCCCCTGTGCCTTCTTATTTGGTCTCTGTAGTTTGCCTAAGAATGATGCAGCCAGCGTCCGGTCAAAGCATGTCCAGCGTGCGTTTTAGTCTCGCACACATAACGAATGTTTATAAGGTAAGAATCCCGCATTTCCACCTAACTTAAGCAAGAATATCTCCTTTTATATAAGCATTTCCGCTACATATACCTATACAGAAAACCACTCCTTTTCTTCAATGGCACATATACATATACGATACATATACAGAGAACCACTCCTTTTCTTCAATGGCACTCTAGCGCCCATGCATGTCAGTGCATCTCATTGCTAAACGCGATCGTATGCTCTCGTTCTTTACCTACTTATCCTTTGAAGAAAGGTTCGGGAAATCAGAAAAACGAAATATCAAATTTAGTTTCAAAGAATGTAATGCAAACACAACCGGCCTAAGGATACAGTGATTCATGCTGATAAGCCAATCTTTTGAATCTCCAGCGGTGCTCCTAAAGGCGTAGCAGCGGTTGCACAAAAGACCCGTGATGCTGAAAAGGTAGCGCAAAAAAAATGCGGAGGGGAACGCAGGCTTTTCCTTTCTTTGCCTTCGCATTTGTTTGTTTTTCCTCTTGCGTAACGTTGTTGCGTCGTAACATCATGCCAACTCGCCTTGATGTTTGCTGTGCTGCAATGCAGCGCACACGCTGCTACCAGCGTTCGGTTTTACACGTCATAGCGTTCAGCTTCTCTATTCTTCAGATTGTTGGCGCTGGTATCTACTAAAGAATACCACTAAGGTGAAAAGCTAAGATCCCTATCGGAAAAATTGCCATGGTGGATACTGGAAAACATGGTGGGAGTAGTGGAAATAATAGTGGGCATGGTGGAAATAATAGTGGGCATGGTGAAAATTATGATGGCTATAGTGGGACGTAGTGGAAAATATGGTGGTTATGCTGGGACATACTGGGTGGTATGGTGTACAGATGATGGGTAAAGTGGAAATGATGGTGGAAAGCAGAGGATAGATAGTGGGCAATAATGGGACACTCTGCCCACCATTGCGATAATGCTGGGAAGCCCTAAGCATATGGTGGGTGGTGCTTATTATGGTGGGCTACACGGTGTACCAAGTTGAGAAACTCTTCCCACCATTGCGATAATGCTGGGAAGCACTAAGCAGATGATGGGTGCTGCTTGTTATGGTGGGCCACATGGTGTACAAGCTGAGAAGCTCTGCCCACCATCACGATAATGCTGGGAAGCAGTAAGCAGATGATGGGTGGGCTTATCATGGCATGCAATTTATATAGTGTACAAAGCTGGGATCTGTACACTGCATGTTCTACCACCATGATTTTCACCAAAGGTTAGGCCTACTGACCGAGCCCGTACAATTGTGTTATCCGTGCTTCCGGGTTTCAGAATACATGATTACGACGATTAAGTATGACAATACAGCGCAGCCATATGGCATCAATTAACCTAAATGAAGCATTTTTCATTGTGTATGGTGTCCGCTCAAGAAGCAACAAACATCGATGCGACGCGATTAAAGCACTCCCAGAGAACGTAATTAAGTGTCTTCTCACCGACAGCCACCGGTCACACTCGCCGGCACTTCTCTAGCTTTTGTACGTCAACTCAGACGTGGCAATTCGTGTGCTTGGTGAACCAATATGATAGCGTAATGTTTCCGGCACACTGCATTCGTTTTGGCCAAGCCGTTATGTAGTTGTTGCTTTAGCGAAAGAGCTACAGCATTGCGCTGGCGCGACCGCCCTCTACATTGCGCGAAAAGCATCCCAATACTCAATCAAATAAATTAGGCGGGCGTATCTATGGAATGAGCCTAGAAGCGTCATAAAGCGTGAGATGATGTCACCCTTTAGAACGATCGCGAAACGGATATTAAACTTGGCAGACCCCGCCGCTAAACTGTCGCTGCTCCCCAGTCCACTTGTTTTTTTTTCTTGAAGTTGTGAATTGCAAAAAATAGCATTAGTGTCATTAACATAGTGGCAATCGTTACAGGCCGCAGTTGCTTGTGTTTAATAAATGTGCAATATTTAGTAGCAGGTGTAGATCTTGTCTATGTTGTGTACACAACAAACATAACTAAGTTGAACTTCAGGTTTGTATGGTAACTAAGTATTTAACACGCGAACAACGTCATGTTGGTGTGGCTCAGTGGTTAGCGTCTTTGAATGGGAATCCGCAGGTTGCACGTTCGATCCTCCGTGGCGCCTTGTGTTTTTTTTATGGAACGGGTGTTTCTTATACCGTTTTTATAGAATTCTTTTTTATTTTTTGTGGCAGCTCGTCACGGTGATTCTGACGTCATTCCGCACTCAAGTGTTGCCGGCACTGCAGCACCCACCACACCCACCATGCGCCATGGTGGGCGTTTCCCACCATTCGCCCACTACATTAATCCACTATAATGGTGGGTGGTGGTTTCCACCATGCCCACCATTCGTTTTTTTCCGACAGGGATACCTCATCTAACGCGAAATTCGGCCATTGGCGTCTCGCGTCCTGCAGCGTCGGCGACGAGTCAAGAAACGATCATCACAAGATGACGCCACATAGATGTCACTAATAACCAGAACTTGTGACGTCATCATGCGCGACCAGAGCTTCACGTGTAACGTCACACTGTGACATCAGATCGCACCGTAGCTTGATCGAGCATGGTCCAATTGTGGAGGCAATGCATCGCGAAGGTGAGGTGCCTCTGATCTTGGAGGTACTGCTAAGAGAAGGTTAGGTGCAGGGAGATTTCGAAAGGTGGTGGCACAGCTTCAATACATCGGCTGAAAGGAACAAAAATAGCTTTCGCCGTTGAGTCTTCTCAAGTGAATGCATAGACCCTGTGAGTTTTATTTGACTGGTGTTGGCCGCGTTCGCAACCCAGCGATGACAGCCGAGTCTGTAGCCCAGTATATCGTACGTTGTACCACTGGAACATGCATACTGCTCCGGCAGCGGACACCCAGAGCAGATTCTGGTTCGAACGATGGGACCCGACTCCCTTCCAGTACCTTAAATTGTGTACACGTAAAAAGAAAGGAAAAGAAAAATTCCCGACCATCACGATATGCCGATTTTGAGCGCAAGTTCGTGTTTGGACAAGGCCAACTGTGTTTGAAGTCTTGGCCATCCGCAGCTTTAGCATAGTAATATTTGTTACACATTGCCACGGAAACAGCTGCGAGCGCCCGAGTGCTACACCCACTCTGTGCATCGGAGGCTTCGCGAAGCGAGCGAGAAGACGACGCGAATCCAGCCGCAGAGCACGTGCCAGCCCTGCGTGCGCATGAACCCCGACTGCGCACGTGGCGGAGGAATAAGGCGAGGTCGGAGGCCAGTCGATCGTGAATTCGACAAACTGCGCGTTCGCTCTTTCATTATCGTTCGCTCTATTGGTGACGCCGAAGCAACGCCGACGTCGACAGCGACGTAGCTCGACGCCGGAACGGGCGCTCTATAAACGAACACATTGTGTCACTCACTGAATGTGGCAGACAACGAGAGCTAAGTTACCTTGTGGAGTTACAACAACAACAACAACAACAACAACAACAACAACAACAACAACAACAACAACAACAACAACAACAACAACAACAACAACAACAACAACAACAACAACAACAACAACAACAACAACAACAACAACAACGACGACGACGACGACGACGACGACGACGACGACAACAACAATAATAACAGCAACAACAATAATAACAGCAACAACAATAATAACAGCAATAACAATAATAACAATAATAACAATAACAACAATAACAATAACAACAATAACAACAATAACAATAACAATAATAACAATAACAATAATAATAACAATAATAAAATTTATTTCTGCCCAATAAGTAGTGAGAAGGAAGCTGCAGAAAATGCTGTCATAGCTTGACTAAACCACAGCCACTAAGTACAAAATACAAGGTGACAGCGAAAGGCAGTTCAAAAGGAAATCATTACACATACAGAACCTCATGTAAAAACAAAAAAAAATGAAAGGAGAAACGCTGCATAGCAGAACTGTCATAAAGTGAGCAAATAGGTCGTCATCTACACTTTGTACACACAGCGTGAATTCGTCAAAGTAACAATCATGAAGCAGATCCTTGAGAGAATCGTGTGTCGATAAGAGAGACAAAAAGCATACAAAGGAGTAAGAAACACCCTATTTGAATTTCGCCAGACATAAATTATACTGACGGGATCATCCTTACATAGAACGAAGTTTCTTGTTAATGCAGGTAAACAAGTCAAGTTTTGCATATGCGTATGCAAGTTGTCTAAGGAATGCGTTAGCGCAGAGGTTTGTACTGAAATTCAGCCTTCTTCACACAAGGCGAGAACTTACTCTGGGAGCACAGGCGAAGCCACGAGGGTAGTGCTTTTGCACATCTGTTATTGCGACAAGTAGCCTGTTTGCGGGGGATTTCGATTTTTGGTATCGCAAGCGCATACGACACGCAAGTTTATCTACGAAGACCGACAGTGTATGTATGATGCTTGTGAAGCATTGTTTTGAAAGACAGGTTGTCTCTACCTTCGTCAGAAAGCTACCTCAAGGTATAGTACATGTACCACTGAAGGAACAAGCACCTAGAATGATGGCTGATCTTTTTGCAAATCGCGTTGTATAACGCAAATCTGCCAGCTGCTGAAGCCCGCGTGCAAAGCGCGTGAGATATAATAAAATAAAGTTTACATGCTTTTCTGGAAAGCGATAAAATATTCTGCATTGCTGAGGAACCTTGCAGAGGAGCACAGGAAGGAGCTTTACTGGAAGCGGCTGGATTTATTTTTGAAAGATGAAAGGACACCGCCAAGCAGAAACTCTGCCACTGAAATCCAAGAGACCGTTTCCTGAATTTCTGTGCACACAGATTAGGTATCGTCGTTTTCGTTCCTTTGGAGGCGCGAGAACTTTGTTGAGACGCCCACGTTATTTTGTCACGCGACGCGAAGGCATCGATGGGCAGCATAGTTGCCATTGGTGGCTATTTAGCGCCAAATTAGCTACTTAAGGACCCCGTCTGTCTTGTGACAAAAATTTTAATTTGAGGCCGTGGCTACTTTTTAACCACATTGAATATCTGTACATGTTGCCACAGAAACATTTGCACGTATTGCGAAAGAAAATATTAGCTACTAAGTTTGCTTTGGCGAAGTTAGAATAAGAAAATTGGCTACTAAGTTCACCAAAGCAAGCTTAGAAGCCAATTTTCTTATTATTTGTAGGCACAAGAATATGCGAGTGCAAATACCGCCTAGAGTGTTTCTGAAACGTTTGCTGGAGCGACGCGCATTACGCTACCATGTCCTCGCCGCAGCAGCAAGTGGATGTATACGGTACACTGTTAAAGGAAATACTAGAATGAACACCGTTGATATTGCCGGCCCTCTAACAGCAAGTGCGTAAGTAAACAGTGTTCACGCATGGCACTAGTGTGTCAAAGGAACTTAACACTGTCAATCAATGGTAGTCTTACACAAATCTAAGCCACTACGTTTTAGCAAAAGAGCGAAATTCAAGCATACCGAGCACGCAAGTGTTATATTTAACAGTTAACCTGTCTGTACATCGCACAAAGACAGTGTTACCAAGTTGTGCGTATCTTATTGCATGCGTGGCTTGCGTGCTGCTCGTGCTGCCAACTATATATGCACTTGTCAATCTCTCATGCTGATAGCACAGCGCGTGTTCTGGCGTGAACTTGACGAAAACAAAACACTGCACCAAAATGATACTATACTCTAGAAGATGGTACATTTACTAATCAATTGCTTTTGGTCTCCGGTTTCGTGAAAAAGCTGTGTCAACGTTTACTGTTCCCCGAGACTTAACGGCTTGAATGTTTTGAAACTGCTCGGTCTCTGGCAAGAATTCTGTCCGGCATAAGCTACCTACAAGCTATAAATTCATACTAACCATTCCGAAGTAGTTTATACTAGCGTGTTATAAAATGTGGTTTATTGCCATAAATGTAAACAAAATGCAAGGCTATTGGTGCTACCCGAAATAGAAACCAGAAACAGCCTACTTATTTACATCTTTATGTAGCATTGCAATAAAACCTCGTCACTTGTTATGAATACGTATATGGTCATATATCATGCAGTATGACCACCAAGAATGTTATATTTTTAACTACATTCACCTCTAGCCTTACAGCCACGAAATTTAGACTTCCTCCTCAGTTTTTAATAACACATCGCAGACTTAGTCGCTAGAACTTATCGTAGCTTTCTCCACGGCACATTTAAGTTATCACCGCACATGTCTCAATTTTTTTATTGTCACTATGAGGTAGGTATTAAATTTTTTTAAACCCGATGCTTCTTTTTGGTGCGTAGATTAAACGATTGGAATCACCTTCCTTACCAGGATAGCAAAGAAGGTGGAATTACAAGAAGCAAAGCGGCAACCAACAATTAAGCGCGTAGTTGTCCTCCTCCGCTTTTTTTTAACTGCTTCGTTCCCATCTCATTCACAATCATCATCATCCTGGCTATGCCCACTGCAGGGCAAAGGCCTCTCCCATGATCCGCCAGTTAACCAGGTGTTGGGATTTCTGCTGCCACGTTTTACCTGCGAACTTTTCAATCTTGTCGGCCCGCCTTTCTGTCCCCCCCTCGTGTGTTTGCCTTCTCTTGTAATGCCACTTATACCTTTCTTTGTTTGAGGAACTTGTCAGGTTGTTTTTTATTTAACTGGAAGGTAGTGGAGTCTCATAAAACGGCATCACTCTTTCCCCTCAACATACATGACATCCAATCTTTTCGTAAGATCAAGCTCTAACAATGATATAAGAAGAACTTCAGAGCAGAAGAAAAAGAGGCGTGACATCCGCTTTCAAGTACTGCTTGAAAAATTTTAGCGACGCTATATACGCAAAATTTGTAACAAAACAGGAAACAACGGTATCATGACTAGAGCTTTGCTATTCTGCAAAAGATTATTTGAATATGCCAAAACGTAGAAAAATCATGAATCTTTTCTCTTGGTATCCAAAAGATAGGTTAGTTGCAAAAATTATTAACGAAATATTTATAGGTAATTAATTTATTCATTTACTTATCTGTCAAAGACCAAGAGCATTGCAAAATAGACAAAACACAGACAAAAAGTAACACAATGCAGTGAATAAAAAAGGAAACATCACCAGACTTCCAACAGACCAGTACTTTGGGAAGTGATGTTTACTATTTCACAAGAACGACTACAATCGACACTTGATCGGTAACAAACTTGATTTCACTCGTTCGCTGTGCGCGGTAGGAAAGCGTCGTGTTTTAGAAAATAGAATGCCTATACCTCACAGCAATAAGTAAAGCGATTAGACATATAGAGCTCTGGTAAAACAAGTATGTCGTGGAGGACGCTGCGTCGTAATATTCTATGAAATAAGTCCAAGCAGTAAAAACTTCGATGCGCCGGCAAAGACAGAGGGGAAAAGCTGGCTTCTGTGTCTCTAATGCTAACACTGCGATTGTAATGTTATAATTTTTCTAATTATATTACATGACATAACAAATCATATAAACAGAATTCGTGACAATTGAAGGGCTCTTAGTGCAACGCTGTTCAGGAACTAAATAGGCGGTTTGTTAACGTTCCGGGTGACTCGAAAAATTTTGCGTTTTACGACATTTAGTTCCACAAACCATCTTTTGCTTCAGCTGGTGGCGCAGCAGCTTTTGGCCGCAAGGGCTTCCACTAGAGAGGCCAGCGCTGCGATCGTTTTGACGTCACAGATACGATGGTAATTGTGTAATATGGCAGCTTTGCTTTCGCGACACTACTTGCATCGTTCCCCATGGCTGCACCGGTCCTTAGTCGCAATTTTACGACGCAAATTAGACATGAGAGTGCTACTGGGGGCACCGATTCGTAGTTTGCTTGCCCGTATCATCAGGTCTTACCGCTTCTTTAAGCACTGAGCTTCAAAACAAAGGGAAACACATATGGTGTCCACAGCAAACGCGCAGAAAATGTGGTGTGCTAGAAGACAACACAGCCCGGTATCCTATGAGTGACGTCATCACGTAGGTGGCGCCACGTTGTGTCCTCGAGGCTAATATTAGATTGGTTAGTATGAGTTTGATACGCCTGTATGTAGTTATGCAGGATATAACTCTTGCTAGAGACATAGTAACTTTCTAACATTCCCACCTACAAGTAAGAATAAACATTAATTGTCGAAGCGGTGTTTCCTTGAAACAGCACACCGAAATCGATTACTAGGAGGAGGAGAAACACGGAAGGATGAGAAGGTTAGAAATCTATGACTAGATTTACCATAATATAGTATACCAGCTTCAACCTTGAGTGGATCTTAGCTTTTTATCAAGTTTGCCGGACGACCCGCACTGTGCTACCAGTACTAGAAATGATGTCAGGATAAACGGCAGGGAACATGAACAGCGTGCTAGTCAAGCATTTGCCAAAATGCGCGAAGCTTCGTCACTCTTATCTTTGCAGACGCGCCACGCGTTCTGTGGGAAGGGGTGGCTCAAGGCGCACCAGCCTTGGGGCGAAGACATACGCGCACACCGGCTCGTGCAGCGAAAAAGGGTGAAAACAGAGGGTGGTCACTAAGCTTTCTCGTTATTTTATTTCCTAATAACAGAACAGTGACTACTAAATGCGTCAGAATATAAGTTCAATGCGCCCAAGAAGTGGCCATGACGGCAACCTGAAATTTTCGTAGTAATATGTGATCGCAAACAAGGAGGTAACCTCTTTGGTCCCAAAATAGTCACTTGGGCGCAATGTAGCCACCAACGGCAACACTGCATGCGCAGAAGACTATTACCACTACCACCAAATAGTATACAACAACGGAAAGCAGTCGCGGCAGGCGTGCCACCCATTTTCGGTCAATGGCGGAAGCGCAACTGTCGTTGCCCACACGCACACAGCAGCAGTTCGCTGGCAAGCGGATAACAGCTCCGCCTTGAAAAAATCACAGCATATCCAGGGAGGTGAATGATGACGAGTGGGTGAAGCGGATGGACGGACGGATGCATGGACGGATACACCAATGGACAGACACAGGAATGAACGGATGGGCGCACGCACAGACAGACGGATGCACGAACGCATGGACGAACGCAGGGACGGACGGACGGATGAATGGACGAATGGACGGATGAAAAAATGGACGGCCACACGGATGGACGGATGAATGTATGGACGAACGCACGGACGGACGGATGGATGGACACATGAACGAACGCAGGGACGGACGCATGGACGGACGGATGCATGGACGGATGCACGAATGGACGGACGTACGGATGAATGGATGGACAAACGCAGGAACGGACGCATGGACGGATGGATGGACGCACAGATGGACGCACGGACGGATGCACCAGAGAACAGACGGACCGATGCACGAATGGCGGGATGCAGAGATAGACGGACGGACGCACGGATGGACGGAAACAAGAACGAACGGACGGACAGAAGCAAGAACGAATGGACGGCCGGAAGCGCGGACGGTCTGTCAGACGCTTCGCCCCACTCATCATTATTCACTCGATGAATATGCTGTGACTTTTATTATTTATCATACTACAAGCAACGTCCTCTAGTACCGTACTATTTGCATTTTTTTTTTCAGCGTATATGCATTTCGTTATATGTACAAGTACCGCCCTCTACGGCTGGTTCAAGAACTAATGAGAGGTGGCTGCGTACGACTACGACGGACATACTTACGCCTTAAGGAGCTTCGCCCTTAAGATAGTTGGCCACATTGAGAGAAGGAACTTTTCATCCCTCTTGAAATTATGAAAAGCGGAGGCATCTTGCACGAAGAAGGCCGCGCTCGTCGTATTCAGTGCGCGAAAACTTATTTTTGCGCACTAACGACCGGCAGGACACTCCGCGAGAGCGTGTCAATGCACTCAGACCGGAGACACGCAAATACTCGTGCGTACGTGCGTGCGACTTGGATCTATAAATAAGGCGCGCCGCGGCCGTGCGAAAAGTTTGAAAAAGTGCTCAACGCTACCGACCTGCTCTGAGGGAAACGCGGCTGCGGAGACTGGACGCAGGAATAGGGCAGAGTAAAGAGTCTTCCGGAAGGATATATATATATATATATATATATATATATATATCTATATATATATATATATATATATATATACATACATATATATATATATATATATATATATAAATCAAAATATTTCTTAAGTACATAAAGCAAGAAAATGAAGCTTAGATCCCAAGTAAATAATAAATACTGCTCATTAAGACCCGGAAAACTTTACTAAAATAATAAAGTTTATTTATACATCTTTGAGAAGCTTCCTCGGAATTTCTCTTTGTAAAAATTCTTGGTTCTCTTTATTTTCCTGTTTGTCGCGCTTCCCGAGATTGTAGAAACGTGAGATAAGTGAAGGAAAGGCAGGAATATTTCACAAGATATCTGATGTATGGCAACTACAGTGCAGTTCAACGTGGGTGTACCCACTTTGACGCCTAGTGGCAGATCTCAAATGCAACGGCTAACCCCCTTGATCCTGATTGAATCTTTGTGGTAGCTAAAGTTGTCATCATATATCCCTCACAGAACGTATGGCTTCCTGCGCAGAGGTGGCATCAACGAGCGCACGGGGTAAATACTAACACTCGATATGCCTTCCCAGCTTCAAAGCGTCGTCAATTGAGGAGAGAAACACCAAGATGTGCGCTCCCCAGTAATAGGGCAGCCTACAGTACCACAGTGCGCTCCGAGAATGGGCGAGGCTGAGGTTGGAGTCACTGAACACGCATAGTCACTGCATAGTTGGAGTCACTGAACACGCGAAGGCGTCCCGCTTCCCACCGGCACGTGTGTCGCTCCACAAAGGGTAGACATTCGCCCGTCGACGTCGTTGCCTTGTATGGACGTGTAGATAGATGCAACAATACAAAAAACAAATCCATCTTGAAATTTTTTCGCCAGCACACAGGGACACAGAAGAGAACACAAACGGGCGTAATCTAACAACTGGTTGATTTTTCGAAAAAACATTCACTTTATACCCTCGGATGAACGCTCTCTGTTCACCAAAAAACAAATGCACTGTGTACATATCACAACCAACGATAAGTTAATTGAACAAAAGACATGAGCGAAATCTCTTTCACTAGTAAAACTACCGAAGGCTGGCTTACACACTTTGCTTGTCTACGAGATAGACCTTCATTTTTTTTCTTGACGTCCTGTTTCAGTTCCTATATACGAAAGTAGTGTTGCTAAAACAAGGAGAGCATACGTACTCGTTGCAATGCATTGCCAAGTGGGTGTTAGGGCGACCTTTCAGACTTGACATATGCTCCCTTAGCCTCCTGTTAGTGCACCTGCCAGTCTGCCCTATAGACAGGGTGTCCCACATAACTTGAGCAGAGAATTTGAAATTGAAAGAAACTTCAATGGCGAATTGAACCAAACTCGTGCAACTCACACTAGCCTGTAGGTACTGTGGCCATTTTTCGTTTCTCCCCATACTAATTAATTATAAATTTTATTTACCTACTTTTGAAGTTATGGGCTGGAAACCCAAAGTATGAACACTGAGATGTAGAGCACTTTCAGAAACCATCGAAAAAAAAATGTTTCCTGTACAATACGTTTAGAGCTGTTATTTTCTCCGCGTTGTTAAGAAAGCCTATAGCCGCACTATAGCAGTGCGCTCGCGTTCTGTCACACGGCTTCTTTTCACGATTCGCGGGATTTCCTTACAATGTGGAAAATATAACAGTGTGAGAGGTATCGTACAGGAAATAATTTAGTCAGTGGTTTCTGAAAGTGCTCTACATCTGAGTGTTCATATATTGGGTATAACACATAATTTAAAATTTAGGTAATTAAGAAATATTAGTTAATTTGTATGGGGAGAAATAAAAATAGTCTGAGTACCTACAGGCTAGTGCGAAAAGTATGCGTTTGGTTCAATTCGCCCCCTAAGTGCCTTTCACTTTCAAATTCTTGGCTCAAGTTATGCAGGACACACTGTATACAGAACCACACGTCAAAGGTCACCACAGAGCGCATATCCGAGGGGTATAAAGTGAATGTTTTTCGAAAAGTAAACCAGTTGTAAGATTGCACCCGTTTGTGTGCCCTTCGTGTCCCTGTGTGCTTGCGCAAAATTGTCAAGATGGATATATTTCAACTTGGCCGAATCGTAATTTTGCTCGAAATAAACTAAATAGGTGGGCTCCTAGACTTCCAGGATTTCTCTGGCTGATGACAGCTCTAGGCAGGCCCAATCTACCAATCACAGCTGGTCATCCTAGCCAATGACCCGAAGAGCAGCCTCTCAAAAGGATAGAGAATAACTTCTGCCATGCTTGTTGCAGCAGTTGTATTTACTCAATGCTATCACACTCGGAACAGTCGTTGACAGAGAAACATCATTTCTGCACGTGTAAACTGCACAATTCTGACAACAAGCCGTCACACATTAACAGAAGGCGAAATGCGTACATGTAACTACGTCAGGGGCACTCTATGATGCCAGCGCGGCCAGCATTCTTTCTTCGGCATAGAGGCGCCCTAACTGCATCGTCGCCAAATTGCTGCCTTCAACACCCATTAGTCGTGACATACTTCGCCACTTTCAGACGGGGACATCGCCCCGCACCCAAAGGCACCATGCGAAGGAAATTCGTGAGAAGTATAAGGCGCGTTTGTAGAGCCTTGTACGTGAGACTCGATAGCACAGTGTGTGCAGCACCCGAATCCTATCGTTGTGGACGGAGAGGTCTTGGGTTCGTTTCTTAGGTGATTTGCGCCGATGAAACATTTTCTTCTAGTATTTCTTCTTCTATGTTAGTGTGCATTTTACTAACGCCACATCAGTAATAGAGTCTTGGTGGACCCCTAAAACACTTTCGTGCCAAAGTGATGTTAATGATGACCCTGTCTGCAGTTTACAGGTATCTTGCCGTTCGTCTTCATCAGTTTCCTCAGTGCATTCTCTATTTTTTTTTCAATGCCAATCAGATGTACGCAATTCTGCCGTTCACCACTCTCTCCTCTCATTCCTTGTTCGCTTTTTCTGGCAGCTGGCCTTCGCACCTGCTTTGCGCTCATGGGGGAAAGTACCCTTTAGGTGGTGCCCCACTAGGTAAACAGTGGAGGTTTTTTTTCGTTCAGTTGTATTCATAGCAGTGGGCCGTCGTATTGTATCCCTCATGATCACTATGTTTTGCTGTCACACTGGCTCTCAAAGAGGCTCGGTGTTTTGAGATGGCGTGACTCCGTTCGTGGCGCTATGCGAGTTATCGACGGGCGCGCGACACTAGGAAGCTGCTGCATGTGCTGGCTTTAAGATGTGCTACCCAAGTGCTCTGAGGCGCCGGCGGCATTGGTTCCAGCCACATAGGAAGGAACATGGTGGAACAAATCTAGCATTCACGGGAGCGCATTCAGACGCACGTGTTATGCAAACCGTCGTACTGAGGGTATGGTGCCGAGAGTATACCTATAGGGTGCCTTAATACGTGCACAGACACACACTATAGTCGTATACCCTTTAGGTGGCTTTGCACCACAACAACTTGAAATGAGCCAGCCAAATGGTTCCCTTACAAGAACAAGTGTTTGCACTGGCATTGACAAAAAAAAGAGCCATTGATTCGCTCAAGCGATGACAGCCAATCCCAGGTGAGCAGATGAATATTTTAATTTCTATTGAAGAATTGGTGTACAGGGCACTTGCTTTGTTACCCCAAAAGTAAGTAACCGATCCCATGCATACTTCGGTAAAACTGCCGCAATTTTGGCAATTTTTGAGCGAAAGTAAAACTTGCAACGTGTGTATATGCTAGATTTTAAGCCAACTGAACTCTATATACTTTGCGAAATTCTTTGAAGAGAATGAACACTTTTTTTAAATAGCATACAGTTCCAATCTTCAATGGTTCTCACTATCGGCAGAGACCAGAAAAACAACTGGACGAACCAGGATCATTAGGCGTTGAAATTGTGTTTCACGAGAAACAGTCGTCCACGTATACTGCTTCTGAACTGCTTCCAATTTTCTGTATTTTTGCCCCCCCCCCTCCTTCCCCTGTGTAATTCCATTGGCCATGAGGGTATTCTCAATAAATAAATGTACCAAACAACTGAGTGGACGCATGTGCCTAATATACACTAAACAAACTGTACCTTGCGTACCTCCGCTGATGACACATATCTGCCAGCACAATTTTCTCCAGGCCAAATTATTTCAGAATAACATAATAATTGATGTCCTTGCACACACACACACACACACAAACACACACACACACACACACACACACACACACACACACACACACACACACACACACACACACACACACATATATATATATATATATATAATAAGGGAGAGAAGTATATATATATAATAAGGGAGAGAATATATATATATATATATATATATATATATATATATATATATATATATATATATATATATATATATATATATATATATATATATATATATATATATGGCTGAGAACTCTCAATACAAATGAGTCACAGCGCTTACAGACTCCACTTACAAATGATACTTTTTAAAGTGACCCCCATAGAGAAAAATCTCAAGACATTAAGTCGCGAAAAAAAAATCACACCAGGCACCTTGTTTCCATTACAAAAACTTAAAGATATTTAGCCTGCCTACACACACGTCTCTGGGGGTGTGTGTAGACCAAATATCAAAGTGGGAGCTACTCACACAAAGCAAATACACCAAAGAATACGGATGAAATGATGCACCTGCGGTACGCACTCTGAACGCATGACTAGTTACATAGAGCTGCCACTAATGGAGTACAGCCATCATATTCTTTTTCTATAGTTCTAACGATAAAACAGAAACAAAAGGAACCCCAGAAGAGGTTAAGTACAACCAGGTGCGCAGTACGAAAAATGATGGTTGTAACTCTGAGAGATAGGAATACAGCAAAGTGCTTGAGAGGACAAACGGTGCTAATTTAGTAGGCATTATTTGTGAAAAAAAAGGTGGGGGAGGGGGGGAGGTCCTGGGAAAGTCACTTCTTAGAATAACAGACCACAGAAAGTTGGAATAGATACCAAGAAGCCAGACTGCAAAGAAGACAAAATCAGGAAGCTCCCGTGGGTGAGTTGTCCCTCCGTCCTCAAGTGTGTTGTTCATGATGGTAACGAAGGCATTTCTTGCAGCAGGTCATCTTAGTGAGGACTTTTTATTTGATATCTAGTGTAACATACGATGACTTCCTTCAGAGGTGTAATCAGTGGACGCAATGAGAAAGAAAAAGAAAACTAATAAGGGGCACTGTGTACCAGGGTGCACGAACCTAGAACGTCGTACCGTTCCAATACCAGGGTCCGGAGGTTATCCGCACGGCCTAGTAGTGAAATAACTGCGACATGCCAAGGTATTGGATTCTGCCTGATGCTAGCCAGGCGTGCATGTACACAGGTACACGGAGGGCGTCGTTCTATCGACCGTCCTGCGCAGGAGTCTTCACCGATAATCGAACGCCCGTGCAGATATCGATCACGGCGCGCGCGCTTTGCCAGCAGTTCTTGACAGCACGCGCACAGCTTTTTCCGCCACACTGAGCTGTAATCAGTCGATCGAACATCCGCCTTCTTCTCCGCCGACAAGTTTACTTTATTCAGACGCGTACGTGACGGCACTTTTCTTAGTGGGTTTCCGCCCGCCGTATACTATGCGTTCGTAATGAAAAATCCGTGCTTCACGCATTACACATCATCACAAATTTCCTTTCTCCGCAAGCTTCTTGTGTCCCCAGTTCTAAAACTGATGAGATCGAGCCTGAAGAGATGGTCGCGAACATTTGACAAATTATCAGTACTCGTCAACGGGTTGCCTAAAATTGGTACCAGTATATGTTTCTGAGTTTACGCGCAAAGCCACGAAATCCCTCTTGTGCTTTCTCAAGGACCACCGTACTTCACGAGCGCTTGTGAATGAACAGTGTGAGACCGCGCTGTGTAGTCTCGAGCTGACTATTCAACCACCTATTTCTTACTCTTCTTCTTTTCTATCTCTTTCCTTTATATTATTCCCCCTTTACTCCAGTGTAGGGTAGCCATCAAGCCGAGCTTCGTCAATCTTCCTGCATTTCCTCTCTATTTATCTCTTTCTCCCTCTCTCTTAGCTTTTTGTCGTTTTATTACGAAGGTGCGTCTAATATCCGTTACATAAATTATAGGAAAGAACTTATTATAGGATGGAAATTCGGGTATACCATTAAAGACTGCTTGCAACACTAAATACCAATCAACGGTATTTTCATTGTGGTCATCGTGCAAGCCACCACCGGGACTTTTGTTTGCTGCTAAACGTGCCAAGTTTTATTGCCAGAACATTACGGCAGGTCACTGTGGCGATTTCTCTAAGCGAAGCCTTGACGAGAACGCAGGCATGATGGCACACACGACAGGAAACGCACTGTGGTTTTTGGCAATTAAAGCAATTGTTCGGCAATGGCGAATTCCGGGCCTTTACGTGCCGAAGCTATAATCCGTTTCAAACCTAGCACGTGTCGAACCTTGAGTGGAACTTATGCAAGGAGTTCGATATAGAAAACAAACAAACAAAGCATGGTTCGTTCCTTCGTCATAGGAATCACTATAACACCCAAGTAAAACTATCTTTACTGAAGTATTTTAGTAGTTGAATGTTTACGGTACATTGCTATTATAGAGCTTTCACATTGACGTAAGAGAGCTTGTCTATCGGCGTTCGGCAGAAAAGCGCCGTTTAAAGGCAGTGCACGTACGGTGGCCCTTGGTAGCACATCACCATCCAGTCAACTAGAGTTACTACATGTGGCTCCATTAAGAGGTCAGCCATATGCAGTAACTTTACCCACTACGACCGACGATTAGTGTCTCTGATGAAGGATAAACAAACCTTCGTGGTGGCTGTAGAAGTTAACGGTAAGAGAGCATGCAATCAGAAAAAAAGTGTCACAGCCCAAAGACCACCGATATTCACTGATTGGACGGCGAGCTTGGGTTAAAGTACCCATCCCACGGCATGTTAAGGTGCCATTCAGCTACATGGTCGGACTGGAGGGCAATGCAACAAGCGTCGTGTCTATCCTGTAGACTGGACACAATTTTTTTTCGGGGTGATCGCGGGCAACGTCGTTTTACAGCCAGGCGAGGCAGGTGCGCGTCGCTGAGCTATCTTTAGTTAGCGTTAGTCAGAGCTACTATCTTTAGTCGGTTAGTGAATATTAGTGGTCGATAGTGTTGCTGTATAGGGCTCTCCTCCTAGAAAAGCCATACATAGATAAACGAAGCCGAGCATTGGGTTGAGTTCGCCACCTTGCTGTGTGTTGAGTTGGAGGCTTTGACAAGGAGGAGGAGGAATAAATGAGGAAGGACAGGGAGGACTTTGACAAGATTGCAAACGCGCTGAATGGGATGAACGTGTAACAACAACATGCTCGAAGAACAAATTGCGGCTGCTGCGGTCATGGTGCGTTACTTCAATTTACCGCTCGCACCTCCCCGCCAACGAAGAGCGTTGTGAGAGGAAGGGTGCGAAATATAAAATGCACGTTTGTAAGGCCACCGAAGTGTGTCACCGTGGCGCAGTGATAGCGTGCCAGACATCTGTTGTCGCGCACCGAGAGATCGTAGCTCTAGTTGATGGAACTTTTGTGTTTGATATCTGACCGTGATCACTTTCTTTGTAAGCTGACGAGTTTTTCGCTGTCACTTCTTTTACAAATTAGCGATGGTATGGAAGAGTACACAGATCGGATAAGCTGGACGAAATGATCTCTGCATTTAAGACATGACAGACCACTATAACTTAAGTGGTAAAAAGTGGTATATTTTAACATGTGTACAGCATAAGCTATCAGAAGTAAAAATGACATCGTCTGCTTTAGGAGTGCGTAGCAACTGTTACTGCAATGCGCGAAGATTTCAGTGAAATCAACAAACAAATTTATAATTTGTAAAAGCGCACTCAATAACTTTACTACTTGAAAAAAATTCTACTGCGAAGGTACAGAAGATTCCCCGCCGCGGCGGTCTAGTGGCTAAGGTACTCGGCTGCTGACCCGCCGGTCAGGGGATTGAATCTCGGCTGCCACGGCTGTATTCCCGACGAAGGCGAAAATGCTGTAGGCCCATGTGCTCAAGTTTTTGGTGTGCGTTAAGAACTCCAGGTGGTCAAAATTTCCGCCGCCCTCCACTGCGGCGTCTTTCATAATCATATGGTGGTTTTGGGACGTTAAACCCCACATATCTTCAAGGTACGAAAGATTAGACCAAATCGGAGATATTTTGGGCGTTGAAGCGAGATAGAGCATCAGGTTATACTGCCTTTTCATGATTCCATAAAAAGCTATCAAAAGAGCAGTGTTTTCAAGCTTGACAGTCAATTTTAGTCTGACAGGTCGTTATCGGATGATTACTGTGTTGATGTTCGCCAAATGCATAGAGAGCTGTGGAATTCAGCCAAAAGTGATCCTTCGGGAAGCAAATACTTTGCATTGGGTAAAATTAAGATGAACAACCATACGTGGGCAATGATCGAGAGAACAAGTGAGTACGCTCGTGTTAGAACCACGATTACTTATTCTTTACGTGAATGACCTCGTCATTTACATCGACGAAGGCGGGAAATGGCGGTTACTGGCTGACGACTTGGTTGTGTACACCTGTGCGCGCTGTATTGATGATCGGGAGCTGCTAAATGCTTCTCTAGGTAAAACGAAACGCAAATATCACGTGGCTGCCCCGCCGCGGTGGTCTAGTGGCTAAGGTACTCGGCTGCTGACCCGCAGGTCGCGGGATCAAATCCCGGCTGCGGCGGCTGCGTTTCCGATGAAGGCGGAAACGTTGTAGGCCCGTGTGCTCTAATTTGGGCGCACGTTAAAGAACCCCAGGTGGTCAAAATTTCCGGAGCCCTCCACTACGGCGTCTGGTGGTTTTGGGACGTTAAACCACACATATCAATCAAATATCACGTGGCTGGCGTTTTAGTACAGCGACAGAAGTGTCGCGAACAGAGCGAAATAACTTTTCGTCACAGAAAAGTGCAAAAGTGACAGCTGTGTAGTTGTCCATCTTGGTAGTGTGTGTCACTTCAATCAATGTGTCCGGCTATCACACCCGTCTTCTCTGAGTCCACTCAGAACAACGACTTCGAAATTTTGACCAAGTGAGTATTCACACGTGCTTGTACCAAAAGGCGTGCACTTTAGACTGGCATCATAAGCCGTACTGCTGGTGACCCCGCCTACGGAGAACGCTGCCGAATACGTGGCTGCGAATATTTTGTGTCTCGTGGGAATGATTGGACGCCGTGCTCCAGTCGTCTGCGCGAGCCCTCTCCCGACTATCTAAGTTGTATCCCACTGCAGGTGATGAAGCAAAAGAAACGACGGGCCACAGAAGATGACCACCTTCGTGAACGTGTGCGATCCGTAAGCTCTGGACGTCGCAGCGTGAGACAACAAGTCCAATCGTTCTCAGCATATACAAATAGTTGACCGACTGACTTTCACAGCTTCAAGCAAAGCCGTACTTCACCGTCTGAAAGTGCTAAGCAACGTTTGAAAGAAAATGCATTTTGTTTTCACAGTTCTTTCAGTTAATTATTACGAACCATTCGCCTCTATCAGCTTCCAGGCTTCAGATAGCCCAACACTGCGCTTTCTTCATTGGCCAGATTGTATCGGGGCGTTGGTGCCCTAGCCGAAATGTTTTCATGGCGCGGTCACGAAGATTGACTTGCAGTCGCAGTATTGAAGTCGAAGTATTGCAGTCGCAGTGATGAAAAAAAAAAGAACTTTGTTCAGCTTCTGGCCCGTTTTTTTTCTTGCTTTTTTTTAAAATATTGTCATGCTTGTAAGCTCAGAATTATTTTGTTACCAACAGGGTCGCGCGTTTTTATAGTATCGCGTATAACGACACGAGAAAGAAAGAGCTAACACAGGGCGAACGCCTGGCTTCAACTGAGGTCCACCACAGAAGTGAATTGGTGGCCTTATATCGACCACAAAATTTGTCGGTTCAGTCCCGACCACGGCGTTTGTATTGCGATGGAGATGACATGTTAGAGGCCACTGTACTGTGTGACGACAGAACGCCTAATGCATGGTCGAAATTATGGGGCCGTACACTACGGCGTGCCTTAAAATCATTACGTAGTTTCGACTCGTAGGTTCTCACAAATTATTAGCTTAATGTGACCTTTACTGCATTTTAAAAGAGATAATAAATTTAGAGAGAGGCAGGGAGGTCAACCAGAATAGTAGCATTCGGTTTGCTACCCTACATTAAGGAGAGGGGGATAGGGGAGGAAAGATAAGAAAAGCGGACAAAGAAGTAGACGCGCTAAATAAAAAAAAAGAGTGGGGGTGCTATAGCCTTTTCAATAGCCCACTACCACACAAGAAGTTAAACAAGGCCTCGACTGATTTTCTGTGCGAAAACGGATCGTGTCGGCATTCGGCCACTGACTGTTCTGATAAGGGTCTGTCACCAAGCCGGGCTAAAGCAGCAGCTAGCGGTGATTCATGCGCACTGTAGCGAGGTCAGTGACTCAGAAGGTGCTCTATCGTTTCATCGCTGCCGCAATTATCGCAAGGCGGCACTGTCTTCTATGCCAATTTGGAAGGCGAAAAAATTGGTGAAAGCGGCACCAAGCCACAGTAGGCAAAGCACCGTTGTCTCAAGTCGAGTCCGGTTGGAGGCCGAAGTCGACGAGACGGGTCCAGCCTATGCAGTCACGTTTTCCGTAAACTTCCTGCATTTCACAGGGATTTTACTTCTTCATTACAATATGTCATAATTTAATAGCAGGAGTGCACAACAAGTTATAAACCGGCAGCAGCAGCACCGAAGATTCAGTTAGCGTATAAAATATTAAAAGCGAATACCTTCTGTGCCTTTTAACTGTTCCCAAACCAGATGATACGTGCAGAAAATACAAAAGACAGTTTTTAGCAGAATCATAATAATTTGAACTAGCCATATCCAGTCGTATTACTTCGTATTTTCACAGCTGCTACTGGCTATGCAAAATACTTTGTATACTATAAAGCTCCCTTGTGCCTGGCATGCATAGACTAGTGAAGCCTTGGAAGGAAAAGAAGACTACTTATATTAACGTTGTATGTACTTGCTGTGCTTTTTCTTTCTCCCGTCGTTATAAGCACCCATTGAGACACGTTTTAACATGGCTATCGCTTGGTACCGTACCATCATGTCTACTAAGTCTCGAGTTCTTTTTCTGACAGGCAAGTATCTGATCTAACACTTAACATACGTTCTGATGTCTACCTAGATACTCATTCATGGAGCTCTCTCTGACCAAGTGAAACTCAAGGAATGTTTTCAAGCACGTGCTGCTATACAGATCATGAAAGTGGTACGACAGAAGAGGCATCTTTCAGGAATGTGTCATACTAACTGCCCAATGGCAGCGACAGTTAGTAGGCAGACCCACGTTACCGCCAACCACGAAAGAAGCTAGCTTACGAATATACAGCAATGCATATACGTATTCAACTAGTTTAAGAAGAGGTTTCGAGTAGGAAGGGGTGAACTGTAGATGAGACTGTCCCTGTCGCACAACGACAGCTGTACGCAAAAATATGTGCAGCTGTCGCGGATTCGAACGAGAGATCGAATATTTTAGTGTAGCGACTGGTATGTGCAATTTCTCGAGATAACCACGTCATGTCGTGACTGATATAACATCTAATGATAATGGTGGTTTTTATCTGTGCGTGCGAGTAGAAATTTAGCCGATATAATACGAGCTGAGGACGATGGGACCAAATGTGCGTTACTTAGCTATAAGCTGTCCTGTCTTCATCTGCGAGTGCCTTGCAGCCGTAGAAAAAGGCTTCACTGTGCATGCAGCATGTCCGTCCCAATAAAACGACAGTCCGGAATAACTTCAATCTGGGATGCGTTATTTCGGATTCCTAGCTTTGGCTAGAACCATGGTGTATCAAAAATAAAATAAAAACTGCATACATCAAAAAGACATCTCACGTTAGATTGCTTCGTTTTCAGCGAATCCCGACGCTTGGCATATCATCAGCAATGATGGCCGTCTATCACCACTCACAAAAGAAAAGATTATCGTAAAAAAATTTGCGACAGAGGTGAACAACACATACAAATGTAGCTTGCGCTGTCATGCGAATATGTTCTTATTTCTTTCTGTTTCGTGTTAGGCTGTGGAGCTCAGGCGTAGCTTATTAAGTCATATAGAGCTCCCGTACCACCTTCTCTCCACGAGAAGTGGGTGCGGTTTTGCCTTGTGGAAATGTAGGGAGCCCCATACAGACGCAAGCTCCGCGGGCGTTGATGTGAAGAACATCAGGAAAAGTACACGCAGGTTATGTGCATGTCAACGTGCAAAGCTAGTGGTCATTTGAAAGCACTAGGCATTCTCGTCCCCATCAGATATATTTAGAACAGAATTGTCTTACCACTGGGTGTGCTCATAACTGAATAGAACTGTAGAACCAATGCACGAGCGTAACGTGAGGCGTGTACCAATGTGACACTTCATAATAGTGCCTCCCTTTTTGTTGTGGTAGTTCATCCTTCCATCAGAAGGCATAATCACGTGGGTGACTTAAATATGAAGCAGCGTCCATTTTGCGAACCGGTAAAGTGAGAAGCTGCTCTTGCTCTGATTACTATACTGCGCAACGAGAATCGAGGGCAAGTGACCAACGTTCACATGTAAGACAATATGGCGCTTGTACCACACGGGTGCTGTTGCGCACGCGTGTCTGCTTCACTTGCAGCTCAAGTTTTGTCCATTTATTAAGAACACAAGGTTTCGATGCAGGAACAAAAAAAAAACAGCGATAGCGTTCAATCGCAATACTATCGCGTACAGCTCAATCCTGTTGCTCCAGAGCTGAAACAGAGGCATAGTTTCGCAAAAGTCTTCTGACACTAGAGTGATGTGCGAAATCGCGCGAGGTGGCATCCGTTAGTTTCATACAAAATGTTTTATTCGCAGACATATTTATTACATCTTCGAGAAGTGCCCTGTGAGGCTGAAATGCGGCACCAAATGCAAGCAAATTCCCAAGCGCTTTGCGCACTTCTAGTAAAGGCGTCGTCAGATAGGCGCACAACTACAGTTCAGGGATGCTATAGAATAATGCAGATACTAGTGTGACTAGATAAGTGTATGCAGAAGTGTACAACGAGTGAATCGATAAGTGTGCTGGAGTGTCACGTACCTGGTCCGGGCAGGAACGCAGATGCATTGGTCGCCGTGGGTGCCATCTCCGTCACATGCTTCCTCCCCTTCACTTCAAGCCCGACGACGAGGCACAGCAAAACTGACTCGAGGATCACCCGCCTCATGGTGTTATCCAATCGTGCTTTAGTCACCAAAAAAATGCTGCAAATTGAACTGATCCACTACGCGAAGTTCAACACAATCTTTTCACGACTTCTTCTGTTAGAGCACTCGTACAAAAAAAGAGGGCAACGGGCTTGCAGGGCAAGCGAATTGCCTAGGTCTGATGCAGAACTGCACGGGTTGACCTCGCGTAGCAGGGATGGATAACTTGTATGGAAGTGACAGGGTACGCCGATCGTCGATCAAGTGACAGTTAGACACTCAGAAAAACAGGCGCTATTCCGCGTTTCACGGACGGAACAGGCTTTCACTGACCGCCGTCATCAATGTAGCTTAGGCGCACTCCGCAAGATAACAATAATTCCTGAATCATCATGCTTGCGGTAATCCCAATGGTCATTCGAGGGGCTACGCAAGCAAATGAGGAACATTTACGTTAATCCAGAATAACTCCGTGGTGTTCACATCTGCGCGAGTAGACGAGATGGACTTTCAGCAGCACTCAGGTGAGAAGAAAGATCACAAATATTGTAGTGCGTAGTGTACGAAGAGGACCCCCCGAAAGAAGGTGTTATCCGAGAGTGCGCGGACGTTGGAGCGTAAAGCGTGCACGTTCACTGCTTCCCACTGCCCGGTGGTGCTTCAGAGTCGCAGACGGTGCCTTGACACGGGGCAGGAGCACACAGTATCGCACAGCTGTACTACACGAAACGAATGTGTCAGAGAAGAGCGCGCGCTGTGTCGCGTAGCCAGGCGCTTGGCATTCCAGCCGGCCAGCAGCACCGACGCTCGCTGTCGCCGCCGCCGAAGGCGAGCGAAGGAAGAGGCGCGGGATAGCGGGCTCTGCTATGCGGAGAAGCCCCTATCTCAGTCGAAGGAACGACGACAGCGTCACCCGACCCCCGTCCGAGGCCGAGCGAGTCAGTCGGCACACTGCGATCAATGTTTGCGGCTGCCGACGCGGGGTGCCGCCTTGGTCGTGGCCGCGGGGAGGCAAGAAGAACGTCGCCTGTGTCGTCACACGTGACGTCACGCGAAGCCTGTGCAGGTGCGCCATCGGGGCCAGGAACGAGGGCGGGCAGGCATTTTTGCCTGTGCCTTCTTCCTCCGCCATATCCATCTCATACGTCGTCCTCACTGGCGGAACTCGAAATCGAATGAAGGTTACCCCGCTGCGCTTCCCTGTTTCTCAAGGGTATCAGACGACGCCGTCCAGGGCAGCTCGGAAGTGCCGGCTCTGCCTAGCGCGACACAAGAGTACTCCAATACCAGAAAGCGCTTACAGAGAGACCACGACTTGTTCCGCGTGTCTTTGCTTACAGATATAACGTATAAAAATGATGAATGGCCATGAAATATTCGGGAAGAACCAACTCTGGCTGCTCCTAACATGCACTGAAAGGAAGGAAAGTAGGAGGAAAACAAGGGCAGGGGGGTTAACCAGCCTATAGGCAGCCGGTTTGCTACCCTGCGCATGGGAGGGGGATGGGGGAGATGAAAGATAGAGAGCAGAGAGGGAAGAGAGTAAACACATTACATTCTGCCGCACACGCGCGCACACTCATTGTCCAGTCTTGTCTTTCGCGGTGTGTGACATTGCTGTTACAGCCGCTTGTTGAAGTCCATGTCACGTAGGAATTTCAACACAGCTTTGGTCGCCTTGTGTTGCAATGTCTTCTCTCGGGCACTTGACAGAATAGTGTCCACATACATTTCGCTGTTGTCGATGCGCGCAAGAACGGACGCCAGTGACTGTCTCTGGATGTCATACAACGGACAGTCGCACAGGATGTGGTGTAGCGTCTCTGCGCAATGACAGGCATAGCAGAGAGCGTTGTCGGCCATTCCTATGACACAGGAATAAGATTTTGTAAATGCCCCTCCTAGCCATAAGCGATGCAGAAGTGTGCTGGAGCTACTGACGACATTATGGGTGTCACTTGCCTTATACCACCGGGCCTTGCCCCTTACGTAGGAAAGAGTACTGAACGCTATTTAGTACACGGCCACTTCAGAAACTGATGTAGCCTTTGTGACTACCGACGAGACGCTGTTCTTACCTCCGTATAAACGCATTTTGAGTTCACATGAGCCACTGATATCGCATTCTCACAAAAAAACATGTTAAAAGGACACTGAAGAGGAAAATGTGCTGTTTTCAGTAAATTACCCATGCACTATTCTAAAATAACCATGCATGCCGCGAGAAGGCGCTTGGTAAGTGAAAAAACGCGCAAAGCCAAAATGCAGGTAGCGAAGCCACCTTTAAATTCTTGCACCAAGCGCCGTCACGTCATAAATTTCACAGTTTTTACTAATGCTTGCGTAGCTCTGAACAGGTCTGAATGAACCACAATGTCTGCTGATGGGGCAGGAGACTTCACGTACCGAATTTCGAAAAAGTTTCATCGAGCCCATGTCTCCAGAGTACAACATATATAGCATTGCCTGGTATGCATCTTCAGAAAAAGGCGAACATCTTCCTGACACACTTCTTAGCGGAGACCGGGCTGGATAAGCGCATGTGTTAGACAGCCAGGGGTTGACATACACGAAATGATCTGTTAGTGCACATACTGACAGTATAGAAAAGAAAGGTGTGCGTGTGAACACATGACTGTGTGAACAGCTACAAGCTAAGTATACATTTCCATGATATTTCAACCGGTGTCAGTGGGCTATTATTATTTTTTTGTGCGTGTTTGTTCATTATTGAGTACTGTGCAGTATAATCTTTTTTTTTTTTTTTCGCTGCTGAACTTATTGATATAAAGTAGCCGAGGCAATACGGACCTCAATTTCTCAACAGCGAAACACTTAGAACGGAACAGAACTTCAAAATTCATGACGTCATGCACACAGATTTCAGTGCGAAATTTAAAAATGGTACTTTGACCTTAATTTCTCCTGTAGTAGTGAACTTCCGATAAAAATGACGACATTACAGTTCTCAGAAAACACTTAATCAATCTAAACAAATTCATTGTTTCGCTTTAGTGTCTCTTCAAGCTCTGCAAGGTAGTTGTTGCAACGTTCGAAGCAACGGTTTGCTCTTTCCACCCACGTGAGGGGTCACGGTAGACGTGTCAATACGAAGGAGCTAACAATGTGGCGGGTGAAAGCGTGTGCACTTTGACGAGCGCGCTTTGACGAGCGCACTTCGATGAGCGCACTTGGACGAGCGCACAGCTTCCGGGGGTGTCACTGGAAGCAATTTTTGGTCTTGGGAAATTTCCACTCTAACGGATCACACCGTATAGCTGCATTCACACACGCGCTATAAAAGGCCCGCAGTGCACTGTCAAGGCGGATGCATTTAAGAAAACTTGCTGCTTGAGTGTGTTGTGAGTCTTAATGAACCAGGCGCGATTCCTGCTGTTACGGCAGGTATACATAAATTTACAAATATTGCGAAGTACCGATAATGCGCACTATCAAATGACAAAGAAAAAATTCAGCAAGCTCCAATTAGCGGATGCGGATGAAACAGCGCAACGGCTAGTGGCGTACAGTCAGCGGCGTAAGAAATTGTTTTTAGGGGTGGCGGGAGGGGGGGGGGTAATTTTGACTACCTGGCATTGTTTAACGTGTACCTAAATCTAAGCAGAGCTGAAACTCCCGAGTATAAAAGTGGATTTATAGATGAAGGCGTATGTCACCTTCTCATCTACTGTCCCCATCATGACACGCCAAGACGCGGTCTTAAACCGGAACTGTTGGCATTAGACCACAGACCATTATGTATCAGGAAACTTCTGGGCTCGTGGCCAACAGGAGTTTTACAGATGTACGCCTTCAAAGCGTTAAAACGTTTTTTACAATACAGCGGAATTGCTGGCCAGTACCAAGAAATAACGAACTTTCATTTGTATAACACATGTCGTACTTATTATGCGCAGTATCATATGCCACCCATCATATGCGTGTGCTGAAGTGAATGACCTGTCGACTGTTATCTTCACACGAGCGAATACATCTCCCTAAGGACCAGCCATGTGATCTGCTGATTTGTGCTGGTTGGATTGAATGTTAACGAAGGACATCATTAGAGACTTTATTCATTGACTTCCGAACATTTCCTTATCACTATGTTGGGATATGTGCGCATAAATGTATTGTTGCATATTGTGCTCGAAGTGTAGTACTTCCCATGGAATGCTTTATGTATTTTCTCTTATTAAGATATGTGTTCAACTTTCACTCAAGGGCTAAGGAGTAGCCGGCACCACACTTGTGTGCCAGCATCTCTTTATATATCATATCAATAAAAAAAAGCACACGGGCCTACAGCATTTTCGCCGCCATCGAAAATGCAGCCGCCGCAGCCGAGATTCGATCAGCAGCCCAGTACCTTAGCCACTAGACCAACGAGGTGGGGCGAGACGTATTTCCTGTGTATATATGTCTGAAACAAACGTGCATATAGGAGATCAGTTGAAGCTACGTATTTTTCAGATCACCGCTCATTCTTCGGAGGGGTCTCCATACGCAATATATCGAACACCACATGTAACAAAAGCAGGCGCCAGAACTTTAGAGACGCACCTTAAAGAAAACGTAAATTGTATTTTATCTCTTTTTGCACTAATAGATATTGCAAGCAAGAAACTTATTGTGAGTAAAAAGATAACTTCATATGTAAGAGTACTGGAAGGCACACAGAAAAATTAAGCGAGTGCGTGAATAGAAAATCATTGTTTTTGGGCAAGGTTCTAATTGGCAAGGTTCTTTTATTCACGAAACTGCATTACTTCAACACTTTCTTTCTCGATGTCTCAATACTACATTTGCCGGCATCAAGTGAACGCGTTCAGAAAAGGCGCGTTTGCATTTGGCCTCGAAGCGGGCGAAAGCGGCAGAACTCGCCGAAAATCCACTCGCTTTGCCACGTAAGCGGTGTTACGTCTGGCCAGGTGGTTCGTCTTAGCATACAATGTAGTGCGTGAGCCGGTCCGCAAGAACACTCTAACCCCATATCGTCCCCCCGTCGGAAGCACCATGCATGACGCTGTCCTGCCGATGGGCAAGCAGGCAGTTTCGCTGTGGTTGGCTTACGATTAGCTTGACGAAAGCTTCGCGAACGACTTTTTTTTTTGTGGAGCGAGGTCGAAGAGCGCCAGGCGGCATCACTTGGCAAGGTCGTGACAAAGAACCAACAGTTCGGAAGCGTCGGAAGGTGTCGAAGTAGCAGTTCTGAGTGATCGAGCCCCTGGACTGCCGTGTTCAAAAATCTTCTGGAACAGTCTAGCTGAACGCAGCCATGGGCCGTTGCTGACGTTCGTGTCAGCGGCCATCTTCCCCACAGAGGAGCTCAACTCTTCCCTCCACCGAACTCTACCTCCTCGCCCTGCGATGTCTTCAAGGCGTGAACAGGGTGCGTCATTGTGTGGGGCACTCGTTCTATCGATTGGACATTTTCACCCGTGTTCCTCATCAGCCGAGTGATCCAATGTCTGTACCCTTTCGGGTGGGTGGAGCACTGAGACTTCACGTCACCTGATTCGCGGCAATCTTGGTCACCGCCTTCTTCGGACTGCCGTGTAAGGAAACGGCGGGCTATAAAAGCCGAAGACATTTTGGACATACTTGCTGAATTTATGTACAGCATTTTCTCTTTCTCCATGTAAATAAACATCCGTTCTGTCTCCAAGAACGCGTCTCCTAATTGGATATGATCAGTTGTGGACGACGGTGGGGTGCCAGATACCGTAGAGAAAGTCGTCGTATACCTGCCATCGACCTTCTACCACTTACATTTGGTGGCAGTTGTGGGATGCTATCAAACCATCAATTCTTTGCAGCGGCTGAAAGACAACGCCGTGACCCCAAAACAAACAAACAAACAAGCAAACAAACAAACAAACAAACAAACAAACAAACAAACAAACAAACAAACAAACAAACAAACAAACAAACAAACAACAAACAAACAAAAACCCAGAAAAAAACAAAAACAGTCTGAAACCGATTTTTCCACCACGCGTAAGCGGGACGCCTTTCCGCTTCACAGCTTCAGCGCAAGCCGTACTCTGGCTGCCCTAGCTTATGAACCACGTGGCGTAAACAGCGGACCGCAATTTCAGCAAGGTGGTGTAGTTGTCCTCGGTGCAATCACAGCTATATGCTCATGCAGTACGACAAAGCTCAGAGCCTCTACAAGGACGCGTTCCTCAGGCATTCATTCGTGCAATATACGTGCATTCATTCACGCAAAAAGATATAGCGTTGCAGAGTTGTTGAAACGTGCGCTTCTCCGGCTGACTGTTTCGCTTTGCCACGTCGACAAATATGAGCTCAAAGCGCGCGCGAACCGAAAGTGCATTCGAGGATACCTCCTATCGCGGCTGCTGCCTCGCCTAATGAATGGCCATGCGCGTCACACAACGGGGCGCTGCTGTATTGTAGACTGCGGTTGAGCGGTGATCGCTTGCGCTGATTTGCATGTTTCTTTTTTGCGAACGTCAACAAAGTGAAAGGAGGACAGTTGTTGACGTCCATTTGTTGACGTCCATTTTGTAATTTGTTCTCTCTTTTTTGCAGCACAATGTTTTTTTTTCTGTAACACCCGTGACATGTGGTGAAATCGCAGTCAATTTAGATCATGCACAATATCTGCGAGAAAAGTCAGAAGCGAATTTTGATCATTGCTACTCAACCTTGCAGTTTAGCATTGATAGTTGATAATTTTGAAACTCATACGCCGAATGAATAGCGAACTTTCGAACCATGCGTCCCCAAACTTACGACAAAATTTATTGGTACTACAGCAGCGTTGATCTCATATAACTGAACGCTTTACCGCAACAGTGCGGTTTCGTTTTTTGCGGCACGGTTAGGGTTTACGCTCGAATAATCATAGCAATTTTAAGAATATTTACCTAGAGCCTACTGCCACTTCCACAATGTTTCCTAGAGCATACATCTATTACTCGCTAAATTATTAGATGAAACATTCATAGGTGCGGGCTTATTAAACATTAAATTTGAATTTCAAGAGTAATCTTCGCCTCTTTGTTCAACCGACCACATTGAGGGAGAGGCGCTAAATTGTACTGTCAAAGTTTAAAGATTCTATCAAATATAAATCAACACCCTGGTGGGCGAAATGTGGATGCCCCTTCTGCAAATCACCGCGATGGACTTCTATACACGCGAGGTAGTTACGTGAACGGTCGCTGTCCCTGAGTCAGCATTACGAATTTGGTTCCTAACAAAGAATAGATGTCACAGAATATTATTAGAGCCCATGGATGGAAGCGCCGCGTTTCTGTAGATTTTGAACGGCAAGGAGAAGAGGTCTTTGCCGGTTAACTTTTTTTTACTTAATAATGTGGGAAATATTACAACATATTGCGACTATATTAAAGCATAAGATTCATTGCGATGCTTGCGCTTGCTCGCTTCAAAATATCGTCTGACCTCCACATGCAGAAAATTTGCACCAGAGAGAGATGGTTGGTTGATTGATTGATTGATTGATTGATATGTGGAGTTTAACGTCCCAACACCACCTTATAATTATGAGAGACACCATAGTGGAGGGCTCCGGAAGTTTCGACCACCTGGGGTTCTTTAACGTGCACCCAAATCTGAGCACATGGGCCTATACCTCATTTCCGCCTCCATCAGAAATGCAGCCGCCGCAGCCGGGATTTGATCTCGCGACTTGCGGGTCAGCATCCGAGTACCTCAGCCACTAGACCACCATGGCGGGGTGATAGAAGGGTGAACGAAGCATTTTGCGAATCTTCGCAGATTATTGCGATAGCTGATGCGCGTGTGCGAACACACGGCGAATGTTATAAGCGTACAAGCGAAGGCAGTTTGTGTCTGTAGTCGTGTCATGCGGCACTCTATATAGTGGTCTTTCGAAGCAATAAGCGGAAAGTTCATGAGGTGGCGTGTTTTATCGTGAGCAATGTGAGTTTGAACACGTGCGTGCGTGGCGAACGACCTCGCATTCTACATGGGCTGATTCGAAGCAGGCGTTCTCGGAAGCAAAGTGGAAAGGGCGGCGTGCTTCTGGTATCTCTTCGTACTCCCGCCTCGGTATCGTTACTGCACACATGAAGTTTCCTAATATGCACTAGAGGGAACTCTGGCGCTAGTCTCTACTAGAGCTGAAACGCACGGTGCTTCAGCGAGTATGGGAATGATAGGTAGTACACACATATCTTTATTTATTTTATTTACATTTCACCTACATCGCCGTGAGGCATTACGTAGGGGAGGTACACATAATAACTTGACTACATAGTTTTCAATCGAAACAATAGATTCATCAAATGAAACAGCACTCAAAATATTTTAAGAGAAGAAAAAAAAAAACTCGAATATTGGTGAGCGAAAACAACGTCACAGTCATGCATTTGTAAACACCCACATGCTTCGAGACAGCAAACCATTCTTAGTGGCAGTGATATTGTAGGAGTTGTTACAAGGAATAAAAAAAAAGGATTCATTATGAGTTTCATTGACGAGATCATGCGGTGGACGGTTCCATTCCTGTATTGATTTTACGAAAAAAGAACTACAGAAAGAGTGGGTTTTGTAGCGGTATTCTAATATTTTTCGTCAATGGTCTTGGCGATTAGAGACGTACGTTGGTGTGAACAGATAATCAAAAGGGTTAATGGCATTTCCATTATAATATATACATTTGTCTAATCTTCGTATTCTAGCCTGCCTTTGGCTCCGTATGTGTTCATGAGTGCACACCCAGGCATCGTGCAGGATGTGGAAGTGGTTGGCAAGGTACGATGCAGTGACCATAGAATGGTACGGTCTCGAATTCGCCTAGACTTGAGAAAGTAACGACAGAAACTGATACGCAAGAAGCCAATCAATGAGCTAGCACTGAGAGGGAATGTACAGGAATTCAGAGTCTCGCTTCAGAACATGTACTCGGCTCTTAGTGAGGAAACCAACCTTAGCATAGATACAATGAATGATGATCTGACAAGTATCAATACTGAGTGTGCAGTGGAAGTTGGAGGAAGGGCAGTTAGACAGGACACTGGCAAGCTTTCCCAGGAAACGAAGAATCTCATTAAGAAGCGTCAAATCATGAAAGTCTCCAGTTCAACAGACCAAATAGAACTGGCAGAGCTTTCGAAGTTGATTAATAGGCGTAAGGTATCCGACGCAGGAAGGTATAACATGGAGAGAATTGAACACGCTCTGAAAAATGGAGGAAGCGTCAAAGCAGTGAAGAGTAAACTTGGGATAGGGAAAAATCGGATGTATGCACTAAGGGACAAAGAAGGCAAAATAACTACCAATATGAATAGGATAGTTAAAATAGCGGAGGAGTTTTACAGAGATCTGTACAGTAGCCGGTACAACCACGACTTTAATACTATAAGAACTAGCAGTAACCCAGACGACACCCCACCAGTAATAATAGAAGAAGTCAGAAAAGCTTTGGAGAGCATGCAAAGAGGCAAAGCTGCTGGTGAGGATCAGGTAACATCAGATCTGCTAAAAGACGGAGGACAGATTGTGTTAGAAAAACTAGCCACCCTGTTTACGAGGTGTCTCCTGACGGGAAGAGTACCAGGGTCTTGGAAGAACGCTAACATCATCTTAATACATAAGAAAGGAGATGACAAGGACTTCAAGAATTACAGGCCGATTAGCTTGCTCTCTGTAGTATACAAGCTATTTACAAAAGTAATTGCTAACAGAGTAAAGAAAACATTAGAATTCAATCAACCAAAGGAACAAGCAGGATTTCAAACAGGCTACTCAACAATCGACCGCATTCATACTATCAATCAGGTAATAGAGAAATGCTCAGAATATAACCAACCACTATACATAGCCTTCATAGATTACGAGAAGGCGTTTGATTCAGTAGAAATATCAGCCGTCATGCAGACACTGCGTAATCAGGGCGTCGATGAAGTATATATAAACATCCTGGAAGAAATCTACAGGGGATCAACTGCTACCGTAGTGGTTCATAAAAAAAGCAACAGAATACCAATCAAGAAGGGTGTAAGGCAGGGGAACACAATCTCTTCAATGCTATTTACCGCGTACTTAAAGGAGGTTTTCAGAAGCCTAGAATGAAAACAGATAGGGATAAGAGTTAATGGAGAGTACCTTAGTAACCTGCGCTTCACCGATGACATTGCATTGCTGAGTAACTCAGGGGACGAATTGCAACTCATGATTACAGAGTTAGACAAGGAGAGCAGAAAGGTGGGTCTTAAAATGAATCTGCAGAAAACGAAAGTAATGTACAACAACCTCGGAAAAGAGCAGCGCTACGAGATAGGTAATAGTGCACTTCAAGTTGTAAAAGACTATGTCTACTTAGGGCAGGTAATAACCGCGGAGCCGAACCACGAGATTGAAGTAACTAGAAGAATAACAATGGAGTGGAGCACATTTGGCAAGCACTCTCGAGTTATGACAGGTAAATTACCACTATCCCTCAAGAGAAAGGTATATAACAGCTGTAACTTGCCGGTACTTAGCTACGGAGCAGAAACCTGGAGACTTACAAATAAGGTTCAGCTTAAATTGAGGACGACGCAGCGAGCAAAAGAAAGAAAAATGGTAGGTGTAACCTTAAGAGACAAGAAGAGAGCAGAGTGGATTAGGGAACAAACGGGGGTTAAGGATATCATAGCTGAAATCAAGAAGAAGAAATGGACATGGGCTGGGCATGTAGGGCGTGGACAGGATAACCGCTGGTCGTTAAGGGTAACTAACTGGATTCCCAGAGAAGGAAAGCAGGTTAGGGGGAGACAGAAGGTTAGGTGGGCAGATGAGATTAAGAAGTTTGCGGGTATAAATTGGCAGCAGCAAGCACAGGACCGAGTTTACTGGCAGAACATGGGAGAGCCCTTTGTCCTGCAGTGAACGTAGTCAGGCTGATGATGATGATATGATGATGATGATGATGATGATGATGATGATGATGATGGTGGTGTTCATGTGGCTTGGAGCTGTTTTCTCACGAAACAAAAATCTGCAAATGTTCAGCGGTTTCGCTTCACCACCTTATTCTATTAGACTTACCTTTCCAAATTGGATCACAAAGTTGAAAAGGGTTAAATCATTCTTTCAAAACAAAACCGAAACACAGCAATAAACGAAGCCGCAAGTACGAAGACTAGGCAAATGTGTGTACTACCCATCATTTCCATGGCCGCTGAACGATTGCAGCGACAGAGTCCCCTCTAGTTAATTTTATGAAACTCTATGTCTGCATAGCGGTGGCTTATAGGATGTTAGTGGCTGGCAGTGGTGATATGAACTCGCATAACGCGCACGGCCACACCAAACGACCCACCAGGTTATGCTGAGGTTTCGGCTTTGATGTAGGCTGCCGTGATGCCATGCATGCCTGTATTATACGCAGGTGGTGTTGTCTGCACGTTTTGATACCCGCCTTTCACTCACATTGTTTCTTGTGCGTTTTTATTCGTGTTATTATCGCTAGGGGCAGATTGCACGCAATCATCTGCCGTTCGCCCGCAACGCTATAGCAGTGGGAGAGTGCCAACCGACAGTGGAACAGTGCCCCTCCTTTCCCCTCCTGTTTCGGTAGCGCCATCCTCGTATCACGTTATCGCGGTTCTCAGGCTATTCACCACGTGCTCGCGTGTCCGAGCTCACATTGCTCACGATAATAGATTTGGTCACAGCCAGCCGGTAACCTCGGAAACATACTGCACACTTACCGCGGGATACTTAGGTCTTACAAAGAGCAGACGGTTGTCCTTCTGGTAACATCTTTAATAATAATAATAATAATAATAATAATAATAATAATAATAATAATAATAATAATAATAATAATAATAATAATAATAATAATAATAATAATAATAATAATATAATAAAAATACTAATTATAATATAATAATAATAATAATAATAATAATAATAATAATAATAATAATAATAATAATAATAATAATAATAATAATAATAATAATAATAATAATAATAATGTAAAGGGGGTTTATTGAAGGACTCAGCAAGCGGGTGGTAGCTCTAAAGGAAGGCAGGCGAACCCAGAAGACGGTGCTTGATCGCCGATCTCGTGCCTTTTTCTTGTGCTGATGATAGCTGACCTGATGGTATCAACGTCTTTCTTATTCACTACAAAATTAATAATAATAGTGGCAGAACTTTTAAGTGCCTAAGCCTCGATACAATCACGAAGTACGCCGTAGCAGAGGACAACAGATATATCTTCACCACATCAGGTTCAATTTCAATTCGATACAATTTCATTTATTTTTCATTCATACAGTAGTTTGGGCAAAGAAACTGTTGAGGCAGTAGCCAAAGGCAGTGTAGGCCCATAGCCAATATACATATAGCAGCTACAACACCATGGGCATACCTGATTTTTAGGAATAAAAACTTAATGCTGAGGCAAAAAAAAACATAAACTCGATTGATATGGGTCGTTGAACGTCCCAAAACCACCATATGATTACGAGAGACGCCACAGTGGAGGGCTCCGGACATTTCGACCAGCTGCGGTTCTTAACGTGCATCCAAATCTGAGCACACGGGCCTACAACATTTCCGTCTCCATCAGAAATGCAGCCGCCGCACCGGGATTCGATCCTGCGACCTGCGGGTCAGCAGCCGAATACCTCAGCCAATGAATTGGCAGCTGTACGGGGCTGGGTCATCTTTAGTTGACTTGTACAGCACAAAATAGGGCTCGAATGACAGTTTTTTGGCACACCAGAAATGTTTGGCGGAAAGCAAAGAACCAGTAATCGCCGACATTCATTGGAAAAAAAAAACTTCGAATACGCTTGAGCTTTGCCTTCAAGAGTACGATTGTATAGGGTAATCGGGCACTGAGCCCATCACCTTCTCAATTGCTGGCTGGGATTCTGGGTTCGGTGGATGCCTCAACCATGCCAGAAGGAAACTATTGGTTGTGCGCGTAACAAAGACCATTGTAAACTATCCTACAAAGCCTACTGCAAGCTGATGCTTCTGCCACTGATGATGATCACATATGTCTGAGAGCTTTGTAATGTGTCAGCCTTTAGAGCTCGCACCATTGCGCAGTTGACGTTTTAACGCCTGGTGCGACTCGCCGCTTCTGCCACGCATTACTAAACATGTAAACTAACTCGTTCCACTATATGCCACACAAAGTTTTTTTTTTCTGAAGCAGTTTCAAGCGATCGCATCACTCAGAGGTAGATGACCTGCTTGCTACACCGATGGCCTAGGTTCTATCATCACTCCAACCGAAGGTATTTTTATTTATTTTATCTGCGTCTTGATTTTTTTTTCACAGGCAAGATGATGACCTTTCGCTCACAACCAAACCACCGATGCTACGCCAACACAAGAATTTCTGTGAAACGAGCTCTTCAGCACCATCATGTGACTAGTTTATTCTGTTAGTTTTCTACGTAGTTGTTCGTAAGCGACGCGATAGATCCATTTCGCGTCACTTTTGCGTCACTACGATCCGATGAGTCAGTATAATGTACTGCGCCTTTAACACCACAAATTTTTAACTTCCTATAAAAACCTTCGGTTCACAAGGTAATACAATAAGTGAAATGGCAACAATAACAATAACAATCTCGACTAAGAGTAACCCAGGCAAACTATAACTACTATATGTGAACCTAAATAAGCACGAGAAAGTGTAATACTAACTACGAAAAAAAAAGAAGGTGCAGTTGCTGCTACGTACACGAAAAAATAAGTATGCAGCTCTTACAGATTAGCAAATATCGATACAAAAATACAAATCTATGCTACCGGCCAGGCTGCCATGGGCACATTTGTATTTTTTGCGTGAAGATGTGTGGTTACTGTATGATAAGTGTCGCTTATAATACTGTTACTCGCCTAACACGCGTATGGGTGATTGTTCTAGTTGTATGATCTACGTCACAATGCAGTGAGTGAGGTATTCCCCTCGCCCTTCAATAGTGAACAATTTAACTAGCGACTGGCTCAACGTTTCTTGCATATTTCAATTGCTCACTAGGTTTCGTATACACTGAATCATAGTGCTCACGTAAGACGGCCTCCCATCTCCAACCCCTTCCATTCAACGTGCCACAGCTCTACAACTTGCTCTCTCACAAGTCCTTATTTTTGATACAATGCTGTACTTCCAGCATAAATCGGGGTTTGTTTCACAACCAGCATCCTGAAACACTTATCTTTCGCGATATTTTCTTGTCAAAAGATTTTTGGCCCTCACCCTCGGAATTCCACTGTACCGCGAACTCGTTTTCACGTTCATCGCGTTGTTACAATTAATACGAACACCCACTTTCAGGTACTGCGTTGTCGGGTATAAATTTTCGAGGTGGAATAAGCCCCTGCGCACGCAGAGGGGAAATATCTCGCAAGAAGGAAACCAGAGTAAAGGACTATTAAAAAAAAAGAACACAGAGTTGGCGCAAGTAATGCGAGTTCCGACAGAACTTGCCGAACCTTACGTTCACTATGCCAGAACGCGAGAGGAATGCGCTGCGGTTTGACACACATGGAACTGTGCAGCGCAATGCAGGCATGACTGTCCCTACCACCGGCAAGTTAATTAATAACGCTTGATTAATCGAACTGCAATGTCAAGTCGTTCCCGCCGCTGGGCCTGTGTATCAATTTTTTTTGTGTCTCGATCAGTTCTCTCTTGCACACTTTACCTTCGTTCTGTCTCGCATTGATATCGGCCGTTGACACGACCGTTTCGTTTAACGATTTAATGATATATGCAAACATTTCTTTTTGTATTGTTCTCTTGTCTTCATTTTTAGTGTTACCATGAAAGCAGGTTTGAAAAAGGGGCTGTTTAATTAGCTCGGGAATGAAGGCGATGAAAGATTTGAGTTGTGAAATTCGTTAATTGTGTGCGTGTTCGTGCGCTTCTGATGCACTCTGTGAAGCAAATTGTATGTGCTTTTAATAATAATAATAATAATAATAATAATAATAATAATAATAATAATAATAATAATAATAATAATAATAATAATAATAATAATAATAATAATAATAATAATAATAATAATAATAATAATAATAATAATAATAATATAATAATAATAATAATAATAATAATAATAATAATATATAATAATAATAATAATAATAATAATATATCACATGTTTTGCGTCCATAAATCATGTATTAGAGACGCCGAAGTGCAAGGCCCCGGAAATTTCGACCATGCCGTGTTCTTTAACGCGCCCTGATATTGCACAGTACACCGGCCTCTATATAACATTTCACATCGACAGAAATGCGACCACCACCAGAATCAAACTCGCGACCTTGGGGTGAGCAGCTGAGCTCCGTAACCGCTAAACCAGAGCAGCGGACGTATGCACTTTCTCATGCGCGTCGCAGTCAAGTCACGCCAAGTTCTTATAGTTCGTGGGCTTTAGTCTGCACCCTCTGAAAAAAATGAGCACTCATTCATTACGCTCCTGTAAACAGCGTAGTTAAATGTCACTCAACCATGCCTCACTGATATTTCGTTAATTATAGGAGAGTGCTTGCCGAGTTAGAATATTTGTTGCTATCTTCATGCTCCATTGCTGGGACACCCTGTTGTTCGGTACAATAGAGTCAAAAGCTACGGCTTGCTTCGCACTCAAAGCGCAGCTAAAGTGACAAAGCACCGAGCTGTTTCGGCGTTTATGTGGAGCACTCGTTTAACGCGTCCAATTTGTGGGAGAAAGAAAAGACGCGGTGTTCTAAACGAGAACTCCTAAGACGCGGCACCACACCCGCTGCTCTTTATTCCGCACACCGCCCAACGTGGACCATTTGTACGACAGCCTTAGGTGCGCACCGTTTTCGAACGATGCACTTGTATATGATGTTTCTGGCCGTGTGTCGCCACTCTCTGCCGGGTATCGCTGTTATGTTTCTGCGAGAGACGATGCAATTCGTTTGTGCCTACGTCCGCTGGTCAACGCATGTAAATACCTCTGGCCCAAAAATGCCGGCCGGTGCCGGCGCGGATCAGAACAAACGTGGGGCGTCAAAGGAGACCCGGATGCTGGACACGTTTTTCCAAAAGCTTCTGTCCGACGGCGATGGCAGCCTTTGTTTTCAGCGAGTGTTCAAGCTTTCGAGAGCAAGCCCTGCTGAAGAGTCGCCGTCGTTGTAGAAGGGTGCGTGTTTTTTATTATTATTATTTTGTCATTTTGAAGGTATTTCACAACTTAAAACAAGCTTGAACAGACCATGATGCGGCGCCTAGATCAATATTTCCCGCTGCAAACCATAAAAAATAAATGAATAAATAAATAAATAAATAAATAAATAAATAAATAAATAAATAAATAAATAAATAAATAAATAAATAAATAAATAAATAAATAAATAAATAAATAAATAAACAGTGCTTGCCTAGTGACCGTGAACAATGTGAATAGCCGCACGTTTATAATCAGTTATAGGCCTTGCCATTGTGTTTTTGCTGCCCGGTCCGAGTTCGGTGTCTTATTTCCCATGTCGAACGCAGAATTGGAAGCATGTCGGGCATTGCGGTTTCCTTCTTTTCACGCTCATGTGTAAACTCAGTCATGCATGGGCTATCTATCCTATACAGCGCTGTGTGTGTAGTCTTATGTTGTGTCCTTTTGTCACGCTGAATGTCACTACAGCCCGTATTCTAGAACGTCCCTTCACTCAACGCTTCACCTCGACTTGAAAAAGTAGACGGGAGCGCTGTCTCTAGGCATAGCAAGGCACTGAATATCATCGATAATCTGCAGCAATTATCGAGAAGCACAGCGTCATTTTTAGTCGAGCAGCGGCGCAGTGCTCAACGCTATCAAGTGAAGGATGAAATTCGAGTCGAGGAGCGTTTGTGAATACGGGGGTACGAGCTGAAGCGTCATCTTACATGCAGGTTAGGAAATTTGGCGTTCAAAGCTCGCAAATAGTTTCTTGCCAAGGTGTCGATTGTTTACACGTCCAACGGCTCCCTTCTATCGTCGATACTTTTTAGGCATACACGTGCACCCCTGCTGGGACCTGTCCGAGTATTTGTTGTCCTCACTCAACCAAACGTTGCTTTCTTATAGATAGGACCTCACTTGTTTGCCATCGTATGCTACAATCACTATCGCGTTCACCGGTCGCTGTTCGCACGAGCTGATCATCACCGCGGATTGAAAATTCTGATAGGAAGTGTTTCGCGGCATTTCTTGCGTCAGTGTTGTATGGCTGTACCCTCCGACTTGTAAAGCTTTTATGCGGAGTACCTCCTCAACCATTGGCCCACCGCGGTGGTCTAGCGGCTAAGGTACTCGCCTGCTGATCCGCAGGTCGCGGGATCGAATCCCGGCTGTGGCGGCTGCATTTCCAATGGAGGCGGAAATGTTGTAGGCCCGTGTGCTCAGATTTGGGTGCACGTTAAAGAACACCACGTGGTCGAAATTTCCGGAGCCCTCCACTACGGCGTCTCTCATAATCATATGGTGGTTTTGGGACGTTAAACACCACAAATCAATCAATTAATTGATCTCCTCAACCATTTGTATCTGAAGGATAAACGTTGAACCTTCAAGAGCGACTAATTGTAAGCTTTTATATGAACTACCTCCTCAACCATTTGTATCTCAAGGATAAACGTTGAAACCTCCAGAGCGAGTAACTGTAAGCTTTTATGTGGAGTACCTCCTCAACCATTTGTATATGAAGAATAAATTTTGAACCCTCAAGAGCGGCTGACTGTAAGCTTTTATGCGAAGTACCTCCTCAACCATTTGTATCTGAAGCATAAACGTTGGACCCTCAAGAGCGACTAACTGTAAGGTTTTATGCGGAGTACCTCCTCAACCATTCGTATCTGATGAATATACGTTGAACCCTCAAGAGCGAGTACCTGTAAGATTTTATGCGGAAGACCTCCTCCACCATTTGTATCTGAAGGATAAACTTTGAACGCTCAAAAGCCACTAACTGTAAGCTTTGATGTGGAGTACCTCTTCAACCATTTGTATCTGAACGACAAACGTTGAACCCTCAAGAGCGACTAACTGCAAGCTTTTATGCAGAGTACCTCCTCAACCATTTGTATATGAAGGATAAACGTTGAATCCTGAAGAGCGACTAACTGTAAGATTTTACACTGAGTACCTCCGCAACCATTTGTATCTGAAGGATAGACGTTGAACCCTCAAGAGCGACTAATTGCGTGCATATACCATTATTGAGCGCCGGCTAAGTGTTATAGAGAGTCCCGCGGAAATAGTTTTGTTTTCTTCGGAAACACGGCGTCACGTGTGGGGCAGTGTTACCAACCTGTGTTACAAAAATACCCTAAGCCAAGGTATAAATTACGCTACTTTACCGCTAAACAAATTTGTCATTATCCTACGTTTAACCCTACACATATATACCACCGGGTAATAGTGCTTACAGATAACGTACACTCTACGACGTTAAGACGTATAGGGCGCCTCTGGGATCAGGCCACTAATTTCCTTGTGACGATGACGTATACGATGCCATCGTTCGACGCCACATTGCTATGCCACAGTGACGTCACAATGACTTCATGATGACGTCGAAAATTGTGGCAATATGCCATGCCACAATGGCATCACGACGCGGCGTAGTTGTCTCACGATTTCCGGCAACACTCGCATTTGCACCAACCATCACCTTAAGTATATGACGAGGCATATAAAGCTTTCGCCTTTATAATTGACGCCAACCACCGTCGCAAAATTTAAATGTTCTCGCACACAACCAAGACGTTGGAGACGATAAAGAGGGAAAAAAGTGTCCCGATAAAATGAGCAACCAATATAGCACGAGGATGTTCGGCGTATTATCTTTTGCGCTGGTCACATCGGAATTAAGATAGTTGTAGTGCTAATCTCTCCGGGTATGAATAACCTCCGGATATTTAACACGGTTCTACAATTTTTACGGATGAATGACGAACGAAACGTTGAAACTGCCCTACGTCACCAACCTATTCGCCCACAGCGGTCAAAAAGTTTTCTAAAACCACCAACAGGTGAGGTAATAACCCTACTTTTGGCAACCGAGATGTGGGGCCACCCTTTAGATATATATAGCGAAGGTAGCGTGGTGGAACTCTCTTGTGTAAGAAATAACATGGCAGCTTTGACCACACGTGGAGTCATTCAATGCCGTATTCTGCTACAATCATCTGGAGGGATCAAAACGCTTTATGCTTGTCCTAAAATTAGCCTCTGGCATTTTCGTTAACACCAGCACTTAAAATGATATGTATACAGCTATGGGGACAAATAATGAGATAACTATATCGCTGTCAGCCGCTTAATTGACTGAAATTGAACCATGAACTTTTTAGCGACTAGGGTAAGCGAGCACTGTTTTTATTGAAACGTTGAAAAAAAAAGTGCCGCCACGTCCACGAAGTGAATGATGATGAGTGGGCGAAGCTCCAGAGGTAAACCTGGTAAACCATGAATCCTCCGCACATTGTGCCCACTCGATTTTATTACAACGCTCCCCCTAGCGTACGCCGCCGCACTAAATCGAACGATTGCCTTCCACCAATGACACGGGCGATACGTGACATCATTCCTATTTTATATCATCTCGCATCTTTCGTCATCAACTACAAGTGCCTCCGTCTAGTTTTTAACATCTTCCGTCTTTTTATCATCAGCTACAAGTACCACCAACTACAAGTACCGCCATGAACACTGCAAGAACTAAACGAGAGGTGGCTACACATACAGGGGACGGTATCGCCATCCAGTGAACACTGCAATAACTAAACGAGAGGTAGCTATAGATACAGGGGACGCACAGCCCACGCCTTAAGGAGCTTCGCCCCTAAAAGTCATGTTTCGACGCAGTTGCACTTGGCAGAATGCTTCTAGCACACCAACGCTCTGGGATACTTTGCTACCATTGTCAAAACCGCCATTTTTTGGGGCTTTAACTGGTTTTGCATAGTAGCTCACTCAGCACGTCGCTCAGGAGCAACACAAGCCCTTACTGACACTGTATCGCACATGACCATGTATTCCCGAATAATATAAAAAAGCTCATTCAACTACAAAGGCGGGTTAGTGATGTTGCAGCCTACCTTCCATTATTTTATCCTCTAAGGAAACGCAGTTAAGGCGCATTCACACTTGAGAAGTGAGAACGCCAGGCTGGTCGGAAAATCAAGTTCGCCGCGGTGAACACGTTCACATTTGTTCGGCGCTTCGTACATCCATCCATCGCCAACTTCACCGTTTCGACAATGAATTTCATTTTAACTGTTTCGTGAGCATAAAATCTTGTACCAAATTCAATTTATGCGTGCTAAGCGCTGAAAAGAAACAGCATTCACCTTTTCTAATCCTTGTTTCGGGCGATATACCAGCTGAAACAACACAAGTCGACACCTCGGCGGGGATGGATTTTCGCGCGGCCATGCAAAAGGGAGATACGTTGAGGTGCGCCAACTCGCTGCTGCAGCACCTTCTCTTTTGTTTTTTGAAATAGTCTGCTCGGTAATCTTAATCCAAATGTGACTCCTGAGGAACGCGTCCTTGTAGAGGCTCTGAGCTTTGTCTTACTGCACGAGCATATAGCTTGCGGCCCGTTGTTTACGCCACGTGGTTCATAAGCTAGGGCAGCCAGAGTACGGCTTGCCGTGAAGCTGTGAAGCGGAAAGGCATCCCGCTTACGCGTGGTGGAAAAATCGGTTTTCGACTCTTTTTCCTTTTTTCTGGGTTTTTTGTTTGTTTGTTTGCTTCAGGGTCACGGCGCGGTCCTTTAGCCGCTGTAAAGGATTGAGGGTTTCATAGCATTCCACAACTGCCACCAGTTGTGAGTGGTAGAAGGTTGATGGCAGGTACGTTGGGTTTCTTTACGGTAGCTGGCTCCTCGCCGTCCTCCACATAGCCTATCTTCGCCAGTGAGGAGACGCATTCTTGGAGACAGAACGAAGGTTTATTTACATGGTGAAAGAGAAAATACTGTACAGAATTTCCGCTAGTATGTATAAAGTGTCTTCGGCTTTTATAAAAGCCCGTCGTTTCCTTACACGGCAGTCCGAAGAAGTCGGTGACCACTGTTGCCGCGAATCAGGTGTCGTAAAGTCTCAGTGCTCCACCCACCAGAAAGGGTGTAGACATTGGACCACTCGGCTGATGAGGAACACGGGTGAAAATGTCCAAAGAGTAACACGAGCCCACAACACAATGACGCACACGGCCCACGCCTTGAAGACATCGCAGGGCGAGGAGGTAGAGTCCGGTGGAGGGGGGAGCTGAGCTCCTCTGTGGGGAAGATGGCCGCTGACACGAACGTCAGCAACGGCTCATGGCTGCGTTCAGCTACAGTGTTCCAGAATATTCTCGAACACGGCATTCCAGGTGCCCGATCCCTGAGAACTGCTACTGCGACGCCTTCCCACGCTTCTGAACTGTTGGTTCTTTGTCACGACCTTGCGTAGGCAACAATGGCTGCGTGGACAGGTTGACTTAACGAGAACTGCAACTGTGATGCCGCCTCACGCTCTTCGACCTCGCTCGACAACAAAAGTTGTTCGCGAAGCTTTCGTCAATCTAATCGTAAGCCAATCACAGCGAACTGCCTGCTTGCTCATCGGCAGGACAGCGTCGTGCGTGGTGCTTCCGACCGGGCGCCGGTATGGGGGCGAAAGTATTCTTACGGACCGGCTCACGCACTATGGTGCCTGCTAAGACGAACCACCTGGCCAAACGTAACACCGCTTACGTGGCAAAGCGAGTGGATTTTCGGCGAGTTCTGCCGCTTTCGCCCGCTTCGAGGCCAAATGCAAACGCGCCTTTTCTGAACGCGTTCACTTGATGCCGGCAAATATAGTATTGAGACATCGAGAAAGAAAGTGTTAAAGTAATGCAGTTTCGTGAATTAAAGAACCTTGCCAAACAGAACCTTGCCCAAAAACAATGATTTTCTATTCACGCACTCACTTAATTTTTCTCTGTGCAAGAAATACTTGCCTTTCAGTACTGTTACATAAGAAGTTATCCATCTTTTTACTCACAATAAGTTTATTGCTTGCAATAACTATTAGGAAAAAAAGATAAAATACAATTTACCTCTTCTTTGAGGCGCGTCTCTAAAGTTCTGGCGCTTGCTTTTGTTACATGTGGTGTTCGATATATTGCGTATGGAGACACCTCCGAAGAATGAGCGGCGATCTGGAAAATACGTTTCTTCAACTGATCTTTTACGTGCACGTTTCTTTCAGACATATATACGCAGAAAATACATCTCGCCACACCGCGTTGGTTTAGTGGCTAAGGCACTCGGCTGCTGATCGAACCCCGGCTGCGGCGGCTGCATTTTTGATGGAGGTGAAAATGCTGTAGGCCTGTGTGCTTTTTTTTATTGATATGATATATTACGAGATGTTGGCGCACAAGTGTGGTGCCGGCTACTCCTTAGCCCTTTAGCGAAATTTGAACACATATATTAATAAAATAAAATGTACAAAGCATTCTATGGAAAGTAGAACATTCGAGCACACATATGCAATAACACACCTATACGCACATATCACAACACAACACAGTGATAAGAAAATGTTCTAAAGGCAACGAATGGAGCCTTTATAGATGTCCCTCGTAAACATTCAATCCAACCAGCACAAAAAACAGCAGAGAACACGCCAGGTCCTAATGAAGATGTATTCGCTCGTGTGTACATAACAGTCGACAGGTCATTCACTTCAGCACACGCATATGATGGGTGTCATATGATACTGCGCATAATAAGTATATGTGTTATACAAAGGAAAGTTCGTTATTTCTTGGTACTAGCCAGCGATTCCGCTGTATTGTAAAAAAACGTTTTAACGCTTTTAAGGCGTGCATCTTTAAAACTCCTGTTGGCCACGAGCCCAGAAGTTTCCTGATACATAATGGTCTGTGGTCTAATGCCAACAGTTCCGGTTTAAGACCGCGTCTTGGCGTGTCATGATGGGGACAGTAGATGAGAAGGTGACATACGCCTTCATCTATAAACCCACTTTCACACTCGGGAGTTTGAGCTCTGCTTAGATTTAGGTACACGTTAAACAATGCCAGGTAGTCGAAATTACCCCCCCCCCCCTTCCCCGCCACCCCTAAAAACAATATCTTACGCCGCTGACTGTACGCCACTAGCCGTTGCGCTGTTTCATCCGTATCCGCTCATTGGAGCTGGCTGAATTTTTTCTTTGCCATCTGATAGTGCACATTTTCGGTACTTCGCAATGTCTGTAAATTTATGTAAACCTGCCGTAATGCATCCGCCTTGACAGTGCGCTGCGGGCCTTTTACAACGCGTGTGGGAATGCAGCTATATGGTGTGATCCGTTAGAGTGGAAATTTCCCGAGACCGAAAATTGCTTCCAGTGACACCCCCGGAAGCTGTGCGCTCGTCGAAGTGCGCTCATCGAAGTGCGCTCGTCAAAGCGCGCTCGTCAAAGTGCACACGCTTTCACCCGCCACATTGTTAGCTCCTTCGTCTTGACACGTCTGCCGTGATCCCTCACGTGGGTGGAAAGAGCAAACCGTTGCTTCGAACGTTGCAACAACTACCTTGCAGAGCTTGAAAGGACACTAAAGCGAAACAATGAATTTGTTTAGATTGATTAAGTGTTCTCTGAGAACTGTAATGTCGTCATTTTTATCGGAAGTTCACTACTACAGTATAAATCAAGGTCAAAGTACCATTTTTAAATTTCGCACTGAAATCTGTGTGCATGACGTCATGAATTTTGAAGTTCTGTTCCGTTCTAAGTGTTTCGCTGTTGAGAGGTTGAGGTCCGTATTGCCTCGGCTACTTTATATCAATAAGTTCTGCAGCGAAAAAAAACAATAAAAGATTAATACTGAATGGTACTCAATGATGAGCAAACACGCACAAAAAAATAATAATAGCCCACTGAAACCGGTTGAAATATCATGGAAATGTATACTTAGCTTGTAGCTGTTCACACAGGCATGCATTCACACGGACACCTTTCTTTTCTACTGTCAGTATACGCACTAACAGATAATTTGGTGTATGTCAACCCCTGGCTGTCTAACACAGGCGCTTATCCAGCCCGGTCTCCGCTAAGAAGTGTGTCAGGAAGATGTTCGCCTTTTTCTGAAGACGCATATCAGGCAATGGTATATTTGTTGTACTCTGCAGACATGGGCTCGATGAAACTTTTTCGAAATTCAATACGTGAAGTCTCCTGCCCATCAGCAGACAATGTGCTTCATTTATACCTGTTCAGAACTACGCAGGCCTAAATAGAGAGAGAGCGATAAAGATGCAAGGAAAGGCAAGGAGGTTAACCAGACGCACATCCGGTTTGCTACCCTGCACTGGGGAAGGGATGAAGGGGAGAAAAGAGGTTGCAGAAAGATGAGAAGGTACACACAATCACGAGCACACTCGGGGAGCACACATAGTCTACAGGCGGTCGCTCAGGTTTGTGGACTTACGGTAAAGTAGCAGTGATTTAGTTGCTTTCTGCGCAACTGAGGCAGATGCCCAAGGTCCTGGTATCTTCTGCACACAAAATGGTCCGGGGTCAAGTCGATTCAAAACCATCCGGAGCTGGCATCGCTGTGTGTTGTAGCAAGCGCAGCTGCACAGGACGTGTTCGATGGTCTCTTCAGCTCCGCAGTAGTCGCATGTAGGAGTGTCTGTCATACCAATGCGAAAGGAGTACGCCTTTGTAAATGCAACACCCAACCAAAGGCGGCATAACAGTGTCGCATCGGAGCGGGAAAGTTGGGATGGTAGCTTTAGCTTGAGCGAAGGATCCAGTTCATAAAATTGACACCTTTGGAAGCTGGTAGACGACCAGAACGTGCGTGTGAGATCTCGAGCCAGCAGGTAAAGTTGTCTTGCTGCATCATTCCTTGATAGAGGAATCGGGACTACACGGGTTTCTTCATGGGCTGAGCGGGCTGCATCATCGGCTAATTGATTTCCGGTAATACCGATATGTCCAGGCAGCCATTGATATATAATATCATGGCCTCGTGCTAGAGCTTCATGATGACAATGTCTTATTTCTTGTACCAGTTGGTCATGGCTCCTCCTACGCATGCCAGACTGCAAACTCTGAAGCGCTGCCTTCGAATCACAGAATATGACCCATTTTCCTGGACGTTCATGAACGAGATATTGTAAAGCAGCCCTTATAGCAGCAAGCTCTGGTGCCGTAGATGTAGTCATATGCGACAACTTAAACTCGATTGTCATTTCTGCAGCCGGAATTACAGCGGCACCTGATGAGCTGCTGGACTGAGACGGACCCATCAGTGTATATCAGGCCTAAGTAAACACTGTGAAATTTTATGACGTCACGGCGCTTGGTGCAGGAAGTTTAAGGTGGCTTCGCTACCTGCATTTTTGCTTTGCGCGTTTTTTCACTTACCAAGCGCCTTCTCGCGGCGTGCATAGTGATTTTAGAATAGTGCATGGATAATTTACTGAAAACAACACATTTTCCTCTTCAATGTTCTTTTAACATGTTTTTCGTGAGAATGCGATATCAGCTGCTGATTTGCGCTCAAAATGCGTTTATACGGAGGTAAGAACAGCGTCTCGTCGGTGGTCACAAAGGCTACATTGGTTTCTGAAGTGGCCGTGTAGTAAATAGCGTTCAGTACTCTTTCTTCCGTAAGGGGCAAGGCGTGGTGGTATAAGCCAAGGGACACCCATAATGTCGTCAGTAGCTTTAGCACCCTTCTGCATCGCTTATGACTAGGAGGGGCATTTACAAAATCTTATTCCTGTGTCATAGGAATGGCCGACAACGCTCTCTGCGATGCCTGTCATTGCAAAAATACGCTGCACCACATCCTGTGCGACTGTCCGTTGTATGACATCCAGAGACAGTCACTGGCGCATCTTGAGCGCATCGACAACAGCCAAATGTCTGTGGACACTATTCTGTCAAGTGCCCGAGAGAAGACATTGCAACAGAAGGTGACCAAAGTTCTGTTGAAATTCCTAGCCCCGCCGCGGTGGTCTAGTGGCTAAGGTACTCGGCTGCTGACCCGCCGGGCGCGGGTTCGAATCCCGGCTGCAGCGGCTGCATTTCCGATGGAGGCGGAAATGTTGTAGGCCCGTGTGCTCAGATTTGGGTGCACGTTAAAGAACCCCAGGTGGTCTAAATTTCCGAAGCCCTCCACTACGGCGTCTCTCATAATCATATAGTGGTTTTGGGACGTTAAACCCCACAAATCAATCAATGTTGAAATTCCTACGCGACATGGACTTGAACAAGCGGCTGTAACAGCAATGTGACACACCGCGAAAGATAAGACTGGACAATGACTGAGTGTGCGCGCGTGTGCTGCCGATTGGGCTGTGTTTATCTCTCTTCCCTTTCTGCTCTCTGTCTTTCATCTCCCCCATCCCCCTCCCATGCGCAGGGCAGCAAACTGGCTGCCTATAGGCTGGTTAACCTCCCTGCCGTTCTTTTCCTATTTTCCTTCCTTCCAGTGGATGTTAGAAGCAGCCAGAGTCGGTTCTTCCCGAATATTTCATGGCCATTCATTCAGTTTTTAAACATTAGATCTGTAAACAAAGACACGCGGAATAAGTCGCGGTCTCTCTGTAAGTGCTTTCTGGTATTGGAGTACTCTTGTGTCACGCTAGGCAGAGCCGGCACTTCCGAGCTGCCCTGGACGGCGTCATCTGATACCCTTGAGAAACAGGGAAGCGCAGCGGGGGAACCTTCATTCGATTTCGAGTTCCGCCAGAGAAGACGACGTATGAGATGGATATGGCGGAGGAAGAAGGCACAGGCAAAAATACCTGCCCGCCCTCGTTCCTGGCCCCGATGGCGCACCTGCCCTGGCTTTGCGTGACGTCACGTGTGACGACACAGGCGACGTCCTTCTTGCCTCCCCGCGGCCACGACCAAGGCGGCACCACGCGTCGGCAGCCGCAAACATTGATCGCAGTGTGCCGACTGACTCTCTCGGCCTCGGACGGGGGTGGGTGACGCTGTCGTCGTTCCTTCGACTGAGATACGGGCTTCTCCGCATAGCAAAGCCCGCTATCTCGCGCCTCTTCCTTCGCTCTTCCTTCGGCGGCGGCGACAGCGAGCGTCGGTGCTGCTGGCCGGCTGGAATGCCAGGCGCCTGGCTACGCGACACAGCGCGTGCTCTTCTCTGCACATTCGTTTCGTGTCGTACCGTGTGCGATACTGTGTGCTCCTGCCCCGTGTCACGGCACCGTCTGCGACTCTGAAGCACCACCGGGCAGTGGGAAGCGGTGAACGTGCATGCTTTATGCTCCAACGTCCGCGCACTCTCGGATAACACTTTCTTTCGGGGGGTCCTCTTCGTACACTGCGGACTACAATATTTGTGATCTTTCTTCGCACCTGAGTGCTGCTGAAAGTCCATTGGGGCTGCTCGTCTACTCGCGCAGATGTGAACGCCACGGAGTTGTTCTGGATTAACGTAAATGATCCTCGTTTGCTTGCGTAGCCCCTCGAATGACCATTGGGATTACCGCAAGCATGATGATTCAGGGATTATCGTCATCTTGCGGAGTGCGCCTAAGCTGCATTGATGACGGTGGTCAGTGAAAGACTGTTCCGTCCGGGAAACCCGAAATAGCGCCTGTTTTTCTGAGTGTATAACTGTCACGTGATCGACCATTGGCGTACACTGTCACTGCCATAGAAGTAATCCCTGCTACGCGAAGTCAACCCGTGCAGTTCTGCATCAGACCTAGGCAATTCGCTTGCCCTGCAAGCCTGTTGCCCTCTTTTTTGTACGGGTGCTTCAACAGAAGAAGTCGTGAAAAGATTGTGTTGAACTTCGCGTAGTGGATCAGTTCAATTTGCAGCATTTTTTTGGTGACTAAAGCACGATTGAATAACACCATGAGGCGGGTGATCCTCGAGTCAGTTTTGCTGTGCCTCGTCGTCGGGCTTGAAGTGAAGGGGAAGAAGCACGTGACGGAGATGGCCCCCACGGCGAGCAATGCATCTGTGTTCCTGCCCGGACCAGGTACGTGACACTCCAGCACACTTATTGATTCACTCGTTGTACACTTCTGCATACACATATCCAGTCACACTGGTATCTGCAATATTCTCTAGCATCCCTGAACTGTAGTTGTGCGCCTGTCTGGCGACGCCTTTCCTAGAAGTGCGCAATGCGCTTGGGAATTTGCTTGCATTTAGTGCCGCATTTCAGTCTCACAGTGCCCTTCTCGAAGATGTCATAAACACGTCTGCGAATAAAACATTTCGTATGAAACTAACGGGCGCCACCTCGCACGATTTCGCACATCACTCTAGTGTCAGAAGACTCTCGCGAAATTATGCCTCTGTTTCAGCTCTGGAGCAACAGGATTGAGCTGTACGCGATAGCATTGCGATTGAACGCTATCGCTGTTTTTTTTCCAGGGTGAGGACCAGATGAACCCAGCACTTCCACCACTTGAAACGGGCTGTTGAATAAGCAGGAGTTGACTCGGCGAAGGAGAGCTTTATTTAGCGCAAGGGCTAATTGAACGCAAGCCTGCGATCACAGCAAGTCTTCTTCCTTTTCTATACTCGAGCTCCATGACCACTGCCCTTGTTACAGTGAGTTGTTTTCCTTTTAGTGGCTCTGACACTATAAATCATTAGATGTTTAGTCTTGTGGATATTATCGCCCTGTCGCTTGAGTGTAGGCAAGGCACTATGCTGAGGTCTTGTCAAAAGCATGCTTACTTGAGAAAGTGCATGCAATCTTTTCAAGCAGCTAGGTACTTGTGTTTACTACATGCATAGGTGTCCGCATGCTGGCACAAAAGGGGCTTTTATCCCTTCTTGAGCCACACCAGCAGTTGCCCCCAGCCTGCTACATCAGTAAATCAGTGCTCTCCTCCACCCCCCAACCATTATGCAACACAAAATTGCAACCCTTCTCCCCCCCCCCCTCCCACAAAAAATCAGGACGACACTCATGCGTACATGCGTGCATTGCTTACTGGCTGAAATCGATACAAACATACATGTATAGCTATATGCATTTTCGGGGTTCAGCTGCTTCATGTGCACAGATTTTGCTGCTGAGGTACTCAGCATCTTAGATGGATGTAAAAAAAGCTTGGTTAACTTTTCATCATGTTTTGTCTCAATTTGGACTCATTAACCCCTTTTTTGTTGGTTCAGTAGGAGTGGCAAGAACAGACTAATCGACACTTTTTCTTTCAGATGTGTATTTCACTGCCTGTTCTTATATTATTGTACTTGGTGAACTGCAAACTAGAAGTTATCATTCATCTTATGTGACCGAGATACATCTTAACTGTTTCTCACTTTCAGCAGTACACTTTCATTGATAACATGAAATGTTAAAATGGGTCTTTTTGATATTTCATGGGTAATTCAAATTTTTTTTGAAATATTTCATGAAAACCAAGGTTTGCGCAGTTTGGGAAGAATTTACATTAACTGTACTTGGTGTAGGCGGCATAACAGATGCTGTGGCAAAAGTTAAAAGATGAATAAGTATGCTCTTAATGAAGTCTATAAAAACTATTTGTACAGGAGAACACCAGCACAAGCACTAATGAAACTGGTGGCACATGAAATATCCTAAGATGCAGTGGCCATGTACAATATTGAAATATCTCGAAGGGCAACTAACGTACAATTTTCAGTTGTGATTTTTATAGATTAATGAACTGGTCAGTGTCTGGTCTATTCAGGCTAGTGCTACTTCATCTGTGATTTTCATGTCATCCTTCACATGCAAAGCAGTACACTTAAGACAGGTGATAGAGTGAGTGGTCAAATTCAGCAGGAATGCATGAATCTGTACTGCTGTATTCTAGTGAAAAAAAAAACATAATGCCATGATGCTCCTTCATTTTACATCGCCATTGTCAATAGAAGTTCAACTTCGCAAGTGAAGTTCACGATAGTGTGCAGCTCAGTGATGTAGGGCTTTATCGATGGCCCCGCTGATTAGGCCAGCAGGACTGTTTCTTGGTTGTGGTGCTTGCACTATAACTAACTTCACGGTGCAGAGCTCTTTTACCAATATTATCAATAAAAAATTCCACTGTGATTTAATGAATTCAACTTGTTTGTCTATAATGAGTTTGTGAAGGCAGAATGTATAAGCCAGGTAAGCCGCTTCACTGAAGTTGCTGTGGCAAATGAAATGAGTGAGAGTGATGGCTCCCAGTAACGCCAGTATATGGTACTGTACACTGCTGTGAAGAATGGGTGCATTTGAGATATGGCCTTATTTCGCTAATCACTATTTCATGTCAGAAACTGAATTGTAGCCAGTGTCTATAGCATACCTTGTTAGTGGTGTTAGGTGCAGATGCCTCAAGTGGGATGGTATATTGGCAAAAGAGTGGCACTCTACTACCGTTAACCCATTTGCTGATTTTGAATAACCTGAATGAGCGTATTAGTTGTGTGGTGTGTGATCTTCTGCAATGCTCAGCTGATTTGCGAGTTTGTGAAGTAATTTTCAAGTGACAGATAATAGTTGGACGCCAGATGGTACTGTGGTTTACGGAATTAAAGAAGCAATGCTGACAGCATTCTGTTGTGCTCTGCTCAACGTTCCAATCTATCATGTGGACAGCGTTCGTGGAGTTGTCAGAGTGCCTGAGCAACTGCAAATGTGTCATTCATGATCGTGACGTGAGGTGCTGCAGTTAGAGAACATAGTGCTCCACTGATTATTTAAAGCAACATTTGTCAATAGTTCTTGATCAGATGTGCCTGTGTAAGCTGAGATATTAGCAATAGAAATACCTGCAATTTAGAATAGTTGTGTCACTTGTACTTAAATATTAAGAGTCTAGCATATAAAAAGTATGAACAAAATAGCAATGTAGACAGAAGTTCAGCATTGCACTGTTTAAAAGAGGAAAAGTATTATAACACGTCACTTTCAAGAGCCGCTGTGGTGTAGCAGACAAAAATTTCTGATATAGAAATTCATGTAACATATGCCAACAGTAAAAATATTGCATAAGTGTTTACTCATATGAAGGATTTAAGACATGAGTTTCAGCATTGTAGTTCTTAGCATTGTTATTAAATAGGTTTAGTATTTTTTTAAACAACTGTACAGTTTTGAACCCTTGTTTAATACATCTTTGCACGCTTATATCATTTAGTTGATTTAGTTGAAATTATGTCACTTAGTTTGTGATTAATATATTTTGCTCTCATTGCTTCTGACGTTCATTCTTTTTTCTTTCATGCCTTCTGCTGCTGCTGACTTGGCTTTGCCACAAAACCGTCAATGTGTTGACTGACCCGCAACATCCACCACTTTGGATTCTTCTAAACTGGACCCTCATCGGCTGCATATAACTAACATCACACTTTCTTTTTATTGCACGCCTTTGGTCATCGATGGATGCATGCGTTTTAAAATTATGATATGGCGTCTCTTCTGCAATGCTGTGTGCCCATACTTCTTCTGAACTACTGTAATTCTTTCGTATTGGTCTTGATTTATTTTGTGTGGTGCATTGAATTTTCTCGTGTCTTTTCTTGGTGTGTGTGCTTTGGGTATTTTGGTCTTGTTTGTCGGTTCTATTTGTGCAGTATCATACACCTATCCTAATTTGAAGCGACCAGGGGATGCTGTGGATAACTCGGACTGGAAGAGGCCAAGGGGGGCCCTCTAGGTAGGACAACACACACTTGCTGATTTATTGAAATGCTTTATGAGTAAAATTGGTGAAGGCGTACAGTACCTGTTTCAGCTTACTTATGTTGATGTGAGACTATACTTATATTTGCATTAGACTTAGATCCAAGACAGAAATATGCATTCAATTTGCTTTCCTATTTTATTATGCATTGGGGAGGCGCCCTGTTGAACGCAGCGTGGTTGACCAGGTGGCTTCGTTATCCAGTTGTGTCTTCTTAGAGTTGACGCCAATTTTCTCAGAACGGTGACCCCTAAGTAAAGGAATAGAAATTATGCATTAATTTTGTGTAGGAAACTTCGCATAACAAGACTCGCCGTCCACTAAGAATAGTGGCCCCAAGGATCAAGTGGTAAAAGAAAAACATTAATATTGTTACCTGATTTCGGCTGACTGAAACAGGGCATAGTGGGACATACCCAAGAAAGGTGCCTCAGACTGAGAGTGAAGAAGTGGACGTTGTCGGTGAGCTGCGTTGTGGCTGTGGACTGACTACTGTTATTTTCCACGGAACAATATGTTTTACTAGGCAACACCACACTTGGTAGATGCAGATAAAAAAATCGATTTCATGTTTAGTGCCAGAGTATTACTGAAGGATTATCTCTTCTCTACTATAAATACTATCATTCTTTTTGAGACTCGTTAACAATGCAGAGACTACTTTCAGGCTTTTGGTATGTCTTCTTATAACCAGCGGTATAAGCACTTGCAGAAACAGCTTCTGACAATAAGGAGAAAAATATATCAACCCCTGACTGTGGGTCCATTTGTGAGCCGGCTTTGTACCATGTAGTCACATTGTGAAATAGCTGTGATAAAACATTCTCGGTCAAAAACCGTCGCAGTAAAAGTTGTGTCAATTCGAGAAACCGGACTATCAAATGTTATGAAGACGAGACATAGATCACTGGTATCGACCAACTACCCCGGACACTTGAGGACTATAACGTTAGAGAAAGCATGATCTAGAAGAGTGTTTGCGTCACGTGTGTTAAATCTAGTGTGCGAATCAATGAGGCACATTGATCCGTATCTCATATAAAATGCTTTCACTATATGGAATGGTATCATTCGAATGAGAATATAAGTTAATGTTGATACCGCCTACATACAAAATGTCTTGTTTCCTAGTGATAGATTGTTCAGGATTGTTTCAAGAGCCGATAAGAATTGAGCGAGCAAGGAAGAAAAAGATAGATAACTACTAGCAAGTATTAAATTTTTATTGTGTGTAAAATTAGGCTCGTCAATTTAAATACAAACTAATTTGCAATTCGGGATGTCAATGGAAAGCTCTATTCTGGGTCTGTAATTATTGTCAAGAAAAATAGAAGTGGCTCAGTCTCCATGAGCGTCAGACGGGCAGTGACGGTACTCAGTATTGTACGAGGAAAAGCAGTATAGTACAACATCGACATCAGAAAGTCAGGTTTCTGATATAGAAGTTAATGAAAAAGCCTGTTCGGCAAAGTGAATTAATTTATTAATGTCATCACGATTCCTTCACAAGGTACCGTCATTGAAACGAACTAGAAACCGACGTTTACAGAAAGTAATTGAACAAATTCATCAGTTCGCAGTTCCCATTCGCAGCATGTTCACTATTATAAAGCAGTAACAACCCAGATTGGTTTTGTGACACACCTAACACAGTGACGTTGAACGAGGCTGCGTTTACAACAGCACTGCACTCGAGTTTCACACACTATGTACCATTAGGGTCCTGAAAAAATGGGTAGAAGTGAGGACGCATTCCATCAATGAAGTAATTATGATTAAGCATCTCAGACAAATAAATTAAAGGATTGTACTTACGGCCAAAGCATGATTTCACTGTATTTTGCTTTCACATGTTCCCATTTTGTATAGCTCCTAAACAGGTTTGAGTTGTAAAGCACAGAACGTATTCAAAAAGTGGCGGTACTCGTTGAAGATGAAGAAGCATTATGTCCACGCATCTTCAGCCGACCTTGCAGGATGATGGAAATTCTGATTTTCGTGAATTGATATGAATGAATTTGTTCCTGACGCAACAATATTACTTCGTTCACTCACCCAAGCCAGTCAAAGGGCTGACTGTAACGTGACTTTATTGTTATATGGCTAAAGTGAAAAATAATTTAGTGCATAGCACCTGACCTAGGTAAAGTGTTTGATGTATGTGCATCATTGCTCCTCTGCGATTTTCTTCAAAACTCTTACAAGGACACGCTACCTGTGCGTTCTGCAGTTGTCTCGTTCTCAAGTGCGCAACGCAAAAAAATGGCTGCAGCGCTTATCTTGCTTCTTTCCATTCTGTTGACGTCCAACTTGCGCTGCTATGGCACGCCAACCATCCCGTACCACGACCCTCGCGCTTCTATAAAGCACAATCTGTACAGTAGAATTAGAACTAGCTCACGAGCGGAAGGAGTATAGCAGTTTTGGAGTCGCCATAGAGCTGCAAACTTTCTCATACCGCTTTCATTTGAGCCCCCTCCCCCCCCCCCCCCCCCCCCAGGTGTACCGGTGCCACCTCAGTGTTACATGCACCAACGCTTTCGCATCGCAGTCAAAGTTAACGACCGGAACGTATAAGATACCATTGAACGGCGCTTGTACACTGAGGTATATACAACGCTATATATACACTTTGCTGTGCTTCAAGGTGCGTACGTTGAAGCTTGCCGCATACGTTCACTATCTCTCTCTCATGTACACATCGACAGGCAAATGAGCAAGTGTTTGATATTGTCCCCTATGTACCACATCCGGCTGGAACAGGCACGACATCTGAATAATGCTGTGTCCCTGTACTTTCATTCTCTTGCATCTTCCATAGATATTCTATTAATGCATGTACATGCAAAGAAAGCCTTGCTGTTTCGAGGCTGTGACTCCCACTGACCGGGGCTGCAAGATCTATACGTTGAGAGTACTGAGCAAAATGTTGACTGAAAGTCTCAATGTTTTAATGCGTGTACACTTACTAAATGACATGCCATCTTTACTGTGCAGGGCGAGTACGATGTCGAGCACATGATCGAACTGGGAAGATCGAAGAACGCTGATGCCGGGGGAAAGGACAATCCGGGCTTCGGCTCCAGTGACGAGAAACCCCGAATCAACGGTCTCGTGGCATCAGCCGACTCCTCCAAGGCAACCGTCAACGGCGTCGCTGTGAACGGCAGCATCGTTCATCGACGCTCCACGCCAGGCATCGTCGCTTCAAACCCGGAAATGATCGCCTTTCGCCCGATCACGAGCGAGCACGCGCCACCTACAGAAACGCAAGTCGCTAATACCTATTCGAGCGACGCGTCGGCGAGGACTTGCGCGAAATCTGCGCCTCCTGCCCTCGATCGGCAGGCAGCTGGAGCTCCGGCCACGACCAGTGCCGAGGACGTCAGAAAGCGCATAAATGCAGACTCCGCGGGACTTTCTAGCGTGAAAGGCGAATCCGACGACCACGACAAGACGCAGATGACTACGAGTAAAGAACATAGATCCGCGGATTCGCCACCATCCCACAGCGTCCACAGGTCGCGGCGCTCGGGGTCTTCTAGGAGGGAGAAGCATCACCGGACGAGGCATCATTCCTCGTCACCGCACTCCAGGCGCAGACCTTCGTCGCCGAAGCGTGAACCAGCTCGCGATGAGTCAGCGACCGAATTCTGAACATTTCGTCATTTCCTGCAAACCGTGATGCATGCGCTGGACGCACTGATATATCATGCTATGCACGTTAAACCCGAGCCACAGCATCAAACTCCGGGCAACGGGCCATAGTGGCGGTCTCTTTCACTCGTCGTATTACGGCTTGGACTATGCCGGCGACGAGTTGTGAGAACATTGCGATTTTTATAATTGACTTGGAACGCCCAACTGAGACTTGGATGTTAGTTTTCGCAAATTATTGGGTGCCCAGCTATATTATTTGCGCATCTAGAGGTGACGCAGAGAAGTCCTCCTGCATGCTTGCAGTCAGGAAGCCAAGTGCGTTTATAGGCATAATTTTCGTCACATCGCTACACCCTGTTGTTATGTTGATTCGCTCATTGTCATGTCTCAGTCATACGCCATATTATATTGCAATTGTAGTAGCCAAAAATTGCGTCATCTTGTCGCAAACTTCACCGCGTTTCAGCGGCGTGAAATTACATAAGAACGCTTACGAATAATCAGATACGTGTTGCGTTAAAATACGCGTTTGCTGTATGTTGTACACTCGGAGTGACGTTTAGTTCAAATGAATCGCACAAACGTTCAATTATTTTGAGTAAACACTGTGACTTCATAACTCATCACTATAGGCTTCTTATGCACATTCCGCGTCATCCTGCCAAGTTTCTCTAACAATATATGCCCTATCCTTGTTATAAAATAGTTCAAGGGCACTCTATGTAAATAAAACAAAACGTATACAATAAAAACGACGTATACAAATAAGAAAAAAGAAACAGCTATGTGAAACTTTCTTTTCTAATTCGCCGTGTATCATGTCTTTTTTTACGTCGGGGTCCTGTGTGTTTGCCCTGTTATCTTTGTCTCAGGAATATGTACTAACTGGGACCAAGTGAAGCTTTTTGGGAAGCGAGAGGCAGCGACGATGACCATGGACGATCACTTACACAATGCGTCACGTCTTAGGCCGGAGGACAGCGACGTGCCCTGTATTTTCTATGTCAGACAGTTTGTCTGTTTCCCTCTGTCACTTTTACGTCAAAAATGTGCACCAACTGGGACCACATGACAGCAACCATGGCCTCGTGGTTGAGTGTCCGCTTCGGATACGGGAGGTCGTGGGTTGAAATCCACGCGATGCCGGATACCCACCAGTTTTTCATAATGAGCACTGGTGTCGCTCGGCCCGACACTCGGCTACTTCCAGTGGTCAAACGTCTGTGAAGGGCAGCCCACGTCATTCAGATCCCGTCACAACATGTGAGCACGATAAGTTGAGGTAAAACTCACTCGGCAAATCAAGAAAACGATGTCGGCTAGATGCAACTTGGCCCTACGTCTCAATGGGTTTCCGGTCCCTCATATAGAAAATGCGTGATGGTTTGTGCCAGTGAACAGCAACTATAGCATTGAATAAGCCGGAGAATCACCTTGAAAATTCACGAGATTCGTAACGTTGAGGGGCAATGGTGACGGGGTACAAGGCAGAGGATCACCTAGAATATGCATGACGTTCTTAAAAGCGGACAGCGACGGCGATCGTTGACAAGCCAGAAGATTATCAGCAAAATTCGTAGCCCTTTAAAGCGGCGGAGAACTATACGGTGAACAAGCTGGTAAATCATCTAGAAAGTGCATGATAGTCTGAAAAGGTGGACAGCGATGATGACGGTAAACTAACATTTAGAAAATGCGTGACGCTATGAAATGACGGCCAGCGAGTATAATGGTAGCTTGCTTGCTTGCTTGCTTCTTCCTAAACCGAGAATTATCTAGCGTATTCGTGAGGCTTCGAACAGCGGCAGGTAACGATGATGATGGACATGCCGGAGTACAAAATTCGAGACGCCTTGAAACGGCGTAAAGCAATAATGATGGTCAACAAGCCGAATGATCATTTCAGAAACACGTGACGCTTAGAAAGGATAGACAGTAATGATGTTATAGTGGACAATCCGGTGTATCACCTTAGGAATACGCCACGCTTTGAAACAGTGACAGCGATTCTAACGGTGCACATGTCGGACGATCATCTCGGCAACACAGAAGATTTGAAACGACGGGTAGCAATACTCATAGTGGACAAACCAAATGATTTTCTCAGAAGTACTCGGTGCTCTAAAACGGTCGACAGTGATGATGTCGGTGGACATGTCGAAGGATCAACTCGGAAATACACGACTCTTTGAAACAGCTAACAGAGACGACATCGTTAAGCAAGCCCGAAGATTATCTGAGGCATACGCAATGCTTTGAAAAGGTGGACAGTGACGACGCCGGCAGGCAATGTGAAGCATGACCTCGGAAACACGCGACGCTTTGAAACGGCGGATGAAGACGATGACTATATAGTACAACCAGGAGAATAATTTCGGATATACGAGATGATTTCAAACGGTGGACAGCGATGATGTCGGTGGACAAGCCGAAGTATCATTTCGGAAATACCCGACGTTTTGTAGCTGTCGACGGCACTGATGTCTGTGGACAAGGATCAGCTAAAATATCACGGACGATCACAGTGGACAAAGCCGAGAATGATCTCGGAACTACGTGTTGATGCGAAACGGCGGACAGTGCCGCAGAATCATCTCGTAATGGACGATTCGAAACGGTGGAGAGCGGCGACGCCGGTATACGAGACGGAGGAGCATCTCGGAAATACGCGACCCTTTGAAACTGCGAACAGTGACGATGACGATGGAAAGGGCGAAGGATCATCTCCAAAATGCGCGACGCTTTGAAATGCCGGAAAACGATGATGGTGGTGGGTAAGCCTAATCACGTCTCGTAATACCAGTTCCTGTCAATCTACCGTAATGGCCACGAGTTCACCATGAGCGTATGATGTAAATCATGCTATATATACGCATGATATGCATGTAATCAATTTCATACTACCACCTCTCATATATTTTCGCCAGTTACGTCACCCAAAGCCAATTTTGGATGTATATCAAGCGAGCTAAATGTCATCGAGTTCATCATGAGCGTGGCTATGCATAACATGCGTCATTATCCGCTTATTGCCACCTACCACATATGTTCTTCATACTGTAACGTCGCACAATGCGAATTTTCATGTATATTAGGCGAGCGAAATGGCCACGATTTCACCATGAGAGAATGAGAGAGAGAGACAGAGAGTCAGAATTTATTAGAAGGCAGAAAGGTCAGCCTGAGCTCTACACCGGGGATAAAAAAAGAGAGCAAAACAGGGATGAAGGGTGGTGATGGGGACGTACGTAATACAAGCATGACATGCATAACCTTGTATTCGTGTTACCACCTGTCGTATACTTTCATCATACATTCAAGTCACGCACTAACAATTTTAGTGTATACCAAATGGCAGTGAGCGCACCACGAGGGTATCATGACTCGTGACATATCACATGCATATCAATACTTTCCTGTTACGTAAGGTCGGGCTTTGTTTTAGAGACCTTTTCCTGTACTGGAAATGTTTGCTCATTTTAAGGTTAAGGCTTGGGCGAGATAGTAAAAAACACAGCGTGAAAACGACCGGGAAGAAACAGAAGGGACATGACTAAGTGCTGAAAAAAGGCAGCGCTCTGTCCTGTCCCTTCTGTGTCTTCCCTGTCATTCTCGTGGTGTCTTTTACTGTGTTAGTTAATATTACCACCGTTAATTCGAAACATCAACTCATTCGAATATGTTTCTGGTACTGGTAAACAAAACGTATCACTAGCTTAATGCCATCAAACTCTCGTTAATTATATCATATCTGGCCGCATTCCGGTTAAATCCAGATTCCCGATGCAAGGCTGGCATGAAGTACCGTTAATGTGCTACGCCAAAGGGCAAAAACGGCATTCGCGATCGAAGAAAACAGCCTTCAAAAGGACGGGGTCCCCATACATAATTGTGTAATAGCGAGAAAACTTAATTCAACAGTAGATGTGGTGCTGAGCAGTTTAGTTTCGTCTCGGGACGTAGGCCACGCGCGTGCCTTCAAGAGATACGGAACGATAATACTGCGGGCGCTTTTTCACGGTAGAATGAGAGTTCAAGCTAAAAGTGAAAAATACAACAAAGTAGTTTGAAACTAAGGGAAAAAACATCTTTTTTCCCGCAATCTTTGTGCCAACCGCCCAATCAGCCGCCTTAGAAGCTACAAAACAAGCGTCGAAATATTCTGCATGCGCACGCGCGCGACCACAGCAACCGCCGGAGCGGCGGTGCATCTCTACTGCTGTCTGCGCTACTTGCTTGCATTTGTTGCACGAAACATCAAAAAAGAGTTCTCTTTGTATGATGTATGCTGTTGCGCGGTCAGTTTTCGGTTCTGCAGCGTTCTTCATGCGGGAGGGAAATGTCTATCTACTGCTGCCCTGACAGCTTTCGCAACAAGATCGTCGGGCTCGACACACCGCCGCCCCGTCTTCTAGAGATTGCCAGCAGCGTAGATTCTGGGTACATGCTGCTCAGCCATCACTCCAGAACTGGACATTTAGGTACTGGCTACATTCGCTAGCTCGGAACATTTTCTCGTTTCATTTAGCGTTTTCTGATAAAAATAACAAAAAACGCACCAAAGCGATGGGAGGATGGCACCCTCTAGAAATAACGCGAGCATAAGAGGCTTCCTTTCGAATGTTCTGTGCTCTCCATCATAATAATGACCAATTTCAATTAATTTACCCTTTGAACGACTGGTTGTGCGAGTAGCCACCGTATGCAGAAACCTACGAAACGGTCGAGAATTTACACAGATTTGGTGTGATGACCTTGCTCTGGGCCGAATCAGCAGGTTGGTGAAGTGGCCTGGTCCCGACCACGCACCTACTGGAAAGTCGGCGAGTCACACCTGGTGCGCAGGGTATGACAAGATTGGCAAGGCTCCCCACATACTCCAGGCGGCAGCGCCGGGTGACGAACATGGACGTTGGCCGTGGTTACCGCAGACCCTGAAGTTTCCGGCCCCGCATATGCGCACGTTATCCCTCTCGTTGACCTCGGTGTGTGGTGTACAGCACCATCAAGACCACGCGAATGCAGGAGCGCCGGCGAGCAAGCTCTGCTACGAAGGATAATGAAGGGTAGGCCAGGCTCCCGCGCACTCCACGGGGTGGCGCGGGATGCCACACCTGGACATTGGCCGCAGTGCCCGCAGGCCTTGGAGTTTTCCCCGCAATAGATGCACACCTCATTGCCCTCCCGGACCTCGGTGTGAGATGTATAACTAGCAGATTGGTGCCGCCGCCCAGTCGAGACCGCGCGAATGCAGGAAAGCCGGCGAGCCAGCTCTGCTGCAAAGTATAGTGCAGGATGGGCCGGGCTCCCGCGTACTCCAGGGATCGGCGCCAGACGCAGCACCTGGACGTTGGTCGCGGTGCCTGCAGGCCTCGAAGTTTCCCCGAAACAGAGGCACACATCGTCGCCCTCCAGCACCTTGGCATGTGATGTATAAACAGCAGGTTGGTGCCGTCGCCTAGTTTGGACCACGCAAATGCAAGAAAGCCGGCGAGCCAGCTCTGCTACAAAGTATAGTGCAGGGTAGGCCAGGCTCCCACGTACTATAGGGGGCGGCTCCGAATGCATCACCTGGACGTTGGTCGCGGTGCCCGCAGGCCTCGAAGTTTTCCCCGCTACAGACGCACACTTCGTCGCCCTCCAGGACCTTGGCATGTGATGTATAAACAGCAGGTTGGTGCCGCCGCCCAGTTTGGACCACGCAAATGCAGAAAAGCCGGCGAGTCAGCTCTGCTGCAGAGGATGCTGCAGGGTGGGCCAGGCTCCCGCGTACTCCCCGGTTCGGCGCCAGACGCAACACCTGGGCGTTGGTCACGGTGCCCGCAGGCCTCGACGTTTTCCCCGCCACAGATGCGCACATCGTCGCCCTCCAGGACCTCGGTGTGTGATGTAAAAGCAGCAGGTTGGTACGGCCGCCCAGTCAAGACCGCGCGAATGCAGGAAAGTCAGCGAGCCAGCTCTGCTGCAAAAGATACTGCAGGGTGGGGCAGACTCCCGCGTACTCCAGGGATCGGCACCAGACCCAGCACCTGGACGTTGGTCGCGGTGCCCGCACGCCTCGACGTTTTCCACGCCCCAGATGCACACATCGTCGCTCTCCAGGACCTCGGTGTGTGATGTATAAGCAGCAGGTTGGTGCAGCCACCCAGTCAAGACCGCGCTAATGCAGGAAAGTGGGCGAGCCAGCTCTGCTGCAAAGGATACTGCAAGGTACGTCAGGCTCCCGCGGACTCTAGGCGGCAGCACCGGATGCCGCACCTGGACGTTGGTCGCGGTGCCCGCAGGCCTTGAAGTTTTCCCCACCACAGATGCACACCTCGTGGCCCTCCCGGACCTTGGGGTGTGATGTATAAGCAGCAGGTTGGTGCCGCCGTCGAGTAAAGACGGCGCAAATGCAGGAAAGCCGGCGAGCCAGCAATGCTGCAAAGGATACTGCAAGGTAGGCCAGGCTCCCACGTACTCTAGGCGGCAGCACCGGATGCCGCACCTGGACGCTGGTCACGGTGCCCGCAGGCCTTGAACTTTTCCCCGCCACAGATGCACACCTCGTGGCCCTCCCGGACATTGGGGTATGATGTATAAGCAGCAGGTTCGTGCCGCCGTCCAGTAAAGACGGCGCAAATGCAGGAAAGCCGGCGAGCCAGCAATGCTGCAAAGGATACTGCAAGGTAGGCCAGGCTCCTGCGTACTCTAGGCGGCGGTGCCGGATGCAGCACCTGGACGTTGGTCGCTGCGCCCACAGGCCTTGGAAGTTTTCCCCTCTACAGACGCACACCTCGTCGCCCTCCAGGACCTCGGCGTGATGTGTAAGCAGCAGGTTGGCGCCGCCCCCCAGTCTAGACCGCGGGAATGCAGGAAAATAGCGAGCCACCTCTTCAGTAAAGGATACTGCAGGGTAGGCCAGGCTCCCGCGTTCTCTAAGTGGCGGCACCAGATGCCACACCTGGACGTTGGTCACAGTGCCCGCCGGCCTCGACGTTTTCCTCGCCACAGAAGCACACATCGTCGCCCTCCAGAACCTCGGTGTGTGATGTATAAGCAGCAGGTTGGTGCCGCCGCCATGTCAAGACCGCCCATATACAGGAAAGCGGGCGAGCTAGCTCTGCTGCAAAGGATATTGCAGGGTGGGCCAGACCCCCGCGTACTCCATGGATCGGTGCCAGACGCAGCACCTGGGCGTTGGTCGCGTGGCCCGCAGGCATCACTGTTTTCCCCGCCACAGATGCACACCTCGTGGCCCTCCCGGACCCTGGGCTGTGATGTATAAACAGCAGGTTGGTGCCGTCGCCCAGTTTGGACCACGCAAATGCAGAAAAGCCGGCGAGTCAGCTCTGCTGCAGAGGATGCTGCAGGGTGGGCCAGGCTCCCGCGTACTCCCCGGATCGGCGCCAGACGCAGCACCTGGGCGTTGGTCGCGGTGCCCGCAGGCCTCGACGTTTTCCCCGCCACAGATGCACACATCGTCGCCCTCCAGGACCTTGGGGTGTGATGTATAAGCAGCAGGTTGGTGGAGCCACCCAGTCAAGACCGCGCTAATGCAGGAAAGCGGGCGAGCCAGCTCTGCTGCAAAAGATACTGCAGGATGGGCCAGACTCCCGCGTACTCCAAGGATCGCGCCAGGCGCAGCACCTGGTCGTTGGTCGCGAGGTCCGCAGGCGTCGACGTTTCCCCGCCACAGATGCACACATCGTCGCCCTCTAGGACCTCGGTGTGTGAGGAGCAGGTTGGTGCCGCCGCCCTGTCAAGACAGTGCGAATGCAGAAAAGCGGGCGAGCCAGCTCTGCTGCAAGGGATACGGCAAGGTAGGCGAGGCTCCCGCGGACTCTAGGCGGCAGCACCGGATGCCGCACCTGGACGTTGGTCGCGGTGCCCGCAGGCCTTGAAGTTTTCCACGCCACAGATCCACACCTCGTGGCTCCCCGGACCTTGGGGTGTGATGTATAAGCAGCAGGTTGGTGCCGCCGCCCAGTAAAGACGGCGCAAATGCAGGAGAGCCGGCGAGCCAGCAATGCTGCAAAGGATACAACAAGGTAGGCCAGGCGACGGCGGACTCTAGGCGGCAGCACGGGTGCCGCACCTGGACGTTGGGTCGCGGTGCCCGCAGTGCCTTGAAGTGTTCCCAGCCACAAATGCACACCTCGGGCCCTCACCGGACCTCGGTGTGTGAGAAGCAGGTTGGTGCCGCTGCCCTGTCAAGACCACCGCGAAGGCTGGAAAGCCGTGCGAGTCCAGCGATGGTGCAAAGTATTACTACAAGGGTAGGCCATGCTGCTCCCGCGTACTCTAGCGGCAGCACCGGATGCCGCACCTGGATTTGGTCGCGGTGCCCGCAGGCCTGGAGTTTTCCCCACCAACAGATGCACACCTCATAGCCCTCCCGGACCTTGGGGTGTGAATGTATAAGCAGAAGGTATGGTGGCCGCCGTCGAAGTAAAGACGGCGCAAATGCAGGAAAGCCGGCGAGCCAGCAATGTCCAATGCAAAGGATACTGCAAGGTAGGCCAGGCTCCCGCGTACTCTAGGCGGCGGTGCCGGATGCCGCACCTGGACGTTGGTCGCGGTGCCCGCAGGCCTTGAAGTTTTCCCCACCACAGATGCACACCTCGTGGCCCTCCCGGACCTTGGGGTGTGATGTATAAGCAGCAGGTTGGTGCCGCCGCCATGTCAAGACCGCCCATATGCAGGAAAGCGGGCGAGCCAGCTCTGCTGCAAAAGACATTGCAGGGTGGGCCAGACTCCTGCGTACTCCATGGGTCTGCGCCAGACCCAGCACCTGGACGTTGGTCGCGGGGCCCGCAGGCATCGCTGTTTTCCCGGCCACAGGTGCACACATCGTCGCCCTCCCCGACCTTGGGGTGTGATGGATAAGCGCCAGGTTGGTGCCGCCGCCCAGTAAAGACGGCGCGAATGCAGGAAAGCCGGCGAGCCAGCTCTGCTCTAAAGGACAGTGCAGGGTAGGCCAGACTCCCACGTACTCCAGGGATCGGCGCCAGACGCAGCACCTGGACGTGTGTCGCTGTGCCCGCAGGCCTCGACGTTTTCACCGCCACAGATGCACACATCGTCGCCCTCCAGGACCTCGGTGTGTGAGCAGCAGGTTTGTGCCGCCGCCCAGTCAAGACCGCGCGAAGGCAGGAAAGCGGGCGAGCCAGCTCTGCTGCAAAGGATACTTGAAGGTAGGCCAGGCTCCCGCGGACTCGAGGTGGCGCCAAACGCAGTACGTGGTCGTTGGTGGCGAGGCCCGCAGTCCTCGACGTTTCCCCGACACAGATGCACACATCGTCGCCCTCCAGGACCCCGGTGTGTGATGTATAAGCAGCAGGTTGGTGCCGCCGCCCAGTCAAGACGGCGCGAATGCAGGAAGGCAGGCGAGCCAGCTCAGCTGCAAATGACAGTGCAGGGTAGGCCAGACTCCTGCGTACTCCAGGGATCGGCGCCAGACGCAGCACCTGGACGTTGGTCACGGTGCCCGCAGGCCTCGACGTTTTCCCCGCCACAGATGCACACATCGTCGCTCTCCAGGACCTCGGTGTGTGATGTATAAGCAGCAGGTTGGTGCAGCCACCCAGTCAAGACCGCGCTAATGCAGGAAAGCGGGCGAGCCAGCTCTGCTGCAAAGGATACTGCAAGGTACGCCAGGCTCCCGCGGACTCTAGGCGGCAGCACCGGATGCCGCACCTGGACGTTGGTCGCGGTGCCCGCAGGCCTTGAAGTTTTCCCCACCACAGATGCACACCTCGTGCCCGGACTTGGGGTGTGATGTATAAGCAGCAGGTTGGGGCCGCCGCCCAGTAAAGACGGCGCAAATGCAGGAAAGCCGGCGAGCCAGCAATGCTGCAAAGGATACTGCAAAGTACGCCAGGCTCCCGCGGACTCTAGGCGGCAGCACAAGATGCCGCACCTGGACTTGGTCGCGGTGCCCGCAGGCCTTGAAGTTTTCCCCACCACAGATGCACACATCGTCGCCCTCCAGGACCTCGGTGTGTGAGCAGCAGGTTTGTGCCGCCGCCCAGTCAAGACCGCGCGAAGGCAGGAAAGCGGGCGAGCCAGCTCTGCTGCAAAGGATACTTGAAGGTAGGCCAGGCTCCCGCGGACTCGAGGTGGCGCCAAACGCAGTACGTGGTCGTTGGTGGCGAGGCCCGCAGTCCTCGACGTTTCCCCGACACAGATGCACACATCGTCGCCCTCCAGGACCCCGGTGTGTGATGTATAAGCAGCAGGTTGGTGCCGCCGCCCAGTCAAGACGGCGCGAATGCAGGAAGGCAGGCGAGCCAGCTCAGCTGCAAATGACAGTGCAGGGTAGGCCAGACTCCCGTGGTTTCTAGCGCGGCGCCGGAATTCTTTGTCACCTTGACTTTGGTCGCGGTGGCCCGCAGGCCTTGAGTTCCCCGTTACCAGATGCACACCTCGTGGCCCCCCCGGACCTTTGGGGTGATGTATAAGCAGCAGTTGGTGCCGCCGCCAGCAAAGACGCGCAAATGCCGAAAGAGCCGGTGAGCCAGCAATGCTGCAACGGATTGCAGGGTACGCCAGGCTCCCGCGCACTCTAGCGGCAGCACCAGAGCCGCACCTGGACGTTGGTCGCGTGCCCGCAGGCTTTAAGTTTTCCCCCCCAAGATGCCACATCGTCGGCCCTCCAGGACCTCGGGTGTGATGTACGCAGCAGGTTGGTGCCGCCGTCCGAGTCAAGGACCGGCCGCTAATGCAGGAAAGCGGCCGAGCCAGCATCTGCTTGCAAAGGATACTGCAAGGTTAGGCCCAGGCTCCCGCTGTACTCTAGGCGGCGGCTGCCGGATGCTGCACCCTGGACGTTGGTCGCGGTGGCCCGCAGGGCCTTTAACTTTTCCCCGCCACAGATTCACACCTCGGAGGCCCCCCCCGGACCTTGGGGTGTGATGTATAAGCAGCAGGGTTGGTGCCGCCGCCCAGTAAAGACGGCGCAAATGGCAGGAAAGCCGGCGAGCCAGCAAGCTGCAAAGGATAATGCATGGTACGCCAGGCTCCCGCGGACTCTAGGCGACAGCACCGGATGCCGCACCTGGACGTTGGTCGCGGGTGCCCGCAGGCCCTCGACGTTTTCCGGCCGCCACAGCTGCACACGTCGTCGCACTCCAGGACCTCGGTGTGTGAGCCCAGGTTGGTGCCGGCCGCCCAGTCAAGACCACACGAATGCAGGAAAGCGGGCGAGCCAGCTCTGCTGCAAAGGATACTTCAAGGTAGGCCAGCTCCCGTGGTTTCTAGGCGGCGGCGCCGGATTCTGCACCTGGACGTTGGTCGCGGTGCCCGCAGGCCTTGAAGTTTTCCCCGTTACAGATGCACACCCTCGTGGCCCCCCCGGACTTGGGGTGTGATGTATAAGCAGCAGGTGGTGCCGCCGCCAGTAAGACGGTGCAATGCAGGAAAGCCGGCGAGCCAGCAATGCTGCAAAGGATACTGCAAGGTACGCCAGGCTCCCGCGGACTCTAGGCGGCAGCACGGATGCCGCACCTGGACGTTGGTCGCGGTGCCCGCAGGCCTTGAGTTTTCCCCACCACGATGCCCACCTAGTGCCCCCGGACTTGGGGTGTGATGTATAAGCAGCAGGTTGGGTGCCGCCGCCCAGTAAAGACGGCGCAAATGCAGGAAAGCCGGCGAGCCAGCAATGCTGCAAAGGATACTGCAAAGTACGCCAGGCTCCCGCGGACTCTAGGCGGCAGCACAAGATGCCGCACCTGGACTTTGGTCGCGGTGCCCCGCAGGCCTTGAAGTTTTCCCCACCACAGATGCACACATCGTCGCCCTCAGGACCTCGGGTGTGATGTAAGCAGCAGGTTGTGCCGCCGCCCAGTCAAGACCGCGCGAAGGCAGGAAAAGCGGGCGAGCCAGCTCTGCTGCAAAGGATACTGAAGGTAGGCCAGGCTCCCGCGGACTCGAGGTGGCGCCAAACGCAGTACGTGGTCGTTGGTGGCGAGGCCCGCAGTCCTCGACGTTTCCCCGACACAGATGCACACATCGTCGCCCTCAGGACCCCGGTGTGTGATGTATAAGCAGCAGGTTGGTGCCGCCGCCCAGTCAAGACGGCGCGAATGCAGGAAGGCAGGCGAGCCAGCTCAGCTGCAAATGACAGTGCAGGGTAGGCCAGACTCCTGCGTACTCCAGGGATCGGCGCCAGACGCAGCACCTGGACGTTGGTCACGGTGCCCGCAGGCCTCGACGTTTTCGCCGCCACAGATGCACACATCGTCGCCCTCCAGGACCTAGGTGTGTGAGCAGCATGTTGGTGCCGCCGCCCAGTCAAGACCGCGCGAATGCAGGAAAGCGGGCGAGCCAGCTCTGCTGCAAAGGATACTTCAAGGTAGGCCAGGCTACCGCGGACTCTAGGCGGCAGCACCGGGTGCCGCACCTGGACGTTGGTCGCAGTGCCCGCAGGCCTTGAAGTTTTCCCAGCCACAAATGCACACCTCGTGGCCCTCCTAGACCTCGGTGTGTGAGAAGCAGGTCGGTGCCGCCGCCCTGTCAAGACCACGCGAAGGCTGGAAAGCCGGCGAGCCAGCAATGGTGCAAAGGATACTGCAAGGTAGGCCAGGCTTCCGCGTACTCTAGGCGGCAGCACCGGATGCCGCACCTGGACGTTGGTCACGGTGCCCGCAGGCCTTTAACTTTTCCCCGCCACAGATGCACACCTCGAGGCCCCCCCGGACCTTGGGGTGTGATGTATAAGCAGCAGGTTGGTGCCGCCGCCCAGTAAAGACGGCGCAAATGCAGGAAAGCCGGCGAGCCAGCAATGCTGCAAAGGATAATGCATGGTACGCCAGGCTCCCGCGGACTCTAGGCGACAGCACCGGATGCCGCACCTGGACGTTGGTCGCGGTGCCCGCAGGCCTCGACGTTTTCGCCGCCACAGCTGCACACGTCGTCGCACTCCAGGACCTCGGTGTGTGAGCAGCAGGTTGGTGCCGCCGCCCAGTCAAGACCACACGAATGCAGGAAAGCGGGCGAGCCAGCTCTGCTGCAAAGGATACTTCAAGGTAGGCCAGGCTCCCGTGGTTTCTAGGCGGCGGCGCCGGATTCTGCACCTGGACGTTGGTCGCGGTGCCCGCAGGCCTTGAAGTTTTCCCCGTTACAGATGCACACCTCGTGGCCCCCCCGGACCTTGGGGTGTGATGTATAAGCAGCAGGTTGGTGCCGCCGCCCAGTAAAGACGGCGCAAATGCAGGAAAGCCGGTGAGCCAGCAATGCTGCAAAGGATACTGCAGGGTACGCCAGGCTCCCGCGCACTCTAGGCGGCAGCACCAGATGCCGCACCTGGACGTTGGTCGCGGTGCCCGCAGGCCTTGAAGTTTTCCCCACCACAGATGCACACATCGTCGCCCTCCAGGACCTCGGTGTGTGAGCAGCAGGTTGGTGCCGCCGCCCAGTCAAGACCGCGCGAAGGCAGGAAAGCGGGCGAGCCAGCTCTGCTGCAAAGGATACTTCAAGGTAGGCCAGGCTCCCGCGGACTCTAGGCGGCGGCGCCGGATTCTGCACCTGGACGTTGGTCGCGGTGCCCGCAGGCCTCGAAGTATTCCCCGCCACAGATGCACACCTAGTGGCTCTCCCGGCCCTTGGGGTGTGATGTATAAGCAGCAGGTTGGTGCCGCCGCCCAGTAAAGGCGGCGCAAATGCAGGAAAGCCTGCGAGCCAGCAATGCTGCAAAGGATACTGCAAGGTACGCCAGGCTCCCGCGGACTCTAGGCGGCAGCACCGGATGCCGCACCTTGACGTTGGTTGCGGTGCCCGCAGGCCTTGAAGTTTTCCCCGCCACAGATGCACACCTCGTGGCCCTCCCGGACCTTGGGGTGTGATGTATAATCAGCAGGTTGGTGCCGCCGCCCAGTAAAGACGGCGAAAATGCAGGAAAGCTGGTGAGCCAGCAATGCTGCAAAGGATACTGCAGGGTACGCCAGGCTCCCGCGGACTCTAGGCGGCAGCACCGGATGCCGCACCTGGACGTTGGTCGCGGTGCCCGCAGGCCTTGACGTTTTCCCCACCACAGATGCACACCTCGTGGCCCTCCTGGACCTTGGGGTGTGATGTATAAGCAGCAGGTTGGTGCCGCCGTCCAGTAAAGATGGCGCAAATGCAGGAAAGCCGGCGAGCAAGCAATGCTGCAAAGGATACTGCAAGGTAGGCCAGGCTCCCGCGTACTCTAGGCGGCGGTGCCGGATGCCGCACCTGGACGTTGGTCGTGGTGCCCGCAGGCCTTGAAGTTTTCCCCACCACAGATGCACACCTCGAGGCCCTCCCGGACCTTGGGGTGTGATGTATAAGCAGCAGGTTGGTGCCGCCGTCCAGTAAAGACGGCGCAAATGCAGAAAAGCCGGCGAGCCAGCAATGCTGCAAAGAATACTGCAAGGTAGGCCAGGCTCCCGCGTACTCGAGGTGGCGGCGCCGGATGCAGCACCTGGATGTTTGTCGCAGCGCCCACAGGCCTTGGAAGTTTTCCCCTCCACAGACGCACACCTCGTCGCCCTCCAGGACCTCGGCGTGATCTATAAGCGGCAGGTTGGCGCCGCCCTCCAGTCTGGACCACGGGAATGCAGGAAAATAGCGAGCCACCTCTTCAGTAAAGGATACTGCAGGGTAGGCCAGGCTCCCGCGTTCTCCAAGTGGCGGCACCAGATGCCACACATGGAGGTTCGCCATTGTGTCCGCAGGCCATGGAGTCTTCCCCGCCGCAGATGCACACATCGTCGCCCTCCCGGACCTCGGTGTGTGATGTATAAGCAGCAGGTTGGTGCAGCCACCCATTTAAGACGACACGACTGTAGGAAAATCTACCAACCACTTCTGCTGGGCAGGATATTAGAAGATTGGGCAGCTCCACGCATACTCTAAGAGGCAGTTCCTGATGCCACACAGTGGAGCTGGGTCCAGTGCCCGCAGTTTTCAAGCTCAGTCTTACGGTGGCGACACCGGAATGGTCAGAATAGCAACACTCAAGCCAAACTCTGAGGATAGGATTCGTAGCGCAAGCCTGATTAATATCAGCCAACCCGCAAAAAGGGTGACTCTGCCATCCCACGAACATGACTCGTCTCGGCAAGCGGTGTAGCTGGGGACGTCTCCCCTCGTGCAGGACTGTGTACTTCAGACCCAGCACTCAGGCCTATGCCCTCGAAAACAGATGGCGTAGCGAGTAGCATACAACTCGCGATGCGCAACACACACACTGTCCTCGTAGTGTTCTCCTACTGGTAGACCTTCTGGTGTCATTGCACACTGTAGATCACTGAAGTAAACAGTGCTCTCATAAAGCAGGTCGTTTATGATTTATACAAGGCATTCTCAATATATTTTCTACGGTTCCTGCCAACTACTTGCGTTCAATTACTGTCATTAGCCGTAATTGAATATGAGAAGTAAAATAGTAAGATTGCTGCATTTAAGTTGTCATCTAATCCCTCCCCTTCCCCATGTCGAGGCCTGAATAGAAATATCTTTGTGAAGTTTCCTTCTTTCACTTCGATCCATTCATGACATGATAACGAAGATCTCTGCATAATATTTAGAGATTCGTCTCTTTGTTTTCCTTTTAGAGATTCTGCTGGGCTTACATTTAATGATTAACGAGTTGCAAGCTACGAAAGCCCAGACATAATTCTTAAATCTATATGTTCAACAGTATATCTCGTGAAGTTTCGGCACTGCGTCGTTAACATTTCATTTGTTAAATCTAGTCCCACCCTCCACCACTTTGCTCTGCTTCTTTTTTTTTAATATACTTATAGTGGTTTTCACTTTAATTGCCTTAGCAATAATTTTCTTTTATCGTAGTAGCAACTGTTCAATAGCTAGTAGTCGATGATGATTTTAAAAATGATTAGCGATGGAATACCTCATGTACACAGCTACGAGTAGTGAGACGTACGAGGATGCAATCTCAAACGCACACACAAATGAAACAGCACTTTCTAAAACTGAATCATTGTGAAATCCAGACATTGGACTACTTTTTTGACAATATCACGATGACGTTAATGTTTAGACCCCGTGGGGTTAAATTATTCAGAAAGCGTTAAGTTAATGAGCAGTGATAGTAAATCATTTTTAGAGGTAGTATTATTATATTTTATAAGCAGTCACATAAAGACATTTTAACAGCTGTCTTGTGTGTAGCTGTACCCTTTTTTCATACTTAAAGTCTTAGATAATGAGTTTACAAAATATATCATCATAATTAACCTGAGACCAAGTCAGTCTTTGTTATGAATATACAACGCGCTTCATGTCTCCTACATCTCTGCATTAAATTTATGGCAGTGAAATACTCAATATGCATCTGAGGGCACGATAATTATCTTGATGTGCAATCGTTTATTCATAACACTTGCTTGCCATTCGAAATCGTTCCAGAAAACGTACCCCTTCCTCAAGCAATAGATCTTAGCTTTATATTATTTCCTATTACACTGTAATTACTCAATTCTCTATAATATTTTGGTTGAGAATATTTCAATCATTCATGTCTTTTTGCTTGGTCCGCATCCTTTACTTCATGACGAACACATCTAGGGCTATGCATATGATTCTCACAGTAGCGTTTGCTTCAAACAAAACAACGCTTATTTCCTGCAGCTATTTATTATTTTTCGTTATTTGCCTCTTCATTTTCTGGAGGTAATTTTCATTACATGTTTGTAATTCACTACTTTTTGCATAACTGTGTCTTTTCTACGAATCTTTAAGCTCAATCTCATGGATCACCAGTACTAGCTTTTTTAGCGAAAATGAGTTTGAAACTATGGCATGGTAGAATATTTCCCTATTTATCAGAGTTCAATTTCAACCAGATGTGTTCTTACTGGATCGAGTATTCATACTTTTCTTATCTTTCGGATGACATGGTTCACTGTAGTACAAAAAGAGGCATATATACCAACAAGGGAGGGTTCAATGCACACTAGAAAAGGGCGTCTTTATAATTTGCAGTTAACGTTATTCTCAGCAAAAGCAGCAAAATATATGACCGTAGCAATTCTTCTTAATGCACATCACCTGACCCACTCGTCAAAATACACCTCATAAAGAAGATGACAACAAATAATTAACCTAAATGCCTCAAACAAACTAAGCTCGCCACCACGCAGAACAACAGATGTGTCATTTACACACATATCCTTGTAGCCACTGTTACTCAGTTCATTATAAACATAATCTTAAACAATCTCTGAACACTCACTATTCTGCCCCTCTTTCTTCCATAACATCGTATGACAGATACTAAATGACCAAGGTTGCGAAGAGACCAAATTTCATAAAAATAAACTCTACAAACAAAACACTTAACTATTATGTTGTAGATTAGTTGAGATTACCTTCTGGTTCTTGAGTAGATCTTTATCGCCCGTCAGATGTACGTGATAATATGATAGCCCACCCTCTTCCATACTCCAGGTAATTTTTCATCTGCTGTAAAAATAGGTTTGTTCGCATGAACGACGTGATAAATAGAACTAGCACGCTATGGTAGCAAAATACCATGTGAATTAGTGCGAAGAACGTCATGAACATAAACGTGCCTCGAAGCACTCTTTAAACAAAACACTTACTTATTATTCTATGGACTAGGTGACATTACCTTGTGGTTCATATGTAGCCGTTTATCACCCGTCAAATGTACGTGATAATATACTGGCCGACCCTCCTCCACGTTTTAGGTGATTACCCATGTGCTGTAAAATTAGGTTTGTTCACATGAACAACGTTATAAAATAACAAGCAGGTTGCAAAGATATCATGTGACTTAGAAACGAAGAACGTCATAAATACAAACGTGCCTCAAGGTAGCCTTAACTAAACACGAATATTGTGCTATAAACTTGGTGATATTACTTTGGGGTTATTAAGTAGTTGTTGATCCCCTGCAGAATGTATGTGGCGATGTAATGGCCCACCCTCCTCCACATTCCAGGTAATCATTCATCTGCTGTAAAATTAGGTATGTTCACATGATTGACGTGATGAAAATAACAAGCATGCTATGGTTGCAAAGATGCCATTTGACTAAGCACGAAGAACTTCACAGACATAAATGTACATCTTATTACTTTTCAAACAAAACACTTAAATATTATGCTATAGGCTAGGTAAGATTACCTTGTGGTTATTAAGTAGTCGTTAATCACCTGTAAAACGTATGTGGTAATAGAATGGCCCACCCTCCTCCACATTCTATTTATTGATTCATCGGCAGTAAAATTAGGTACTTTCACGTGATCAACGTGATGAAAATAACAAGCAGGTTGCAAAGATGCCATGTGACTTAGTATGAAGAACTTCTCGAACATAAATGTACATCGTAGTACTATCCAAACAAAGCACTTAAATATTATGCTATGATGATGATATGTGGGGTTTAAGGTCCCGAAACCATCATATGATTATGAAAGATGCCGTAGTGGAGGGCGCCGGAAATTTTGACCACCTGGGGTTCTTTAACTAGCACCCAAATCTGAGCACACTGGCCTAGAACATTTCCGCTTCCACTAGAATAAATATTATGCTATAAGCTCAGTAAGATTACCTTGCGGTTATTAAGTAGTCGTTGATCACCTGCAAAATGTATGTGGTAATATAATGGCCCACCCTCCTCCACATTCCAGGTAATCATTCATATGCTGCAAAATTAGGTATGTTCACATGATCGGCGTGATCAAAATAACAAGCATGCTATGGTTGCAAAGATGTCATTTGACCTAGCACGAAGAACTTCATGAACATAAATGTACATCAGAGTATTCTTTCAAACAAAACACTTAAATATTATGCTATAAGCTCGGTAAGATTACCATGTGGTTATTAGGTAGTCGTTGATCACCTGCAAAATGTATGTGGTTATATTATGGCCCACCCACCTCCACATTCCAGGTAATCATTCATCTGCTGCAAAATTAGGTATGTTCACATGATCGGCGTGATCAAAATAACAAGCATGCTATGGTTGCAAAGATGTCATTTGACCTAGCACGAAGAACTTCATAGACATAAATGTACAACTTATTACTTTTCGAACAAAACACTTAATTATTATGCTATAGGCTAGGTAAGATTAACTTGTGATTATTAAGTAGTCGTTAATCACCTGTAAAATGTATGTTGTAATGTAATGGCCCACCCTCCTCCACTTTCCATTTATTTATTCATCGGCTGTAAATTTAGGTTCAGTTGCACGACCAAAATGATGAAAATAATCACTACTCACCACCATTATGATTCCTCTCACATGTTATTGTGGACCGAAAATACTAACTCTGTTTGTTGGTACAATCAGTTTTCTGAAAAAGGCTACTTTCGCTGCCTAAACATATTTATTCGAGACATCGTTCATTGCAAATATTGAAGCTGTTTTTCTTATCAAACTGACGACTCCAAATTCTTAAGACTATTGCTACACAGGTATTTTTCAAACTCATGATGACTTTTCGTCTTATTGTTATTATTTTTTCAATTTTTATCCGGACGCGCATTCATGAAGATATACTTCCGACTGGTATAGGCTGAATTGTCTGCAGAAATACACACTGTGAATTCCTGGCATATTTGTGCTTCGACAGACAACTAAAAAATTTATGATTTCCGAAACAAGTTCCATCATTACAATTTTTACAGTAATTTTAAAGTTAAAATTACTTCGTTATATCTAATATGACATGCCACTTGATTAAGCAGAATCGAGGTTGCACTGGTTGCAAAGCTTATAGCAGCAAAATGGGTCTTTATTGGCGTAATTTCTCGCACATTCTTGGCTCCTTGTGAGAGATCTACAATTCGCACGTTGAATTAGATTAGCATGAACGCATCTCAGACGAACTCACGGATGAAATAATGGCAACGTTGAAGTCAAAGCATAGCTGGAGGCCTGGAACATGCCTCGGTGAGCGGAGGCAGGCGCGAAATGTTGAACCGCAATTATGGGGACGCTGAAGAACGGTGAAGGGGTAGCAGTGGTAGGGGTCGATGTGCGGGTCACCTGACGATTCCATTTTGCAAAGGCCTTGCTCTGCGTTTTCGAGGAACAACCATATTATTCTCAAAAATAGACGAATTGTAGACGCTGATTCTGCATATCGCTTTTTTTTTTCGACGAATATGTTTCGCTCCATAGCGAACTCAAGGAAGCCTAACAAAAAAAAAGGCTTAACAGCAGTCACGTCTGTTTAGGTGATAAACAAACTTAAAAAGTAATAAAAAACGAGACAAAGGCAGTATTCTGAGGGCCTGGCCGCTAGCGAAAGGTGCACAGGCGGCGTCTTTAAAACAACTTGTCTAGGAAATTTCCAGAATACTCGATGTCCCAGTACAGCATCTCAGCCTGTTATTATCTCGAGACAAACAACATAGAAAGTTTCATTTGCCCTCGGCGCTATAATTCTGTCAGCGCTTGCTTTTTCACATAAAACACTATACGAAAGAATAGGTTTTGCTTGCAGGTTCTTCACCCCAATTGTCCATTGCACGTCAAATAGCCTCATTGTACCCCACTTACAAACTTCCACTTACCTCTAATACTTACTTCTAATTGACTGTTTTATATACACATGCCATCAAATGGGTGTATTTGAAAATATGCGACGTTATCTTTAGTGAAACGTTCTTCAGAATCTATTAAAGCTGGCTCGCTATAATTTCTACGATTTACAGTTCACTAACCCCACCTTTCCTTTGAAAGCAGTAGTGGTAAACATCGCCATCTAGCTACTCCTTTTCCCACTACGGTGAATTGGTCGCGAACACAGCTATACCAGGAAATGCAGCCTTTTTCCATCCAACAGACTTTCCCGTCAACTTTGGTCCACCGATGCTCTTTATGAGAACCTATTTGATCCGTCCTTCAGAAAAGGCACCTTCTCCTATATACAAAATTCTCACTTATATGAGGGTGCAATGAAGGCGATGCCTTATCAAACCTTCGTACACGGACTTAAGAAACAATAGCGAGACAATCCTCTTCAGCAGTCGATGTTGAAACCATTTCTTTAAAATTGCTACATTGATCGCTGAACGACACCATTTCATCCGATGAAAACTTCCTGTATTGTTATTAACCCCCACTTGTTTTTTAAGGTACCTCCATAAAAAGCATTTTTGAATTCAAGATTACTTTTTTTCATTCAAGAGTCCTCCCATTCTAAACAGGGGGGCGGGGGTGATGTTAAATAAAAAAAGAGAAAAGTGAACCATACGTAACTGTCTCTCAGGGGGAGGACACCTCAACAGTAGCTCACGAGGGGTGGGTGTAAGGAGGGACTAAAACAATAGGATTAAAAGGCATAGATATAGAGAGAGAGGAAGGAGAGAGCGAGGTGCAGGGCCAGCGAGAGGGGGAAGTAAGGAGAAGATATGAAATATGGACACGGTCCCAGGAGTCCGACAACGAGGCACTAGTCGGCGAGAGCTCTTGTCGGCGTCAGGAGATGGCGTAGGGCGAGCCCAGTCGGTGAGAGCTGCGCTGTCGTCGGAGATCGCGGGGGCACTACCGGTTGGCACGTAATCCAGAGAACGAGCCCAAATTTTCATACAGTGCAATTTATAAATGTTTTATCAGACTCTTCGCACTCATTTTATGACACGTACGCTTCTAATTTCCTGTCTTTGCTATGACTGCCCAAAAATACTTTCTCCCTTCCTCAAAGTTATTATTATCAGTTTTATTATTTGCATACACAGATACACAAGGACACACAGGAAAAAGGGGGAGAGACAGCAAGCTAGCAACTAGCACCTGGAGGGGCACAACACCTGCTTACTCTTCCGTGAGGAGAGAAGAGAGTGAGGAAAGGAAGGTAGGAGGGGAGAAAGAGGAAAATAGAGTGAAGTAGAAAAATATGACGAAGGCTTAGACAAGCATACGCAAACTAGAAATGCGGCAAAAACACAACCCGATATAAAACATGCAATCAAGACGTCGTCTTATTCAATTTCAGAGCTCGTTAAAGCGCTAGACTTTCAATGTTTAAACCTTTCATTTTAGCTTTTTAACGCAGTCTAAATTTATCCAACCTGATTTTTTTCATTGACAATTTGATTCCACTTGATTTGTTAAGTACAATTTTTTTTCCAAAGCAGAACCTTTGTTATAGTAGTCGAGATCAAACTTTCTTTTCTCACACTTTGGGTCTCTTTTTAAGACACGGTACTTAAAGAAGGCGCAGTCACAATAGCGATTTCATTAAGATCTTCCTTCCCATGAATCGCATGCTTCCACTTCGAGCCCTTGATCTTGGTACCCTACAAACCACGTAATCCCTTCTTCAAATAAAAAATGTGGTCTTCTTTATGAAGGTCTCGGTAAGATAAGCTTGCTATGAAGGTGGTGTCCGAGTCGTAGTTTAAGACTGGTTTTTGCACAATACTGTCAATGTTATCATTGTTAGAATTTTCATTCTAAATTATTTGTTACACTGGCCTATTTTATCCAAGCAGACTTTTTACATAGACAATATTTCCTTTCAAGGCAGAGCTTAGTTTTTTATTATTTCTTATCTTTTTGTAAAACCCTCAGGGTACATTTGTACATTGTAGAGGGGAGGCGCGCAAATACAGATGACCAACAAAATAACTACAGGATTATGTTAACACATTTAACATGAATATAAATATAATGATGAAGTTTTGCATGCAAGGAGCACACTTCATTGAAAAACAACTGAACTAGAACCCCAAAGAATACACTAAACAGTCAATAATACTTACGCCGATTAGTACAGTTAACGATTCTGAGTTTAATACGGCATTCTTAAATCGAGTGTGGTCGGTGATGCTTACTAATGATGCAGGTAGGTTATTCCAATCTATTGAGGTCTTAGGGAGGAATGATTGTGAACATGCTAAGGTGTTGTGACGAGGTATGCTGTCGTCGTCAGTTGTCGTCGTTGTGATCAAACTTCCTTTCCTCACTCATTATAACCTTTTTCTTAAGCACAACTGGGATTTCTGTTATTCTGTTAAGCTGTTTCAGTACTTCTGATGACTTGTATAGGGCTACTTCTGTATCACTGCCTTCACTAGAATGTGCTTTCTACGTTCTTTGAACAAGAAATATGCTGGTCTTTATGAAGTCCTGGTTTATTAGCGGGTGCGAGGAAACCAACGTATCCTTCTAATTTTAGTGCTCATTGTCACTTGCTGTTATCTCTGTATAATTCTTTCATTTTGAATTTTTATATCTACCACTAGATGGGTGGATCTTATCACAGTTGATTTTTTCTTCATTGGTAATAGTTTTTTTAAAGCAGAGCTTTCTTATAGTTGTTCCGGTCAAAGTGACTTTTCGCCACTATAGCGAGGCCCTCTTCCAAAATACAAGTGATGTTTCGGGAGCGGACTTACTTATGCCTTTCTCATCCTTCTCATGAATTGTATGTTTCTACTTCGTCTCATTTATCTTGATTTATTACAAACAACTTTCTCCCTTCTTCAAACAAGGAATGGTGTCCCCTTTACGAAGCTCTAACTCACACAAGCTTGCGATGAAGGCGAATGTCTCAATCGAAGTTCAATGCTGGCTCTTCCGCAATACAATCAATCTTACCCCCGTATTCTATAACCTCCCTTCACTCGACGCTTCGCCTTCACTTGAGAAAGCCGATAGGAGCGCCATCTATAGGCACGGCAACTCACTGCATATCAGCAAAAGTCTGCTGCGATTCTTGAGTAGCGCAGCGTCGTTTTCAGCCGAGCGGTGACGCAGTGCTCAACTCTGGCAAGTGAAGGGTGAAAGTCGAGTCGAGGAGCGTTTCTGAATATGGGGGTTAGAGTCATTCATTTTCATTTTTAAAGGAATCACATGGATTGTGCGATATTATCCTATCAAAATATTATACATTCTTAACTTTTTTTTCTCAGGCAGATTTTTTCTGTAATCATTGTGATCAAACTTGTTTTTCTTCACGCTATAGAGCCTACTTTCAAAGCAATGTACTGATACTTCTAGAACGTGCTAAATGTAGCACTCCTAGGCTGTTCTCTTTCTTCTCATTGGCCGCATACTTGCACTTCGTGCCAATTATGTTGGAGTGCTCTTTTTTTCTTTTGTAGAGCTTCACCTAAACAAACACAACAGCAAATTAAAGAGAGTACCCAACCGAGCTTTCGCTTTTAGCTCTTTTATGGGTTTTGAGGACTCGTATACTCCTACTTTTTTGCCATCAACTTCATTTACCAGAAAGTGTCTTTTATCTTGAAACAAAGAATCTGGTCCTCTGTATAGCTGATTACAGGCTGCATGTGGACAATGTTCAATTCGATTTTGAGTGCTGGTTGTAGGACACTAGTATAAACATTGAAATATTTTTCTTCTCTTGGGCATTCACTAAAATGACTATTTTATCTAACCTACTTTTTTCTCTTACTCACAAACATTTGTCAAAACAAAGCATTATTGCAGTCATTCGCATAACACTCACTTTTCTTCGCTCAAAGGAGCCTCCCCTCAAAACCCCACAAATATTTTTAAAAAGCACTTACTTGAAAAGTTATTCAAGCTAATCTCTCTCTTTTATGCTCGTATGCAAGACAGTGATTTAGAAAGCACGTTCTTCCTTCTTGAAACAAGCAATAAAGTACGTTCAAGGAACTTTAGCTAGTAAGCTTTGTTTATTTTAGCTTGCGATGGAGGCCATAAATTGTTTGAAGATTATTGGTCGTTATCGCACAAATCTATCAATTATCGACTCCTTTATTTCGATTTTCAAGAAAAAACTAGATTGGATGCTTTCATCTAACCTGATGTTTATTGCAAACATCACAAGAAGGGTTTCTCCCTGTAGCGCTTCCAAATAACTTACTTTTTTCACAAAAGTACATATCGTAGCTATTTCTCTAAGGTTTTTTCTTTCTTCTTATCCCTCATATCTTCAAGTTCGTGTAACTGATCTTGACTCATAAAACACTATTTTCTCCCCCTGCAAAAAATGAAATTCTAGTTCACGTAAGTCTGCAATAAAGGCACTGTCTAATTCAAAATTTCGTGCTGGTTCTTCCACGCGTCAATAATGTAGTACATAGCTTTCCACTTGTAAGGCAATCATTAGATTAGCCGATATTACTCAAGCTATTTTTCGCTTATAATTGTAGCTAGCTTGTTTGCTTATAATTGTACTGATCCTCAAAAAAATGAACTGTGGTCCTCCATAGGAAGCTCTAGTTGCCATAACCTCGAGATGAAGGCACTGTGTAATTCGAAGGTGAATGCAGGTTTTCCTCCTTAACCACCCATATTGAAGTATTTCGCTTCGCACTTGTAAGGCAATCATTAGATTAGCCGATATTACCCAAGCTATTTTTGCTTATAATTGTATCTTGCTTGCTTATAATCGTACTGATCCTTCGAAAAATGAAGTGTGGTCCTCCATAGGAAGCTCTAGCTGTCATAACCTTGTGATGAAGGCACTGTCTAATTTGAAGTTAAATGCAGGTTCTCCTACCTAGTCATCCACATTGAAGTACTTGGCTTCACACTTGTAAAGCAATCATTAGATTCACCGATATTACCAAAGCTATTTTTTGCTTATAATTGTAGCTTGCTTGCTTGTTTATAATCGTACTGATCCTTCAAAAAATGAACTGTGGTCCTCCACAGGAAGCTCTAGTTGCCATAACCTTGTGAAGAAGGCACTGTCTAATTCGAAGTTAAATGCGGGTTCTCCTACCTAACCGTCCATATTTAAGTACTCGGCTTCAAACTTGTAAAGCAATCATTAGATTCACCGATAATATCAAAACTGAATTTATTTATTGGCAGAATGTCCTCAATGCGGAGCTTGCATATAGTCTCAGAGATCCTTAAAAAACGGACCGTTGTCCTCCAAACGTAGATATTGATGACACAAGCTTAGGAAGAAGACGGTGTCTATATTGATGTTGTGCTGGTTCTCCCCCATATCTGTCAATATTGAAGTGCTTCACTTTCCACTTGTAAAATTGTTGGATTCACCGACATGATAAAACCTGTTTTTTTTCGTTCAAAATATTTCCTTATATTCTTTGTGATCCTTCAAAAAGATGAACGGTCGCTCTATATGAATCTATAGTTGACATATGCCTGTAATAAAGACATTGTCGAATTCAAAGTTTATTGCTGGTTCTCCCACCTATCTATGATTACTGAAGTACATGGATTTCCACTTGTAAAATAATTGTTTGCACCAATATTATCCAACCTGATTTTTTTTTTCGTTGGTTATATTTCCTCAATGTGGAGCTTGTTTATAATATTTGTCATCCTTCAAATATGGACTGTGGTCCTCCAAATCAAGCTCTAGTTGACATAAGCTTGAGATAAAGGCACTGTCTAATTCGAAGTTGAATGCAGGTTCTCCTACCTAACCATCTTTATTGAAGTACTTGGCTTTCCACTTGTAAAACAGCTATTAGGTTCGCCGATAATATCCAAGCTGTATTTATTTAGTAGGTAATATTTCCTTAATGCGGAGTTAGCTAATAATTTCAGTGATGCTTACAAACGAACTGTTGTGCTCCAAATGAAGATCTAGATGACACAAGCTTGAGACGAAGACACTGTCCATTTCGAAGTTGAGTGCTGGTTCTCTCTCCTATCTGTCAATATTGAAGTGCTTCGATTTCCACTTGTACAATGGTTGGATTCGTCGACATTATGAAACCTATTTTTTCTTTGGCAGTATTTCTTTAAATTCTTAGTGATCCTTCAAGAAAAAAGGACTGTGGTCCTCTATTTGTAGCTTTAGTTTACATAGGCCAGTGATGAAGACACTGATCAATTCAAAGTTGAGTGCTGGTTCTCTCACCTATATATCATCACTGAAGTACTTATATTTCCACTTACGAAAAAATTGTTTTCGCTGATATTATCCAATCTGAATTTTTCGGCAGGCAATATATCCTCAATGCGGAGCTTGTTTCTGATATTTGTGACCTTTCGAAAAATGGACTGTGGTCTCCAAACTAAGCTCCAGTTGGCATAAGCTTGAGATGAAGGAACTGTCTATGAAGCCGAATCCAGGTTCTCCTACGTAACCATCATATTGAAGTACTTGGCTTTCCACTTGTAAAACAATTATTACATTCGCCGATATTATCAAACCTGAATTTCTTTCGTTGGGAATTACTGCTCAATCCGGAGCTTGATATCATCTTTGTAATCCTTCAAAAAATGAACAAGTGACCTCCATATGAAGCTCTAGTTGACATAAGCTTGAGATGAAATGACTGTCTAGTTTGAAGCTGAATGCAGGTTCTCCTACGTAACTACCTAGAGAAGTACTTGGCTTCCCACTTGTAAAACAGTTATTATATTCGCCGATATTATTCAACCTAAATTTTTGCTGCCAATTTTTTCTCAGTGCAGATCATGCTTATAATAGTGTAATGCTTCAAAAAACGAACGGTGGTCCTGCATATGAAGCTTTAGTTGATGCAAGCTTGTGATGAAGACACTGAACAATTGAAAATTCAGTCCTCGTTCTCCCATCGACTTATCAATATTGAAGCGCTTTCCTCTTGTAAAAGATTCAGATTTGCCGAGGTTATAAAACCTGAATATTTTTGTTGGCAATACTTATTTATAATTTTTTTATTCTTCAACAAATTGACTGTGGTGCTCCATATGAAGTTGTAGTTTACATAGACCTAAAGGGAAGGCACTGTCTGATTCGATGTTGAGTGCTGCTTCTCCCACTTATCTATCAATACTGAAGTACTTGTCTTTCCACTTGCAAGGCAATCGTTAGATTTGCTGGTGTTAAACCAGAATTTTCCTTCGGTGCCAATATTTCTTCAATTTCGGGCACTTGTATTCCACATCTATAAACTGCATCACCACCCCCTCATGAAGGAATGTGGTCCTCATTATAAAGCCCTAACTGACACAAGCTCCTGATGACGGCTATAATCCGTTCGAACTTTAGTGCTACTATCAATGTCTAAGCGTTTCATTTCCGTTTTGAAGGGACGTCACCAGGTTGTCTAATTTTATCTGAAAGCTTTTACATGGTCCTTGTGATCAAATGTTTTTTTTTTCTGGTCGAGTGTCTTCTTGAAAAACAACTGATATTTCGAGACCATACTTACTACAGCAATTGATTTCAGCGCTTCTCTTCCTTTTTGTGAATAATAGCCTTCAATTTGCTGGCATTGATCTGATTCAGTAACAAGCCCTTACTCACGTCTTTACACAGCGAATACGGTCCTGTTCAACACACTCTAGTTGATATACATTGCCGAAGGGGCAATGTCCCATTAGAAGTTCTGTGCTAGTTTTTGCGTAAAGCAATCAAAATCAAAGCCTCTTATTTCTGTTTTTAAAGTAATGTCATTGCTTTCATGTTATCGCACATTACTTTCTTTCCTATTATCTTTCTTTTTGCAAAACAGAGCATTCCTGTAGTCCTTGTCATTAACCTTTCTTTTCTTCACGCTTTAAACCCCGATTTCAGGAACAAGTGATAATATCTAAACTTACTTTTTCAGGCAATTTTTAAGTTCTTTCCTTCCTTACCCTGAACCATATGCACCTATTCGTGTCTCTTTATTCTATTCCCGAAAGTGCTTTCTCCGGTGGTGTTGACGTGTGCCTCTTTTTCCTGTCCCGTGATTTCGCTGCCTTTCTTCAAGCATCAGAAACGAACTGCCGATATTTGTACTTTTCTGCATCGTACTTCCTAAGTAATTGAAGCGAGGAATGTGGTCTTTTTTTTATGAAGCTTCAGCTAGCATAAGCATGCAATGAAGTCAATGTCTTATTCATAGTCCAATGCTGGTTCTTGTGCAAATTATTGTTGCTGAAGTCTGGCCTTGTATCCGAAAGCAATCATCGCATTACCTGATTTACTCAAAGCAGATTTTTTATTGGCAATTATTTTTTTAGGAAAAGAGATTTCATTTATAATTGCGCTTAAACTTGCTATTCTTCAATCGTCAGAGCATCTCTGTAAAACACAACTGATATTTCATAAAGGTACTCGTTCTATTAATTTTAAGTTGCTCTGTTCTTTTCATGACTCATGTGCTTCTAATACGCGTCATTGATTTTTATTCACTAAAACTACTTTCTTCCTTCTTCAAACAACGAACATCATCACCCTAATGAAGCTCTAGTCGACACAAGTTTGCGATGAACGCGATGTCTTATTCGCAGTCCATTGCTGTTTTTTGTGCACAACTAATGTTGAAGTACTTAGCCCTGTATTCTAAAGTAAGCATCACATTGGCTAATTTTTTTCAAGGCAGAACTTTTGTGCAGTCATTGTGCTCGAACTTGCTTTCCTTCACTCTTCAGAGCCTTTCTGCAAAACGCTACTAATATTTTGAAAGCTTTTTTTTTAATTCTGACACATTTTCTTCTTATTCGTGACTCTGATACTTTCAATACGTGTGATTGATTTTGATTCACCAAAATTACTTTTTCCCTTCTTCAAACAATGAATATCGTCATCCTAATGAAGCTCTAGTTGACACAAGTTTGCGATGAACGCGATGTCTCATTCGTAGTCCAATGCTGGCTTTAGTGCAATACGATAAATATTGAAGTATTTAGCCTTGTATTCCAAAGCAATCATCACATTTGCTCATTTCTTCAAGGCAGAGTTTTTGTGCAGTCTTTGTGCTCAAACTTGTTTTTCTTCACTATTCAGACCCTTCCTGCAATACACAACTGATATTTCCTAAAGCTACTTTTCCTGGCAATTTTAAGACGTTTTCTTCTTATTCATGACTCCAATACTTGTAGTACGCGTCATTGATTTTGATTCATCAAAAGTACTTTCTCCTTTCTTCAAACAGCAAATATCACCCTTCCAATGAAGCTCTAGTTGACACAAGTTTGCGATGAACGCGATGCCTTAATCATAGTCCAATGCTAGTTTTTGTGCAATACAATAAATGTTGAAGTATTCAGCCCTGCATTCTAAAGTAATCCTGACATTAGTTTGTTTATTCTAAGCAAATTTTTTTCATTGGCAATAATTTCTGGACTACAGCTTACTACAATGACCACACCTTTTGTAGTCATTGTGCTCAAATAGGCTATTCTTCAATCTTCGAAGCATCTCTGTAAAACACGACTGATATTTCGTGAAGGTACTTTTTTGTGGCAATTTTAAGTCGTTTTTATGCTATTGAGGATTCCTATGTTTAATGCGTGTGAATATTTTGATTCACTAAATGGCGCTTTCAACCTTCTTTAAACAAGGAATATAGTCCTTTTTAATTAAGCTCTGTATCTTAGGTAAGTTTGCCATGTAGGCAATGTCTCATTCGTAGTTGAATGCTGGCCCTTGCACAATATTATTCGTAGTGAAGCCTTGTATGCTAAAATATCATTACTTTAGCTGATTTATTCCAAGCAGACTTTAGTCATTGACAGTAAAGTTTTGAAGCAGAGCTTTGTGCAGTTAATGTGTTGAAACGTGCTTTTTTTTTTACTCTTCAGGGCCAATCTGTAAAACACAACTGTTAATTCGTAAAGGTATAGTTTTGCTGGCAATTTCAAGTCGTTTTCTTCCTATTCACGGCCCCTCTATTTTCAATACATCTCATTGATTTTGATTCACTAAAAAGCGCTCTCTCTCTTCTTCAAAGAAGTAATACGGTCATCCTAATGAAGCTCTATCTGAAATAAGCTTCCTACGAAGGCGAGTTCTCATTCGAAGTTCAGTGCTGGCTCTTGCGCAATACTATCAAGGTTGAAATCTACCATTTCTAAAGTGAACATCAAATGAACTAATTTTATATCCCTTGATGCTGCTAAACTTGCAGTAATTTTTTTCTAGCCATTGTCATCATACTTCTCTTCCATCTTTATGCCTCTCTTTAAAACTGAACTGATATTTTATAAAGGTACGCATAGTATCTTCTTTCTCATGAATCGTATGCTACTGTTTTGGCTACTGATCTTGACTAGAACCATTTCCTTCATTCTTCAAGCAAGGAAACAAGGAAGTACTAGCTGACATGCCTTATTTTTCGGAAAGGGAGAGTTTTCTTGTATTCGTTGTAATCACAATTTTTTCAGATAGAGAGCCTTTTTATAAACACAGCTGATAGTTCGAGAGCGTAATAGTTAGAGCGATTCATTTATGTGCTTTTTTTCCTTCTTTTGACACATATGCTTCTATTTAGTGCCATTATTCCAGATTCACTAGCTCTTTCTCCCTTATCAAATGAATAATGTGGTCGTCTCTGGCTAATATAAGCTTGCGAAGAATGCGAGGTAGCATTTAAAATTTAGAGCTGTTTTCTGCACAATACGATCAATGTTGATGTCTTTCATTTCCGTTTCTAATTTAATCGCCACGTTTTCTAACTTTATCCTACATAATGTTCACAATCTTTCTTTCGGAAATGCACACATTTCCTGCAGTCGCTGTGATTAAGCTTTGTGTTTTTGACTCTTCAGATCTTTATAAATATAGAACTGACATTTTACAAACATACTTATTAAAGCAGTTTTTCATCTCTTTTCTTCTTTCTCATGGCTCGTACACCACGATTTTGTGCCGTTGATTTACATTCACTAAATGGTAGTTTATCATTCCTGTGGTGGCATAGCTCTAGGTGGCATAAGCTTGCGATGAAGGCGACGCCTCATTCGATGTTCGGAGCTGGTTTTGGTACATTTTTTTCATGTTGAAGTCTCTGGCTTTCAATTTGTCAAGTAATCATTACACAAACTTGCTTTTGTCTTCTCTTTAAGGCCTCTCCGTAAAACAGCTGATATTTCGTGAAAGTACTCATTGTATCAATTTTAAGCTCTTTTCTTTAGTCTGCTGACTCGTATTGACAACTACGCCACTGATTTTGATTAACTATAAAGTACTTTTTAGCGTCTTCATACACAGAATGTGATACTATTTATGGAGTTCTAGTTGACATAAGTTTGCGATTAAGGTCACTTCTCATTCGAAGTTCAGTGCTGGTTTTTGGCCAATGCTGCGAATGTTGAAGTCTATTATTTCCTCTTATTAACAATATATTGCATGAATTTATATAACTCAATTTTTTATTGTGAACAACTTCTCAAATCAGAGCACCTTTGCAATTTTTGTGATATAACATCTTTCGTCATTCTGTTGAGCCCCCCCTATAAAATTCAACAGCAATTTCGTAAGAGTATCCTCGGTAGCTATGTTTTTCTTGAGCTTTACTCTTTTTTCTCGTGACTCGTGTGCTTCTTTCATACCACCAGCTTTGGATTATGCGTGGTTCCTCTATTATAACCCATGAACACCATAGTAACTTAACAAATGGCACAAATGGCTTCCCGGCGATTCCATGTCCAAATTGTGACTGTCCATTATTATTTATTCTATGTTTAATCATGCCCCGGAGAAGGAGGGGGAGGCAGAACGCAGCTGATTCGTGAAATCCTTAAAGCTGAGACAAATGCAATTTTGGTGGTAAAGTGCTTCAGTATCTTCAACTTTCTTTCACCGACTAAAAAAACTAATTTTCGTGGCAGCGGCATCTTCTAACTCGTAACTGTTGCTATTTTTATTGCGTGTGCGCTTTCACAGTCAATATATCGTTGTGCAAATGCATGCGTAGTCTACATTGAATCAATATGGAAGTGGTCTCTATGGCAGTATGAATTTAGTTGATAGTACGTGCACCATGTGTTTTCTATGTGTGAGTGTGTTTTTTTTTGTCGTCCATAATTGTGGGCACTGCCATACCACTGTTACAATTTCCAAATCAATGGCTATATTGGCTCGTTTCATCACATTTGGGTTTCTTGACTGTAATAACCTCTTTCTTCAAGCGAAACTTTCTTCAATTCTTCTCTAATAACCTAAAGTTCTTGATTCTTAAGCATTTTTATCTTAATCCAACTGATTGTGTTTCTACTCAGTACTCGTTATAATAATTTCTCCAAGCTCTTCCTTGCCTTCTCACGACTCCCACCATGGTATTTCAGTACCAATAATATCAATCGCTAGAAATAACAGCTACTTTCATAAAACCACAAGTTTTTTATGAAAGGCGTGAAAGGTGGAGCTTTGAGTGAAGTTGTAGCAATATAAAAGTGAAATCAAAGCGACTGTTAGTGCCAAAATCTCTTTTTTTATTATTCTAAAGTAGTCACTGGATTGGGTAACTATTATTCAAAATGCTTTATTTGACTACTTATGAAGACAGTAATTTTTTAAGTGGACATATATACAGTTGCTTTAAAAATAGCTATACTGGCTCATTTCATCACATTTATTTGGTTTCGGAATGTATTTCATTTTCCGAGGCATCCAGTACCAGAGGCTCTTAGTTTTTCGTCACCAGTAGTTGATAATGAATTATACCTGTCCCCATAGTCTTGAAGAATTTTGTCGAATGTCCACTTTGACATTTCTTTCTTTAATTCTACTCGCACACTATAAGACACGAGAACAGAACTTTCTCGCTGCTGTATATTTATCTTAAGATAGCCTTGACCTAGATATTTATAGCCGTCAAACCCGGTCACGAACCTTTTCTCTCCGTTTCTGAAAAACAGCGAAACGGCTGAGGACCATAGAAATCGGTCATGCTCCACTACTCCCCTCCGGTCCCCATTACATGAAATACCTGACTATATTAACTTAGCGGGTATATGCCAAGCAACTCCTTGCATGTCGTAGCCTTCTACGGAATAATCTATCAAGTAAGTGGGAAAGGGCAGCAAGGGTGAGAAGGATATAATGTTGGCGAGCAAAAGAAGGATGGGAGAGTTTAAAGAATTGCGAAATTATTTATAGTAAAGCGAAGAAACCAGCATGTATAGTTTATCGAAGAAACCAGCCTTAGCGTTGACGCAATGAATGATAATTTGGCGAGTATCATTACGGAGTGTGCTGTGGAAGTTGGAGGTACGGCACTTAGACAGGACACTGACAAGCTGTCCCAGGAAACGAAGAACCTCATTAAAAAGCGTCAAAGCATGAAAGTCTCAAGTACAACAGACAAAATATAACTGTCAGAGCTTTCGAAGTTGATTAATAAGCGTAAGGTATCCGATTTAAGAAGGTATAACATGGAGAGAATTGAACACGTTCTGAAAAACGGAGGAAGCGTCAAATCAGTGAAGAGGAAACTTAGGATAGGCAGAAATCAGATGTGTGCGCTAAGGAACAAAGGTAAAATAACTACCAATATAGATAGGATAGTTAAAATATCAGAGGAGTTTTACAGAGATCTGTACAGTAGCCGGGACAACCACGACCTTATACTATAAGAACTAGCAGTAATCCAGATGACACCCCATCAGTAATGATAGAAGAAGTCAGAAAAGCTTTGGAGAGCATGCAAAGAGGCAAAGCTGCTGGTGAGGATCAGGTAACATCAGATCTGCTGAAAGATGGAGGACAGATTGCGCTAGAAAAACTGGCCACCCTGTTTACGAGGTGTCTCCTGACGGGAAGAATACCAGTTGGAAGAATGCTAACATCATCATAATACATAAGAAAAAAGATGACAAGGACTTGAAGAATTACAGGCTGATCAGCTTTCTCTCTGTAGTATACAAGCTATTTACAAAGGTAATTGCTAACAGAGTAAAGAAAACATTAGAATTCAATCAACCAAATGAACAAGCAGGATTTCGAACAGGCTACTCAACAATCGACCACATTGATAGTATCTATCAGGTCATAGAGAAATGCTCAGAATATAACCAACCACTATACATAGCTTTCATAGATTACGAGAAGGCGTTTGATTCAGTAGAAATATCAGCAGTCACGCAGACACTGCAGAATCAGGTCGTCGATGAAGTGTATATAAACATCCTGGAAGAAATCTACAGGGGATCAACTGCTACCATAGTGCTTCATAAAGAAAGCAACAGAATACCAATCAAGAAGGGTATAAGGCAGGGGGATACAATCTTCTTCATTTTATTTACCGCGCGCTTACAGGAGGTTCAGAGGCCTAGAATGGGAACAGTTAGGGATAAGTGTTAATGGAGAGTACCTTAGTAACCTGCGCTTCGCCGATGACATTGCATTGCTGAGTAACTCAAGGGACAAATTGCAACTCATGATTACGGAGTTAGACGAAAAGAGCAGAAAGGTGGGTCTTAAAATTAATCTGCAGAAAACGAAAGTAATGTACAACAACCTCGGAAAAGAGCAGCGCTTCGAGATAAGGTAATAGTGCACTTAAAGTTGTAAAATACTATGTCTACTTAGGACAGGTAATAACCGTGGAGCCGAACTATGGGAGTGAAGTAACTAGAAGAATAAGAATGGGGTGGAGCACATTTGGCAAGCACTTCAAATCATGACAGGTAGATTGCCACTATCCCTCAAGAGAAAGGTATACAACAGCCGCATCTTGCCGGTACTTCGCTATGGAGCAGAAACCTGGAAACTTACAAAGAGGGTTTAGCTTAAATTGAGGACGACACAGCGAACAATGGCAAGAAAAATGGTAGGTGTAACCTTAAAAGACAAGAAGAAAGCAAAATGGATTAGGGAACAAACGGGGCTTAAGGATATCATAGTTGAAATCAAGAAGAGGAAATGGACATGGGCCGGGCATGTAGCGCGTAGACAGGATAATCGCTGGTCATTAAGGGTGACTAACTGGATTCCCAGAGAAGTCAAGCGGGTTGGAGGGAGACAGAAGGTTAGGTGGGCAGAGATTAAAAAGTTTGCGGGTATAAAATGGCCGCAGCAAGCACAGGACCCAGTTGACTGGCGGAACATGGGAGAGGCCTTTGTCCTGCAGTGGACGTAGTCAGGCTGATGATGATGTATAGTAAAGCAAGGTTTGGTAACGGAAAAGGAAATAAAGCTGAGTGCGAGTGATGTGAGGGCGAAGAGGACGGAAAAGGGCAGAACTTCATATAGGCATGTAATCTATTGTATGACAATGGCAGTGAGGGTGATATTGAGAAAACGGATTAAAAGAGAGAATAAAGAAGTGCACAATCGTGTATAGTACATCACGTTAAGGGTGGTAGGAAAGGGATTTGAAGTTGATAAGAAGTGATGTGAGTTGAGGGAGGAGGGTACGTAGCATGTTTTATCTAATTTTTAATGCAGGCTTCAAATTTTTTCAATTGTTTTTTTTGTTTTGTTTACGTGTTTCTTTTCTGAACATGACCAAACTGCACTGTAACTGCGAACTTTACCTAACGCCCAGATGGACACTAAGGTAAACTAATTAACAATGTTGTATTGCATAACATAACGAGCATTGAGAGGGGGGAGCGAGGGCCAGGAGGAATGATGCGAGATTCATGAGGACAGAGGCTGTGGCATAATTTAGCGTAGGCGAGTTGTGCAGGTATGCTGGCGATCAAGTGAAGAGCAGGACGAGGGGGGGTGGAGGTGAGGAGCGGCGGTGGAGGTGTCTGGGCGGAGTCGGGCGTGGAAAAGGGCGATGTATACAGACGCGCCGAATGCAGGTGGTGTGACAATGGCGATGACTAGCCGCCGGATTTTCGGCAAACGCGTATTTTGATCCTTGCGCTTCTATTGCACCAATTTGATATATGACCACAAAATAGAGCTTCGGAAGGGATTTTATAGTGTTTTTTATAGTCAATATAAATGTCCGTTTCAGCGTTTGTGGCTAAGTGCATACAAATGCCTACAATTTTTAATTTGACACCTATATGCATGTGCTGTTTAGACTGAAGTTTCACTTTCGAGTGCAGTTTGAGACCTTTATTGACGTTACCGGGAAACATTGTCAAGAAATCTATGGGGTTTCAACTTCATCATCTATTTCAACCAAATCGCGGAAGACAACCGATAGCAGCAGTGAAGAGGGGCGTGCCGGCCAGCATAGGCTGCCACGCTAGCACAGTGGTTTAGCGGTCTGGCTATCTGCGCCCAGCCTTACGAAAAAATGAAAACGCCCCATGGAGCGTCAACTCAACAGTAGACACATTATTCGCTATGCTACACAAAAAATATGAAGTGGTCGTATTTTGCAAACTATGCGGAAAAATGGACAATTATCGTTGGAAAAGTGGCACCAACCACCTTATTCGTTAAAAGTAAAAACTTCAAAAGCCTCGAGATAGGGCTAGTTGGTACTGATATATTGTTATATTGTTCGTTAAAGCTTGTCTAGTTTTCCTGCCTTTGCTTTCTGGTGGCTACACCTATATTTTAAGTTACGATCGATTAAAATTTAATTTGAAAGTAGCGCTTGTCTTGTGTGCTTCGTTCGTCTTATGCACATGTCTTTCGCGCTTTACTATAAAAAGGTTTTACTATAAAATGAGAAAAACCCAATATTTCATCTTTCCCATCCAACCAAACGGAACTCTGTCAAAGGTTCACCTAAAAGGACAGTTGCAAGGCTGTGTTGAACTGGTGACACTTTTGTTGATCGGTTCGTGTAAAAATGGTTGAACCCGAAACGGGGAATCACTGAAGAAACACGCAGCAGTAGAAATTATGAAAATAAAGAAGACAGAAACGAGAAACAAGGCGAAATCATAAACACAATTTTTTTTCCTCTATACTGTTTTCCGGCATAACACTCATGTCCTCAAATGAAATTATTTGCGTTGTGTAAAATTTATTGTACATGTATTAGCGACGTTGGAGGCCCGCAAAGCAGTTTTGTGTGCCTATTTTCGGCGTTTAATATGCGCTTTGTAGATGACTAAGAAAACCGGCTCTTGTAATGACGTTCTAACTTTATATTAAATCGCACTCCATTGCTGAGGCTTCCTCTCAGCTCTGCTGTCTTATGGTACTTACGATGGTCAACTAGGGGCACTGGCTGTCATTACCGTAATGTAGAAATTATTTTGGGGGCATAATGTTAGAAAAGTGAAATTCAGAAAGCCGATGTTTATTTTCATCCGCAACTACGCGCGTTTACAGATTACTCGTCATCTCGTTTCCTGAAAAGTTTGCGATGATATATTCTTCCATCATTTTCGTATTTCTATTTTTATTACAATAAACCAACGAACGTTCTCTCAGCTCCTCCTCCCGACTCTAACTCACAAGTGGTCCCTCAGGAGCTCACTTTTCGCTGACCAGCAATGGGCCGTCCAGCAGGCCCACGAAGCGGCCGCCATGTACTCCCTGTCGATCCCTACGTGGCAGATGCCCGCTACGCACTAAGCGCGTCCTGCAAGACTAAAATAAAGTTTTTTTAAAGACGATATTAAAGATGATAGTCTTTTTTGGGGACCTTCGACGGAAAAATTTTGGTCTGTCTGTGTGTCTGTTTGTACATTTGTCTGTTTGTCTGCCCTAACGATACCTCAAACGGCATCACACAGCCAACCCCATCCGCAGCGCCCACCAATACTGCTCAGAGTTTAGCGTTCATAGTTGTGCGATTGTCAATTAAAAAACACTTATTGCGCATATCTGAGGCGCCACAACAACACTTCGTTGTTTTCTCTGTCTGCCTTTATACTAGAAGAGGCACACACAAGTAACTCTAAGGAATGTAGCGTTTAATCGCGCTGTGTTGACAGTGCAAAGCGATGCTCAAAAAGGCGTTTCCCACGACGTCACGGTGGTGGCACCTGCCCGTCGCTTTGCGTTTTACACCTTATCACCTCCGAGACTGGCGCGCATCTTTCTCCGCGGGCTGCACGCCTTCGTTTTCGAAGATAACTGCCAGATGGCACTTGTGTCTAACGTGCCTAGATGCCCTCGTTCGCCTCCGCCACACGCTGGAGGCACTGTAACGCAGCGCCTGCAGAATACAATTAACCGACTTTCTTGCGCAGAACATCAAATAAACGTTCTGTTCATTCTCTCCAGACGCAAGACTATCGTCTTTCGACGACATTTACAGCGTAACATGTAGATTCGGGCCAATTTTTTCATTCCGTTCTGCAGCTCTGTTTTCTTTTCGCTGTTCCAGCTGCTTTCTTTCTTACAATGTCGTATTTTACGTAAGGTTAGCTACACGTGTAAGACTGCGTACAAGTACGAGGAAGGCGAGGGCAAGAGTTTAGATCCTTCAGTGTTAACACATTATATATATTTCAAGACCTAGGGTATTTATTCAATTTGTTATTTATTTATAACAAAACAAAAGAATGTTGCCTTTATGTACATTTGTTTGAGCACAAAATTTAGTATAAAGTTTGAAATTTCACCTGCCTTACTTTAATGTACTACAACATTTCATTAGGAGAACTCCATTCTTGGTGAATCCCCCACAGTGGGTGTGAGCCACAGTTGAAGGTGAACAAGATTGACAAAAAAAAAAAGGCAAGCGCACCGCTGTAAGACAGAAAATTTTAGGGTAGGAACAACCGCTTTTTATGTCTAAATTCTAAAAATAACTAATGCCTCTCAAGACAATCAAAACCTGTGATCACGAAGTTACATTTCTGCAATACTCACCGAGCCTTCATGTAACACATTTTGCATGGTCACATGAGTTCTTTCGTAGGTTAAGAATTAATCAGACCAGCATCTTGGGGAAAGTTGTTGACCTATTACTTGAATACGACTGCGCAAGAGTAAGTACACGGGGGCACGTGAAGCACCACTTTGTCACATTTTCTTAGTTTATTTTATTTTATTTATTTGTACATACTGCAGGCCCTAATCGGACCTATGCAGGAGTGAATACATAGAGGTAACATGAGGCACAATAACACTACACAAAAAGAAAAGAAAGAAAGTATTGATGCACATAGCATACTTCATGATTCACATGTGTACATTTTTAGAAAAATCAATCTCTTTTAAACAGTTGACAAAAGATTCCAGCGTAGAACAATTCACAGCATCGACTGGCAGCCTATTCCAAAACCTAATGGCCATTGGGAATAAAGAATACTTATGTATATTGACACGGCTAGCAGGTTGAAAGATGACCTTATTATGGTTTGTCCTGAGTGAGTGTTTAAATGGGTCTTGTACGTACAGATTGCGCGGTATGTTAAATTAGTTAAATTAGCACTTAGTCAAAACGAAGTATTTCACGCCGTGAGTTGTTTGATTCAGGCAACAGATCATACGCCACGCCACGGCCACTGAATAAGGAAGAAGGTGTGGCCATGTCTAATCCTAAGTTACTTGTTTCCAAATGTCTTTCTTTATTCCTTTATTTATTATTGTTCCTGAAAAAATCTGCTTCATTTTCTATCTCCGTTATCTCTAATTGTCAATTTCTCGTATTAGTTCGTTGATCCTTCTCATTACTTTAAATGACGTGAACTAACAAATTATCGGTATTCTGTTCGAGCTACCCGGTTCTTGGCCAATCCCCCGGTGTGCCACAGATTCCAAGTCTTTCATTCCTTTCTTCCTTCCTTCTATCACGTCTCTTTGAATCTCTTACATTCGAAAGTGCGCAAAAAAATAGTCTTTTTCTTAACTTACTTTCTTATTCGTTAGAATTCCCTTTTAAACCGTTGAAGACGTAGGTTTACCTTTAATCGTCGTTCTTTTTTTAACCTATTCAGGTTTTCTTTATCTTCTCATCGTTGCGATTCTCGGTTCATCCCAGACCATGCGTATGTGCCATGTATGATGATGATGATGATGATTCCACAACCATGGCTCGTACCCACTCAGGGGGATCGGCCAAGAATCGATGACTTAATTCAGTAAGATTTTTTTGTAATTCAATATCGGAACCACCCACCAGAGAAAAAAAAAGAAAAAAGAAAAGACATCCTAGGCGGAATGAAAGGATTGCAATAGTTGTTTGTCACTCACTCAGATCAGACAATGATTCATTACCTTGAACAGGAATCAGCATGATTAAACAAAGCTCCTGTTTATGTTGGAATTTCTTTGAAGGAGTAATAATTACGCAATTAAAAGTCTAATTCTTTTACTTTCATTAAGGTACTTGCAAACTGCATAGAAAACGTTCTCGTGGCTGAAGCCCAGATCGGAAGCACCGAAGGAAAGTATATTTTTGAAAGCACATCGTCATCGTCAATGCACGTTCTAGCGAATCCACGCACCCGACTGGTCGCCATATCGTAGAACTGTCCTGTCGCACTGTCGGAGCTCCTGTGGACTTTCACTCTCAGGCCTGACAGTACCTCTCTCCTCGATTGCAGCCCTCGACGAACTTCATTATGGACACCGTTTTAGTATTTTCAGAGTCTCTCACGGACACAACAAAGTACGTAAAGCGTTGCTTTTCTTTTTCGAGCACACTTTCTGCGTTTGCTTTTTACATGAAATCTAGGAATGTTCATCGTCTCGACTTACCAGAGATTAAATGCCTAGCGAATATTTCTAGATATTGCATGCACGATCGCAATGTTTTCGGACGAATATGGAACGTGTTCCGCTTGCGGTAGATCTACGTTCTAATGTAATCGTTCTTATTTTCTACTCTGCACCATCTAGGAATCCTTCAGTAAGAGACTGGGTTGAAGCACACAATGAAGCAAGGCAGTTTTTCATTGCGCAATAATGATCTACACGAGGAGTTGCGGTCACAGCCATCAACTCATTTGAAGTGTTTTTGTGGAGCAGGTGACACGGGACCAGTGACGTTGTCCTGGCTTTTGTCTTTTTTACATAACTTCGGATTGCCTCACAGTAGTTGTTACCTATCCCAAGGGGCAATACGAATGTTATTCTGTTACCCTTTCAAAGCCGCCGCTCGGTTGGCGTCGTTATTACCCGAGTGATTCTCTTCTTAATCCTCGTGGAAAGTATCACACTCGGTCAACGACCCCAAACCTCGTCCGTCACATCGGCCACTTATTAATTCAACTTTAAAGATGACAATACCATCCTTCAGCTTCTATCTCGTCTTTCTCGTTTTATTATTCAATCACATGGCATTAAGTCCTTCTTCTCTGCCTTTGTTCAGCGCAAATCATCCTTCTATACAACTCAACCTCAAAACATATAATTAACTTTTGAGCACGCTTCTTATTGCAAATATTTCCCATTCCTATTAATCTTCCGAGTCCATTTTGTATGCACTACGCTGAATGTTTCCATGCTGTCCAGAGACTTGCAATGAAAGCTATGCGCTCACGTTACAATCTGCAGCGTCGCCACAAGGTCGTCGCTGGTGAGCCGGTTCACGGTGTTGGATTACCTGGTGTTCTGCGGCATGCTCCTGGTGTCGGCGGGCATAGGCGTCTACACCGCTTTCTTCGGCTCCAAGAAAGTGTCCACCGACGAGTTCCTGATGGGCGGCCGCCAACTGAGCGCCTTCCCCGTGGCGCTCTCGATCTTGGCCAGCTTCATGTCGGCCATTACTCTGCTCGGCACGGCCTCCGAGGTGTACCTAGCAGGCACCCAGTATGTCGTCATATGCGTCTCCTACTGCTTCGTCGTTCCAGCCACGGCCTACTTCTATATGCCCATCTTCCATCACCTGCAGCTTACCAGCGCCTACGAGGTGAATACACGCCGCTGTTGCCCGCTTGTTTGCCTCGAGTGTTTCGCACACTCAACTCTTCATGCTTTCAAACGAGTGCCCTTTACGAATAGCTCTAATGACGAGCCCCTACACTTGAAGCCCGCAAAATAAGCAGGAAGATGGGGTGATTTTGCCGCCTACATAAAATATAAGCCTTCGTGGAGTTACATATTAGAGCTTTGTTGAGCCGCGACAAACAGGACGTGGAAGGCCAGCATCAGATTTCTTATTTGTTTATTCTATGTTTTGAGTTTATTCTACGTTTTGAGTTTGTAAATGCAGTAAGTAGCACTGTTGCATCAATTTCTGCCCGGTAGTATTGGCAGTATTATCAGACTAAAGGGACAAACTTTATCGGGGGAGATGTACCTTAATTGTATAGTATACAAGAAAGCAGATTAACAAGATTATTTTTGCGACAGCCTAATGACTCCCATGCGTTAAATAAGTACGCACACTTCGTTAACACCTACTTATTTTTTTTCTTTTTTATTATTCAATATAGTACCTCGAAATACGCTTCAACCAAGTTATACGATCAATGGGAAGTATACATTCTCAATCCAAATGGTGAGTTCTGATGACATTACATTCTTCAAACGATCAACTATGCAAATAAAATAAGTGTTGTTGCTGTTGTTTCTATTTTCAGCTTATTTACATGTCAATTGTACTGTACGCACCAGCACTGGCAGTCTCTCAAGGTAAGTTTGAGCATTGTTCTCCATCACACCATACACTTACACATACAAAAGCTTTGTAAACTGCATCCACGTGAGAATCCCGCTACAGTGGTCAGAAATTACAATGAGTCATGTGTACAGCAAAAATAAAGTGTTTGCATTGACTGCACGAACTTGCGATAAACGCATGTTAGAAGCATATATATCTGTAGTACAACATTACAATGTAAGTGCCCTCAATGCATATTTCTAGCAGTGATCATCGCCAGTTTCGATAAGACGTTTGCCTTCATCCAAAAAATTACACAGCCCTGCACAATATTCAGTTGGCGTTTACTAAATTCAGCGTGAAAATAAAGATCACTGAGTATGAGGCCGAGATGCTGCTGCTACCCCAGCGGCCGCAATTTTATGTGAAAATGGTCTTCGATTAATGGGCACGTTAAAGAACCTTGCGTGGTCCGAATTAATCCAGAACGCCACACAACGGCATAAAACAATATAGGATCATATGGCTTCCAAGTCAACTAAATAACTAGCCCCTTTTCGCTCACTAGCCTTTGTCACACATAATAATGATGAGTTTGTGCATTAACAATCCATGTAATTAATATTAATATAATGTACAGGATGGTAGAGATAATTGTATAATATTGGATCTTTAGCTGGACGTAACAAAAGTGCTAGTTGCCTTTTTGCATCACTTTTTAAGAGGGTGCTAATGTCGTATCTTTCGTACAATGAGAACTTCTCACCGTTAGTGAATGAAATTCGAACGAACAAACGCCTTACCTAGCAGCTCTGTGTAGTGGTTCTGGAAGATCGCATTATTAGAGATGTTGCCGTGTAATACATGCTGTCATTTCTCTCCATTTTCATAGAGCAGTAGTAACATACAACCCATTCACCGGGTCAGCGTATATATAATTCAAAACCATTCCGCTTGCATGCGAGCCTGAATGGAATATAGAACGAACGATCGTTAGCATTGTCGATTGCTGGCTCGATGATATCACTGTTCTTTCAACAAGCAAACAGAATTTGTAACTTTCGGTGCTTTTCAAACAACTATAGTGGTGATAAGGTGACGATGTAAGGTTTCCCACTCTCTCCTCTTACGCAGTGACTGGAATTTCCACCTGGACATCGATCCTGTCCCTAGGAATAGTTTGCACTTTCTACACGAGCATTGTGAGTGAAAACTTTACGTTGCTCTTTAAATTACGCGGGGTGGGTGCGGATCGGTAGCTAATTTTGAGCGTGACCACGTAGACCGATTAGTAAACTGCGCCATAAAGCACTTACGTGACATGCTGAGCACAGGCGCGGCTATGTTACAACACGTATTCTCTTTTTTTTTTCAAAGCAGTTATCCACGTTTTATGACTTACTGCCTGCAATATTCACAGCTCTGCGCAAGCACCAGTAACGTTATCATTATTTTGCTATACTGTAATGAATTACTTTCAAGAACACGTGTATTGACGCTCCTCTAGTGGGTCATATTCTGAAGAAAAGCTGATTTCTATACCAAGATGTTCAACTACCTTTTCAGGAATTACGCATCCTAAATAAAGTCAGGGACCACAATGGGTAATCTAGTTATTCTCAATTCGTGCTTCATAGTGGCTTCATTATGAAACTCATGCATTTGCATTACATTCCCTGCAACAATTCACGCCTATTAGGTCGACTTGTGCGTTGCGGTGTGTAGAAGATACTTTTTTGTTTTTCAGCTTCACCTGTCTGGGAGTGCATTAGGCGTTTGTTTGTTTATGCCAAACGCTTCCTTACCACTACTTCTTCAGGGTGGCATGAAAGCTGTCGTGTGGACAGACGTCTTCCAAATCACGCTAATGTTTGGATCCATGATCGTGGTCGTCTTTCGAGGGACCATCGACCTCGGCGGACTTGGATACGTATTTGACAAGGCCCAAGAAGGGGGACGTCTGGAATTTTTCAAGTGAGAAATGTTCAATGAAAGTTCAGGGCTGTCTGGCAAAGGGTTTTGAAATCGCGTTTACATCAAGCGCATAAACAGAAAACATGGTTTCCTCTTAAAACTCATTTCTAACTCCCAAACAACTTTCAACGAAGAATCGTGAGACGGCTTTTTGTGGAAACGAGGACGGTACTAAACCTTAAGCTTCGAACACAGGCAAAACCATTGCATATACAATTAGACAACTACAGAGCTAACAAAGTGTTTATATTTTTCGCATACAACCATAATGACGCAAGAGTCACAATTATAGTTTATAAGCTTTATTCTACTACCACCTGATGGCGAAATAATAAAAAATTGTTATCTGAATTAACAAACCCTCTTGCTCTATTCAGTCAAAATAAATATCTCCTCTTACAAATTAGCTTTATTAAAATGTCGCTTACTAACTTAAATAATTAGAGACAAGTTCACGCCTCAGAATGAAGAATGGGCCTCTTTAGATCGATTTGCATCATTTTAACATCAACGAGCAATCTGCACGTAAACTTCGTGTCAGTACCCCAGCAAAACGTTAGAATTCATGGCAAGCCCTGCCATTTCTAGGAGCAGGTGCAGCATTATGAATGGGTGGAGCGGTACGTCCGTGCATAAAGATCTTTACGATCGCAGGTCTTCGCGAATTGTGAGGGATGTTTACCAAGAATCGGAGGTCGAACGGGGCATGAGAGAGCAAAACGCAGGGTAAACGCTACATCAAGCACTTCCATAAACAATTAACATGCTGCAACGAAGGATAGCGGGATTTGCACCGTTAGAATGTTGCACGACATGCGAATAACGCTTTTTTGCGAAGCTCAAACGGCCGAGAGTACAGGCACATGACCAACGGTACAAGTTCAGAACAGCCTGATCGGCACTGGTCCTGCACTAAGCCTCAGCTGAAGATGGGTGCGCGAATGTGATGGACTGCCACTGTGTATACCCTTCCTGCAGCATGAATCTGAACCCTGCGGAGCGGCACACGGTATTCGGCGTCACCATCGGCACTTTCTTCACCTGGATGTCCGTGTACGCCGTGAGCCAGGCCATGGTGCAGCGATACCTCACCATACCGACAATCCAGGGAGCCCGAACGTGAGAGCCCTCCTCGCTTTCCTTTGGCACTATTAGCAGCGTTGCTAAGATTTTTCGGCTTTCACTTTCATGTACGTGCGAGTTCCTTGAAATATATGATCGTCCAGGTTTTCGAAAGACCACTTGTGCGTCTGCCGCAAGAAAGTTTAGAGTAGAGATGTAAGCTATGAACGGTTTGGGCGTTAGAACGTCTGAGGTTAGCAATCAATAGAAAAGAACCATAGCATGAATAGTTTTCATGGGTCATGAGGAACAGTGTGCACAAAGACAAATGCAAAGAATTAACATGTTTCACGCTTGTCTCGAGCTAACTTCAGCTAGCGGGCCTATAGGTCCCGTAATTTAGTCCCGCATGTGCGAGGACAGTGAAGCTTAAAGCGTAACGCGGGGCCAAGGGGGGTGGCAGTGAGGGGCAGTTTGTATGAAATGTTAGTTAAGACCTTCTCCTTATTTGACATGTACGTCGTTTTTGAAGGGCATTTGGTATGAGGATTCAAGAACCTTGTCGATGCTGCTATTTAAAAGGCTACGATTTTGAACGCTGAGTTATTGTTTGACGAGTTATTGTTGAGTTATTGTTTCGCTGTTATTGTTTCGTTGTTGTTCGTTGTTATTGTTTCTTTGTTATTGTTATCGCTGAGTTATTGTTTAATGAGTTATTGTTTGACGGTTATGTACCAAAACATGGCGACCGCAAGGGGTTCCTCACCGAGAAAAAGAAATGCTTGAGACCAACCAGCCATGTGTATACATAGAGCTCATGAAGATAGTTCAACAAACGTATGAGACGAAGACAGTTATGTGCACGACGCGCGTTTGACTTCTGCTCTGGCGTATTACAATAAACTCCTTACTAGGTAATAATGCTATAGGCAGTTATCACTACATACCGAATTTGAAGAAAATGGTTATTTTGTTCCTTGCGTTCCCATCGCTCCATTTTGATATATGTATTATAATTTATAAGAGCTTTTATAGTGTTTATTGGTGCCTATCTATGCTTTTTGCATTTGGGATTAAATGCCTATAAGTTCCCATAAATGCCTATTTTCACAATCGGTGCCTATATGAGCACTGCTTAACGTGTGATGAGAGGCCACCTTGGCGAATTGGGCGAGTCGGAAGGAAGCAAGTATTTCATGAAGAGAGGGGAAAAGGGAGTCGTGTTGGTTGACGTAGCGGGGTGTAAAGTGTCGCTGAGTTATTGTCGGAATAAAACACCATTTAACAATGGTAAGAGAGAAATTGCCAGAACAATGACTGAACACTTATCGGTTTCCATTGTATACCTACCATATCGCGCTGACTCAAGGGCCCCTTTTGAAACGTTTATATCTGCTGGCTGAAGTGTATTAAACTTGTAAATAAGGTACGACTCTGTATATTTTCTGTCTCTTGGGGACCGGAAGATTGACTGGAGAATGGAAAGTCCGAGGCCATCGAAGTTCCGACCTGCTACACAAAAATATTCTGCCATTGCTGCAGGTGCTTTATTCACAGTGTTCACATGATGCCAACTTAACATAACACTAACAGGCTGCCCTGTTTTGTTTCGGACCACTTGTGACAATTTGAACATTAAACGATGTAGGCAACGTTATAACTAGTGAAGGTAAGGCTGAGTTTTATAAGATGTACATAATTACTTTGGTTATGTACTCGCAATGCTCAAGCGAGGTTAAATATATAGCCAAAGCTATATTGGGTGAATATCTATATATTTCCTTCAAGGCTGTTTCTCGGCCTGAACTTGTTAATTTATCGACAGCATTCAGCATGCATTAACCAAGCATTCCAAGTGAATACAGCACAATAGTCAACAAATTCAAACTGCTGCAAATATATTTAGGTGTTAATTAGCAAAATTACGACACAGGCAACATCCATTTAAAATGAATCACGTATCCAGGCTCTATAATCACATTTATGTAATTCCCAATCGTATCAACAAGTGCGACTCTTTTCTCACCTTTCTTATTCGAGCAGAATCGAATCCAGCTTGTACGTGAAACCAAAGTGGCAATACGATCACCAAATTACCATGCCTCAAGGTGTCTTTGATTGGCAAGCCGCTTTCCCTTTGAGCAAAATCATTCCAGTTGATGAGCTTATTTTTTAAGGCTGCAATCTCGGACAACCAGGTTGAAGTTAATTTAAATCTGAAAATATTACAACGTTTAAATGACGACGTGCTAAAGGAGTTAAGCGAATTCTTTCTATGTATGCCATGCATTTTTTTTAAATTGAACCTAATGCTGCTTCAATATATTAAAGAAAATGTATTCTCCTGCATCACAAGTGTGAAAGCCAAAGGCATGCGCAAAACCTTCAAGATAATGATAGTATAACACAGTAATTAACCATGTGTTTTACAACGCGTGACTGAGAGAATGTTGAAGTCCATTATTTCCTCTTATTAACAATATATTGAATGAATTTATATAACTCAATTTTTTATTGTGAACAACTTCTCAAATCAGAGCACCTTTGTGACTGAGAGAAAAACACAGCGTAAACAACGTCAGCAAGCGGCCGGGTAGACAGAGTGCATCGTTTTTTGCGAAATTCGGAACATCTTTACTTCACACACCACAAAACGAACTTGAATTTACTGCAGTACGCAGCTTTTACATGAAAATACTCGTTTAGTTAGATATAATAACTATGGCTTCACATCATGTATTTATCCGCACATGGTGTGGACTTGTCAATTCATGGAAAAGGGAAATGTCTGCCTCGCTCGGAACTTCTGAGTGATGTATGCTTTTGCCGCTTCCTAATTGCCGCTGTCTGATAGAGTTCAGGCGGTACGTTACATATAGTCACGCTTTGTAAGAGAGGGAAAGGCTGAAAGAGTTGTAATCTAACGTCCTAAGACAAACATAAGAGCACAAAAATTGACAAAAACAACACCCAAGTACTTCATGCAGCTGTTTCACGAGCTGACATCCATCGGAAGTGTCTTTTTTTTAGGTTTTGATTTCTTTATCACCAAATCGAAGAGATTCGTGCTTCAAACTTACATTTGTTGACGTTAGCTTAAATCGGTACTGACACCATTTCTTGCAGATGAGCTTACTGGCCATGCTAATCTTTGGTATTTACACAGATGACGGAGTGGATTTGGAGCTCATGAAAATGCCAAGCAGATATTTTGTCATATTAAAGTCAATATTCCCATGATGCACCTATCGACGACACTAGATTTACGTCAAACTCCAGTACTAATTCTGGTTTCGCAGCAGTCTGGATAATTAAGATGACTTCATACCCCAAAACGTCTGAAATGTCCACTTGTGCGAAACGAAGATGTTCAAAATGGTCGCATGTGCGTGATTAACAGGAGCTAAGGTGAGGAGCAGCTATCGAAACGTCGCAATATGTTGCGCGAGCACATGACAAGAAGCCCATATTGCGCTACGACGTCAGGGTACAGTGGTAACTGAAACTAACTTTCAGAACGACTCTAATTTCCTTTTCCAGGTGAATTTGGCCTAAAGGGTACAATTTCTTGGCTCATGAGAGCTAGGTCATTTGAGTTTATGCGAAAAAAACTGAAAGCTTTCGTGTGAGAGAACCTTTAAAGGATATTTAGAACTAAATAATTTTATGGGTCGTGTGCATGCTGCGGTGTTCCAGCTGTTTATCTAGGGAAAACTTGAAAAGAAAGCAGTGCAGGAGCAGAGACCCTTTAGGTTACCGCACATTATCGTACCACCCCATCCCCCTCCTCCTCCCTGCAATGAGAATTTTCACTGCCTGTTTCCGCGGTAGAATCTTTACGGTGCTCGGCTACAAACGCTAAAGTCGCGGGTTAAATCTCGGTCACGGCGATTGCGTTTTCATAATGTCGGAATGCTGTATGCCCGTGTGCTGCACTACGTCGATTCCCGTTAAAGAATAACAGATAGCGAGAACAGCCCTCCGGTACACCAGTAACTCATAATCATATGGTGGTTTTCTGCACGTAAAATATTACAAAACATATTGACAGATGCGTGAGCCAGCCTTCGGTGGCTTTGCATGACAAAGAGATCGCGCTTTAGATAGGGGTTAGCCATTTTATCATTGTGCCTTCATTTCATCGGACACTTCCCCAGAATATGTCACGTTGCTCACGTTTGCTGTTAAAAGGTTGCCTGTTGTATATATTATCATGTGTGCCGTGAAAAATAATATCAGTTGGTAGTCAGCGCTCGTATTGTCCTCTTTGCCTTCCTTGCCTCGCCTTTCGTTTCACGTTTCTTATAGCGACTTCGTGCTTGCGCTGCAACCATTATTACCATAAAACCCCCGGATATATTATTATACAGTGTCGCTGTAGGACGCAATCGTTCCCATTTTACAGAAAATTCAAGTTTCGTCACAACTTACATCAGCTACCACATGTTCCAAAGAAAGACTTTGTTTTCTTGCAATACCAAAATGTGCTTCAGATTCGCATAAGTGGTTGCTGTCGCTTCGAAAGAGTCTGAGTGACGGGACATTTGCGTATTATCATATTCATCGCAGGGCCATCTGGCTCAACCTTCCGGGCTTGTCGTTCCTTATGCTCATCTGTGCAATGGCGGGCCTAGTGATGTACGCTCGCTACTATGACTGCGATCCGATTATGACCAAGAAAGTTAGCTCGGCAGACCAGGTGTGTGCACTTAAGGATAGCGCCACGAATAGGTAGGCTGCGACCTATTCGTACAAGTGACGTCACTGCTTTACGATACACAAATCAATAACGATTCCCTGACAACGCACCCACGTGGATTTGTCATCTTGGTGTACCTACCTCGAGCACTAGAAACGCTTCGCTTTTATGCAGTCAAGCTGCATAACTAAGTTTCTCGCGACGAGTTACTTTTGTAAGCTGCCAGTAAAAAATCCTTGATAACAGTTTAGCGATCTCGTCATGTTTCGTATAACGTACATGTCTCAGTTAATATGGTTATATTCTCCTCCATTTCATCCCACTAGTTCTATTCGAAGCAAACAATTATTTATTCAAAAAATATTATTGGCGTTGCGATCACATAAAGTACCAGATTTCACAGCGTAGTGGATCGAAATTTCATTTTTCAAAAAACGCCGTATAGCATTTTGTAAAACGTAGTACTTTTGTCTCCAGCTCCTTCCTCTGCTATGTCATGGACGTCCTGGGCAAATTCACGGGTCTTCCTGGACTTTTCGTAGCTGGAATTTTCAGCGGAGCACTCAGGTGAGTGATCACAGCTTTTAGCGTCTAAAGCCGAATTTATCTTGTGTTGTCGGGCCTTTATCAAAGCGCACTGATAAGGCTTGGCAACTTGAGCAAACGTTTCAACCCCATAATCAAGCTGAACGAACATAACGCAAATTAGAGTGTTGAGAACTTGCAGTGCATAGTTGAACAGCAGTGCATAGTTGAAGAAACACGGGGAAAAGGACACATCAAAATGCTCGTGTGTATGTAAAAACGTATACGACCTTCTAAATAAAGAAGCCACTGCGTCAAGTGACATTCGCTCAATATTTGCTGTCAGAAATAGATGAACAAAAACGTAGCGAATAGGAGGCCTTAAGAGCATCCTGCGTTGTGTATCTTGCAAACATTGACCTCTGGAGACCACTATGAAGGTTGCGTTAAAAGCTTAGGGACAAGAATGACGTGGCAGCGTAATGAAAAAGGATGCAGATTAACGAACCACTTCATTGTAAATAACAAAAAAAAATGTATGATGAATTAGTAGCGGCGGATGACACGATCTAGAGCACTAGATACGAGTTGTGCATTGAATGAGCCCTGACAATAGGTGTACGCAAAGAAGCTTATGGTGCAAGCGCTGTGTCGCAGTGGAACATCTATTCTGGAAGGTCGGCTAAGAATGGACACATACCTAGTAGCGACATAGTTTGTGGAAAACGTATAATTCAGCTGTTTAAATCCGCAAGACGGCATATATAGTATATACTGAGCGGGCCGGTTTATCTATCCGTGTATACGCAAGTTTACGTCGCGCAAAACAACGATGAATCTCAATATCCACAGAACAATCTTGTGTTAAATGACCAATGAGCGAGGTAGCTAAAAGAAGCTGAGCATTATTTTGGCTCCCACGAGGTGCAGATAAGCAAAACCTAGAATATGTGAGAAATCAAATCGTCTAAACCTTGCGTCCCTTATCGGCACTGTGCGAGCTGGGGAGCACAAGCTAGAAAACACTTCGTACAGATAAGTATTAACAAGTCGTAAAAAGCGTTGCGTGCAAATAATCATTGGTCTGACAGCGGTACAATAGTTACCAAGGGAGATGAGTCCATGTTCGATAGTGGGCGAAGGGGCGGTTTGTGAAAACAGGAAGTTTTTATACCCAGGATACAGTGGTCCAGCAAAATAAACGTAGTCCAACCTTCAAACTTAAGCTTAAAAGAAATTAAAGCACACACGAATGTATAGAACCAGTCTTTGATACTGAATATGGGCAAGCGGAAATATCCAGGAAAGGACACTCTCGCTAAGCCTGTCATACGCTTTACACGCCTTACGACATTTTCGGTGTAAATGACTTAAAGGAAAATAATAGGCTTCAGGAGGTCACTCTGGCTGTTGAGTGAGACGTAGAAAGCCCTAACGACGTGTTGAACGAGTACTTGACCCTCAGTGTGCCATGCTTTTACGACCGCATACCCCTCGCCATCCAGCAAAACTATTAAAAAAGTGGCTGTATAGATGGGGCTTCCGAATTATATACATCAAAGATACACCTATGGACGACGCCTAGATTATTCTCACGAAGTACATTAACAGTTCTTGTACGACTCTATTCGATGAGAAGGTTGACGATTAACGGAGAAAACTCTGAGCCATGTTTATCTCCTCGAAGTGTTGAGCGTTGAACTGCAACTACCACACAATTCGATGAGCAGGTTGACTATTAGCAGAGAATATTCTGAGCCGTCTTTCCCTCATCGAGAGGGTGAACATTAAAATGCAACTAGCACTTCATTTGACGAGCAGTTTAACTAGTAGGAGAGGGTACCATGAGCCGTCTTTCCGTCCTAAACAGGCTGAGCGTTGAACTGAAACAACTCCATTAGATCAGTAGGTTCACTTCATTCATTCACTTCATTCCGTAGACGATATTCTGTGCCATTTTTCTTCCTCAATGTGCTGAGCGTCAAACTTCAACTACAAACCTATTTGATGAGCAGGTTAACTATTAGCTGAGAATACTCTGAGCCATGTTTCCCTCCTCAACATGCTGAGCGAAGTGGCGGAAGAGATGGGGTTCCCGAAGCATACGCATCAAAAAACATAAATATGAACGACATCAATACTAATCTGGCAAAGTACATAAACAGGTTTCTCCGACTGTTTTTCTTGAGCAGGTTAACTACAAAGGGCGAAAATTCCGAGCCATGTTTACCTCCTAAACATGCTGAGCGGCGAACTGCTATTAAAACTATATTTCATGAGCAGCTTGACTATTAGCAGAAAATATGCGGAACCACCTTTCAATCCTCAAAGTGCTTAGCGATGAACTTCGACTACAACAATATTTGATGAGCAGGTTGAGTATTAACACAGGATATTTTTAGCCATGTTTTTCCTCCTAAAAGGGCTGAGTGTTGAACTTCAAATTACAACACTGTTTGATGAACACGTTGACTACTAGCCCAGGATATTCCTAGTCATGTATCCTTTCACAAAGTGCTATGCGTCGAACTTCCAACTACAACTCTAATTGATGAGCAGGTTTACTGTAAGCATACTATATTCTCAGCCATGTTTTCCTCCTCAATATGCTGAACGAAGCCGCAGTTGTAATGGTGTTTCCAAATCACTGACAATAGAGAAATACAATTATGAGAACGTCAAGATTACACTGGCGAAGTACTTCTACAGTTTTATTACTGAATTATGTGAGCAGGTTCAGTATTGCCGGAGAAATTTCTGAGCCACGTTTTCCTCTTTAACGTGCTGGGCGTTGAACATACACTACAACTCTGATTGGTAAACAGCTTGTTTATTGGCGCAGGATATTCTGAGCCATATTTTTTTGTCGGTGAAATGCTGAGAGCTGAACTTCAACTACAACACTGTTTGATGAACACGTTGACTGTTAGCAGCGGATATTCATAGCCATGTTTCCGTTCTCGAAGTGCTATGCGTCGAACTTCCAACTACAACTCTATTTAGGAGCAGGTTTACTCTAAGCAGATTATATTTTTAGCCACGTTTTCCTCCTCAATATGCTGAACGAAGCCGCGGTAGCGATGGTGTTTCCAAATCATTGACTATAACGAAACACAATTATGAACAACGTCAAGATTCATCTGGTAAAGTACTCCCACAGTTCTCTTTACTGAATAATGTGAGCAGGTAAAGTATACCCGGAGAAAATTCTGAGCCATGTTTTCCTCTTTAACGTGCTGGGAGTTGAACATACACTACAACTCCGATTGGTAAGCAGCTTGTTTATTAGCGCAGGATAATCTGAGCCAATTTTTTGGTCCTTGAAGTGCTCAGAGCTGAACTTCAACCACCACAGTGTTTGATTAACACGTTGACTATTAGCGGAGGATATTACTAGTCATGTTCGCTTTCTCGAAGTGCTATGCGTCGAACTTCAACTACAACTTCATTTGCTGAGTAGGTTTACTGTAAGCAAACTATATTCTCAACCATATTTTCCTCCTCAATATGCTGAACGAAGCCGCAGTTGTGATGGTGTTTCCAAATCACTGACTATAGAGAAATACAATTATGAGAACGTCAAGATTACACTGGCGAAGTACTTCTACAGTTTTATTACTGAATTATGTGAGCAGGTTCAGTATTTCCGGAGAAAATTCTGAGCCACGTTTTCCCCTTTAACGTGCTGGGCGTTGAACATACACTACAACTCTGATTGGTAAACAGCTTGTTTATTGGCGCAGGATATTCTGAGCCATATTTTTTTGTCGGTGAAGTGCTGAGAGCTGAACTTCAACTACAACACTGTTTGATGAACACGTTGACTGTTAGCAGCGGATATTCATAGCCATGTTTCCGTTCTCAAAGTGCTATGCGTCGAACTTCCAACTACAACTCTATTTAGGAGCAGGTTTACTCTAAGCAGAATATATTTTTAGCCACGTTTTCCTCCTCAATATGCTGAACGAAGCCGCGGTAGCGATGGTGTTTCCAAATCATTGACTATAACGAAACACAATTATGAACAACGTCAAGATTCATCTGGTAAAGTACTCCCACAGTTCTCTTTACTGAATAATTTGAGCAGGTAAAGTATACCCGGAGAAAATTCTGAGCCATGTTTTCCTCTTTAACGTGCTGGGAGTTGAACATACACTACAACTCCGATTGGTAAGCAGCCTGTTTATTAGCGCAGGATAATCTGAGCCAATTTTTTGGTCCTTGAAGTGCTCAGAGCTGAACTTCAACTACCACAGTGTTTGATTAACACGTTGACTATTAGCGGAGGATATTACTAGTCATGTTCGCTTTCTCGAAGTGCTATGCGTCGAACTTCAACTACAACTTCATTTGCTGAGTAGGCTTACTGTAAGCAAACTATATTCTCAACCATATTTTCCTCCTCAATATGCTGAACGAAGCCGCAGTTGTGATGGTGTTTCCAAATCACTGACTATAGAGAAATACAATTATGAGAACGTCAAGATTACACTGGCGAAGTACTTCCACAGTTTTATTACTGAATTATGTGAGCAGGTTCAGTATTCCCGGAGAAAATTCTGAGCCACGTTTTCCTCTTTAACGTGCTGGGCGTTGAACATACACTACAACTCTGATTGGTAAGCAGCTGGTTTGTTGGCGCAGGATATTCTCAGCCATATTGTTTTGTCGTTGAAGTGCTGAGAGCTGAACATCAACTACAACACTGTTTGATGAACACGCTGACTATTAGCGGAGGATATTACTAGCCATGTTTCCTTTCTCAAAGTGCTATGCGTCGAACTTCAACTACAACTTCATTTGCTGAGCAGGTTTACTGTAAGCAGACTATTTTCTCAGGCATGTTTTTCCTCCTCAATATGCTGAACGAAGCTGCAGTAGTGATGGTGTTTCCAAATCCCTGACTATAGAGAAATACAATTATGAGAACGTCAAGATTACACTAGGAAGTACTTCCACAGTTTCTTTACTGAATAATGTGAGTAGGTAAAGTATTTCCGGAGAAAATTCTGAGCCACGTTTTCCTCTTTAACGTGCTGGGCATTGAACATACACTACAACTCTGATTGGTAAGCAGCTTGTTTATTAGGGCAAGATATTCTGAGCCATATTGTTTTGTCGTTGAAGTGCTGAGAGCTGAACTTCAACTACAACACTGTTTGATGAACACGTTGACTATTAGCGGAGGATATTACTAGCCATGTTTCCTTTCTCAAAGTGCTATGCGTCGAACTTCAACTACAACTTCATTTGCTGAGCAGGTTTACTGTAAGCAGACTATATTCTCAGCCATGTTTTCCTCCTCAATATGCTTAACGAAGCTGCAGTAGTGAAGGTATTTCCAAATCACTGACTATAGAGAAATACAATTATGAGAACGTCAAGATTACACTGGCGAAGTACTTCCACAGTTTTATTACTGAATTATGTGAGCAGGTTCAGTATTCCCGGAGAAAATTCTGAGCCACGTTTTCCTCTTTAACGTGCTGGGCGTTGAACATACACTACAACTCTGATTGGTAAGCAGCTGTTTATAGGCGCAAAATATTCTTAGCCTTATTTTTTTGTCGTTGAAGTGCTGAGAGCTGAACTTCAACTACAACACTGTTTGAAGAACACGCTGACTATTTGCGGAGGATATTACTAGCCATGTTTCCTTTCTCAAAGTGCTATGCCTCAAACTTCAACTACAACTTCATTTGCTGAGCAGGTTTACTGTAAGAAGACTATATTCTCAGCCATGTTTTCCTCCTCAATATGCTGAACAAACTGCAGTAGTGACGGTGTTTCCAAATCACTGACTATAGAGAAATACAATTATGAAAACGTCAAGATTACACTGGCGAAGTACTTCCACAGTTTTTTTACTGAATTATGTGAGCAGGTTCGGTATTCCCGGCGAAAATTCTGAGCCACGTTTTAATCTTTAACGTGCTGAGCGTTGAACATACACTACAACTCTGATTGGTAAGCAGCTTGTTTATAGGCGCAAAATATTCTTAGCCTTATTTTTTTGTCGTTGAAGTGCTGAGAGCTGAACTTCAACTACAACACTGTTTGATGAACACGCTGACTATTCGCGGAGGATATTACTAGCCATGTTTCTTTTCTCAAAGTGCTATGCCTCAAACTTCAACTACAACTTCATTTGCTGAGCAGGTTTACTGTAAGAAGACTATATTCTCAGCCATGTTTTCCTCCTCAATATGCTGAACAAACTGCAGTAGTGATGGTGTTTCCAAATCACTGACTATAGAGAAATACAATTAAGAAAACGTCAAGATTACACTGGCGAAGTACTTCCACAGTTTTTTTACTGAATTATGTGAGCAGGTTCAGTATTCCCGGCGAAAATTCTGAGCCACGTTTTAATGTTTAACGTGCTGGGCGTTGAACATACACTACAACTCTGATTGGTAAGCAGCTTGTTTATAGGCGCAGGATATTCTTAGCCTTATTTTTTTGTCGTTGAAGTGCTGAGAGCTGAACTTCAACTACAACACTGTTTGATGAACACGCTGACTATTCGCGGAGGATATTACTAGCCATGTTTCCTTTCTCAAAGTGCTATGCCTCAAACTTCAACTACAACTTCATTTGCTGAGCAGGTTTACTGTAAGAAGACTATATTCTCAGCCATGTTTTCCTCCTCAATATGCTGAACAAACTGCAGTAGTGATGGTGTTTCCAAATCACTGACTATAGAGAAATACAATTATGAAAACGTCAAGATTACACTGGCGAAGTACTTCCACAGTTGTTTTACTGAATTATGTGAGCAGGTTCAGTATTCCCGGCGAAAATTCTGAGCCACGTTTTCCTCTTTAATTTAACGTGCTGGGCGTTGAACATACACTACAACTCTGATTGGTAAGCAGCTTGTTTATTGGCGCAGGATATTCTTAGCCTTATTTTTTTGTCGTTGAAGTGCTGAGAGCTGAACTTCAACTACAACACTGTTTGAAGAACACGCTGACTATTTGCGGAGGATATTACTAGCCATGTTTCCTTTCTCAAAGTGCTATGGGTCAAACTTCAACTACAACTTCATTTGCTGAGCAGGTTTACTGTAAGCAGACTATATTCGCAGCCATGTTTTCCTCCTCAATATGCTGAACAAACTGCAGTAGTGATGGTGTTTCCAAATCACTGACTATAGAGAAATACAATTATGAAAACGTCAAGATTACACTGGCGAAGTACTTCCACAGTTGTTTTACTGAATTATGTGAGCAGGTTCAGTATTCCCGGCGAAAATTCTGAGCCACGTTTTCCTCTTTAATTTAACGTGCTGGGCGTTGAACATACACTACAACTCTGATTGATAAGCAGCTTGTTTATTGGCGCAGGATATTTTGAGCCATATTTTTTTTTTGAAGTGCTGAGAGCTGAACTTCAACTGCAACACTGTTTGATGAAAACGTCGGCTATTAGCGAAGGATATTCTTAGCCATGCTTCCTTTCTAAAAGTGATATGCACCAAACTTTTAACTACAACTCAATTTGATGAGCAGCTTTACTCTAAGTAGGAGATATTTTAGCCATGTTTTCCTCCTAAATATGCTGAACGAATCCACATTAGAGATTGTGTTTCGAAGAATAGATTATAATCGACGTCAGTACTATACATGCGAAGTATTTCCACAGTTCTTCGACTCAATTTTTTGAGGAGGGTAAATATTAGCGGAGAAAATTCTTGGCCATGTTTCCCTCTTCAACGTGCTGAGCGTTCAACATACACTCCAACATTGCTTGGTAAGCAGCTTGTTCATTAGCGCAGGATATTGAGAGCCATTTTTTTTTTCTCCTTAAAGGGCTGCGAGTGGAACTTCAACTACAACACTGTTTGATGAACACGTTGACTGTTAGCAGCGGATATTCATAGCCATGTTTCCGTTCTCAAAGTGATATGCGTCAAACTTCCAACTACAACTCTATTTAGGAGCAGGTTTACTCTAAGCAGAATATATTTTTAGCCGCGTTTTCCTCCTCAATATGCTGAACGAAGCCGCGGTAGCGATAGTGTTTCCAAATCATTGACTATAACGAAACACAATTATGAAACAACATCAAGATTCATCTGGTGAAGTACTTCCACAGTTCTCTTTACTGAATTATGTGAGCAGGTAAAGTATTCCAGGAGAAAATTCTGAGCCATGTCTTCCTCTTTAACGTGCTGGGAGTTGAACATACACTACAACTCTGATTGGTAAGCAGCTTGTTTATTAGCGCAGGATATTCTGAGCCAATTTTTTGCCCCTTGAAGTGCTCAGAGCTGAACTTCAACTACAACACTGTTTGATGAACACGTTGACTATTAAGCGGAGGATATTCCCAGCCATATTTCTTTTCTCGAAGTGCTGTACGTCGAACATCCAACTTCAACTCTATTTGATGAGCAGGTTTACTCTGACTAGAAGATATTTTAAGCCATGTTTTCCTCCTCAATATGCTTAACGAAGCCGCATTAAATATTGTGTTTCGAAGCATAGATTACAATCGACGTCAGTATTAATCATGCGGAGTACTTCCACAGGTCCTCGACTCGATTTTTTGGAGCAGGTTAAGTATTAGCGCAGAAAATTCTTGGCCATGTTTCCCTCCTCAACGTGCAGGGCGTTGAACATACACTCCAACTCTGCTTGGTAAGCAGCTTGTAGCGCAGGATGTTCCGAGCCATGTTTTCTCCATAAAATGCTCATAATTGAACTTCAACTACAACACTGTTTGGTTAGACTCATCACGCATCACATTTCATCACGCCCTTAGACTCATCACGCATGACATTTTTATTGCATGCATTGATCATCGTCACTTAACTAATGGTAACATCACCCGGTTTTCCCAGTGCAATAATCTTCTTTTGCCGACCGTAAGGACAAACTACGGCAAGTTCTCAACCTTATTTACTAGCATAGCCATTTGGATTCATTGCCTTTCGAATTGAAATCATCGCATAACATCCATATTTTCACTCCGCGCAGTAAGAAATATTACGTTCAGGAATAATTCAACTCATCCGATTTGTGTAATTAACTGTTAATAGCTCTCCACAGTTCTGTGCTATTTTACTACTTCAATTTGCCTTTGTATATTTGATAACACTGATAATGAAACGTGTTTCATTTGTCACGTAGATTTCATGAATATTGTTTTTTGTCTTCACATGCTTTTGACTATTTCCTTGTTATTTTTCGATAGTAAGTATTACCATTATGTTGTGTATTGATCGTATTTTTATTGTTAATCAAGATTATTCATTATTACTCACAAGTCCGTATACTATTGCTGTATTTTTTGTAATTACCCAATACATGAAGCCATAGGAGGTCCCCCTGTCAGTTTCTTTGATACTTTGGGACCTTCTGCTGTAATAACGCTAACCATGTAACTCATCTGAACTATTTGATAAACTTGACTTGACTTGACTTGACTTGACCACGTTGACTGTTAGCAGCAGATATTCTTAGCCATTTGTCCTGTCTCAAAGTGGTAAGCGTCGAGCTTCCAACAGCAACTCTATTGATGAGCTGGTTGAGTACGAGCAGAGGATATTTTGAGCCATATTTTCCTCCTCAATATGTTGAATGAAGCCACGCTAGATATCATGCTTCCGAAGAACAGACATTAAAAAAACACAATTATGAACGATGTAAAAATTATGCTCTAGAAGTACTTGAACAAATTTCCGACCACATTTTATGAGCAGGTTGAGTATAGTTGTAGAAAATGCTGAGCTATGTTTTCTTCCTAAACGTGGTGAGCGTTGAAATTAAAATAACACTCTACTTAGTGTGCAGCCTGTCTATTAGCACAGAATATTCTGATCCATCTTTCCCTCATCAAAGTGCCATGCGTCGAACTTCTATCTACAACTTTATTTCAGGAGCAGGCTGAGTATAAGCAGAGGATATTGTTATCCACGTTTACCTCCTCAACAGGCTGAGCGACTCTTCAGTATAGATAAGGTTCTCGAAGTACAGACATTAAAAACACACTATTATGAACGCTGTGAAGATTATTCTGATTAAGTACTTGAACAGTTTTTTGACTTGATTTGATAAGCACGTTCAGTATATGCGCAGAAAATTCTGAGCCATAATTCTCTCCTCAACGTGCTGAGCGTGTAACTTCAACTACAACTCTACTTGGTGAGCAGCTTGTCCATTAACGCAAAATAATCTGAGCCATCTTTCTCTCGTCGAAATGCTGAGAGTTGAACTTCAAAGACACTAGTTGATGAACAGGTTGACTATTCGCAGGAGATATTCTTAGCCATGTTTGTGATATGCGTCGAACAACTCCAACGCTATTTGATGAGCAGGCTGAGTATGAGCAGAGGATATTTTTAAGCATGTTATCCTTCTCAACATGGTGAGCGAGTCCTCGATAAGGATAAGGTTTATGAAGTACGGACATTAAAGAACCACAACTATGAACGATGTGAAATTCAATCTGGTTAAATACTTGATCAGTTTGCTGACTCGATTTGATGAACAGGTGGAGTATTAGCCGAGAAAATTCTGAGCCACGTTCTCCTCAATGTGCTGAGCGTTGAACTTCAACTCTAATATTATTTGGTGAGCAGCCTGACCATTAGCAGACGATAATCTGAGCCATGTTTCCCTCTTCGACATGCTGAGCGTCGAACTTCAACTATAATCTCATTTGGTGAGCAGCTTAACTATTAGCAGAGGCTATTCTGAGCCACCTTTACCTCCTCAAAGAGATGAGCGTTGAACTTCTACTACAACTATATTTGATGAGCAGGTTGACTATTAGCAGAGAATATTGTTAGCCGAATTTCCCTCCTCTTAGTGCTAAGGGTCGCTTAATTGATGAGCAGGTTGACTATTAGCAGGTGAGATTCTGAACTATGTTTTCCTCCTGAACCTGCTATGCTTCGAACTTCCGACTAAGACTCTCTTTGATGTACAGGTTTACTGTAATCAGAAGATATTTTCAGCCATGTTTTTCTCCTCAATATGCTGAACGATGCCGCAGTAGTGATGGTGTTTCCACATCACTGACTACAAAAAAAAACACAATTATGAGAACGTCAAGATTCATCTGGCGAAGTGATTTCGCAGTTGTTGTTGTTTTTTTACTCAATTTTGTGAGCAGGTCAAGTATTAGCGGAGAAAATTCTGAGCCGTTTTTCCCTCCTTACCGTCCTGAGCGTTGAACATACAGAACAACTCTGCTTTGTAAGGAGCTTGTTTATTAGCGCAGCATATTCAGAGCCGTTTCTTGCTCCTTAAATGCTGAGAGTTGAACTTTTACTACAACACAGTTTGATGAACACGTTGACTATTACCGGAGGATATTCCTAGCCATGTTTCCTTTTTACAGCTCCTATGCGTCAAACTTACAACCACATCTCCATTTGATGAACAGGTTTACTCTAAGAAGATGATATTTTTAGCCGTGTTTTTTTTTTCTCGATATGCTGAACCAAGCAGCGCTAGAGATGGTGTTTCCAAATCACTGACTGTAAAGAAACACTATTATGAAGAACGTCAAGATTCATCTGGTGAAGTACTTCCAAAGTTCTTTTTGCTGCTTTATGTGAGCATTGCTTATTGGCACGGGATAATTGGGGCAATTTTTCTCTCCTTGAAGTACTGAGAGCTGAACTTCAACTAAAACACCGTTTGATGAACACGTTGACTATTAGCGGAGGGTATTCCTATGCATATTTTCTTTATCAAAGAGCTATGCGTCGAACTTCCAAATACAACTCTATTTCATGAGCTGGTTGAGTATAAGCATAGGATATTTTGATCATGTTTTTCTCCTCAACATGCTGGCTGAAGCCGCATTAGAGATTGTGTTTCGAAGAATAGATAACAATGTACGAAGAATAGATTACAATATAGATTGCAATAGATTGCAATAGATTGCAATATACGAAGAATAGATTACAACTGACGTCAAGATTAATCATGCGAAATACTTCCACCGTTCTTCGATTCAATTTTGTGAGCAGGTTAACTATTAGCGGAGAAAATTTTTGGGCCATGTTTCCCTTCTCAACGTGCTGAGCGTTCAGCTTCAACTGCAACTATGCTTGGTGAGCAGCTTGTTCATGAGCACAGAATTTTTTGAGCCATCTTTCCCTCCTTAAAAAGCTGTCAGTTTAACTTCAAGTGCAACACTATTTGATGGATTAGATAAACTTTTATTTGGTCCTCCAAAACACAGATCACTGTGTTGCGGGCAGCTCCCACGTGGGGACTGAGATGCCAAGCTCCTCAGCCGCCTCGCGGGCTTGGTAGACAGCCCAGAGCTGATCTGCCAAGGACGAGCTGCGGATTGCCGCCACTATTTGATGAACACTTTGATTATTCAGAGGATATTCTTAGCCATTTTACCTGTATAAAAGTGCTATGCGTCAGACTTTCAACTACAACTTTATTTGATGAGCAGGTTCAGTATGAGCAGAGGATATTTTGAGCCATGCTTTCCTCCTCAATATGTTGCATGAAGTCGCGCTAGATATCATGCTTCCGAAGAACATACACTAAAGAAACACAATTATGAGCGATGTGAATATTAAGCTGGAGAAGTACTTAAACAAATTTTCGACTCCCATTGATGGGCAGGTTGAGTATAATTGGAGAAAATGCTGAGCTATGTTTTTCTGCTAAACGTGCTGAGCGTCGAACTTCAACTATATATTTATTTGTGAGCAGCTGAACTATTGGCAGAGGCTATACTGAGCCAGCTTTACCTCCTCTAAGAGATGAGCGTTGAACTTCTACTACAAATCTATTTGATGAGCAGGTTGACTATTAACAGAGAATATTGTTAGCTGAGTTTCCCTACTCAAAGTGTTAAGGGTCGCTTATTAAATGCGAAGCATTTCTTAGAGCACTTCAGCGAGTTTGAGAGTATCTATCTATCTATCTATCTATCTATCTATCTATCTATCTATCTATCTATCTATCTATCTATCTATCTATCTATCTATCTATCTATCTAGCCGTCTACTACTTTTAGCTATCCTGGCCGTTTCGATGATGGTATCGAAACGATGATGGTATGGCATAACATGACTGTATGGCGAATACATTTGACTAGTCATGACATAAAAATCATGACACGTATGTCATGAATATCAGCATATACATTTCAAGCTCCTGCAGCTCTTGCGGTTGTTTCGTTCTCATGGCATGTTGCAAAACTGGTATGATATGACATGATTGCATGGCGAACACAAGCGACAGACCTTAACATGAAAATCATGACATGCGTGTCATGTAACAACATGACTACATGATACGCTCATGATGCGCTCGCGGTCGTTTCACTAGCGTCACAGATACCAAATTTGGTATTACGGTACGTGAATGGATGACGGTATGTCCCTGGTGCAAACATGACAATCATTAGATGCATGTCATGTAACAACATGACTACATACCACGTTCATGATGCGCTGGCGGTCGTTCCGCTAGCTTCGCTTATACCAAAATTGGTATTACGGGACGTGAATGGCGGACGAAGGTATGATACTGGTGCAAACATGATAAACATGAAATGCGTGTCATATAACAACATGACTACATGCTACGCTTATGATGCGTTCGCGGTCGTTTCACTAGCTTCACATGTACGAACTAGATATTGCGCGACGCGAATGGACGGCATAGTTAAATAACGCATCCAAACATGATAATCATGACATGTCTGTTATGTGACAACATGAGTACATGCCACACTGATGATGCGCTCATGGCCATTTCGCTAGCTTCACATATGTCAAATTTGGTATTACGTGACGTTAATGCATGACGAAGGTATGTGACTGGTGCAAACATGATAATCATAAGATGCGTGTCATGTGAGAACATGACTATACTTGCCACAGTCAAGGTGCCAATACATTTCGACGTCAGGCGGTGCGCATGCTCGCCGGCGTTCATTTCGTCGCGTCACACCCGCGTTGCGACGCCAGGCGTTGGTTTCGCCTTATAGGCGTGCGCCGCGCTGCGTTGCTTTGACGCATGCGCGTTTCTGCGCATCCGGCGTCCCTCCGTCACGAAAAGAGGGAGACGCAGTGTTGTCTGAGTAACGAATCGGTGCGAATTTCATACCGGTTGCCGTCGGGCCGCGCCGACGGACACTGGTCACGTCCGTCGCGCCTGGCGTCAGACTATAGAGTTGTCGCGTTTTTCTAACGTAGCGTCGCTGTGCCCAGCGTGCGCGCGCGTCAACGCTACATAGGAGTATATTGGGCCCTTCATGATTCGCTCTCGGCCGTTTTGCAAGCTCCATATATACCAAATTCGGTGTTACGTGACGTCAATAGATGTCAAAATATATGACTGGTGCAAACATGATAATCCTGACATGCGTGTGATGTAAGAACATGATAACATATTACGCTATTAGCGAGCTCGCGAACGTTTCGCTAGCTCCACATATAGTAAATTTGGTATCACGTGACGTGTATAGATGACGAAGGTAAACGACACATACAGACACGATAATCATGACACGGAACTGATCTACGGCATTATTTATATCTACCTCGTAAGGTTGTGCTGATTTTAAAATGACATATCAACCTTTCTTTATTGTGCTTCGCATATCATCGATTCCCATTGTACGTGGGATCTCTGCCAACTTTTTGATGCACAGGTTGACTATTAGCAGGTGATATTCTGAACTATGTTTCCTACCTGAACCTGCTATGCGTCGAACTTCCAACTACAACTCTATTTGATGAGCAGGTTTACTGTCGGCAGAAAATATTTTTAGCCATGTATTCCTCCTCAATATGCTGAACAAAGCCGCAGTAGTGAAGGTGTTTCCGAATCACTGACTATAAAAAAACACAATTATGACAATGTCAAGATTCATCTGGCTAAGTGATTTCACAGTTTCTTTACTCGATTTTGTCAGCAAGTAAAGTAATAGCGGAGAACATTCTGAGCGATTTTTCCCTCCTTAGCATGCTGAGCGTTAAACATGCACAACTCGCCTTGGTAAGCAGCTAGTTTATTAGCGCAGCATATTCAGAGCTATTTCTTGCTCCCTAAAGTGCTGAGAAGTGAACTTATACTACAACACAGTTTGATGAACACGTTGACTATTACCGGAGGATATTCCTAGCCATGTTTCCTTTCTCAAGGTGCTATGCGTCGAACTTCCAACTACAACTCCATTTGATGACAAGGTTTACTCTAAGAAGAAGATATTTTAGCCATGTTTTCCTTGCTAATATGCTGAACCAAGCCGCGGTAGAGATGATGTTTCCAAATCACTGAATATGAAGAAACAGAATCATGAACGACATCAATATTCATCTGGAAAAGTACTTCCACAGTTTTTTTTTTTTACTGAGTAAAGTGAGCAGGTTAAGTATTACCGGAGAAGATTCTGAGCCATGTTTCACTCTTTAATATGCTGAGCATTGAACATACACTGCAACTCTGTGGTAAGCAGCTTGCTTATTGGCACAAGATAATCGCAGCTTTTTTTTTTCTTGCCTTGAAGTGCTGAGCGCTGAACTTACACTACAACACTGTTTGATAAACACGTGGACTATTAGCAGAGGATATTCCTAGCCATGTTTCCTTTTTAAAGTGCTATGCGTCGAAATTCCAACTACAACTCTATCTATAGGCAGGTTTACTCTACGTAGAAGATATTTTAGCCATGTTTTCCTCCTCCGTATGCTAAACGAAGCCGCGGTAGAGATGGTGTTTCCTAATCCCCGACTATAATGAAATACAAAATTTATCTGGCAAAGTATTTTCACAGTTTTTTTTCCTGAATTATGTGAGCAGGTTGAGTATTACCGGAGAAAATTCTGAGCCATGTTTTCCTCTTAAACGTGCTGAGCGTTGAGTTTACACTACAACTCTGATCAGTAAGCAGCTTGTTTATTATCGCAGGATATTCTGAGCCATTTTTTTTTTTGCTCCTTGAAGTGCTGAGAGCTGAACTTCAACAACTACAACACTGTTGGACGAACACATTGACTATTAGCGGATGATATTACTAGCCACGTTTCCTTTCTCAAAGTGCTATGCATCTAACTTCCAACTGCAACTATATTTGATGAGCAGGTTAAGTATGAGCATAGAATATTTTAGCCATGTTTTCCTCCTCAACGTGCTGACTGAAGCCGCATTAGAGATTGTGTTTCGAAGAATACGTTACAATCGACGTCAAGATTATTTATGCGACGTACTTCCAGACTTCTTCGACTCAATTTTTGAGCAGGTTAAATATTAGCGGAGAAAGTTCTTGGCCATATTTCCCTCCTCAACGTGCTGAGCGTTAAGCATACGCTCCAACTCTGCTTGGTGATCAGCTTGTCTATTAACGCAAAATATTCAGGGGCATTTTTTTCTCCTTAAAGGGCTGCGAGTTCAACTTCAACTACAACACTGTTTGATGAACACGTTGACTGTTGGCAGCGGGTATTCTTAGCAATTTTTTCTATCTCAAAGTGGTATGCGTAGAGCTTCCATCTGCAACTCTATTTGATGACAAGGTTGAGTATAAGCATAGGATATTTTAGCCATGTTTGCCACCTCGGCATGCTAACTGAAGCCGCATCAGAGATTGTGTTTCGAATAGATTACACTCGACGTCAAGATTAATCATGTGAAGTACTTCCACACTTTTTCAATTCGATTTTATGAGCAGTTTAAATATTAGCGGAGAAAATTCTGGGCATGTTTCCCTGCTCAACATGCTGAGCGTTCAGCTTCAACTGCAACTATGCTTGGTGAGCAGCTTGTCCATGAGCACAGAATTCTCTGAGCCATCTTGCTCTCCTTAAATAGCAGAGAGTTTAACTTCAAGTACAACACTATGTGATGAACACGTTGACTATTAGCAGATGATATTCTTAGCCATTTTACCAGCCTAAAAATGCTATGCATCAGGCTTCCAACTACAACTCTATTCGATGAGCAGGTTGAGTATAAGCACAGGATTTTTCGAGGCATGTTTTCCTCCTCATTAGGTTGAATGAAGCCACGCTAGATATCATGCTTCCGAGGAACAGACATTAAAGAAACACAATTATGAACGATGTGAAGATTATACTGCGGAAGTTCTTGGGCAAATTTCCGACCGCATTTTATGAGCAGGTTGAGTATAATTGTAGAAAATGCTGAGATATGTTTTGTTCCTAAACGTGGTAAGCGTTGAACTTTAAGTACAACTCTTCTTGGTGTGCAGCTTGTCTATTAGAACAGAATATTCTGAGCCATCTGTCCTTCATCAAAGTGCTATGGGTCGAACTCCTAACAACTTTATTTCAGGAGCAGGCTCAGTATAGGCAGAGGATATTTTATCCATGTTTACCTCCTCAACATGCTGAGCGTGTCCTCGGTAGAGATAAAGTTTACAAAGAACAGGCATTAAAGAAACACAATACGAACGCAGTGAATATTAATCTGATTAAGTTTTTGATGAGTTTTTCGACATAATTTGATGAGCAGGTCGACTGTCAGAGGAAAAAATTCAGAGCCATGTTTCTCTCCTCAATGTGCTGAGCGTCGATCTTTAACTAAAACTCTACTTGGTGAGCAGCTTATTCATTAGCGCTGGATATTGTGAGCCATCTTTTTTCCATCAAAGATCTGAGAGTTGAACTTCAACTACAACACTACTTAATGAACAGATTTACTATTAGCAAGAGATATTCTTAGCCATGTTTGTGATATGCGTCGAACTTCTGTCAACAACGCTATTTCAGGAGCAGGCTGAGTATAAGCAGAGGATATTTTTAAGGCTGTTTTCTTTCTTAACATGGTGAGCGAGTCCTCGGTAGAGATAAGGTTTGCGAAGTACAGACATTACAGAAACACAACTATGAACGATGTGAAGATTAATCTGGTTAAGTATTTGATGGGTTTTCTAACTCGATTTGATGAGCAGCTTGAGTATTGCGGACAAACATTTGAGTCATGTTTCCCTCCTCAACGTGCTGAGCTGAAAGTCGCTTAAATACAACTAAGCATCTACTTTCAAAAATGAGCATACTACAACTCTATTTGATGAACAGGTTGAATATTAGCGGAGAATGTTGTTAGCCGAGTTTCTCTCCTCAAAGTGCTAAGGGTCGCTTCATTTGATGAGCAGGTTGACTATTAGCAGGTTAGATTCTGAGCTATGTTTCCCTCCTATACCTGCTACGCTTCGAACTTCAAACTACAACTCTATTCGACGAGCAGGTTTACTGTAAGCAGAAGATCTCTTTAGCCATGTTTTCCTCCTCAATATGCTGAACGAAGCCGCAGGAGTGATGGTGTTTTCAAATCTTTGACTGTAAATAAACACAATTATAAGAACTTCAAGATTCATCTGGCGAAGTGCTTCCACAGTTTTTTACGCAACTTTGTTAACAGGTTAGGCATTATCGGAAAACAGGTTAAGGTTAAGTATTAACAAGTTAAGCATTATCAGAAAAAATTGTGAGCCATGTTTCGTTCTTCAACATGCTGAGCGTTGAACATACACTGCAACTCTGCTTTGTAAGCAGCTTGTTTAGTAGCGCAGGATATTCAGAGCCATTTGTTTCCTCCTTGAAGTGCCGAGAGTTGAACTTCTACAATAACACTGTTTGATGAACACGTTGACTATTAGCGGAGAATATTCCTAGCCATGCTTCCTTTCTCAAAGTGCTATGCGTCAAACTTCCAACTAGAACTCCATTTGATAAGCAGGTTTTACTCTAAGCTGAAGATACTTTTGCCATGTTTTCCTCCTCAATATGCTGAACAAAGCCGCGGTAGAGGTGGTGTTTCCAAATCACTGACTATAAAAAAAAAACGCAATTATGAACGATGTCAAGATTCATGTGGCGAAGTATTTTTACGGTTTTTTTACTGAATTATGAGAGCAGGTTAAGTATTACCGGAGAAAATTCTGAGCCGTGTTTGCCTCTTTACCATGCTGAGCGTTGATTATACTCTGCAACTCTGCTGTAAGCAGCTTGCTTATTGGTACAGAATAATCGGAGCCATTTTTCTCTCCTTGAAGTGCTGAGAACTGAACTTCAACTACAACACTGTTTGATGAACACGTTGACTATTAGCGGAGGATATTTCTAGCCAAGTTTCCTTTTTCAAAGTGCTATGCGTCGAACATCCAACTACAACTTATTTGATAAGAAGGTTTATTCTGGGCAGAAGATATTTTTAGCCATGTTTTCCTCCTCAATATGCTGAACGAAGCCGCGGTAGAGATTGTGTTTCCAAATCACTGGCTACAAAGAAACACAATTATGAACAACGTCAAGATTCACCTAGCAAAGTATTTGCACGGTTTTGTTTTTACTGAATTATGTGAGCAGCTTAAGTAATATTGGAGAAAATTCTGAGCCACTTTTCCCTCGTCAACGTGGTGAATGTTTAGCTTCTACTACAACTTGACTTGGTAAAAAGCTTGCTTATGAGCACAGGATATTCGGAGCCATCTTTATCTCCTTAAAGTTCTGAGAGATAAACTTCAACTGCAAGGCTATGTGATGAACACGTTGACTATTAACAGAGGATACACTTATTCATGTTTCTTGTCTGAAAGTGCTATGCGTCGAATTTCCAACTGCAAGTCTATTTGATTGGCAGGTTTATTATAAGCAGAAGATATATTTAGGGATGCTTTCGCTTTTAATATGCTGAAAGAAGCCGTGGTAGAAGAGATGGTGTTTCCGAAGGACAGACATTAGAGGAGCACTCATGCTATCGATATCAACATTAATCTGGCGAAGTACTTCCACAGACTTTCGACTCAATTTTATCAGATGGTTGAGTAATAGCAAAGAAAATTTTTAGTCATGTTTCTATCCTCAATGTGTTGAGCGTTCAGCTTCAGCTACAACTTTACTAGGTAAATAGCTTGCTTATTAACACAGCATATTGGGAGCCATCTTTCTCTCCTTTAAGTGTTGAGAGCTGAACTTCAACTACAAGACTATATGATGAACACGGTAACTATTCGCAGAGTATATTTCAAGTCATGTTTCCCTTCTTAAAGATCTATGCGTTTAACGTCCAACTACAACTCTATTTTATGAGCAGGTTTACTCTAAGCAGAAGTTTTTTTTAGCCATGTTTTCCTCCTCAACATGCTGAAAGAAGCCGCAGTAGAGATGGTGTTTCCAAATCGCTGACTATAAAGAAACACAATTATGAACGACGTGAAGATTTATCGGGCGATATACTTCAAAAGTTGTTCGACTTCTTTTTGTCAGCAGGTTAAATAAATTACGAACGACGTGAAGATTTATCGGGCAATATACTTCAACAGTTGTTACACTTCTTTTTGTGAGCAGGTTAAATATAAACGGAGAAAATTCTGTACCATGTTTCCCTCCTCAACATGCTGAACGTTCAGTTTCAACTGCAACTATGCTTGGTGAGCAGCTTCTCCATGAGCACAGGATATTCCGAGCCATCTTTCTCTCATCAAAGTGCTCAGACTTAAACTTCAACTACAACACTAGTTGATGAACAGGTTGAGTGTTCGCAAGAGATATTCTTAGCCATGATTGAGCTATGCGTCAAACTTCTAACTACAACGCTATTTCAGGAGGAGGCTGAGTATAACCAGAGGATATATTTATCCAAGTTTTTGTCCTCAGCATGCTGAGCGAGTCCTCAGTAGAGATAAGGTTTACGAAGTACAGAAATTTAAGAAACACAATTATGAACGCTGTGAAGATTAATCTGGTTCAGTACTTTACCAGTTTTTCGACTCGATATTATGGGCAGGTTGAGTATCAGCGGAGAAAATTCCGAGCCATGTTTCTCCCCTGAGCGAGCTGAGCGTTGAACTTCAGCTACAACTCTAATTGATGAGCAGCTTGTCCATTAGCGGAGGATATTCCGGGCCATATTTCTCTGACCTATTTTTCACTATATTTTTAACCTTGTTTTCCTTTTCAACATGCTCAGCGAGTCCTCGCAAGAGATAAGGTTTACGAACTACCGACAATAAAAAAACACAATTATGAACGATGTCAAGATTAACCTGGTTAAGTACTTGAGTTCTTCGACTCCATTTGATGAGCAGGTAGAATATTAGCGGAGAACAATCTGAGCCAAGTTTGCCTCCTTAATGTGCTGAGCGTCGAACTTCAACTATATTTTATTTGGTGAGCAGCTTAAATATTTGCAGAGGCGACTTTTAGCCATCTTTACCTCCACGAAGAGATGAGCGTTGAACTGCAACTACAACTCTATTTGATGAGCAGGTTGGCTATTAGCAGAGAATATTGTTAGCCGTGTTTCCCTCTTCAAAGTGCTAAGGGTCGCTTCATTTGATGAGCAGGTTGACTATTAGCAGGTTAGATTCTGAACTATGTTTCTCTCCTGTACCTCCTATGCGTCGAACTCCAAACTACAGCTCTATTTGATGAGCAGGTTTACTGTAAGCAGAAGATATTTTTACCCATGTTTTCCTCCTCAATATGCTGAACGAAGCCGAAGTAGTGATGGTGTTTTCAATTCACTGACTATAAAGAAACACAAATACAAAAACGTCAACCTTCATCTCCCGAAGTGCTACATCAGATTTTTTTACTCAATTTTGTGAGCACGTGAAGTATTAGCGGATAAAATTCTATTTTTCGTTGTAAACCAATTTAATTACAAACTAGTGCTGGGAGGTGATCTTAACATAGATATGTTGAGCGACACACATAAACAGATGAGACTTTCAGACCTTGCTTCTTTTTTCTTAACAAACGTAATTACCATTCCAACACGTATTACTGGTACCACTTCTACTCTATTAGACTTGTTTATTACAAGTATTACAAACAGTACGTTACAGGCAGGCGTCCTGCGAGCCCCGATAAGTGATCATTTGGCCATATATCTAGTCATAGAAAACATCACCAGTGTAAGGAGTCAAATCCTTCCTGCCGTTCACTTTCAACAAATTAATCCGCGAACGCTATCTTCTTTTAGAGTGGAAATTAGAGCTCTCAGTTTGAACAACGTTCTATCTAGTTCTTCTGCTGATCTTGCTTATGATTGTTTTATTAATTCTCTATGTTCGGTGTATAAAAACATTTTACTTACAAGGCTTTAAAGAGACCAAAACGGGCGCGCAAACCTTGGATTTCTTCCGCAATACTCAATATGATAAAAGAAAAAAATAGGTTGTATCGAGAGTTTCTGATAAAGCGAGACCCCGATAAATTTAAAGCTTTTAAAGTATACAGAAATAAACTCACTAAACTACGAAAACAAGCTAAACGCGATTATGACTTCAAGATGTTTGACGGTGTCACCGATTCTAAGCAATTATTGAACAAACTTAATGCTATCATATCTACCAAACAAGTGTGTAATGATATTAGTGAGCTGGTGATTGAAAATAAAATATACAAGGGCGCAGTACTAGCAAACAAATTTAACGAGTACTTTACCTCACTAGTTGACAGTAGTCATAATTGTGATTCATCAGGTTATTTGCCTCCTGCTTTAAATAATTCTGTATTTGCAAATCCCACAGACGCGCAAGAGGTCATCAGAGTTTTTCAGCATTTCAAATTGAGTAAAAGCGAGGACGTAGATGGCTTAAAATTAGAACCTATAATATACATTTTAGATCTCATATGCGCCTGCTTAGTACATATTTATAATCTCGTGTTCACCACTGCGCTGTTTCCTCAGAGAATGAAAAACGCTAAAGTAACGGTTATATATAAGGGTGGGGACAAAAGCAATTTAGGAAACTACAGACCAATTTCGATTTTACCAGTTTTCTCTAAAGGGTGTGAAAAACTTATTTTCATTCGGTTATCAAATTTCTTTAATAAACACAACATTATTACGCCGTCACAGTTCGGTTTTCAGTCAGGCCTCTAAACCGAAAGTGGCTTACTATACCAAAAGGAATTGATTTTAAGGAATATAGAAGAAAAAAAACTTACCCTAGGAATATTTCTAGATTTCTCGAAAACTTTCGATAGAATAAACCATGATATTTTGCTAGAAAAACTTCACTGTTATGGAGTTCGTGGTACCGTTTTAGCTTTAATAAGAAGCTACTTATCTAATATGAAACAATGTGTATCAATCAATCGAGAGCTATCATCATCCATGAACGTTAAGAATGGCGTACTTAAAGGTAGCAGTTTGGGACCCCTATCATTTATTATTTTTATTAACGATATCGTACGTATTGACAGCTCTGTAGAATATGTAATCTAAGCGGACGATACTAGTATATTTTTTTCTGGGGAAACGGCTGCTGACCTCATTGTTTCTGCTAATGAAATACTAAATAAAATATATGCCTGGACTGTGGCAAATTCTTTACACATTAATTGCTCTAAAAGCAAGGCTGCACTGTTCCGTGCGAAAGCCAAGTCATTTGAAACGTCTCACAAACTAATACTTAATAACGTTGAAAATAAACTTTGTCAAACGGTTAAAACTCTCGGTTTCCATTTTCACGAACACATGGCATGGAATTACCATGCAGAACACATTAGTCACAAACTTTGTAAAGTTCTAGGTGTGTTGCGCCGATGCCAGAACATACTACCTGTAAAACAAAAAATATTAGTGTACAATGCTCTTTTTTCTTCACATTTGCACTATTGTCATCTGGTCTGGTCTACAGGCTCTAAAGCATCTCTAAAGAACCTGGTCGTGTTACAAAAAAAGGCCTTGCGGTGCATTGAAAGTGTATCCTATAACGCACACACTGCTTCAATATTTGCAAAATATAGAATTTTAAGAATTACCTGTTATTGCGAATACCAGCTTTTGTCAGCTTTTAAATCAGAAATTTTTTAGATGAAGTATCTTTTTACCCACCTTGGCCACCTTGCAACCAAACCCTGCCAGTCGCATTACTCGGTGTACGGAGACTAGGCACGTACCTTGTCCTCGCACAAACTATCGATTTGAAACACTACGTTACCGCCTTCCCAGTGTGATGAACAAACGGAAACTAACAACTGATAATCTGCGTATATTGTCTAAAACTGAAATGTTAAAGCGGATGTGCTGATTGTGTTGTAAATGAATGTTGGGTGATTTCTCTATGGTTATTCAGTTTTATTCTTTCATGCATCGCTTTGTTATGAATATTTTTGTGTGTTTTAGAGTTGTGATTCTATTATTTGCTGTCATGGGCCACATGCGTGTTTCTTTTTGTTTGTATTGTCGCTTTCCGCTGCCTGTAACTTTTGTAACTTTTTGTAAATTTGTAGTTTAATGTTTTTTCTGGGTGAAGGGGCCAGTCAAGCTGTGAAATGCAGCTTTTTTTCCTTCGCACCAAACCGCGATAACAGTGTATTTTCGTGTACTTGTCACGTGGTTGAACAAAATCCATCTCAAAAACCATGTTTCCCGCTTTAACATGCTGAGCGTTGAACATACACTGAAACTCTGTGGTAGAAAGCTTGCCTATTGGCACGGGATAATCGCAGCCATTTTTCTCTTCTTGAAGTGCTGAGCGCTGAACTTCAACTACAACACTGTTTGATGGACACGTTGACTATTAGCGGAGGATATTCCTAGACATGTTTCCTTTTTCAAAGTGCTATGCGTCGAACTTCCAACTACAACTCTATTGGATGAGAAGGTATACTCTGGGCAGAAGATTTTTTAGCCATGTTTTCCTCCTCTATATGCCGAACGAAGCCGCGGTAGAGATGGTGTTTCCAAATCACTGACTACAAAGAAACACAATTATGAACAACGTCAAGATTCATCAAGCAAAGTATTTCCACGGTTTTTTTTTACTGAATTATGTGAGCAGGTTAAGTAATATTGGAGAAAATTCTGAGCCACTTTTCCCTCGTCAACGTGGTGAGCGTTTAGCTTCTACTACAACTTGACTTAGTAAAAAGCTTGCTTATTAGCCCAGGATATTCGGAGCCATCTTTCTCTCCCTAAAGTGCTGAGAGCTAAACTTCAACTGCAAGGCTACGTGATGAACACGTTGACTATTAAGAGAGGATGCACTTATTCATATTTCTTGTCTGAAAGTGCTATGCGTTGAATTTCCAACTGCAAGTATATTTGATTAGCAGGTTTATTTATAGGCAGAACATATTTTAGCAATGCTTTCCTTCTTAATATGCTGAAGGAAGCCGTGGTAGAATAGATGTTGTTTCCGAAGGACAGACATTAAAGGAACACGATTACTATAGATATCAACATTAATCTAGCGACGTACTTCCACAGACTTTCGACTCAATTTTATCAGATGGTTGAGTAATAGCAAAGAAAATTTTGAGCCATGTTTCTATCCTCAATGTGCTGAGCGTTCAGCTTCAGCTACAACTTTACTTGGTAAATAGCTTGCTTATTAACACACCATAATCGGAGCCATCTTTCTCTCCTTTAAGTGTTGTGAGCTGAACTTAAACTACAAGAATATATGATGAACACGTTAACCATTAGCAGAGTATACTTCAAGTGAAGTTTCCCTTCTTAAAGATCTATGCGTCTAACTTCCAACTACAACTTTATTTTATTAGCAGGTTTACTCTAAGCAGAAGTTATTTTTAGCCATGTTTTCCTCCTCAATATGCTGAACGAAGCCGCAGTAGAGATAGTGTTTCCAAGTCGCTGACTATAAAGAAGCACAATTATGAACGACGTGAAGATTTATCGGGCGATATACTTCAACAGTTGTTCGACTTCTTTTTGTGAGCAGGTTAAATATAAACGGAGAAAATTCTGTACCATGTTTCCCTCCTCAACATGCTGAACGTTCAGCTTCAACTGCAACTATGCTTGGTGAGCAGCTTCTCCATCAGCACAGGACATTCCGAGCCATCTTTCTCTCATCAAAGAGCTGAGACCTAAACTTCAACTACAACACTAGTTGATGAACAGGTTGAGTGTTCGCAAGAGATATTCTTAGCCATGATTGATCTATGCGTCAAATGTCTAACAACAATGCTATTTTAGGAGGAGGCTGAGTATAACCAGACGATATTTTTATCCATGTTTTGGTCCTCAGCATGCTGAGCGAGTCCTCAGTAGAGATAAGGTTTACGAAGTACAGACATTTAAGAAACACAATTATGAACGCTGTGAAGATTAATCTGGTTCAGTACTTTATCAGTTTTTCGAATCGATATTATGGGCAGGTTGAGTATCAGCGGAGAAAATTCCGAGCCATGCTCACCGTGCTGAGCGTTGAACTTCAGCTACAACTCTAATTGATGAGCAGCTTGTCCATTAGCGCAGGATGTTCTGGGCCATATTTCTCTCACCTATTTTTAACTATATTTTTAACCTTGTTTTCCTTCTCAACATGCTGAGCGAGTCCTCGCTAGAGATAAGGTTTACGAAGTACGGACAATAAAGAAACACAATTATGAACGATGTCAAGATTAATCTGGTTAAGTAATTGAGTTCTTCGACTCCATTTGATGAGCAGGTGTAGTATTCGCGGAGAACAATCTGAGCCAAGTCTGCCTCTTTAATGTGCTGAACGTCGAAGTTCAACTATATTTTATTTGGTGAGCAGCATAAATATTAGCACAGGCGACTTTCAGCCATATTTACCTCCTCAAAGAGATGAGCGTTGAACTGCAACTACAACTCTACTTGATGAGCAGGTTGGCTATTAGCAGAAAATATTGTTAGCCGTGTTTCCCTCCTCAAAGTGCTAAGGGTCGCTTCATTTGATGAGCAGGTTGACTATTAGCAGCTTAGATTCTGAACTATGTTTCCCTCCTGAACCTTCTATGCGTCGAACTTCCAACTACAACTCTATTTGATGAGCAGGTTTACTGTAAGCAGAAGATACTTTTAGCCATGTTTTCTTCCTCAATATGCTGAAGGAAGCCGCAGTAGGGATGGTGTTTCAAAATCACTGACTATAAAGAAACACAATTATGAACGATGTCAAGATTCATCTGGCAAAGTATTTCCACAATTTTTTGTTGGCTGAATTATGTGAGCAGGTCAAGTATTACCGGAGAAAATTCTGAGCCGTGTTTGCCTCTTTAACATGCTGAGCGTTGATTATGCACCGCAACTCTGTGGTAAGCAGCTTGCTTATTGGCACAGGATAATCGGAGCCATCTTTCTCTCCTTAAAGTGCCTAGAGCTGAACTTCCACTGCAAGGCTATGTGATAAAGACGTTTACTATTAAGAGAGTATATTTTTAGTCATGTTTCCGTTTTCAAGTGCTGCGCGTCTAACTTCCAACTACAACTCTATTTTCCCTCCTGGACCTGCTGAGCATTGAATGGCAAGTACAACTGCATTTTTGAGCAGTTTTACTGTTAACAGAGGATACCCTGAGCTTTGTTTCCATTCTCAACGTGATGATCAGTAAAATGCATCTACCATGTCAGTCATGTACACCCTCATGCAGGTACACATTCCCATTACCTGCTGATAAAATATATAAATCATCGAGGTTGGCAAGCCAGCCGGCTCCGTTGAACCCGCCTAATGTCGTTCCCGGCCTGATTGCTCTTCATCATTTTTCGCATAGCAGAAGTACACTAACCAAAAGTATTTATTGTTTAAACGGTCCGTATGTAGCATCTGTGACTTTCAGGCAAGATTATACTAAGGTACTGTCAGCACCATTTTGGGGGGCTGCAGTAGTGAACAAAGTTCTCGCAGAGTTCCTTTTGCATTTGCTTATAGTCGGTGGCAAGCTAAAAATATAAAAAGTGAAATGTACCACTTTCTATTCTGGATATGTGTGTCCATTTACAGCTGCCCTTTGCTGTGACGCAATTATTAGGACAAAGTAATAAAACTTTAAGTCTTATCCACATGTAGTCAGCATCCTTATTGCCTGTCAACATTCGATGCAGTTGAAATTTGTGATTGTGCGGCGTTTGAGGTGGTCCCAAGTGGCAACAGCTCGGAATGTCTTGCAACGTTTTATGGCGTTCCGTCATTTCCGCAGCACGCGGCCAACACAAAGGAAGCATTGAAATTAAGGACAATGCAGCCTTGTGGGAGGAGCCTATATTCATTCTTCGACAGCACCCCTTTTATAGATGACTCGAATGCGAAACGCACTCGGTGTGGCTATTTCACTGTGCTTTCTTTTTTTGGCGTGCAACGTTCGTCAATGTTCAATAATTAATTTTAACTTTCACGAATACCACTAAATAAATTTCCCCATTTTTTTAGTTACTTAGTTGATTGGCACGTGGTCGTTTTTCCCAAATTTATCAGTACATTACTGCTCAACGTTTTTATGATCACATATACGTACAGTCACTCTAATTGCATGACTCCCCTAAACGTCCTGCGACCTTTCTCGATCTCTGACGCCAGCTATACGTTCAAATCCTCGACTGCATGAATCTTGCTTTCTATTAATAAAGCCAAATTATTCTAGGTATACACACGGGATAAGCAACCACCTTCCCCCTTATCTCGGATGTGAAAAGACCGTGGGACGCCTCCCGCTGGGTGCTCCCGGCAGGACAACTGAGGTTGTAAAGGGTGATATGAGATGGGTAAATTTTGAGGCGAAGTAAGTTCAGAGCAATATTATGTTCAGAGAAAAACTAGGGAATCTGAAAAATAGTAGCGGGGCAGGAGTGTTCCGTTGCTTGTGTGAGAAGAGGGTTGAGCGCCAGTGAAGAAAATTAATTAGATGATGACCGAGTACCCCCAATGTTGCATTCAAGAAACTGTGTACTACCCAACTTCACCCTAAAAAGCCGTGGATCAATAGCAGATCGTCGTGAGAAGCACGTCATCCCTCAAGTTTTTTTTTTCATATTCGTAACCCTGGTGGAGCTTTTGTTTTAGGCAGGACCAAGGAAGGGGGTACGGGGGGGGGGGTGCTTCACTAGTGAAGAACCCTGCGCACCCAAGTATCAACGATTGTGCCTATCTTTATTTCTTTACTGTGCAGCACCGTCTCTTCGGGAGTCAACTCGTTGGCGGCTGTTACCCTCGAAGACGTCGTCAAACGCTACATCGTGCAAGACATGAGCGATCGCTCGTCCACTACGCTGACCAGGATACTAGGTGCGGATCCCAATACTTCACTGTGGTGCGCATGCTGCGTTAGCACAAAATGCAAGTCGTGACAAATCCATAACGTGCGCCGTATGAAATGTACATCAAATTCACCATGCTCACATTGAGGTTTTGTAACTAAAGTCTGTTTCATTCGTAGAGAAATTGCGAGCGAGTCAATGCTTTGCAGCAAAAAAAAAAAAAAAGGCCAGATAATCAGTTATGGTTATTACCTTTCTTCTCACTCTTTATTGTGCAGCGCTAACATTTGGGTGCACCGCCATTGCGCTCGTTTACGTCGCGCAGAACATGGGCAACGTCTTGCAGGTGAGATATTGGGCCACAGCTGTCCCACAAAGCATTACTGCTAGATTTCGCCTGTCCCTTTTTCTTTCGCCTAAGAAACCTTGATGCCCATTTCAGGCAGCGCTGGCAATCTTTGGCATCGTGGGAGGACCGCTACTGGGAGTTTTCACCCTCGGCTTATTTTTTCCCTTTGCCAATAGCATTGTGAGTCTGTGGCACTTTTGCAGCAATTTCGAACTGACTACTATAACGTCACAAGAACAAAGAACAACTTATAATTTACCATACAATGTTTGTAACCTCCCCATTTACATTGCACGGAAACAAATCATGACTGCCATGAAAATGGACAAAACTTAGCGTGCAGTCTGTCTGACCGTCGCTCGTTGCACTTCGTAATTTTTGAGATTTCTGTTTTCTTAATTTTATCCGACACTCAAAATAAATCGGAGTGTATAAATATCGGCTTACACATAGCATGTTAGAGAAATTACACTGTCGAGCATCGGGGATGAGTGGATGAAACGGCGCACTTGGGTGCAGCGGTGCGATCCGTCGAACTTGCTATCTAGTACCGTTAAAAATTGGAGGACGCTTGAGGTTCGTCTTCAAGAGTAGATCGGGATTGCGTAATAAACCTCCTTTGTGCGCCTCGCCATCTGACCCGCCAGCCTGCTTTGGTTTCTCGGTGCGTGTCTCAACCGTGCCGTGAGGAAACGAGCGACTGTGAGCGCTACATTCTCTATTTTCGGGTCACTGATAAGATTTTTTTGTTTTCGCTCACAACCCACGACGCCAACGCCGTTAATTTCTGCGAAATGAGCTCTTTAATGCGATAAGTTGCGTGCACGCTTATCGCACCTTGTCTTAACCATGCACGCAGGGGGCCGGTGTTGGCATAATGACGTCCATGGTGGTGACCTTCTGGATTGGCCTCGGCGCATTTTACTACAAGCCCGCGAAACGGCTGGCTAGGCGCTCGGTAATGGGATGCCTGCAGGAGTACATCAACGCGACGCACCAGAACCCCGCCAACGTGACCTTTCCGGTTATTCCCGATCCTGATGTCGCCAAGTGAGTCGAATAATCTGTTAACTTGAATTGAGTAGTGATTGAATTGAGTATTCAGAACACAAAACGCGCAACTGTATGAAACGACTCAAGATTCAATTAAGTAGCTATTTATATTAGCGAAATTAACGAAAGGAACGCACAAACGCCGCCTATCAATATGAAGAAACAGCAGCACTAAAAAACAAAAAATAAAACAAGGAGAGACACGACACAGCGCCTGCATCGTGTCTCACTTTGTACATGTCTACTTTAGGTGCTTTTGTACTTTCATAATAAATTACCACCAGCTAGCCCAAGTTTTCTTTCTATATAGTCCCGTCTATCAAATATCGGCAGACATTTGTATTTAGTGCAATAATGTGTTTTTTTTTCGTATTCTTCGCACACCCTTTTATGTATATATGTATATATGAAAAAAAGCAAGAAAAAGCAGCTAAGCTCTTCCATTGTTACCTATATTTAGCTTATTTATGCACCATATTTAGATGCTAAGGGCCGAAAAACGGTTAGGAAAATGCCATAACCACGTAAGATTGTCTTATTCAATGTTTTTTTTTATATTACTGCTCTTGTATATAAAAACACCACGGAGCCCCTTGCATGCGTAGCATGCCCTCGTAAGTTGTTCCCAAGGAAAACTGTATTATACAATCTCATGGATCCATTTTTTTTTCTTAGCGGTAGCTAAGCTGAGATAAACATACGGGACTTCACGATTGTTATTGCTGCTTTTTTTTTTTCGTAGCAAGGACATATTCTACCCCTACCGGATCTCGTATGTCTGGTACAGCATGATTGCCTGCATGCTGGTCGTCTTCGTCGGTATCGCCGTTAGCCTCATAACCGGTGAGTTGTCACAAACGGGGAGCTCTTCGGTTATTACTCGAGGAGATACGCTTTAAATGTTTTACATGAAGGTCAACAGCGGCACAGCTGGCGACAAATGTAACTGGCGCAACAATAAACAGCCGCTAGTGACTACATTTGTTTTACTTCGTCATATAATAAACTGAGAATGCAGATATGCTAAATGACAAGACAAAAGCAGTAAGACAGGTTCAAAAAATAAGTGACCAACGAAGTACGCCAGATTTTTTTGATAAAGATTCATAGTGCCGTTCTTGGCTGTCAGTTAATATCGCAGAAAATCCGCAGAAGTGTGTATACCGAACTGTATTAGCGCCTTGAATTGGGCTGGTTCTTTCTTCTTTACTTGTTTAGTGCGCTAAAAAATTGCTAAAATTATTCGAACGTGCAGCCTAGATGTAAGTTTCAAACAGTATTTTAATGTTATAAATTTTTGTTGCGTGATCACTCTTGAGTTTCAGCCTCTCGTAATGACAGGGTTGAACGCTAGGTATTGGCTGAGCATTCCGTGCACTGTCCCGCGACAGTTAAGAACAGCCTACAAAGCTGCACACGACGCAAAAACGTCGCGAATGTAGTTGAACAAAGCGGAAACGTCCTTGGGTTCTTGGAGCGAAACTTGTTCGCGAATGTGCAATCCTACCCGACCACTATGATTTAGTCAAGCAATTCGTTTAATTAAGTATATCATGGAATTAGTAGGGATTATGATCGTCCAACAGAATTGAATAAACGCAACGAATATTGATGCATATATTTAGTAAACGTGCTTAGCCCAGATTGGCTTCTTTTCCAGGGCCCTATGATCCGACGAAAGTGGACCCGAGGTCCATTCATCCGATTTATAATTGGATCGTCAAAAAGCTGACGACACCGCCTAGGAGAGAAAAGTTAATGGTTAGAAGTGAGGCAAGTGTCACATTCATTTCATCTTCATAGACAAAATATGATGGTTTTAGTTGACGACTCTCCGATTGCGAATATAAGTTTTGTGAACTAAAGATCACATGCGACATATCTAATTATCCGCCGTTTTTCACTTGATTAGATTGACAACAGGTCGACCATGCACCTGACATACACCTGTCTGCTTGTGCGCCTTTCTGAATCATTTTCAGAATACGCATTACGTGGACGCAGGGTAGGATCCAGCCGCTCATACAAGAAGACGGGGAGGGGGGTCGTTTGAAGCAAAATTGAAGAGGGGGTTCCAACTTTATTTTAATAGTTACTATCATCAGACAAACCTTTTAACAACATATATGCTGCCAATTCGAGCTCGCAGAGGTCCCTCTTACTTTTCTTAATCTATGATAAGAGGTGGACTACAAGCATTCAAGGCAAGCCGGGAGGGAGGGGAGGGGGGGTGCCTACACGGGATCTGGGGGCAATCATCCCTACCCTACCACCTATGCATGCGTGCATGGCTGCCCCACGGTCACTTCTTTCGCTTAGTATTAACTAAATGTGAGTAGTACCTCATTCCCCAGTCCTTCGATTTCATGCCACCGATTATCCGTTCAATGACGTGCTGCATGGTCCTTCACTTTTCAAGAGTTTCTTTTTGTTGTTGTTATTATTGTTAATGTTGATTTTTTTGTATTCTTCTTGATTGATATATGGGGTTTAACGTCCCAAAACCACCATATGATTATGAGAGACGCCGTAGTGGAGGGCTCCGGAAATTTCGACCACCTGGGGTTCTTTAACGTGCACCCAAATCTGAGCACACGGGCCTACAACATTTCCGCCTCCATCGGAAATGCAGCCGCCGCAGCCGGGATTCGAACCTGCGACCTGCGGGTCTGTAGCCGAGTACCTTAGCCACTAGACCACCGCGGCGGGGCTTTTGTATTCTCCTGGTTTCACACTCATATTAGCACATAAAATATTGATGGCCGCAAAACTTGGTGCGGTTTGAAATTTTAAACTGTATCCGGGTGCTAACATTTGCGTCAATAGGAAGAATACGACTGGGACCGCATGTTTGAGCTGGGCCGAAGGGGAACGGGCGCCGATCACGTGGAATCGGGACAGTTAAACGCTGGCTACGTGGCTCAAGAGGCGGCGCCGTCGAAGGACCAGACAAAGGCACCCACTAACTGGACCATCGGAGAAGCTCCGGGTATGCCGAAACTTTCGCGCGTTTTGTTTTTACCAGTGCCATTAGTTAAATAAGATCGCCTGGGATCATTTCAATCTTGATGAAATCAGCACGAAAATATAGTCATACAGAAGGCAGGAAAAACGGATGTAGTGCTAACCACAGAAGTCACACGTAAATAAATCAAAGACCTTCCTTTCTGTCATATCAATATCTTACATAATTTTGTTTAGTTCGCGCTGCTTGATTTGCGAACAGGTATGCTGTAGCAGACGCCATCGGGGACGCACAAGGACATCTGTATATAAACTGGAGAACAAGGGGACCATTGTTAACACAGATACTTTGAACTAAATGCAATATTTTAACACTATAAGGCTGATGCCTTCGTGTAGTTCAATAACCCCGATTGGGAAGCATCATTTGTTCAACGGATATCGAGTATCAATTGAAAGCGAAGCGTCATCACCGACCAGACGAAATTTAATCTTCAAATTGTTCATCGTTTTCTTCATTCGGTTCTATCCCTAAATCAAATTTCTTAGTTCGCGCGCGCTGCAGCATTTAGCTAAATTTTGAAAATTTACCCAGTGTGACCGACGAATATAAAAAAATGGACGAAGTTCAACACAAAGTTGCTGCAATATCAACTTTTGTTACACGTTGCGCATGCTGTTCGCATAGATAAGCCGTCATTCTGAATGAATAAATTCATTTTAAAGCTTGTTATTTCAAGAGTCCTGCCAACCTATCCTACGTCAACAACGTGCTGTAGGACCTCCTTCTTAATATCATGTGCGAGAAAAAAATATCAAGTCTCATGGATCCTCCATGTCTCAGGCTTACATCATGGTCCACCTTGCTTGCCTTTTTTTTTATTATCTGTGAACGCTGGGATAGAAAAAGTAACTTACTCTTGGCATTAAAAAGAGGACGATGTCAGTGTAACCGCAACGCAGTCAATGTCCTCCGCGGTCAGACAATTGCGCGCTCAAGGTATCTTCCGATATATACATGCCTGAGATTTTATGAGTTACCACGATACACCTACACCCTGTACTGGTGCACTTCTCCAGAATGTAGTGGAGAGAAATTTGAATACAGAAGGATGTCAAATACAGGCGGATTAACTATGGCTTGAATGCTCTAGCCACTCGTATGGCGTACTAATATAATTTATGGTGCCCCGAGGTGCCAATAAAACCTACGAAATATTATCTGGTAATAATGTTCACTATAAGAAGAGAACACGCCGTAGCGTTGGATATCGTACTTCAAGACATCGCGATTATTTCAATATCGGTTAAAGCTTATCTGACAATTATCTAAACCAAGACATAGCAGTTGTTTCGATGGCTCGGATCAATTTAAGCTTGTGCATAGCATAACAGTGGTGTAGCCAGGGGGCGGCACACCAGACCGGTACCCCCCTCGCGAATATTTTTTTTTCGCCATGGCAGATAGAGCGAGAAATGCCCATTTCAAGTGAATGCCTCCCTCCGAAATTAAGCAGGTACCCCCCCCCCCAAAAAAAAAAATTCTGCTAACGCCCCTGTGACATAAGAATCATGTATACGCAACTTGCGGGACATATCTAACACATCCCACTAGAAGAACGAATTTCGATATGCATGGCTGTTACGAGAGTTAGAATGAGAGTGGCGCAATTCTTATGAATGGTGTTAACTTACAATGCATGCAGAGTTGAAAACAAGTATAATAATTTGGTAGATGAATCTATATCGCTAATTTATATATCTATCCCGAGCCCATACTTTTGTCACCGCGATGATTCCGGACGATAACTACGGGTGCACATTACCGGTAGTGGAAGTCAGTTTCAACTTGCTTATAGGTCACAACTGATCCAAAATGACTGCCATGAACACAAGTTAATAAACTTCGCATCAAAGCCTTCTTAACATTCAACAAGACATATGGTTGCCTGCCACGCTTCACTAGCGCGTTCAAACTATGCATCCCAGCTGTTACTGAATTGCCTGCCCAATAGACAAGTTCCAACAGATAAAAGTTTACGCATCGTGTTGAAAAGTTAGTGTTAAATATGCTGTTTTTTATGTAAACATGACATTTCGAGAGATGTTACGCTTGGTTTGGACTGCGACGTAAATCGTGTGTGCGATTCCGTTTATGCACGTGGCCGCTTTCGTGCGGATAGAATCTCGGGAAAAAGAGACGGCTCGTGAAACTGGAGATACGAAGATTGCTTCGTGCTGTCCTCACTGTACATCCCGTTGCGTACCAAATATTCAATCGTAAACGATCGTCGTGCTGCGCAGTGTTGCCGATGGCGGCTACTTTGTGCTCATAAGTGGTGGTATACGCCAATTGGCGACTAACACATCCAGTTTGCGCTATGGCTATACTTTCTTGCTACTTTTAAGCTTCTAATCTGCCGCACCAAGTAGGCATTTTTTCTCGCTTTTGGAGGCAAAATACATTGTTTTTTTTTTGTTTTTTGTCGCCTCTGTCGGTTCACCCGACGCGCACGCGCGCCCTCTACCCACCAGCAGGGAGGTGCGCATCGAAATGCAAGGCACACTTGGAAATACGAAGAGACGAAGTTGCATCCATGTTGGCAAAACGCGCGGTCAGCACGCTGCTTGAGCTGCCCGCCATCTGTGTTGATGATGTGCGCTAATTATTTACGAGTAATCAGACACGCAACCAATGTTTTTGAGTAAACTTGAGAAAACAGAGATCCCCAACAAAACGGGGCTGGCCTGTTTCATGATCCACAGTTGAACTTGTAATATGCAAACCTATAGTAATCTCATTGGCTGGCAGCATCAAGGAAAATCTGTTTTAGCGTTCAATGTTCCTACTGACTTACTGGCTGAAATATGCGAACATGACATTGCGTCTAGCAAGAACCCTGACCTTTTTCTGCATAAATGTATGCGCACGCGTAACGAATTTATGATAATTCATTCATTAAACTTATTTGCAACTAATTGGTAGCTTTGCATGGTCTCACTCATCGAAAATATGCTATTTACTGATCAATAATAAAGAAAGCTCATAACACTTTTGTAGTGGTTGACTACAAATTTGGCGATATTAAATAACATGGACACTTTGGCTGCTTTCGGCTTGATTTCTGGCTCTTCCTTAAATTCACCCAACAGCAAACCTGGTGCTGTATCACGCAGAGATACACGACGTAACACAAATGTCATTATATATTGCGCTTTTTGTCGCCTTTTCTTTTTTGAGACCAGTTAATACAAGCCGAGTACTGATAACTCTTCAAAAGCAGCTCTGCAAAAGTGGAACAGACAAGCGACGAAACTGCGCCTACAAAGCAAACCTACAAGCTGTGTACAGATGCGCTTCGTCTCTGTGGTTTCCTGCATGCCAGTACACGTTCTTTGTTCAGGTGCTTTCGAAGCGCAACAATATTTACAAGTATCATCGACGCAAGTTTCAATCAGCGAGTACTGGTTCTTGCTCTTTCAGCTCCAGGCTCGGCTTCCGTTCCCCCAGCAACTATGAGGAGAGTGAGTGTAAGTGAACCCGCGTTCTATCCACTACGCCAGCCGTCGGGAATCAAGCCTTCATCTCCGGCGCCATCAGAGCCCTTCGACGTGACGTCATCAAAGGCCGCGTCACCGTCTGTCCATACGGAAGCCCTCAGCGTGCCGCACGAAACGAAGCCTGAATCGGACACGATGGACTCGCCACTTCGAACAAACCCGCCACAAGAGGCGCCTGCGACGGCGCCTGCTGACGGCGCTCGAGAAACTAGTGGAACAGATGGACCAACGTCGGCAAATTAGACCACACATTGGCACACTTAGACAAGGACAGCTGTCATGCGTGCCACACTGCGATTGCGTTGTAAATAAATTCGCGTGAAACCCCCACCGAAAATAAAGTCATGGACATTTCGTATAGTCACGCTTTTGAGCCTACAATTTACGTAGCAGCTGGACGTGACAAACTGTAACGCTTCGCCATAAGCTTGCGCAAAAGGAGAACTGTGGCGAGGCGTGCCCCCCCTCCTCCGCTCCTAGTCTTCGAATGGTGCCGCCATTGTTTATTATGCAGCTTTTAAGGTCACGCAGGTTTTTTTTTTTTTAAATAAAGACGACCGAGAGGCATTTGAAGAAATCTCTTTTCAGAGTTTCTACCAAGCGTACATTTCTAAATTCCATAGGTTTTACAGATTTTGCCTATGTGATTTTCGATAAAATTCCCGGAGTGAAGCTTTTTTATTTTTTTTGTCAAGACAGGATAACACTATCACAAGATAAAGCCACATTCTAGTAATCACATTAAAAAATAAACCTGATATATTCTCATTAGAATACTTACCCCGATACAGCCAAGTCAGAAAAACGGGAAAGCTGCGTCGTAATATTAAAAATTCGTTAACTGAACGTAATTTCATACAAAGTATACGTGTCGAAGGATTCAGTACTGAAAATGCCGCGAGAACTCAACCAATGCATTTCTTTTCTTTTCTTTTTCGTCACACGAAAACAAAAACGATTTTCTGCATATTTATTCGTGCAATTGTATCTGTTCGTCTATTCATATACATGCAAACTAAAAAAATTCATGTGGGGTTTAAACCCCCCCCCCAACCTACCCTCCCCCCACCCTTGCCTAGCTGTGCCAGTGATTGCAGCCCACCACTACAAAAAAAAACGTGGCCGCTGCAACAAGCGAAGTGCCTGATCTTCAACAGAAACTTTGCGACCAGAGCACAACACATACGGTATGAGCCGTCTGCTAATCCTCTCTGTCGGTCGGATACCCTCATAGATCGAGGCTGGCCGATCGAGTCGCCCGCGCTGCTTAGCAAGAACAAGAACTCGGTTCCGTCACGTCCTGGCAAGCGGCCTTCTGCGAAAGCTGAGTGAGCACTCGGGGGTTTCGTCTAAGGGTCAGGCGGATCTAAATAATAGAGGTTGTTAGACCAATTACAGTTTGCTTTGCTAGCTGAGCTGATGTCCACCGACTCTCCAGGAGGTGGCCAGGGGCGGCCTCCGCCTTGGTCGGCCTCTCTTCCACATGATCAAATGCCACTTGAAGCGTTCTTCCGTGGTAGTGTAAACAGTATTCCTGTAGCTCTAGTGCCCCTGCATAGAGGATTCATTCGTCTTGCCAACCCTAAAGCGCTACAAGCTGAGCTCCAGTCGGCCACGCACCACTACCTTACACATTAGTGATATTGGGCAGTTTGGCAAAGGTGGGATAATTTGTAGATCGCTTACCAAGCTTATGTGCATGATCTTCTGAAATGCTCGACATCTGACATCGATGAAAGTGAATGCTTTCATACCGCCACACCTTGCATGCTACCAAGGGATTGTTCGCGGCGTAGATAATAGCGTAAGCCCAGAAGAGACGCTCGAGAAGCTTTCCCCCACTGGTGCGATAGCTATATACCAATGCAACAGAACAGTCGATAAACAACGGGTCTCCACTGAGTCGCTGATAGCCACATTTGCCGGTTTGCCATGTCCTTCAGAAATCAAAGTGTGGCCTTTGAGTTTTAGAGTAGACCCGCTTGCCTCACGTCTATTACAATTTCGCAACTGCTGGCGCTATGGCCATAGTATGGGAGGTTGCAAATCTGCTTTGCGTTGTTGTTTTTGTGGTGAAGGTCACTCCCCGGACGACTGCTCTGCTTAAGTCCTCAAGTGCTGCTTGTGTAGAGGTACACACAAGGCTGATAACCCTACATGCCCAGCTAGAAACCAAGAGATACAAGTCTTTGAGATAATGGACAAAAGGCGGTGCTCACGCAGGGGGGCTATTTCGGCGATAAAACAAAGAGGATATGGTTATGCTAGCGTAACTGCACGTAACTAGGCAATAGGTGATGCGAATATTTCGCAAGTGATCGCATAATCGGTCGAGAAAGCTATGGCCGAACTGGTAGAACGTGTCGTAGAGACTGTTCGAATGCCTTAGTGGGTTATAAGCGTCACAAATGGGGCTATTGCCACAAGTGGGTAGTGTCCCAACAGTATGTCACAGCCAAGAAAGAGTTCCCTCACAAGTAGACGATGTTCAGACGATGCACTCGAATGAGGGTCCTAGTTCCAGCTTGTCTGCAAATAGTGGTAGCTCTTCAGACTCACAAATCTACCATGCAGATTTACAGGAATGTACAAGCATGAATGTTGACCCACGTGCACAGAAACGAAGGGGACCTCTGCTAAACGTTTCCGATACCTGCACTAACTATAAATAAAAAAAAAAGTTCTACCTCAAGTCAAGGGTACAGCTTACATTTTGGAGGAGGCTGTAGCCTACAGTGCTTTTGTCACCGGAAGATAGAGTGCTGCAGTGGAACTGTCAATCTGTATTTGCTGTTTCTACTGATCTCAACGTTTTAATTTCTCAGATTCATCCAGATGTTATCATATTACAAGAAACTTAGTCATCTCGAGATAAATTACCGACAATTTCGGTTAGATTGTCCATCCAGAGGAGGTGGTTTAATAACTCTTCTGTCTAATAAATTCTGCCATAAAGCAAGGCTATGCTTTAAACTATTGTCTGCAGAAAATGAAATATTAGCAGCAATACCCAACTCTACCAGGAGGTCTCAAAATTTTCTCTGCTTAATGCATATTTTCCTTTGGGTGTGCTAAATACTCAGTAACTAGATTCGGTTCTTCTAAACTGTGGAAAAAAGGTTGTGCCAGCTGGAGATTTCAACTTTCATCATATTTCATGTGGATTTAGAACGGATCAGAATGGAAAACGTCTATGGGACTGGGCGGCATTGAACAATTTCACCTGTCACAACACTGGATCATCAACATTTTTACGGGGCCAGTCCCGATCGGTGCTAGACCTTACGTTTTCGGGTCCAGGACTTTCAGTGTTGTCCTGGGAGACGGTTGACACTGGTTCGATTAGCGACCACATTCCCGTGATATTTGAGATCCACGGGTCACAGTATAATGCACAGTGTCTTGTCCGTTCGATTATTGACCACAATAGGTTTAAAATGAATTCGCTGGCAATTTTTACATCTTTGGCTGAAAATCCAAGCAGCGCAGGTAATGTTTGCAATATTCTTGACTCTGCTCGTAAGAGGTCGGAGTTCAAGACACAAGAAAGGAAAGACCCTACAGCTAATATTTGGGGGAATGACGACTGCTCGAGGGACTACAAACGCCGGAAAGCAGCGTTGAAGCAAATCATGCACAATCAGTCTCCTAGTGAGTGGAACAACTACAAGTTTATTGCAGCGAGTTTCAAGCGTACTGACGCGAAAGCAAATGCTGACGTTCGCCATTTTGCATTCCTTTCAAAATCAAACGATAAAAGCGCATTGTTCCGGTATCTTAGATCTATCAAATTAATTTCACGTCCCTTAAATGCAGAATCGATAGTGCATACTACTCAAGAAACAGAAGATTCGCTATAGGTGCAATCTCCAGGGGTTTGGAGGCTAGATTGTCCACCTGCATTAATTCACCTCTTGTGAGGCAAGACACTCTCGAAAATACTGAAGACGTGTCATTGTCTTTCCTCTCGTCAGTTGTAGCACGTTTACCAGCGGCAGCACCAGGCACTGATGGTATCAATATGAAGTTGCTGAATATTTTCTTGGATGTTGCTCCAAATGTTTTACAGGATACGGCAAATTATTCTATAAAACACTCTTAGATTCCTTCTGTGTGGAAGGTAGCTAAAGTGATACCCCTGCTCAAATATAAAAACAAGGGACTTACTCTAGACAACATTCGACCGATATCGTTAACATCCAATTTTATAAAATTAATGGAGAGACTATTACATGCTCAGATAACTAAATTTGTTATTGTTCATAAATTATTAAATCCCTGTCAAATTGGTTTTAGAACTGTCTATCTGGTGTGCTCACGTCGATTTGGAGAGCAGAATCGAGCTAGCACGTCGATAGAAACAGTATGCAGCATTAGTTAGACTAGATATCTCTAAAGCCTATGATAGTGTCGAATACCCAATTTTATTAAGAATGAGAGAGATTGGCTGGCCTGACTTTTTTTATTGCGTGGGCGACTGAGTTCTAGCTGGACAGGGAGTTTTACTGTGTACTGGGTGGGATATCAGCAGAGAAATTCAGACAGGCACGAGGTGTTCCCAAAGGAGCCGTTTTGTACCCGCTACTATTTAATATCTTGCTTAGCTCCATTCCTCATCAAAGAGTGAACACGTATGTTTACGCGGATGACGTAGCATTCTTTACATCTGCGGATGACATACAATCACTTTATACCCTTTTACAAACATACTTATCTACCTAGGAAGCTTGGCTAGACAGCATTTGTTTAACTCTTAATGTACAGAAATGTGCAGTTCCAGGGTTCTCCCCGCAAGACAATGTAAATATGTCTCTCACTCCAACAAGCTTACATTCCCCAAGTGCAAACACTCAAGTACCTCGGAATGATCTATGACGGAAAGCTCCACTGGAGGATGTATATTGAACATACAGTGACCAAAGCGTCACGTGCGTTAGGCCTACTTAGAAGGATTAGTAACAGTCGATGGGGCATGCGGACAGACGCCTTACTAATGATTTACCGGATTTACATACGCCCTATATTGGAGTTTGGGTGTGATTCTCCGGCGTACCTGCATGTAAGATACGTCCCTTAGTTCTGATTGAGCGCGAAGCACTTCGCTGGTGCCTGGGGTCACCCAAGTTTGTAGCAAATTATGTTATATATAAGGAATCACGAATTCCTTCTTTACCTGTTATAGACTCAAATTATTAACGATTCAAACATTTTTAAGGGTCTATGACTCGCCGATTAGACGAAAAGAGTATATATTTATCAGTGATCCAGCTTTGTTTTTTAATATGACATGGCCTGGCTTTCATACCCCTTAGGGTATGAAAGCCAGGTCCAGAAGCGTTACCCAGAAGCTGTTGGACCCATTGCAGATAAGATTTAATGATATAATGCCTATGAGTGGCAGGTTCAGTGAATTAGCCATATTTTATGACGATATATTTCCTAACAATGCGAAATTACTACCTAGTAATCTTCTGAAAGGCACCTTTCAAGAGCACTTAAATCAAACTGGATTCTACGGTTGTCATAGCAACTGATGCTTCGCAGTGTGAAGAAAAGGCAGGGGTGGGAATTATTTCTGCACAACTAGACTGGTCGTTTTCAGTTAGGCTTCCTGATTACACCCAAATACTTTTGGCCAAGTTCTTAGCTGTTATATAAGCTCTACGTAAAATTCCTTTCACCATTACTTATATGGCTATAGTTACAGTTTTCTTACCGTTGTGTTCGGCACTAACTGCTTCAGCAGATTCGGAGATTCTAAGATTATGGCGATTACTTGTTCCTCATCATTTGCGAAACCTGCGATTGATTTGGGTGCCGGGACACAAAGGAATAATTGTACTCAACGAAGTTGCGGACTCTCTGGCGAAAGCTTCTCTGGCAGGTGCAGTTTTCTCTTTCCTTCCTGTTACGGCGTTTGTTGCTGCGGCAAGGTTCTGACAGTATGCATTATCTGTGTTTATTCCAAGTCTCAATTCATCACCAGACTTTCTGCACCTACAGTTCTCTTGGAGCAGGAAATTGTGTGCAGCAAGACGAACTGAAGTTGCAATAACCAGAATTCGTTGCAGAATTCCAACTCTAAATTTTAAATGCACAGAGCGGGTTTGGCCGTCTCCCCTTATTACTCATATTGCAACGAACTCGAAACTATCGAACACTTCTTATTGAGCTGCCCACGTTTTTTTCTTACACAGAAAACGTATCGAAATTATATTGCGGCAATGTGGTCTACCGGTTACGTCGGTTGTTCTGCTATCATTTTGGGCCTTCGCGCTGGGGCACTCGGACCGGAATATTTTCAAAGCAATTGAAAAGTTTATATGCGACTCGAATAGATTTGGTAGGTGTATTTTCTATTCAGCCTTCCTAGTCAAAAGGTCTTCAGTCTCTGGGATATTACACAGGATAGTGCGACTTAGAATTACAATTATTCATAATTAACGTTACATTGAAAAAATCATCTCAGAATTATTTTAAATCTTACTAAATATTAATCATAAATCCAGTATGTATGATCCGCCCTACTCATGGCCGATCCCCCAGGGTGGGTAGGTGCCAATGATCCAAGGACCATCATCATCATCATCAGACTGAAGCAACTACTTGCAAGATCCCAGCCTTGTAGGGAACATCCGCCTCCTGAACGATCGCAATCGTTTGTCTTATAACTGGGAGCTCTTTACATCTACTGGCCACCTCTGCAACTCGTGCTTGTTGCTTGTCACACAGCGTAGCAAAAGCAACAAGTCGGGAACTAACGCACGGCATGTGCTACAACGAATACAGAACTGATCTACGTAATCAGAAAGCACCTAAATAACAGCGCGCAATATGACTTGCCGTGGTTCACGGTTCCCGCATGCCATGCATCAGCAGGATGCTCTCCGACATGGTCGCGGACAACGTGGTGTGCTCTTTCTCGCAGCCACAGCCGCCGCGCGATTTGAAAAATATAGACGTGTGCGAATAGTGAAATTTACGCGAATAGCGATTTTCAAGCGAATAGTAACCCGGTAATCAAATAATTGCGAATCAAATTTACTATGACATTTTATGCAAAAAAAAACGCCATATTTGTGATGACCTAACTAACGTGCACAATATTTAAAAAAAAGACCTGTGCGAATGCCCCTTTTTGTTGTAGTAATTGGTCAACGGAGATGGAAACAACTTAAAATGGTAGCAAGGTCAGTAAGTAGTTGCAAGTAGCAGCAAGTAGTAGCAAGAACACAAGTGGCTAGCTGTAAAATATGTTACGTTTCAAAATTTACTATACTAGGCGAATAAAATTCAGTGCAAGAAGCTATTAAACGCAAAAAAATGATTAATCGAAGTGAAAGTAAAAAACTTAATTAGCCTTGAAGTGAGGCTTCGCGACAATGCAGATTTTCTTTGACTAGTTGTTTTCACTGCTTAGCGTTTCTGCACTGCAGTAAACCACTTTTACAAAGGGTGAGTGAATGAGTGAGTGAGTGAGTGAGTTAGTGAGTGAGTGAGATAACTTTATTATGGTCCAGTGCCGACGCTGAGGTTAGGGTCACATGCGGGCAAATATACAACTTTTCATTTTCTTCGAATACTTCAGAATTTTTAAAATCAAATTTTAATCAAAGCTAATTCGAATGCTGCAATATCCTGATATTCGCACAATGTGAACATTCACACAAGCCTAGAAAAATGCACTCATAGAATATCAAGCCAGCGTCACCAAGATTTTCGTTCATTCACAGCGAACTTATTTCCCTGAAGGGAGAACAATTTCTCTGAGTTATCATTGAGTTTATTCAGACTAACAGAAATCCCCGAGAATTCACGGTTTTCCCGGTCGGTAGACACCCATGCCCTTTCACATGTGCCCCTGAAAGTTTGGAACATAAAGGCTGCTCCGAGAACCACGTCTCAAGAGGCGACTTGTGTGTTGGTACACAATCCTAACAAATAGCTGCGTTAAAGCACCATGCATTCGTTTTCTGCTGTAGTACGTCGTGGAATCACGTCAAAGCTTCTACGTCTAAATCGACTAGACCGGGAGGGGGGGGGGGGTGATACTATCACGCTTGCTATCTACCAGTCGACATCGAAACAGACATACCTGCAAAGCTGCATCAATACTGACTGACTGCTAATTGCAATGCGATCAATGAGATAACACCGTGCCCATTGGCCATGTTGGGTGAATAATATAAATGGCGTACAGCGACTCCCTTTAATACAAATGGTCTCTTCAAACCGTCTTTTGGACAGCTCCACGTTTGAGCATGGGCCCTGGAATGTATAGAGTGCCATGTACACGGATTGCCTGCAACTTCTCACGAAAATGACAAAGTTCCCGAGTGATTTGTGGTGATGCCTGCTTTACGTCTTTGCTGAATAAATTACATACTGTACTCGCTATTTCGTGTGATCTTTCAGATTGATGCTTGCAATTTAACTTGAAAACCAGACTGCGGTATACTGAACTAAACCGAGAGAGGGAGTAGAAACCGTAAGACCATTGCACCGACTTGCACATGTGAAATACTGGCATAATATTGACATCTTGGACGTTAACGCAGTTTTATCACATTCGATGGACGGCGTCAGGCGTGGTTTTCCACTGTCGCACAACTTCATTTTCCGTGTATAAACGTGGCTCCGTATATTTGTGACCACCAAGGCGTTCTTAAATTCTTGAAATCGGATCCGTCACAAATGTAGTAAGATTTGTAAGTGCCTCCAGCCGCATACATCTAGGAACCAACATACATTTTCTTTTCAATAGGGCGTCTTCATAGATGCTCCTAAATGGTCCCGGTGTTGATGAAGGTTCCATGTTGGGCCTGTCATTAAGGCGAATTTTTTTTAAGTGGCTCATTAGACGCAAGCCTTGAAACATGTGACGTACGGTACGGAAACTTGCGTGCACATCAGAGCGTGATCTTCCATAACAAAAGTAAAAAAAAAAAGGTTCGAGAGAGAATCTAACCCAGGAACTAAAGCCAGGCTGTTAAAAAAAAAGGGTTCGAAACAGAATCTAACCCAGGAACCAAAGCCAGGCTGTAGTGAGAAGTACATCCTCGCTTCTTTTGCTTTTTTTTTTTTTGCTTTCATGGCGAAGCTTGTTTTCTATCGGACACGACCAATCGGGAGGTGTAGGGAGTGCTACGGTGTGAAACTTCGTCCCCTCCATTGGAAAAACCTGCATGAGCACGCCTATGCTCTGACGATAATTCGGGGGGATTTAACACCCCCAAACCACGATATGATTATGAAGGACGCCTAAGTGGAGGGTTCGGCAAATTTCGACGAACTATAGGATTCTTTAACGGGCGCCTGAATCTAAGCACACGGGCCTCATTGTCTCCTCTATGCGGCCGCAGCCGCCGGGATTCAAACCCGCGACCTGCGGTAAAAAGTCTAGCACCATAACTAGTAGGCCATTGTGACGGGTTAAGCCTATGCTCTCAACTTCTATATACATTTATAAGGCCACCATAATATGGCACATCCCCTCATAGTGACCGTGACTGGCGAACTGATTCCGAAAGACGGCAATAGAACTAAACGGCAGCCCACACAACCACGGTAAATGCTAGCACAGAGGAACTTCGATAGGTCAAACAAGTAAATATGTACTAGGCCGTTGTTCACAGTTCTTTGTAAAATATGCGCAAAAGAATAGGCCACATTGGTGTAATAGTTTTTGTGCTAAGATGATAGTTATAGCGCGAGAACAGAACGAACACACACGGACAAGAAGGACACGAAGGACACAAGCACTCGTGTCTTTCGTGTCCTTGTATCTGTGTGTTTGCTCTGTTCTCGCACTATAACTATCATCATGTCATACCAACTAGCCCAAGCTGCCACACTTTTAGAGCTAAGATTCGGCATTGACAGTCTCGCCACTGTGACTGCATTCTATTTTTCGCGCTTCACATGGCCTTTTCCTCCAAGCGAATCGGAAAGTTTTGTAAGTCAGAGGAAGATACGAGAACAGATATTGCAGTTAAAGTTTTGCGCCTTCTAAGCCTGACCGCAATAATAAAAGCGATGGAAGCACAGAAAATACGGGGCTTACAAGGAAAGCGTGGCTGCCACACCACTTAAAAAATATATATTTGGGTCTAAGTACCTGTACGAATTCAATTCGTTCAAATCAATTGCAGCCAGTACGTGAAAGTTTTGAGTGATTCAGATTGAGTAGGACCAGGAAAGAAGAGCGCAACGATAAAGATTCGATTTATCACATCGGCAATAATCGAGGAACGACAAAATTACTGCAACAGCCGGAGTCATAAACATGTGAGTGCATTCGGTGGTCGAACAGAACAAGACCCTCCTAGTGACGACGAAAATATTCCAACTCTAGCCTTTTCTCAGATTCTGAAGCGTAGGTTGCCACAATGCTTCTGCAAAGTTTGTTCAAGTGATCTTGAAGTAACCTATTGAAGACATTGCCAGAGAAGCTGCTGCGCGAATGTTGAAAAACACGTCAGCATACCCAAATCCATGACTCCTGAAGTTTAACGGCTGCTTCGTGCGATAACATCATTGACCTTTACATTCAAATGATCCAGTAGTTGTGTGTTAATCACCCGTTACGTCCGAGGCCATCAAACATTTTTGAAATTTTGTCTTACTGTCAGAGACAGCATAGCATGGCCCTCACGGAGATTCATGAATCCTTATTAATGCGTGAATTCTATTTATTATTAACCTTTCTTAGGAAAAAATTAGCAATTTCTTGTATATCTTGTCGCTTGCTACTAACATATGCAGCTCAAAACACAAGGGGAACATTTTGTGTTGCGATTAGGCTAGCGGGACACTGCTTCAAAGATGGGGCGCCGCAGAATATCACCGAAAATGCGCTTCTTAATATGGTATGGCATTTCAAAACGACGGACTCACTTTTAGTGGCGAGTGCAGTGCGAGAGGGACACCAGCTGATAACAATTAAGCAACGAAAGATAATTATGGTAACGAGATTTTCTCCACAATTTTTACCGTGACATGTCATCGACGTGTTAAGACAGGTCGATCATTTCGTCTCTTTAACTCAGGCAATCACGTCTAGAGACTGCAATTTGTTCGGCTATTAACACTACGGCTACGAGAAATCGTTTATTTATGTTTAATACAAGGCGAAATAACGCATGCATGTGATTATATACTTATATTTTCAGTGCCCACCGTTGTAACTGCCTTTTGCCTCAAATATTGTTCATTTGTATTTTTCTCTAAACAAGCGATATCTGCTGCAGTTATGAATGAGCCACTTCCTCTCTACTTGCTGTCGTTCACAGATATTTCCACCGATTTTCCACAGCTACAGTCGCGGTGTACCTGCAGCTCACATTTGAACTTCTCGAAGCGTCACAAGACAGCGTGAGTATAGTACCAACTTTTGATTGATAACCTTGAATGAACTCGCAGTTGCCCGCGAATAATGTAAAAATCTGCAGTTATAAAACAGAGCTAATCTTCTTCCCCACAGAATAGACCACGCGGCTGACACGTGTCCTCAGGCACCAGTAAAAAATGATTGACGGTCGTCTCTATATCCACCGTCTGCCCAGACAATAAGAATATAGCTCTGATATGCAGCATTTAATAACTTCAATCACCTTCGGAGCAATGTTACCACACCAAAATCTCAACAAAAAAAAAATATCTGCTGCACAATAGTTACATAGACGCCTTTCCCGGTTGTCTGATTTACACTCCCCCTTTTCACGGAGCAAATTGAAGTTACCACCTAATAACAAGTCTAAATTTTCGCCAATGAAAGTTAGAGAGTCTGACCTCACGGGAATTCAAAAAAAGTTCTCTAAGCATACGTGGTAGGACGTTCTAGCGGAAAAAACTCATGAAATACCAGCCTCTGCAGTGCTGGTATTTGTGATCGATTATGTAAACAAAAAATTTGCGGGACTATACCTCAATTTTTTTTTTTTCTGAATCGCTCCTCGATCTCGATAAAGATGGGAACTCGGGCGCTTAAATCTGCAGAACACAGTAGTGAATAATCGTTTTATCTTTTATGACTGGTGTTACGAGACTATAGATAAGTGCAAGTATAGTGTCCCCCTCTACTTTTGTTCCATTCCGCCCCAGCCTTTTACCCTAGCATAAGGTTGCCGGCCGGTCAAAGCACTGGCCAACTTCTCTATCAATACATTGTTGCTCACTTGCAACTTCCACATAATGCTGACATCAAACGCCTACCCAAGCAGCATCTGAGGTCGCTGGTTTTGATGAGAATTCTTGCGGGCGGCATCTCCCAATACTTTCAGTTACGGAACAAGAATAAATGACACAACACAATGATGGCTTATATGCCTTCTCAGAGATACTACATTTCTCGGATAAATTATGATAGACTACAAGCGCTGTGACAATGTGGAGGCGTCATGTAAAGGAGAATTCCGAACCTTGTATGTCACTGATGTATATTTTTTCGTGTTTCAAGATTGATGACTTGCATGTACCTCAGAAGTGGTCACGCGAAGACGCAGACAGCTTTTATAGTATGAATTGACTAACAAGTGAAGTCGGATTTATTTTTTCTTTGTCCAATTGATGCTTGAACACAACGGAGTTTTCGATTCATCGCGCAAGTAGCCTTGTATAAGGCAACAAAGATCGAACCATGACAACGTAATATGGCTGAATATATTGAATATGGGATCGTCCCTATCGATTCATAGAAATATTTCACAGAAAACAATGTTACAAAACCGTACGGTTTTTCTTTATTTTCACAACTCCTCAAGCCAACGATCGTGGGGATTTGTTCCGATATAAAGCAAGAAAAGAGGCCCTTCACCCACTAAAATAATATTTTTACTTCTTAAAAGATAAATTTAAAACTGAAGCTAGCCAATAGTTTACTTCAAGTATCCAGAGACGTTATCCTTACAGTGTGGATCCAAATTTCAACAGCTATCGTTTCACGAGTGAGTAAATGACGATTTGGGCCACGTTTGGGGACATTTCCAAGCTTACCGACATCATGGAAAAAAAAAAAAAAACTGCTCGAGCGTTGGTCGATCAAGTGACCCTATTAGAAGTCAGTAGAGATAAAGAGAGTAATCTTTCCCTTGCGAATAGCATCTTATACTGACGCTGACACGACGAAATAAATTCCAACCTCCATGTATGTGGCCCTCCTAAGACATAGCACAATAAATAGAACTCGATCGCTTACAAATTTGTTTTTATTGTTGGGCTTTCTTATATTGGGCAACTGCGTTCACTCTTTTTTTTTTTTCGTGAACGGCATACGTACCTCAGTTACGTTGTTGACTCATCTTGCTATATTTCAGCCTGCACAACCTAAGATGAAGCCTACAACCTCAGATAAGCGAGTGCGCACACAACCTGCGCCATCCGTTATCGCCCGCACTACGTGCCTCTCCTCCAATGCACATGCCGCGCCGCTATCGGCGGCGACTCGGCGCTGATAATGATCTTCTCATCACCGGGGGAGATACATCCTGCATACAGAAAAATGTGCAAATCTGGAACATGGTCGCTATCAACGCTGTGTACGAACAGTTGCGCTGCTTTGTACAAGAGATTTTCAATACGCGAAGTTTCCAAGTAGACAAGGTCTCGAACACAAGGAAACGTACAAAACCAAGCGCGAGATAAACTATTTAAAGTTTACTGCTCTATCCGAAATGCTACAAAACACGCAGCGTTTCAGTGTCATTTACGTTTAAATGTGCGCCGCGAAGACATTTCAGTGCGCTAGTTGAAGTTTTCCAAAGAAATTTTACTTTTAACACACTAACAATAGCGATAACTGAAAATAAACTTACCATGATTTCGTCGTCACGGTGGAACCTGCCGGAGGGAGCCGATAAAGCCGCCGTATCGGAAATGAAACTGGCCCATATTAAAAGACTGCCTCATTTCAAGTGACGCCTCCGTGATGCTCGCTTCTGAGATCCGGCTTCCCACGGCTCAAAAGGACACATTGGACCAGCGTCAACGGGCAGCGCCGAAGCGGTCTCTCCATCTTGCCAGCCTTCGACAGCAGCGCAGACCTGCTTACCGACGATCCCACGTCGACGCCGCAGCGTCCTACGTGTCGCGGCCTTTAATACTGTTCCCGCGCTGTTCTAGAAGCATCCAAAACGTCATCTGAAGTCTCCGACCAATCGGAGAGAAGCGGCCAGTTTCCGCAGTGGTGCGAGCACTCCCATTGGCTCTCGCGCTTTCGAATGTTCCAGAATGATCTCCGATGTTCTCTGCGAGCTTCCTAGCCTTGTTTGAGATGTTTACAAAGCCTTCGGAAGTAGAACAGCGAAAGCGCATCACTCGCTGAATATCTGTGCGTTGTGGCTTAGTAATGCCGTTTGCCTACGCTCCGCGCGAGCTAGTTTATAACAAAACACACGCCGCCTTTCTTGTTTCAGGTCGGTTTCAACCACTAAAGCCGGTCGTGGTTTCAACGAACAATATTAGACCGGATGTAGTTATTGCTACGTTCAACAGATGGCGCGCTATGTCCAGCCGCATGGAGGAAGAAACTGTAAAACTACTACTGGAATCACAAAAAATTACACAGCGAACAATCTCAGGAGTCATAAGACTATGTAGACTCGGGCTTTTGTGACGTTCAGAGCGCACTTTTTGAATTTGGGCACCATGCGTGGGAAACAATGAGTCGGGATGGGTGTTCATTACGAATATTCCTCGAAGCGACAGGTTTAACTGACAAGCATAGTGCCCCAACTGCAAGACAAACAACACAAACATTTCAAGCTCGTAATTTTGGTGACATTGTTCCATTAACACAAATGCTCCTCAGTGTAGCCTGCACTAGCTTGGACTTATGCCAATGTCACTACATGTTTCTCAGAATGTTTGTGGTGGCTGACGAGAGCTGGAGCCCAGCTATGTTTGGCCGGTTGACTTTGTCACTTTCTCGTGTTTTTCACTGGGAGATTCAGAGCGACCGCCGAAATCCCGGAGCGAGCACTCGGATCGCACGAAGCCACCTCTGCCAGTGAAACACGAGAATGCTCCGTGAGAGGTGCCCCGGAAGTTGATTATGCATACGTCACGCAAACCGGTTCCGGAAACAGTTTCTTTTTCCGCTCTCTTCGTTTCCTTGGCAACTTTGGCCGCCACTGCAGGGCGCGCATTTCGACCACGCAGTTAAAGCTTTGTAGAACACTTTAACGCAGTCGCGAACAGCAGTTGTGTAGCAAGTATGGACGAGCACGCGGAATTGACACCGGCTGTGCGTCGGCTGTTGCTGGGCGTTTTCAGAAACAGCGGCAACGATCTGAACGGTAAGTGCGACGTACTTGACGCTGATAATAAACTCTGCACGGAATGCTAACTTTGATAGCTCCGCATGAAGACTGGTCAGATAATTGTAAAGCATGCGGGTACACGTGGTAACGGCCGCAATCGGCGCTCGCAAAAATACGGCATGTTGTGAGCAGGCTTTTTTTTTTAATCAGAGCAGTTGCTTACCCAACACCTTACAGTCCTACTATTTAGAATATCACAAGCGCCGGAATTTTCGCAGCGCTCACCAAGCTGCTGTATTACCTTTAATAAAAATGCATGGCGATCTCTGTATTCGCGCATGAATACATGCATGAAAAATTTACTAGAGAAGTAACGTTTTCTTGGTGATTCTTGACCTCTACTCTTTTGGTGTTAACCCGCAAATGTCTTTTCTTTTTCTCTATTTGAAGGTGCTACACAGTGTGACGCCACCGACGCTTTGTCACATACACAGGGCGCATTTTTAGGAAATGGTAAATTGGTCTACATGTGTCTCTGTAGAACTAGTTTTGTATACAGTCGTCTATATATGTAGAGGACAATGCCTTGACGAGCAACGTGTAAGGACTACTTGAAGAAAATTGTGTACCTGCTTAAAATTAACACATATTAACATACTACAATGCTTTTCAATTATCAAACACAGATTCTGCAGCGTCTACTGGTGCGTCACCAAGTCGGGCTTGTCAGCCAGGGACTCCTGCACGTGGTAAGCATGCATACACAAACATGCTAGTGGCATTAGGATGAAGATAGGTCCAGCAGATTGCAAACCCTCTCAAAAAAACCACGAATTACGCAAAACCATTTAATGGCTTCTTGCTCACGCTTCTCAATATTGGGTGCTTAAATAATAAAATTGAATTCAACGAATAGTCAGCTGCACGAAGAGGCCCCATATTTATTATGCAGTGTTTTCAAATTTACTCTCTAAGAAAATTATGCTGTGAATAAGTTATGTATAGTAATATTATGAATTTGCATGATTGTCTGTTCTGATATGCAAAGCGATCCCCACAGCACCCAATATTTGCTGTGCCAAAACAGTGTGACAGTACTAATGCTTTACAGTAAGTGTTCTATGGCTCAGAGAGCATATAGCTTCGTGCCCTGTATCAAAAAAGTCTATTAATGCCAGTTTATATGTATTTTATGTGTGTATAATGCATATTTCAGCTGCAGGGTGTGAGTGGACGAGTGGCGAGACGAAGCTGCTGCTGGACCTCTACGCCTCATATTTCCCTCAAGTTGGCCCTCTGAAAAAATTTCGCAACAAAAAGGCCATGTTTGAAAAAATTGCAACAGACATTAATAATAAACTGGGTGTAATGAGAACTGGTGAGCAGTGCTGCTCTCGGTACAAAACCGTACTGAAAAGAAAAAATGTGGCAGCTGGGAAAAATAATACGTCTGGCTGTTCCCCACAAGAAGTCCCCTACGAGGCCGAGCTTGAAAAAATCAAGTGGCTGGACGACAGCTTGGAACCAGAAGTGGTACGCGACGCAAGTGGAGTGGTATCAAAAAAGACATGTCCACAGTCATCCACCGAGTCTGTTCCACTTGCTGGTTCAAGCTCGTCAACGTCACACTCTCCATCCAGCTCCGTTGGGCAGGACGACACTCCTGATTCAAAAAGAAAACGCCCGAATTCAGCACGCGAGCTCCACCTGCAAACCTTCTTTGAAAAAATGAAGGAGTTAGATGAACGGCGAGCAGAGCGAAAGGCTGAAAGAGACAGCAAGAGGGAAGAGCGACGACTTGCTAAAACACAGCGACGAGAAGAAATGCACAAAGAAAAGATGAATCTTCTCCGTGAAATTTTCAACTTGAAGAAAAATGAATAAAATGTGAAAAGCATGTTTATTGTAAGCATTGTACACATGTGCACGTTGGCAGGCGCATTGATAACAGATTGACAATGTTTGTTGTTGAGGTGAAATAAGGGTTCCAGGGCCCTTTTACAAGACAAAGTTGCAATGATCATTATAATTTCACGCCGTTTTGATGGTAAGAAAAGCTGAACAAAGACTAAGAAATGCAGAACGTTTGTCCATGCAAATTTTCATCAGGCAAATGAAATGTTAATGCACAAGCAATAACCAAATTGCATGACAAAGAAGCCATTTCTCACAGCAGCAGTCACCATGCCTAAAGGACCCCTGACAAATTTTTGTTTTGACTTGAATGCTTTAATTAAGAGCATTGTGTCCGGTAGTCCCCAAACTTTGATCATAAATATTGCAATGTACTGTGTAATTAATGCAAGAATGGCTCCTTGTGACTAATTTTGGCATCACTGTAAAACTACTACTGGAATCACAAAAAATTACACAGCGAACAATCTCAGGAGTCATAAGACTATGTAGACTCGGGCTTTTGTGACGTTCAGAGCGCACTTTTGAATTTGGGCACCATGCGTGGGAAACAATGAGTCGGGATGGGTGTTCATTACGAATATTCCTCGAAGCGACAGGTTTAACTGACAAGCATAGTGCCCCAACTGCAAGACAAACAACACAAACATTTCAAGCTCGTAATTTTGGTGACATTGTTCCATTAACACAAATGCTCCTCAGTGTAGCCTGCACTAGCTTGGACTTATGCCAATGTCACTACATGTTTCTCAGAATGTTTGTGGTGGCTGACGAGAGCTGGAGCCCAGCTATGTTTGGCCGGTTGACTTTGTCACTTTCTCGTGTCTCACCAGCACGAAGAGTGCAGTTACTATCAATATCACCAGCTATCTTCAGCTGCAGTAGCCATACCGACCAACACGCTGCGGCGTTAGCACTAGTCAGCAATAAGCATGCTGATGGCTTCGCATAGGAAACAATTACACTGATCCAGTCAGATTCCTGCAAACATCTTGGGTTGACTCACGCTATGTGGAAGCTGCTACGTGTCACAAAGCTAAGAAACAAAAAAATCAGGCTGCGCCCTAGCAAGATGAGTCACTACAACACAGTGCGGCATGCATTTTAGCTGGTTAGTACAGTGTTTCCTGTAGAAAACAGTGCTAAAGGATGGGACAAAGCAGGGACACAACCATGGCACAGACACAACCATGGCACTGACTAACAGCCAAATGTGTCTTATTCTTCCAGTCTAGGTATATACACTCCACCACTAATCTGAAGGGTGAGAAAAAGCAAAAAAAAGACACACACAAATGTTGGCTGACTCAGGAGGAAAGAAATGCTCAATAAGACAGGAGAGGTAACTCCTTCAGAGAGAGGGAAATATAAGGGAAACTGATGCATGTTTCGCCGCCGTTGTAAATGATACGCTTCAGAAATGAGGGGCATGCATTTATCATGATTCTATTTTTTTTTTGTTTCCTTGAGATTGTGGTAAAGTATATATACGCGGATTAGAAGAATAAAACGAATTTGCTTGTTAGTCAGCGCCGTAGTTTGTGTCCTTGCTTCGTCCCGTCTTTTAGTGTTATTTTCTGCTAGAAATCTCTACAACACGAAACAAAATTTACAACACCTTAACGTTTCTTGTTTTGTGTACACGTAGGCAGTCCTAACTTTAAATCAAATGCGCATCGCTTGCATTAAGCGCTCACGCTTCTCCTCGCCTTGGCGACGCAGTGCATCTTCAGTTGATGCAAGCGGGCCATTGTTGGGGGGAACATCATCCGGTTGTGCCTCCCATTCCCACGGTGCATGTTCATCATCGATGTACGGCGGCACATCCACATCACCACAATTAATGCACATATTGTGCAAAACACAACAAGCTATAATGAACTTGTTCATTTTGTCTACAAACAGAAAGTCCAGGTGCAGCAGCTGGCGGAACCTGGCCTTGAGGTCTCCAAAGGCATTCTCAATCTTCACTCTCGTTGCCGAAAAGTGATAATTGAAGGCGCGCTGCCTCGCGTCAAGGTGACCATAATTCCTGAATGGGGTTATGAGGTAATCTCGAAGCGGGTAGGCAGCGTCCCCGAGAACGTGGTACTTCCCGGAACAGCACACATGCGGCAACTTTGAAGAAAGCCTCGATGTCCTGAAGATTCTCGAATCGTGAATCTTGCTGGGGTGTCCAGTAGTCACATCGAGAAACTTCTTTTTGTGATCACACAGAGCTTGCAGTGTCAGTGACGGATAACTGTGCCTGTTCACATAGGTTGAACGCACTTTTTTTGCAGGGCAGCGGATGCTTATGTAGGATCCGTCAATGCAACCGATCGTGTTGGGCACTCCTGACACCTGTGACAGTGAGAGAAAAAGAACACACCTGTAGTGAACTTCTTGAAGTAAATAATCTTAACACTTGATGCAGTAGTTTTGTTGGTCTTAGCGGAGTTAACTTTAGGTGACACAAGTCTTTTACATGCCAGAACTATGGAATCATTGTACGGAACACCACAGCAAAAGGCATTAGAAATTTTAAGTGCCAGGGGTCCCTTTCAGGGTGTCTACCAATTTCATATTTCTAAATTCCTTGAATTTCCCAGGTTTTCCATCATGATTCAAAGCAAATTCCATGACTGCCACGTTTGCATGGAAAACACTGTACACTGCAAACAAACCCGAGTAGAAAAAAAAAACCGGGCGCTCTATAAAGGTAAACATAATTACCAGACGCACTCAAAATGTTCTCAGGGCATGCGACAATTGTGAAAAAACATGTAAATCTGGCCAAAATAAAACCCCTGAGCTAGGCAGTGAGCAAGTCAGCTGTTTGATGTTCCGAAGAACCAGGAAGAAAACACACAAGTTAAGAGTAACCGCAGATGAAGTTTGAAGGTGTCTGCGATCGTTTGACATCGCAGTCAAAGCTGCTGAGAAACTTAGAAGTGGTGCCATTTGGTGGCATTCGTGTAAAATGAAAACACAGGAGCCTGGCCGGTTCTGCCACTGGAGTAAAATCTATTTTACTATAATGGCTGTAGCCCACGCCGGTTAGGATGTGGATTGGATTTAATTAGATCGACCTGAACTACTGTATTTACTGACTCACCTATTTATATGTAGATTAGATTAGAACTGATTCGACCTAGATTGATGTATTTACTATTGATTTGTGCCGCCGCCTAATTTGCACACCTCTAAAGTATACTTTTCAACAAAAAAAGTAAATAACTACTACTCGCATATTCTATGTATCTTGCCTTGACAACGAGTAACGACAACGTTGCAAGAACATAGCCATACTGCAAAATGTTTTTTTTTTTTACGACAAGCACATGCATTTATCTGGGCTGTCATACTTGAAGTGAAATGAAAGCTGGGGTCAACGTTTAAAGTGCTGACATTTGAATATGTGGTGGTGAGAATGAATTTGTCAAGGTGGAACAGTTTCCTTGATTCTATAGATGAATCATGAATGTCCGCATGTTACCTTGATTTACGTACTCTGCTGTAGACGTGACACTGAAAAATAATTGCAGATTTATTTACACAATCTCACAAAACTGAAATGAAAAATTTAGCTGAAGTTACCCAAGTTCTACCCTTGAAACACGAGCTACCAGCATAAGTGTGTAGCTGAAGACGTTTGGTGTTGCACCACCAATAATAATAATAATAATAATAATAATAATAATAATATTATTATTATTATTATTATTATATTATTATTATTATTATTATTATTATTATTATTATTATTAAAAGACATGAGTAGCCCAGCAAGCTTCAGCTGATAGCAGTTCTAGCCTAGAAAAACCAGACGGCCTTCAAGCCGGGCCGAAATCGTGGCATAGACAAAACATGCATAAATCTACAGACGTGAGTCAGATATGCCGTGTGATATGTAGAAGCAACAGGCACCAAAAGAGTGGATATACCAACATGGATGTTAAAGAATGCTTTAGCCAATGTGAAGGACAAGTTGCCGAGCAGAAATTTCCTTAGTCTAGTTTATGCCATAGTCTGACATAATTGTGACCAGTACATCGGTGAAACTGGTAAAAGTTAAACAACACAAATATGATACCACAAAACGAGGCGTGGCCTCGACTGCCCTCCCTGAACACACGGAATCACAGACCACCAAATAGACTTGTAAAACTCTCGAATCCAGATACAGACAACTGTACATACGCTGCACAGGAGTGATGGGAGGCTTCTGACAATGTACTCTCTCTGCTTACGTCACGTATTTAGGCGTACTGAAGTACACTGTGCCTTTTTCATGACTTTTAAACAAGGCTCTCTCCCATATGAGGTACTGAAATGTCAGTAAACTTTGTGTTCTATGGGTCCCTTTCGCGTTTACACTCAGAAGCAAGAGTTATGCACTGTCCTTTTTTTTTTTTCACACACCTTCCAGCAGCCCACTGTAGTTGCAGCTGAGAGACTTTTTAAGCTTTGATGAATGGCGATGCTTATTTTTGTGACGGTCCCACAGAACTGCTGTCAGTTTTCATGACCTGGCCTGGTTTTTTTTGAAATTCCCTGACTTTTCCACGTTGGCAGACACCCTGCTTTTATGTGCACTGTAAATGAACAATACATGTTTCTCTAGCATTTCTCATTTGATAGTGAGACTGCTTGACAATAACCCCATCTTTCAAGCGCAACTTAGTACCACATCCCCTGTGCCCCAACGGCAGCTTAACCTGCTACAATCAATGTATTATGTGACTATTCTCTAAAGTAAGCTTCAATTAGACAACTCATTTGTTGTGTTTGCCATGGAACAGTGAAATACCTAAAATTCTTACTTGTTCGAAGTCCGCTGACAGCTGATCAAGATCTCCTGGAAATGATATTACCTCTTCGGCTATATCAAGGAAATATTCGAGCGTGCGCTCCACGACTCTAAATGCTGTCGCAGTTGCCATGCCAAAGCGTCCAGCAACGTCCCTCAGGCACGCCTTGTTTGCAGCAAACCTGACACAGCAAACACACATTATGGAAGAAAGTGATCAAGTAAAGCCTGCTTTGTGAAATAAAGGCATGAAATATTTGCATCAAAATTAGCAGCCGTAAGAAAAGTAGAAGCTCTTAACACTGTTCTCTCTGGCTGTGCAGTTGCAAGCGGTCATATTTCATTGGTTTCCATTGCATCACACTTAGCAACTTTCAAGGACAAAAAGCACAAGCGGCGTAGCCACGGGAAGGCTACTAGGGAGATTTAACGCCGCCGAAATTGTTAAATTTCACATGTGTATATTCTCTACACACGCGCACATAAACACACGAACAAAAATTTATAATGGTTGGACTCCCCGTCAAAATTCTGCGCACGCAACGAAAAAACGTACTTCTACGCCGAAGCACTTGAAAGCATTAAGATTATACACACTGGTAGGCATGACTTTTAAAACAGCGTGCAGACTTACCACAGAAAGACCAGAATGTGCTCTTCCGCGGTTTTCGAGGGGGACCCACCACGATCACTGCATGGGTAGTGACGCGAGCCTTCAAAACCACGGATCAACGTTTCCGCGACACGCCTCGACACCCTGAAGTCTTGACGGAACTGCAGAGAAGGAAATGATAAAAAGATGAAATTAGGTTCATGTAGTATTATGAAAAGAGGGAGCTCCGCGCTTACCTGCTCGTCTGTGTACAGCCGCGCAACGTTCTCGATGAACCCCAAAATTTTGGGACGTTCGCGGTGGGACTCCGAAAAAGTTTCCCGAAAGAAGGCTTCGCATAGCGCTTGTCTTTCCTCGAAGTCTTCGTCGTCTGAGCTGGACGAGCTGCTGCTTGAAGTGCTTTCGTCGCTAGACAGAAGTTCCGCCAAGGCAGCGAACGCAGCCATTTTGCAAAACTCAGCAACGTACAACGACGGAAGTGACGTATGCTGCTCGTCGTGTTTCCGCCCGAATCTGCGACTTGTCGGCGGAGCAGTGCGAGCAATCCGCCTCGGAGCGAGCTGCTCTGAAACTACCAGTGAAAAGCGCGGATCCACTCTGAATCTACCAGTGAAATGCGGTTTCGTCGCCACGGAGCAAAAAACCTGCTCCGAATCTACCAGTGAAAAACAGCAAGTGTGGGTTGTGGGGGAGAGTGGTCGCCGAGTGCGCAGCGAAGCGTGAGGAGGTTTCCGCCAGGTCTTCGGCATTCGAGATGTTTCTAGAAATGCGTCGAAGCAAAACAGATCGCACGTGCGCATTAGTCATACAAAGGTTACGCTCTCGAAGGACGGCCGACTATGATACGCCGACTCATAGGCTGGTTCTGGCGCAATACGCGGCAATGCGCGTTACAATAAATACGCGCTCCGCGCGGAACATCTCACTTTACGAGCACATCTTTCGACGCGAAAGTTGTCTCTCCCGCGCCTTGTTTTTTGGATCACCTTTCTGCTGTAGCAAGTCGGCTCAGAAATGCTGCTTTATCCAGTGGTGCCGAGTTTGGCCGATGTGATCGCTTTCGCCGAGGCCAACCCATGGGTGATGGATGGCTTGCCTCCCGTGACTGCACCGCTTATTGATCAGTTCTTGAGCGAGGTGTTTGCGCCCTTCGAGCCACAAAAAGCTGGGCCGTGTGCTCCTGATGAGGCGAACTGTCCACCGCCCGGCGAAGACAAGGTCTTGGTTGAAGACAAGGCTGACATAGAGGATGCGCTGCCCAACGTACACAGCAACGACTCGAATGAGGCCTCAGGTGCCTGCGCGGCAAGTTGTGATGACAAGCATCGCTCATTACCGGAGTTCTCCCGCTCATTTGACGTTGCGGGCTTCGTCGCCGGGGAGATAACCGTGAAGACTGTGGGTAACTGCGTCGAAGTCCACGCCGGTCACCTAGAGAAGCCCTCGCCGGAAGAACAGGGAGACTACGTCCGCCGGGAGTACACCCATCGCTTCACGCTGCCAGACGACGTGCGACAAGATTCGATTACATCTGTTCTGACCGAGGAAGGAACGCTGGTGGTGCGAGCCCTGAGGAATGGTGTCGCCTGCGCCGACGAAGCCAGTGGCAGAAGTACTGTCAGTTAATGTCGAGGCATGAATTCAGCCTCGCTAATGCGGAAACTGCTGTCCGGCTCAAGGAGCTACAACACTGTTGGAGATGACCACCCAGACCACATTTGTGAAAAAAACTATCGCGGTTGACTGAGCAAACTGTTCATCACTACCCATGTTATTGAAGCCATGGCACCACATGTATAGGACGCCGACAGCCTAAATGCCGAAACTATACGTTTTGCGTACTTGCTAGCTAGTATCGTGGTTCATAAATGATCTCTGTGTGTATTAAATATTTTGTGTAGTATTTCGGCTTATGCATGTATGTAGATATGTACATGTTTGATGCTGTTTGAAAAGGCTTCAGGTTGGGGAGATAAACTGCTTCTATCAGGCCCGGAGAATGATAGTAGGTTACTGAATGATTGAAATAAAAGCAATAAGACGAATCAATGGAAAATGGCTTGAGTGATTCACTGACGCACCGCAATGAACCAGGATGAACCAGACGCTGGCCAATGAAATAAGCTTTAGAAATGACCGTCGGACACTGCCTGAACGTCAGCTTTTCGCGTGAAATTGATTTGCGCTAATCAAAGCTATCTCTCGCTCTCTCTCTCTCTCTCTCTCTTGAGAAGCAGTCCAGACATTGAAATAAGCTTGAGTCACGTTCGTATGCCAACGTGAGTCAGCTCTAAATAGCAGCCGAATGTCAAGCGACTTCAACGCGCAGTTTGACTATCTTTCCACTTATTTCGTTTACCTTCCTTTTTTTTTTCTACAGCGTTTTTCGTACTTTGGAGTAATGAAACGCTTAGTTCTCATCAATTATTCGATTTGTAATAACTGTGGCGAATGCAAATGTTCACTAAATAAGCATTTTAGGTCCCCTCTTGCAATCGTGTTAGAAAATGCTTGGCTATATAGATGGTTTCAACATCGCAAGCGTTGTACCCCTAAAAACTTCCGGTCCCCTCATAACTACCTCCTAACGTAAAAATTGACACCACGTTTTCAAGCTTTTTTTTCAAGAGTAAGGAAAATATCTCTGTAGTTTTTCAGTTAAAACGTACGTAAAGTTCAAGAGAATATCCTGTAATTTTTATGTAGCTCAAAAAGACATTTATTTGAAAATATTGTGACAAATAAGCGAAGCAAACTGCAGAAAATTAGCGGGTTATTTTATAAAGCTCTGCTTGCCCACCGATGCTATAAGGTACATTGGCGGACGAAACCGGACGTGATCAAGGAGTTGTGTTCGTAAAGAGTGAAAGGGTCTATACTGTTGCTTCAATACGCCTCTGACTGCAACACTTGCACCGAATTGCGACTGTGGGAAGTAACATGTTTCAAGGAGCGACTATTGCCAGAATTGGTACACGCTCCACGTAACCAAAGCACTCGAGCTTGCTCAGTTCAGATAGTATTACAGTTTGCTTAATATCACGCACTCGATAGGTAGCGGGTAATTTTATACATATCCCTGCATCAACTGATAACACTGCGTAGGGCCTGTGCACAGGCGCCTTTGAGAATAACATTTTGCTGTGTGCAGCTGTATTTCGATCTACGTTTCTACACATGCATGTGGACGAATTCGAATCGTACGGTATGTCGTGCGCCGATGTTGCAAGAATGTCCCGTGCATTACTACATGTTAACTGGACCTATTGATTTGCATATGGATGGCAGCGTGTGTAGTGAATAACGAAGGAGGAGGAATATTTTCTATATTCAAAGAGAACATGTCATCGGCCTTTTTCTTTTTTTTCAAAGACAAGACTGACAGCATATATCCAGTATGGTAATATTAGGCAATATTATTACCATAATCACTATCAGTGCCCGTACATGATACGTGGGTACTTGTTCATCGTGGGGTAAGTCTCACTCGTGTACCTGTGCAGCGCCAAGTACAGGTCATGGCATACGCAACTATAGGCTTCCTGTGCAGACTAAGATATGCAATGGACGTCAATGAACAGATAGATGCTTCGCGAATCACACAATATGTGAAAGAGAAAGTATCACGTGACCTCACTCTCACTCTTTGTGTACCTTTACAGTTGGTGTGAAGTGTAGGATGCTATTAAACGAATAGCGGTTGACAATGGAACTACGCCATTGTCCTCGATCTAGTTATCCAACGCTCTTCCGACACCCTGTTTCTTCAGCTTTCGTTCATAGTTTTGCTGTTGTTAACAAACCTGTGTCATTGTCAAATCATTTTGTACATGTTTATCAAAAACAATGTGGACGATTATGCGTCAAATTTTTATTAAATATTTGACCTGCTGTTCCATTGACGTCTCGTAATTTTTCTGATACGTTCTCCACGCGCTTTCGTTGCTTGTTATCGTGTTGAAAATCTGCCCTAACTCAGCATAATGATTCTCACTCCCTCTTAGCTTGCTTGTGCATCTAACTGCAAAATATGTGAATTTTTGTGTGGTCCAACCTCCCAGACATATAAAATAGACATCTAAAACAAGCCTACTATAGTTCGCAATATGTCGTGGTCAGGTATCATTTCATCCAGGATTTTGGAGTATTGAGAAAATTATAAACAATATGTCATTTATTTTTCATCAAGACATTGAGGGAGGCTGGAAGAAAAAAACTAAGAGACAGCTTGACTAGCTCCTGCCCCCCGAAAGTACACCTTGCCGATTATACATCCATGCAAACGAACAGGCTTATCGACAGTGCAAAACAGACAACAAGGGAGAAAATACGAAACAACGGAGAAACAGAATTATGAGCAACAATGCAGGGTAATTCAACTGATTGATTGATTGATTTGTGGGGTTTAACGCCCCAAAACCACCATATGATTATGAGAGACGCCGTAGTGGAGTGCTCCAGAAATTTCGACCACCTGGGGTTCTGTAACGTGCACCGAAATCTGAGCACAAGGGCCTACAACACTTCCGCCTCCATCGGAAATGCAGCCGCCGCAGCCGAGATTCGAACCTACGACTTTCGGGTCAGCGGCCCAGCGCTGCAATTATTACTAAGTAATTATTACTAAGGCCAGATTTCAACAACTTGCTGTTCAAAATTAAATTTCAGAGCATTGGGAATATATCTGAAATATACTCAGAAAACTGGGAGCTCTAGCTATAGCTCACAGCTAGAGTGACCTACTCACAGCCTACCGCTCCAACGTTTTGTACCACTCTTTGTAGAGTACAGCCATCTGGTGGCTTTGCGGTGAAGATCTTTTGTGTAGCTCTTTCATTCGCGGGCCGCGAGATGTCGTCAACTCCAGCTAGCCGATGAAGCAACGCGCGAATGATATTTGGTACGAAGTGGGGGCGAAGCACCGTTCTTATGGCAACACTTTCGCCCACATGGCAAAGAAAAAGAAGAAAAGTCCAAACTATGCGTACACTGAAATTAGAGATAAAGAGGGAGAACTTGTTTATGGCAAAAGGAGGTCGTCCGAAATGTGTACCATCTTTATCAGGGCAAGCGCTGCAGTGTAGAATGTCGGTGATAAACCCAACAACATCCCCGAAGCTTTCACCGAGTAATCACCGCATCTACACGCTAGGTCATGCACTAGGTAAAAACAAACGTCTTTGTATCGTACTTGTGCGTCACTTTTGTTACGCGAGCAGAGAATGCGTTTTTCAGTACATGAGAAGCCCGTAACACATGCTGAGGTAATAATAATAATAATAATAATAATAATAATAATAATAATAATAATAATAATAATAATAATAATAATAATAGAAGAAGAAGAAGAAGAAGAAGAAGAAGAAGAAGAAGAAGAAGAAGAAGAAGAAGAAGAAGAAGAAGAAGAAGAAGAAGAAGAAGAAGAAGAAGAAGAAGAAGAAGAAGAAGAAGAAGAAACCACAATATGATTATTTGAGCTGCTGTAGTGGAGGGAGAGCTCCGGATATTTTGACTACCTGTGGCTCTTTAACGTACGCGTAAATCTAATTACATCGGCCTCGCATATTCTCGCACACATTGAAACCTCTGCTAAGAGGCTTCCAGCAAAAACAGATTGGTCTCTCTCTCTCTCTCTATCTCTCTCTCTCGCGCGCGCGCGCGCGTGCGTGTGAGTGCGTTATTTGTTTATTTAACAAAAAGAAAAAAAGGGGGTGGGGGGGGGGGGTATAACGTTCCGCGAAACCCAGTAACTTTAGTCTGATACATTACAAATCAGGTTGCGCTATTGCTAATTACTACTCCTACTACCTTCAGTATTATATGAGTGGGGAGCTTATAAGACTATTTTTCACCGTTTTGCCCATTGAAAGCATTCTAGGTCTCACTAAAAAAAAATATCTGGGGTTGAATTGGTAAAGCTTTTCGCTCATAATAAGTTCTGTCTGCCGTGAGTAGGTCACATTCACTATGTTAAGTTTCAAACATTCCAACTGGTGAGCATCATCGTTTTGGCTACGTGATGTATTTCAACGTAACGTCACTAAACTACACCTCATCCAGCTCACGGCGCGACCGGTAGATGCGGCTGTTTGTGGGGAAGCATTAAATTCGTCATTTCCCGCTTGTTTTTGCGTGAAATGAAAATTGCGTCTGCCTATTTCAGCAATATTTCAGTACGGCCGAATATCTCGGTGGCAAAGTTGTTGAGTTTCCCTTTAATCATAGAGCCCTTGCACGAACTTTTGAGGAAGTTCGTACATACACTTTACGAGCGCGCACACTATGTCGTGCACCTGATACCCCTCACCCTGTACATACTAATGTGAATTCCACATGCGAAGGCCCCGAAAGTGCTCTTGAAATGTCTAAAGGCAACGGATCTTTGCGACCACCCACAAAACTTCTTCTGCTGCCATAAGAGAGCACGTGATTCTGTCAATACTTATCTTTACTTCTTTCTTTCTTTTCGCACTAATATTCCTCCCCCAGTGTGGGGTAGCAAAATGCACTTGCGTCTGGTTAAGCTTCTCCTTGCTTTTCTACCTTTTTTTCAGTCAGGCAGACTCATCCACTTTCCAACGGTATCTCCATTTATTGAAACCAATTGAAACCAAACGAAGCCAAAACCTTTGAGAAAGCGCGTGAGTTATTTATAGAATATCATAGACGCCACCGTTTAACTTACTGTAACGAGTGCTCACTGCATGATCCTGCGGCGATGGCCACGCAAAAACGTATGTGCCACGGCCAACTGGTCTAATTGATTCGGGATCATGTACGATAACGTCGTCTCAAATATCTCTGTCCTCTTCTTCGGTGGTTATCTGCGGACCGCGAGTGCCTTGAATTTGGGTAGCGCATAAATGGGACACACGGAAAAGATACACAGGTACAAACGACTGCAGCATTTCTTCGCTACACTCGTTCCCGCATTCAGGTATAGACTATGCTAACACGCCCGATTTTCAACCTTATTGAGTGCTTTACTATACTCAGGTCGTCCGACGAAATGACAAGTCAAGTCAAGTCAAGTTTATTAAATAGTTCAGTTGAGTTGCATGTTAGCGTTATTACAGTAGAGGTCCCAAAGTTTCAGAGAAACTGACAGGGGGACCTCCTATGGCTACATGAATGGGGTAATTACAAGCTTGTACGTTTACAAGCTTCTTCGTCACCGTACAACACTTTTAAACAATTGCAGGCCGATATACGAAAGTATACATTAATTCGAAAAAAAAAAGTCTACGTAATGCTTGCATGAAATGCAAGCTTCCCGAAAACCGCCTCCAAGTAGCGCTGCTTATTGGATGCAAAGGCTTTCAGTGCACACATTGTCCACATCCCGTTATAAGGGTGACATCAGAATGAACGGCAAGCAAAGACATTTGAGAAAACACCGTGTGTGCTACTATAGCTGCCGACAGTTGTCCTACAATTCTATTTACTTGAGTAAAATTACTTTGTAGATGTACTTTATCATATGTTGAAGTTGACGTCCACCACGACAAAAATATCGCAAACAATCAAAAACTCCTTCTCGCAAAAAAAAAACGAAATCATCATTCCATAACTTATAAGTTACTTTTTTTACTTATTTGTGAACATTATTGCATCCTGGGTGTGTGATAGATTGTTTTAGTTGTGCAATTATTGTGCGAAACAATTTCCTGAACACAGTTCGAAAAGTTTGCATGCATATTTTCCTTTCTTCTCGAAACTATATGCTTAGTTTCCGGCGACTTGGCTAATATTAACGTTCGGGAATCATGCGCCAAGTATATTTTCGGGACTGTTTACACAACGCAAACTTAGAGGACACTTCGGCTTCGTCTTCAAGAGTAAAAAGCGACAGCGTACGTACGGGTCCCCCGTCTTCTTAAGAGAATCTGTGTTACGTGGGCTAATTCTAAGACGCTCACAAACAAGCTGGTGAACTTTTAGCGCATTTGGTGGAGCACCTAATTTATAACTGAACATTTTTTTTTTTTATAAACACGTGGGCTGCCTGGTCGGGCTTTCACGGTGTACTCGCGACCCCGCCGCGGTGGTCTATTGGCTAAGGTACTCGGCTGTTGGCCCACAGGTCGCGGGTGCGAATTCCGGCTGCGGCGGCTGCATTTCCGATGGAGGTGGAAATGCTGTAGGCCCGTGTGCTCAGGTTTGGGTGCACGTTAAAGAACCCCAGCTGGCCGAAATTTCCGGAGTCCTCCACTACAGCGTCTCTCATAATCGTATGGTGGTTTTGGGACGTTAAATCCCACATATCAATCAATCAATATTCTTTTACTTCCAGTCTCTGCTGAAAACCATCAATAGTTAAGTGACCGTGTCACGGCTCCTTTAACTGCTAGCCTCGCTTCCGTTCTTGGTGCATTCCTCAACCGTGCCGCAAGGAAACAAAATTTGTGCGCGGCCCATAAATGACCCGAATGCCAACTGCATGTGCCACTGCGAAGCGCCCACTGTATAAGCCATAATTCCTCCTTTCAAATCAGCGATGGGACCACTGCACATCCGTGCGACACGCGAACTGCTCACTTTGATTAGGTTTTTGCCGCTGAAAATGATTTAATATTCGCGAGCGCTTTGTAATGCGTGCATGGTTCTTTAGAGAACCCACTCGTTGCGGAGTTCACATATTTTCACGTCTGGACATCATTCTTACGCTTTTGCCACGCAATATCACATGCGGTCAGGATACTCGTCCCACTACATGTTTTTTACGTAGCGTTATCTTTTTTTTTTTTCGAAGAAGAAGATTCAAGCAAAAGCGTGACTCTGTGTTGGAACAACTGATTTCTACGCGAATGGCTTGTGTTCGACTGTCGCTCGAACCGAAGATTATTATTATTATTTTGTTTAAGGGCATTTTTCCCTCAAATCATCGCTAATGGGCAACGCTGATTTTTAGATCACAACCAACGACGCGGACAACGCAATTTCAGCTAAAAGGTTCTTTATAGATATCGCGTCAAAAAACCCTCGTACAGCATGAGTTGAACAAAATTATGCGGCAGCAGCAGCCGTTGGCTTCATCTTCAAGCTCTTACCCCCGAATGCAGAGATGTTACTTGACTCGTACTTGACTCGTTCCTGACACTTTTGAAGTACAATTTGTATAGCGAACATGCCAATTACGGCTAGTCATGGCTAATGCATAATTCGTTCGTCCTTCGTGTATGGGGGGGGGGGGGGGCAGGACTCGGTGCTTTCTTCGTTTAAAGTGTTGCTTCGTGAAATGCGTACTCTCTTCAGAAAAGGCGCTTTCCTAAAATAGTCAACGCGTTCAGGAAGTGCCTCCGCCCTTTTTGGATAAACATTCCTGGTCTATGGACCTGTTTCGATGTGTATATATTGTGATAAAGCCTTTGAACAGTGGATCGTCCTCTCCAGCGCCTTCTAGTGGCTCGCCCTTTTCATAAGAAGAAGAGCAGCTCGTGCAGAGAGTCGGTCTCCGCATTGACTGTCGCTGTCGTGAATCATCGCGAAGTGTCCGCCAATAAACCTCTTAACAATTTATATATATATATATATATATATATATATATATATATATATATATATATATATATATATATATATATATATATATATATATATATATATATATATATATATATATATATATATATATTATGAAGTCTTGGTAGTCTGGTTTGCGACAGCGTTTAATTGAGGAAAGACCTCGCAAAACGAACGGGCAGAGCCAGTACACAGACGATGACGATGATGATGAACCAGAGTGGCAATGAGGACTAAGAGACAAGCGGATGATGGTGATTGTGATCATGCAGGGATGAGGGACGATGCAAGTAACAAATGCTCACACTAATTCCCCCACTTGGAAGCGGACACCCTGGCCGCCATAAGTCAAAGTGACGGGGAACGTCGCGTGAAAGGTTTCATGCGACAAACGTGGACAATCTCTGTGCTGCGGTAGCGGCGGTCTGTTGGGGCGACGAGTGGTGTCACACGATAATTAACCGGCGAAGTCTGTTCTAAAACAATGTATGGCCCGATGAAGCGTGGTTGGAATTTGTCACAGAGACCAGGAGTGCGAATAGGTGTCAAAAGCAGCACCTCGTCACCAGGTTGGAAAGACACAACGCGGTGGGATTCGTCATAGGTGATCTTCCGCTCGTGCTGTCTCGCTTCAGTATTGATGCGAGCCTGATGGCGAGACTGAGCCAGGCGGGAAATGTATTCTTCGCTAGAAGACTGACACGAATCCCCATGGCTGCTAAAGAAGGAGACGTCGAGAAAGGTAGTCGGGGTGCGTCCGTACACGAGATAAAACGGTGAGTAGCAAGTTGTTCGCTGAACGGCGGTGTTGTAAGCGAATGTCAGGAATGGTAAAAGAGTATCCCAGTTTTTGTGGTCGGGTTGGACGTAAACGGCTATCATGTCTGCAAGGGTTCGGTGAAATCTTTCTGTAAGACCATTTGTCTGAGGGTGGTAGCTTGAAGCAGTCTTGTGAGTAGTTCCAGAAGCACGGAGTACTTCATTTACCATTTGTGACAGGAACACTTTGCCGCGATCACTAAGCAGTACACGAGAAGCCCCATGACGCAGTATTATTGCGTGAAGAATAAAGTCTGCAACTTCCACAGCTGAGCCTGTAATAACAGAGGAAGTCTCAGCGTATCGTGTCAGGTGGTCCACGGCGGTCACTATCCATCGTTTGCCAGCAGATGTGACGGGGAGAGGCCCGTAAAGGTCAACACCTACAACGTCGAAAGGCATTGACGGGCACGGAAGTGGCTGTAGAGGTCCAGCAGGTGCAGACGTGGGGAGTTTACGACGCTGGCATGGGTAGCAGGAACCGACGTACCGCGCTACACTAGAAGAAAGGCCAGGCCAGTAATAACGACATCGAATGCGGTCAAGAGTTTTTTTAAAACCAAGATGACCAGCAGTCAAGTCGTCGTGGAAGGCTTCGAGCACCTGAAGTCGAAGAGAGCGTGGCAGTACAGGAACCCAGCGCTGACCGTCAGGGTGGTAGACGTGGCGGTAGAGAACCCCATTGTCCAGCTTAAAGTGCAGGAGTTGACGACGGAGTCGCGCGTTTGGTGGATGAGAAACTCCCGAAAGGTGGTCCATCATGCGTCTGCAGTATGAATCGGACCGCTGGTGGGAGATAAATGTTGCCTGTTCGTCCGAAAAGGGTTGCGTTATTGATGCGAGCGTATGAACTTTGGTAGATGTGGCGTTTGAGTTCTCACCAACGCTTATATGGGTGGTCGGAAGCGGGCAACGAGATAAAGCATCGGCGTCTCGATGTTTTCTGCCTGACTTGTAAGTTATGTCAAAGTCGTACTCCTGCAAGCGTAGTATCCACCGACCCAAGCGTCCGGACAAGTTTTTCAGTGTAGAAAGCCAGCATAAGGCATGGTGGTCCGTAACGATTGTGAAGTGACGGCCGTGGAGATAGGGACGGAACTTCTGGACCGACCAAACCACAGCCAGACACTCTTGCTCAGTTATAGTGTAGTTCTTTTCAGCAGGGGTGAGTACGCGACTGGCATATGCAACAACTTTCTCTAGGGAAGACTTGTCGCGTTGTAGAAGAACGGCTCCTATACCAAGGCCGCTAGCGTCGGTATGAAGGATAGTCGGTGCGGCTTCGTCAAAGTGGCAGAGCAGAGGTTCAGACGTGAGTGACCGCTTCAACAGCTCGAATGCCGTTTCACATTCTTGAGACCACAGAAAGGGGACGTTCGAAACGAGTAGTTGGTGTAATGGAGCAGCAATAGAAGCGAAGTTCTGTATAAACCGGCGAAAATAGGAGGCGAGGCCAAGGAAACTGCGAAGCTCCTTTGGTTTTTCGGGACGCGGAAAGTGAAGGACTGCAGAAATCTTGTCAGGGTCGGGCCGGATGCCATCTTTGCTAACGACATGTCCTAAGACCTTGATAGATTTGCTAGCGAAAGAGCATTTCTTAGTGTTTATTTGAAGCCCGGCGCCGGCAAGGCACGTCAGAACTTGATCCAGTCGTTCTAGTTGCTCAGGAAACGTTGACGAAAAGATAATAATGTCGTCCAGGTAGCACAAGCAACTTTTCCATTTCAGACCGCGCAGCACGGTATCTATCATGCGCTCAAAAGTCGCGGGTGCGTTGCAGAGCCCGAAAGGCATCACGTTCAATTCATATAGCCCGTCGGGGGTTGCAAACGCCGTTTTATGCTTATCGTCTTCATGCATGGGAATCTGCCAGTACCCAGAACGCAAGTCGATGCTTGAAAAGAATTCCGCGCCTTGTAGGGAATCAAGGGCGTCGTCAATGCGTGGCATAGGGTACACGTCCTTGGGTGTGATCTTATTGAGCGCCCGGTAGTCCACGCAAAAACGCACAGAGCCATCCTTTTTGCGGACCAAAACAATGGGAGACGACCAAGGGCTAGATGAAGGACGGATGACTTCCCGTTTAAGCATGTCCGCAACGTTTTCTTCTATAATTTTTCTTTCAGTTAGAGACACGCGGTAGGGTCGGCGGTGTACGATAGATGTCCCAACAGTTTGAATTCGATGTGCTGTAGTATTAGTGCGGCCCAGCTTAGACGAGCAAATGTCGAATGAATTTGCATGTTTCTGTAACAATGCGAGCAGCTGCTGCCTCTGTGAATATGTCAGTTCGCTGCTGATAGCTGTGGTAAAGGCGGAGGAAGAAACATGCTCACCGAGGCAAGGTTCTTTGGATGTGATGGCCTGAAGTGGCGTGACAAATACAGGCTCGAAGTCAGCAACATCGGCCACAGTAGTGCCCTGTGGCAGTAAGATCTTCTCCGGTGTAGAGTTGACAGCGGTGACAAGTGCCGAGCCATTGCAAAAACGAACGACACCGGACGGAAGAACTATACCTTTGCGAACGCAAAGTGGTGACGGTGAGACCAATACATCCCCGTGATAGATGTCATTGGACGTAATGCTGACAATTTGCTCTTGTAGTGGCGGCAGTTCGATGTCTTTCGCAGCGACCAGACGAAGTGGCTTCTGATTGTCGTCGTCAAGCATGTAGTCCGTGTCAGCAAGGTGAACGACGCGTTGTCCACAACAAATCGCCGCGGAAGCAGATGATAGAAAATCCCACCCTAAAATTAGTTGGTGAGAGCAGCGGGACAGGACAGCAAACTGGACATGATGGCGGATGCCGTCGATGAAAACACGCACAGTACAAACGCGGAAGGGCGAATGACGTTCCCCTGGGCAGCAACTAATGTGGGGCCATCGTAAGGCGTCATTACTTTCCTTAAATGTTCACACAAATCAGCACGTATCACAGACAATGTCGCACCTGTGTCCACCAAAGCATCGACTCGCACTCCTTCCACTTCCACAGAAACCATGTTACACGGGCCCGATGGAGGAATTTCAGTTCTGATTCCGAATGCAGTTTTTCCTCCACAAACTGCATCACTTAGTTTTCCGAATGAATTTCAGAGGTGAATGAGGCGGGCCGAAGTGGAGAAGTGGAACGGCGGAAGGGCGAAGGCGAGCGGCGTCTCGTGTTTCGGCTGTTTCGTGGTGCAGTCGATGCAGGAGGAGATGGAGAACGGTGCGGGGGAGACGAATAACGCCGACCTTGATAAGACGCCCCGGCGTACAAATCCCGTTCACGCACGTCGTTCCGACGCTCATCTTGCTGGCGCTTTCGGCAGAAACGAGATATGTGGCCGCGATAGCCACAGTAGTAGCAAACAGGGCGAGACGAGCGCCACGGTGGGGAATAGAAGACATTCGGGGCACCTGTAGATAGCGCGGTCAGGTGGGCCGGAGGGTCAGGGGGTACGGAATGGTAGTTGACCGGGGGAGCGGCAGCAACTGACGCGTAGGATGGACGCGGCAATGTCGTGTGGGCGTCGCTGGGAGGCACGGCAGCAACTTCAGGGTACGTGGTTATGGGGCGTGAAGCATGTGGCTGTACAGGCGCAACGCCGGTCAGCGTTGTAAGTTCCTCCCTGATGATGTCACGTAAGGGCATCCCCGAAGGCTGTGTAGGTCGTGGTGTAGGAGGTGTGAAGCCCATGGACCGCAATTCTTCGCGTATAATGTCCCGGATAAGGTCGCGCAGGTGGCCATCTGACGTGGAGTGGTGGTCGCCAATGTCTGGTTGGAGGCGAACGGAGTCCAGCGCATCAAGGCGCTGGCATGTCGTCACGACATCAGCGATGGTAGCTGGGTTTTGCACAGCGAGTGCATTAAAGGCAACAGGCCCAATGCCTTTCAATATGTGGCGCACTTTGTCCGATTCCGGCATGGATTGATTGACACGCCGGCACAGTGCGAGGACATCCTCGATGTATGAAGTGTACGATTCACCGGGATGTTGTCGGCGAGTATCAAGTGTCCTCTTCGCGACGGCGGATCGAACGTCCGGGGTGCCAAAAACGTGTCGCAGCTGCTGCTGGAAGGTAGCCCAGTCGGGTAAGTCAATGACGTGGTTAAAATACCATGTCTTTGCGACTCCGGTCAGATAAAATGGGACGTAACGCAGTTTGGCGGCCTCGTCCCACCGATTAGCGACACTTACGCGGTCGTAGTCGTCGAGCCAATCTTCTACGTCTTCTCCACGACGACCAGCGAAGAGCGGGGGTTCCCGCTGATGTCCGTGTATGTAAATAGGAGGGGCAGCTTGCGTCGGTGCGTGGTTGATGACATGAGCGCCGGTAGGCTCGGTCTGGGACATGCTGCATGACAGTGGGCGCAATCGGCGGCCTGAACGAAGCTCCAGCGGGTAGAGCGGGCTGTGGGAGGTAAGAGGACCGAAAATCCACCTCCACCACGTATGAAGTCTTGGTAGTCTGGGTTGCGACAGCGTTTAATTGAGGAAAGACCTCGCAAAACGAACGGGCAGAGCCAGTACACAGACGATGACGATGATGATGAACCAGAGTGGCAATGAGGACAAAGAAACAAGCGGATGATGGTGATTGTGATCATGCAGAGATGAGGACGATGCAAGTAACAAATGCTCACAATATATATATATATATATATATATATATATATATATATATATATATATATATATATATATATATATATATATATATATATGATGGGGTAAAGGTCACGCCTACTGCATCGCACGGCAAATAATTCCCCGAATAAGTGTGATCTGCTCAATTTTTTAAAACCTATTAATGAGTGCTGCAAGGGCCCTGATTCTTGAGTACATCAGAAGTTTCGACTAAATTCGAAAATGTCATACTTCTTACGGACATTCATGGAAAAAGACAAGCTTGAAGGGATGTGAAAAAAAAAAAAAAGTCGTATGTAACGTCGCTGTATAGCCAACGTCTGGATAAGTGGATCTGTATGTGCAATTCTGCTAAGGGATGCAGCAACTGTCTCCCTTAGCAAAGCGTTTGTGCACGCTTACACAATCCACAGATACGCTGCTGAGAAAGGTATAGCTTCTGTCTCGATGAAGCTCCGGTCTAATGTGCTTTGTCACACGAGTCGTAAGCGGGAGTCGAGGAAAAACAACGGTATATAACGTAACGCTGCCTGGCACCGCCAGTTACAAGAGCGATTACCGACTCATAGAAAACGGGTGGACACGAGACCGTTGTGTGGTCAGCGCCCAGTCACGCAAGAACGTGCCGTTTCCGGGGAAGCAATAAAGGTCCACAAAAAAAAAAAGAGAGAATTCAGCTCTTCTCAGCGGGTGTCCATCAGAATTCTCAAGGTGGGGCCAATTTCTGAGACTCTTCGGCGAATTATCTTCGTTTAACATTGACAATGGGACAGGTATATGTACGAATCCTGCTGCCGAGCTCAGCCAACGAAGCGCCACAAATGTCTAGACGTACGCATCATTATTTTTTTAAGGCAATGCACATGCGGGTAACAGAACGCCGTTGCTAGGCTGGCTCGTGCACCGACGTTAACCTAACGAGACAAGGACATGAGAACCTACTGAATGGTACTGCCTTATCCGTTTCGGTCTTGCGGCGTCGTGTGAACTCCACTGTCATTTTCATATCTCGCACTTTCAGATGCCTAACACAGGGCTATCTGTTTCATATACAGTCGTCTGATGAGCGAATATCTGGTTTCATTCCCGCGGTTCCCGGCCGTTTATCTTAAGATACGGAAGGTCTATGCATGTTCCATTCCAAATCATGCAGAGCCCTGAGATGTGTCGCTTTTTTTCCTATATGTGAGTGGACGCGTATGGTCGGGATGTTCACCACTATAATTGACCGCTATGATTCGGCAAACGGTCATCCGTTGGCCGCGATGTCCATGTGCTTGGAGTCATCAGGTGTGCTTCTGTTATCTTTGAAAAAGCGTATCACGACCACAGTCCGCTGGAAGCAGAACTCTTGAAATCATGAATGAAAATTACGCGAGGCTATATAGTTATGCGCCCGGCTCAGACTGATCGATATCAACGCACCAGAGTCCGGCAATCCACTCGCTATCACTGGGAAAACCCTGCCGTGCCAGAAAACCAAAGTGTACAGGTTTGCCTTTGTTGTGGAATGCTAACACAGACACACGCACACAACACGTCGTGCACGCCCTGGTTCTCAACCAGGAAGCGCTACCAGCGTTAGCATGCTCGCTAATTGAAGTTCGATATTTACATAAGAGATGTACTACGGCTTTATTTCGAACACATGAATAGGAACGCCCACATTGTTTCCTCTTATAAACGCTGGAGAAAAAATTATTTAAAAACTGGAGGACTCGAGAGTGGCAACCGAAATAAACAGCCAGTTTTTATGCAACATTTGGAGTGTTTATATGTGGTACATGTAGCTGTGTGTAAATCAATCTTTGCAGCATCGTAGGCGTTAGCAGTTTTCACGGTCACAGTTTGTTGTACAATTTCAAAAGTCGCCTCACATGAGGCTGGCGAACTCACTGGTGAGACGACTCACTCGGAATCACTCAGACTTGAATCAAACCGTGAGTCTGAGTCCGGGAGAGTAATATTTTGGTGCGTTTGAGTCCGAGACGGTGAGTCCGGTTGAAGAAAATACTGGTGAGCGTGAGTCCGAGCGAGCCCAGAGCACAAGATATATTTCTTGAGTTAGTTCCACTATGTTTGCCGAATTTCGGCCCTATCTACTGATCTTCAACACAACTAAGAGCCTTGCCTGGATTTATGTTTATACTCTTCTCACGTATATTCCAAAACGGTATCGTTAATACACCACTTCAATATTTATGAAGCGCTACTACATCACTTAAAGACAACAAACCTGAGCGACCGCCTGTAGACTGCGTGTACTGCACCGAGTGTGCTCGTGATTGGATGAACCTTTCTCCTCTCTCTCTTGTCACACTTCTCCCCTTCATTTCTTCCCCAGTGCAGGGTAGCAAACTGGACGGGCGTCTGCATGGTTAACCTCCCTGCTTTTCCTTGCATCTTTATCTCTCTCTCTCTCTCTCTCTCTCTCTCTCTCTCGAGGCGTCAGTTAAGTAGGGGGTTGCCTTGAAATCCCCCACCACAAACTCTTCCGGAAAAATTCTTGATAAATATATCTTACATTGTCATCACTTCCTATAAAAATGTCCTTGCTGGTTTGCAACCACTCATAACTCTTATTCGAAGGTACTATATAATCCAAAGGTTCCCAGAAGGGCACCGATTACGTGAGATACTGATGTTAAAGGGCATTCACACCATGACTAAAACAGCGAATTATAGATTTACGGACTGATGAGTTGACTCATTCGGACTCACCCACACTGAGATCTAAACGTGAGCCTGAGTCAGTACGGGCGAGTAATATTTTCGGTGAGATTGGGTCCGAGCGAGTCCGATTGAAGAAAATTCTTATGAACGTATGTCCGAGTCAGCCCGGCTCAGGAAAATTGTGACGAGTCTCAGCCCTAAACGCAATATAGATTTTGTGAGTGAGTCTGAACGAGCATTGCGATTCCTGCCGGCCTATGCTCATAATTAGACCTATCTGTGAATATGTCTCTTGAGTAAACGTAAATCAAAATATTGGTGGGCCTGATTATATAGTGAGCACGCTTATGTACAGCTGTCAAAGTTGTCACTGGTGGCTACTTTTCGCCAAATTGGTGAATTTGAGAGGCCCGTGGTGACCTAAAGTTACGAATGGAGATTTTCAGCTTAGGTCTCTACTGTGCTATGCATTCTATACTCAGTGTCTTCGAAATGAACAGGCCACCACATCTTTTCCATTTTTTTTTCATAGTTTTAGAGCCTCCAGTTGAAGGCGCACTTTATGCGCAAAGCAGCAAGTCTGTCGTGCTTCTCAATTACCCTTCATCTTCGAGGCACTCTTTGGAGCAGTGGGAGGCACTCCTCACTAGCTCGGACCCGGAGATGCAACTATAGCACTCCTGGACCACGTCCGGCCGGCGGCGCAAGCCAGTGGAGCCTTGGGCGTGAGGCCCCACCCATTTAGCTCCTAAACCCCTTCTTTTTTTCCAACCCAATAAAGTTATTTCTCTCTCTTCATCTTCGAGGCGTTGGCGTACTGGTGCTCCCGCCAGCAACCTCCCAGCAAACTTGGGTCAACGTATTGCTTCACGTGCCGTGAAGCAGTGGTATAAGTTTAAGAGTTTGAAGCTTATTTGAAGTTTCGCCTCTAAAGTGGCTAGCTGACGGTTAGGCCACGTGTTTCGACCACAGCTCTAGCTGTCTTCGATAGCTCGTTGACTTCTTCACTGTGGTAGCACTCCTTGATGTGGTATGCAGAGTTTAAATTTGTTAAAGTACTCTTCAGGCCGGCCAAGAACTCAATTTTATTGGGAAGGCTTCAGAAATTGTACTGAGGTGAATGTGTAGCGTAAACATGGCTGCATGTATAGAAAGAGGGGTGCGTGCATCGCCTCGGCTATGCAGTCCTTTCGAATTTATTTCGGTTGCTTTAAAATTAAGTTGTTCAATTATGAGGCACAATATTCTACTGCGATTAGACTCTCTAAAATCTGCAGGAAGGCTTCGTACGCTGTCCCTTTTCTTGGCATAGCAACTGTTTCGCCTATGTTTGATACGACTGAAACCCTCACACAGTTTTCTTATGCAAGGCGCTAGCATTCAGGGACGCTGCTGGTGCGTCACATGCCCTTTCTCAGTACTCCCATGGTGAAACGGTTGATTCGCCTGGCATTAAAAAAAGTCAATATAACTTAGGGTTGTGGATGCATACTGTACTTCAGAAGGCGGCTACACACAATTAGAAATCTTTAATACCAGGTTCGCCACACATATGTGTAGAAGCGACTTTTTTTGGCAAAATTTGAAGAAAGATGGCGACTTTTGGCGACTTTTTTGCTTGTCATTTGGCGAATTTCACTGAAATGTCAGTGGCAGCCTGGATAACTCTTGCGAGTCGATCAGTCTCAGCTGTGAACTCCTAAATAAAATAGAGTGCCCGTATACGCCTACTGTCACGAAATGAGAACACGACAGTGTCTCTTTTAACTCGGTTGTTGTTACGAAGCGGCTCTACGAAGTGGTGTTGCTTATTTGTTGTATTGAAGGCCAACTCACGGGACGGACAGGGGGCGCGCTCCCTTCGTAGATGGTATACGCGCTGACCGCCACGTGCCGCAGACGTCGACTCGTTTACGCATTGTGCCGGCTATTTCTGTGCGCACCCGTTACGGTTCTTATAAGGCACTCGACTGTTGACCCAAGGGTCACGTGATCGAATCACGGCTGCGGCAGCCACATCTTTGTTGGATGCTTGTGCGCAGGGTTGCCAGATCGCCGAAGAGAAAAAGAGCCACGAAATTAACCATTGCAGCCAGAACAGTATAGCTAACCAGCTAACCGACAGCCGTTATTTTATTTTTGCAGCTGGAAAATTAACCAAACATAATTTCAGTTTAGTTCAATCATCACCACATTCTGCACTTAAAAATGGAAAGATATACATCTCCGCAATATTTATCACATTCAAAATGGAGTAAAAAAGATCAGGTGACTTCCTGAAGGAGGTATTATGACTAAGAAATTGGCACTTGATAGTGCACCGGCAGGGAAGTGTACATAATCGAGTTTACAGTTGTCAGCGTGCCCCACTGCCCCGTTAAAGGAGATTGAGCGAAGTACTTTGTACTTCACCGTAAAAGTAGCACGACTTTTCAATCACGTTAATGTACAGCTTGTAATACCTTCCAGACGTAGACCAAATTGAATCATGATCATCGCGAGAAGTACGTGCGACATTCGATTCGTTAAGTCGCTTTTTGTAAGAGGTATAAGTAGCAGAAACCGCTCGCTTAACTTCTTCGTTAGATTTAGACAAAACAAAAACGCTTTATTGCTATGCCTGCAATGTCTTGCACGGGATTATCATCTGATGCATCCCGGTAGGTTTACATTTCGATCCAGAGTTTCCATGCTGGCATGTTAACACTTACATCTTCAACTTGAAGACGGTGCCGTACCTGTTCCGAGGCTAGAAAGCCTGATATATAGTCCCCCGCCAGTCACAGTGCTGCCTCACCTATATGAGTTCCATTATTAATGTAAAGAAGATTGGTGGCCAGGACGCGTTTTGGGCACAAGCAGTTGGTATACCGTTACACCGAGTGAAAAAAAAAAAAAACGATTACACCGAGGGGGCCGCAGCAGGCAGTGTGAATGAACACTTAATGTTTTCTCTATAGTTGCGCTTGGTTTTATCGAATATTAGCTACCGATGCCAGCGTGGAACAACAGCCATATTGTAGCCAAACATCCAACGTCATCTTCTTGTCGCCACGATATGTAGCCGATCTGGCGCAATGTATACACAAATTTGGCAACCCTGCTTGCGCGCCGTATATTTAGTTTCAGATGAACGTTATAAAATTAGTGGTAGAAGTTTCTAAAGTCATCCAGTATGGTGTTCCTTATAATCACAGTATTATTACAATTACTATATATCTGTGCGATTTCATTCTTCCGTTCCAGTCGGGGCTTTTTCATCTGCGTCGCGGGGATTCCCCGCCCCAAGGACGCGGCTGCAAGTGGTTTCTGCGGCACAAACATGGTGGATTGCGCGCCACGTTAGAGTTACAGCATATGCTACCTTAAGGAGCCATTTGCGGTAACTCTATACGCAGGCTCTCTCTGGGGCGACCCCCAGGGCGTTAGTTCTGGAAAGAAAGGTAACGTTCCTTCCGAACGCGACTTTTGTGGACTCCAGCTGTATGCGCACTCAATAAACCTATAGCTAAGAAACGCTTTCGTGATGATAAAGTAGTTTGTGAGTCAGCCTTGAACACACAGGGCAGCGAGAAAAAAGAACTCAGATTGATGAGTGCAGTACACAAGACAGACGCAAACCTGCTGCATTTAAGTTAAAAGTGCCCTGGTTAAGTTTTCAATAATGCACCAAGAGACCCAAACCAAAGCGTTGCTGCCGTCAGTGATTTTGCTGAGTAATGCTTACATGGTCGCGGCGAATGAAGTTGGTAAAGTTGGGATTCAATGCGGTGTCATTCGCTACCACGATGACAGGCGTTCAGGAGTGTATTCACACCTTTTTTTATGGTTGTACAAATTGGTGTACGCACGGTGGAGGTTGTCAAGATTTTTTGTCTTCATGTTTGCATGTATATGACACGTTTCTCCCGATAAACTTTCAATTGTTAGATAGCGCTTGTGTTGTGCACTTCCTTGTGTTTTCTGTGCTTTTTTTCGTGCACTGATTATGATGACTGGTGTGCACGAATTCCGCCGTGTGCGAATCCGCCAGCGAGCAGTAAGCTTTTACTATGAGAAACAGACCGGAAAACTCTTACTAAACTTAGATTAATGTTCACCGCAAAGAACTGAGAGTACAGTCGCGACTCGTGTGCTCTGAGCTCCGGTCAAAGCCATGGTGTCCTTGCTCTGTAATTTCAAACCTGGTCCATCGTCGGTCACACGAAGGACCAATATGTCACCTGCCAGCTAGAGATCTCTCACTGCTATAAAATACTGCCTTTTTTTTTTTCAATGGACGTCCGCGTGACTAATACAGCACCTCAAGCCGACGTCACATGACCAAAACTTTAATAGAATTCTAAGGAACTTGCGCCATTATATGGCTATACATCACAATGGGTATACCATCACAATGTGCAAGAAAGAGAGAGAGAAACGAGAAAAAAGGAAGGGAGGGAGGTTAACCAGATGCTATAGTACCGGTATGCTACCCTTCACTGGGGTTGGGGAATAGGGGGTTGAAAGAGAAAGGAAGAGTTAAAAAATAAATAAGAGAAAAACACCGACACACACGCACACACAAAATCATACGTATATATATCTTAAAAAAAATGGAGTGACGTGCTCTCCATTTAGGGAGAAACGGCGATGTCCCCAATGTTCGTCTTTAAATAGAGAAACGTTGCTCCCTCATCCACGGAGAAACACGTTCCTCCTTATGAAAATCAACATGGCTGCCCCCCGGCGAAGCGAGTAGGCTTAGCAAATGCAACGATTCTCGACTGATAAGGAGTACACGGCACTGAAAGTTACAAAAAACGGTCCCGCTGAGCTTGATATTGCACGAAATGATTATAAAAACAAGCAGACGAACCTGTGGCGGTGAACACATCGCGAAAGAGAACGACGGAGCAAGTACGTTTCGTTCGGTCAGCGAAGCCACGTTCACTCCGATAGACACGAATATATACTGCAGAGCCCTCACCTGTAGAGTGCATGCTAGGCTTGCTGTATTTATTTCTCGCAGATTCACATAGCGTAGCGAGGTTATCCATGCGTTTACGGGTCCACAGGTCACGAGATGTGCCTCCAAACCGTTGACTCGATCGCAGCGAAACCATTGCGACTCAGTATTGCAGCTTTGATAGACAGATGTTCAACGTTATATAAGTAGCTGGAGGTGTGAGAGCGTCATAACGGTGAAGTAGGTGGTAGCTGGCGCCATCTAGAGGGACTGAACAAAAACTAAAAAAAAAGTTGCCTGCCGCGAGGTACATTGTCGTACCCTCTTTCAAGGCTTCATTGCAGATTGTTTACACCTCAGCCCATCCAGGATTATTTACGTCACAGCCCATTGAGGATTACTGTCACTGACACCGGAAGACTAAATATGCGCTGGTGCAATGCATATAACTACACATGCACACATGGACACATACTGCTCATATAGTACGCAACAAATATACGCTATCATATACGCTAACAATTACGCAACAAGAGCACAATCAACCACTCACAGCAACGAATCACACTACGACGTGTTTACTCACACCATACTATAAAAGCGCGCCAGCTTATATAGCAATGAATTTCGACTGACCATAGTGGCACAGGTTACAGGTAGGTTTTCTTACACTTTTTTTACGTTTCGTATCAATACCACGACATGCGCACACGTAAATATATTGTATGTGATGCTAAGACAAACGCGAGTTTATCAATGGTTGCACAATAATGAACGGAATAATTACTAGAGCTTATCAGGTTTTCACGAAGGCGGATACCCCCAAACCTTGCATAGTTGCCCCACGGCATTAACGGCATTCCGAACGCTGCGCCATCTGTTGAACACTGCCACAGTTACTTTTTTTTTTCTTGAAGCCTTCGAGAGTGCAAACACTTGCCGCGCGTTAGCCATTTCGGAGGTCACGTTTCTTTTTCTTCTTGTTACTTGGAGAGGGCGCAGCATGCAGACCAAACTTAAAGCCCCTTTAACCAAACTTTGTCTCCGTCGTGGTAGGTGTTCTGTGGTCACGTCGACCTCGTTTAGTTGCTTCGTCTTAACGTTTGCTTATATTCTTTTTACGTGCGTACCACAAGTGTGACCGTTAGCCATGGATACAGTACACCACTAGCCCTTCAATGACAAGGTTTGTGATGCGGTAACGACCGTCCTAGCAGTGTATACGTACGTTACAACGCGGGTCTTGCGAGAGAAATAAGCGATGACCTCGCATCCGACGGTATTTTTTCGTGAGCTATGACAGTGGCTGTTGGCGGCGCGGCAGCTCTAATACTCGAGTGGAGGAACTATCGGTGCAGTGCGCAAGCTTACTATAACTTTATATAATGTTGTGTCTGCATACATTTCTGTTTCAGATGCCTCTCGCGATTCGCCTCGCGAGTCAACTGGCAATTATTGTGCGTGCCACAATTTTGTTGTTAGCGCTGCGGCTGTGGTGGTTATTACTCTGGATTCGGAATACTCTTTTCACAAAGGTGAGTGAGCGTTAGTACTTACTTGGGACGTTAAACCCCACATATCAATCAATTAGTACTTACTTGCTGTGCACAGCTGTTACTAGAAGTGCATTTTGTGTTGAGTTTCTCACGACAAAGGAGAATCATGGACGAGAAAGGCATACTGCACGCGTGCATAATTCCTTCCTACTTCTCAGTGCTGGCATGGGCAATTCAAAACGAATGCGATTCAGAATTTGGTTTAACCTACAGAAGTCATTCGTTCACTTTTCACAAAAGTTTAGTTATGATGATGTTTAAAAAGTTTCTGATTGTTGTAACCTAGCCTGGCGAATAAACACTCGGTGAAACTTTGCAGCCTGTTTCCCTTTGTGCTTTCACCTGCCGTGGTAGCGTAGCCTTATTGGGTGTCGTGTGACTATGCTGGAGGACGCAGGTTCGACTTCCGGCCACGGCGGCCGTATTCGAATGGGGGTAAACTGCAAAGAACATCCATATGGCGGTAGTGGCACGTATAACTCTATCAATTGTATATGATCGTACTTTCACGCATGGAGTGTACAGTGGTATCAGGTTTCCTAGAATGATGAAAAATTAAGTGTGATGCCTTTTCACGCGCCTCGTTGAATTCACGAGTGCTGTTGGTGCCGTGCGAAACTAAAAATGCGTGGGCTTACCAAGTATGTCGACACCGAAAAAAATCATTATTTTTTTACACTCTAAGGTAATCTATAAAGCAAGACTGCTTGGGAAGCAGAGCTCCTTGTATTCGTGACAAATTGGTAGTATGAAACAACACGAGACACACATGGAAGTGTGCGGAGCATCGTGCGAGTGCCTGACGATAAAAAAAAGAGAGGCTTTTACTCTACACTAATAAAACAAAAGAAAACGTCACTCCTGCATTGCTTACAACAATCTTAGGTAAAAGCAATCGCTCGCGACTGGCCGCGGCCGGCTATAGGCTTGGCGTGCGCATTCGCGCGAGCAAGACCCCCGTGATTGAGGAGAAACTTGAACGCTGAAGGAGGAACGTTGCTCCTTTGGTCCTTGCCGCGAGAGGGCGCGACGGGTAAAGCGCCCGAAAGGGAGGAAGTCGCTGCGCCGAAGGAGGAACGGAGCCCGTTTCTCCATTCTCGCTCCCTTTTTTTTTTAGAGTCCACTCAGAGGCGTTCCGACAGGCCAGCAGTTCGTAAGAAGCCCATTAGCGCTTGCACGGCTTTCTTCTGTGACGATGAGTCATGACGATGGCGCAGTATACTTTCTTCTGACAGCGGCTGGTCATCTAACCTGTTTAGTTTATTTAAAAGGTGTTGTCTTTCCAGGTTGTATTTCGGGCAGTCACACAGGATATGTCGAATTGTTTCTTCATCTCCGCAATGTGCACAGTCGGCGGTGTCGGCCATACCTATGCGGAACGCGTACGCACGGGTAAACGCGACTCGCAACCATAGTCTGCACAGAGCAGTAGCGTCGCCTCGTCGAATTTTTGTTGGAAGCTGCATGCTTAACGTTGGATCAAGGGATCGTAATCTTGCATGCGTAAAGAGAGGCTCATTCCAAAGAGCCATGGAGCGTTGGCGAGCAAGCATGCGGAGCCTCCTATAGCAGCGTCCGTCCTTGAGAGAGGTATTGACTGGTCGTTGTCTTCTGTATGGGCTGAACGGGCAGCTTGATCAGCTCGTTCGTTACCGATAATTCCACAGTGGCTTGGCAACCACTGAAATATAACGTGGTGCCCTGCAACATCATAATTTGGGTATATACCATCACAATGTGCACCACCAAAATATGGCACTGGCAGCCCATGGAATCGAAAGCGGCAACTTCTGCCAAGTGAGCAGTAGATCAAATTCATCCAGCACAAAAATTGGTTTTATTTAAAGATGCCATGAAGTCTCTTTCGCGATGCACCGACCGAGGAGGCCTCTGCGCCAGGAAAATTAAATATCGCTGTATAGGGGACAAGTACAGCGGTTCTAAAATTTCTCCCAAAACGTCATTGATGTCACCGTAGATTCAACACTGGCGCTAGCAGCGCACTTTCACAATTACGAGTGTTTATTAAGGTATGCAGCGATAGCAACCACTGCAGCAGCCCCATGCAGGACGAGGCCATAGAGAAAACTGTCCGTCCGTGCAAGCCAACCAATGGCAGTGCGTTTCTGCATGTGCCGATCTTCTTCCTCACAATCATGAAACTTCCGATAACCACGAGATGTAATTACAACGACGGCGAGGACGACGATATAAATACGATGTCGTGTCCGGCGCCGGGTCACATACAGGCGCGCCTGTATCCTTTCACAAATTGGACAAGCACGCCTTTTGCGCTAAGCGAAGACGATGACAACGGCGGGTTTCTTGCAGATTTCGCGTGCAATACGCCATGCACCGGACACGGAAGGCGGTGCCCTTCTTCGTCGTATGGTGTTTCACATGCGCAGACGCTTTCTCGAAGGAAAGCGGATGAGGGCGGGGCCGTGCTTTACGAAAAGTGCACGAAAGCTTCTCGCGCAAGCCATTTTGCCACCGCACCAGCAGCCCGTTAATGAGTGCTCTCTTTGGACACACGTGCGAAACCCCGATCTATGCGCGCGTTTGGGTGAGCCGTTTCGTACATCATGCGTACGTCGTAGTTCAGATTTCGTTGACTCGGCGAAACTTTTAGTCCTCGTCGAGCATAATACATATGCCACCCGAGCAACCGATGCTCTTATTCCCAACGGGTGTTTGTTTCGTCTAGAAATATCGTGTGGTGTCATTCCATTTCGCATATGGTGATGGGGCTGGGGCTTTTCAAAGGAACTTGCACGGCGCTCTGCTGCTGTCTGTACCACTCGAAATGTCACTGTGGCCTGCACTCTGTTTCATCCGCCAAGGAATCTTTCTCGGCACACCAATGACGCTGTTCTTTTCGTGATAATGACTGTTCTTGACGTAAAGCCCCGTCCATGCATGAGCGGCGTATTTCGCATAACCTCTATATGCATTGCCTAGAAACGCGTACGGAAGAAAGGTATAGTCTTGCAAATAAAGGAACAATGACTTCAAAAGACTGCCTGTTTGCGAGGGTAGGTAATCAATGAATAGCAAGCAAAACATATATACTACCCGAAAGAGAAGAGATATCTATGTCGATGAGACGACAAAGGCACTAGCTAATGTTCGCGTTGTCATCTCGACATTGCACTGTATAGTCATGTTGTTTTTGCGATTTCTTTATGGTGTTGAACATACGTTAGCGAGTCATGATAATTGATTTTCAATTGAGTACGCTTGGTGGTTCTGCTGGAACTTTGGTGACTCCGTGGTCTTACATTCCACACAGGTGTCCACTCGCCACAATGACAATGACTGAATCCGTTTGACTGAATCTTTTTGACATGGCGGCGAGTGTGCCACACTCGCCGCCAAGGCTACTGAGAGCGCCGACTGACACTCCTACGTTTAAATTCACATATATACCCATTAAATTGGCTCAGTGGTAGAGCATCGAAAGCGTTATTCGAAGGTCACAGGCTCGGTTCCTGCCCACGGCAAGTTATCGTTTCACCCGCTTTTGTTTCTTCACATTTACATTAGAATTTGGTCTAATAACTTTCCCTATACTTTCCTTGGCATTATTGTCTGTTAGATATCATTATTATTGTGTCAAACACGGAAAAAGGAGCCCTTTAGTATATACTTCTTTCCATATATATATATATATATATATATATATATATATATATATATATATATATATATATATATATATATATATATAAAAGGGTGTGTTGTGCGTGGGGGAGGGGGGCTCTCAAGCTGGGCCGCTGTGTTTCCTTTGACACTTTACTGGACTTCGCGCTCGTATCGTGTCGTTGATTGATTGATATGTGGGGTTTAACGTCCCAAAACCACTATATGATTATGAGAGACGCCGTAGTGGAGGGCTCCGGAAATTTAGACCACCTGGGGTTCTTTAACGTGCACCCAAATCTGAGCACACGGGCCTACAACATTTCCGCCTCCATCGGAAATGCAGCCGCCGCAGCCGGGATTCGAACCCGCGCACGCGCTCGTATCGTGTCGTCATTTGTCGTCAGAGTGGGGCACCGTTGGCGCCGCTGTGCAACTAGATGACTTAACCGCTAAGAGAAAAACCGATGACGTCAATGCACAGGGATTTATTGAGACTAATGTCTCAAACTATGCACTGCGCTGCAAACAAAGTGGCAATATAAATATCACACGAAGGGGAAAGTGAGTACTAGTTTGCTTTTTTTTTTCCCGATCGAGTAGCTTTGGGGGTGTCTCGTTTTTATTTTGTCCTCCTTTCCTTTTGTGTTTTATTTCTTTTTTGTTTTGCGGACCATGTAAACAGAAGAGCGCGAAAGAGAAGGAAAAAATCGAATACGGCGAAGACGATGCCATTTTATGTTGAACCGCAAACTAGTCCTTCATAGTCGATTCTCCGGTGTCTGGCGTATCCCGAAGTGGTTATCAGCGAATGGGAAAAGCCCCTTTCGTGCGACGGGAGTGCAGTCATCGTGTGAAGCAGCGGCTCTTTCCTTTTCTGTTTTGACACGCACTGGCGCCTTGCATACACAAGCGTCTTCCGTATTTTATAAGTGTTGGCGCCGAGTTGTTTGAGGCTCGCTTCGCGTGTGGCGTCTCTTTGAGTGCGTCATACCATGGCTGCCGCCCACAATGACAGGAGCGTGGTAATCCTACGGTCAGATTCGGAAATCAAAGGGGGAGGGAGACTGGCCGATATTTTCTAATAAACGAGCAGTCTTTCCAAGTTTCTTGGTGTCAATTTTTATCTTCTATTTTTTTTCACGCAACGTTTGGCTGTTTCTATATGTTTGCCTTAGATCAAGCTGTATGACGAGAAAGGTGCAGTACAATTAATTATTTGAGACAATGTGTTTTTGGTCTGAATGTTTATATATACTTCATCTACGCCCTGATTCCGCAGTGTCTGCATGACGGCTGATATTTCTACTGCATCAAACGCCTTATCGTAGTCTATGAAGGCTATGTATAGTGGTTGGTTATACTCTGACCATTTCTCTATTACCTGATTGATAGTATGAATGTGGTCAATTTTTGAATAGCCTGTTCAAAATCCTGCTTGTTCCTTTGGTTGATTGAATTCTAATGTTTTTCTTTACTCTGTTAGCAATTACCTTTGTAAATAGCTTGTATACTACAGAGAGCAAGCTGATCGGCCTGTAATTCTTCAAGTCCTCTCTTCTCTTTTCTTATGTATTTACCGCATTTGTTATTTACCGTCTTATGTTACTACCGCATTTACTCGCACATACTAACCGCCCTCGTAAGCACTGGTTAATATTGGCTATATATGCTGATTCTGGCTGAAGAAGACTAACAGATCGCAATCAGTGGCTATCGGTTAATATATCACAACGCTACCTACTCGATCTAAATGCAATGTCTCGACTTACCTACCGTTTTTTTTTTTTTCCTTGGGCACCACTCTTTAGAGCTGGCGCAGGTGCGTCACAGAGAAAAATACCCTAGAAGCTAATTCGCGGCTGCATTTTGTTCTGCGCATAGCATACGAAACGCTAGGATGTGAACCATGTACGAACTTACAACTTCTGACCACAACAAAGTCAGATGTGCCACATTCTCAAGGCGCAGCTAGCCAGGCTTGGCTATAGTCAATCGACGCCGACTGTGTCGCCAGTGCAGGCAAACGAGAACATTGCGACTCTGTTCTGGCATTCGTGAATATTGCAGCACACCAATCGCCCATTAACGTCGTCGTCGTGCTTGCGAATGGGAACACGCAGATGGAGTTTGTTTACACGCTCGAGTACGAGGGCGTGCGTCGGTTGTAAATATCAGACGTGCTATTTTATTTACGCGGTTGGCGTTTCTTTCCGGCGGCATATTTGCTTTCCCAATGTCTGAATTTGGGCTGGCTAGTATACGAACTCGTGTAAAGAGGACGGACGACTAAAACCTATTACAATAATTGTTGGGGTTTTACGTCATTCCAAAATCATGATATGAGTATACACTGATTTGATTGATTGATATGTGGGGTTTAACGTCCCAAAACCACTATATGATTATGAGAGACGCCGTAGTGGAGGGCTCCGGAAATTTCGACCACCTGGGGTTCTTTAACGTGCACCCAAATCTGAGCACACGGGCCTACAACATTTCCGCCTCCATCGGAAATGCAGCCGCCGCAGCCGGGATTCGAACCCGCGCCTTGCGGGTCAGCAGCCGAGTACCTTAGCCACTAGACCACCGCGGCGGGGCGATTATATACTGAGGGACGCAATATGAGAGCTCCAGAAATTTCAACCATCTGATGTGTTTTTTTTTTTTTTTTTTGACATTTGCCCAAATCAAAGCACACCGACCTTCAGCATATCGCCTTCATCGAAATACAGCCACCGCGACCAGGAATCGATCTGGCGACCTTCGGATCAGCAGTCCTGCAGCACAACCACCAGACCACAGGGGTGAGTGGACAAGACAGCGCGTCGTAATAACAAGAAAAGAGACACTGCCACATTAGACTTACACGTTTGACAATGCGCGCATAACTCTCAATTAAATTAATCAGATTACATTGCTCAACACTGCTTTGGCTGTAAATTCCACCTAAACTTCGGGTAAACTACTACTTTGGCTTGCAGCAAAGACAAAATCAGAAGAACAATCGTCGAAGCTTACTTTGTGATGTCTGAGAAGTTTGGCGCATGCGTTAACACACCTTTAATAGCACTCACAGATAGGCAAGTGGCCTATTTAGAGAGACAAATATAGAATAAAATAAAATTAGGTTTGATAAAAGCACGCGTTTCCCGGCTTATATAGCACCCCGGTAGGATTGTACGTGGTTTGCTTGCAGTGCCTTCACCCTTGTATGCCACCCCAACCCCCCCCCCCTTTTTTTTTGGTTCTTCGTTTTAATAAACTTCAGTTGTTAGACGCGCTTTGTCTGTGTCAGTCCATGCAGTTTTTTTTTTTTTTGTCGTTGAGTTTGCAGTACAGCCTTTTCTGCAGTATATTCCCACTAGCCCCCCCACAAGCTTTTCTGCGTGGAAGGCGCAGCACTGTAACAGCGAAAGCTGGAAAAGCGGCCTTTCAGAGATTTTTTCTTTTTTTAACGCTCTTTGGGTAGCTGCTGCAAGCACACTTGCAGGTTACCTTCTGCGCTACAAATCATTGTGTAGTAGGCAGCCATTCACTATGCCATCCTTACCGTTATTCTTCGGAGAAGCGTAGTATACCCGCCGTATTCTTGCTAGGAATATTGCGCAACCTTTATCACGCTGTGGGTGACCATGATGAAGAAACATGCCAGAGGCTTCTGTAATTCGCCCCCCCCCTCCCCAATCCCCCGCAGTAGGTGTGCACCACACAGTTAACTGGTGAACAAGATCAAGCTTTTGTAATGGGTTGGCGCATTAGGCGATAGACCACCCGTCGCGCAATTCGCATTGTATGACACCTGGTTGTTCCTATGCTGTTCTAAAACGCTTTGTTACTCATAACCACGAGATTGCTTTCTCGACATAAAGCCTGTCTAAGGCTAGTTTGCAAATGAGTTTCAAGCACCGGCATGGCTCAGTGGTAATAAAGAAAAAAAAATAGGCGCGGCTCAGAGGCAGAATACTCAGCTGGCACGCCGGAGAGCCCTGTTCGAATGCCATTGTGTCCTTGGCGTTTTATTCACTGAGTTTTGTATTCTTATTTCGTGCGATTATGGTTACGGATACAGGCGGCGGCGGCGGCGGACAACTATACGGTGCACATGACCCTCGTTGTGATCTCATAACAGCTTTTGCTATAAAAAAAAGGGGGGGGGGGCATGGATTAATATGCAGTGAGATTAATGTTTCACTACTGGGAGGATAACCCAAAGGCAATCGCATTTGAGAATTCAGTTTCTTCACTCCATCACTTCAACTCTCGTTTATCAATACGCTCTTAAGCCATCTCTAGCAGATCTACGAGGTCATGAATTGAGTTATAGAGCATGTCTTTGTCATGCTGTAACTTTCTGCGGCAAAGGAAAAAAAAACGTATTTTTCTTTAAGTGATTCATAGGCAAGTGCCAAAACATTTCGACAAAAGGCATGATTCATTACTTGAACGGTTGCACAATCAACATTTAAAAAAAAGCTGTTGGACGGTGCTTTGATTGCGAGTATTTTATATACGTGCCTAAAATGCCATGGATGGCAAAACACAGAGGATATTCCTTCAGCCACTGAGGAAATTACTGCGAGGCTTCTTTGCATGATGAAAGTCCCCTCCGTTGCCTCTAGAGACGGGGAATTGTGAATAAGTAAACCATGTTCTTTATGCAGAGAAGATGGGAACTAAGTCGATGCTTAATCGTTCTTGTAATACTGACCTTTGAGATATACCGGAAAGTTTATGCCAATGATACAGATGCCGTGTACCCACAGAGTTATGGCGGATCAAGCCAATCACGTGGATCCAGACAATCAAACAACGCGGATCCAGCCAATCATTTAGCCAGTCACCGAGGCATCAGTTGGGATCATTTGCGTAGCCGTACCCGTTGCACAAGCATAAGGCGCTGGTGTTTGTAAACACAGAGGGTACGAAATCGAGCAAAAACGCAGTATCACCCGTGTTGGCACACCGTTTCGGGCCGTCACGCTCCATCACATCCGCGTGCAATGTTGACACAAACCAAGGCACAGCCCGCCTTCGATGAAAGGATGGATGTTGCAGAAGAAAGGAAAACAAAGAATTAACACACAGAATGTTCGCGCGTCGTCGATCGATTCGTAAATCACGAGCTCATCGATTTCCGGGCGGAAATTATCGTCGCTTCAAAACACGTGAGCGCACACGCACGCACGCGAGCGGATTCCCCCCTAAGCAAAAAAAAAAAAAAAAGTGCGAGCCAACGCGTCTCCGTGGTTACGACGGAACTCGTCTTGGCTTTCAATAACACCGATTTCCCATTACGCTCACGTTGCTGAATTCTCAAGAAAAACAAACGCGTTCGCCGCATGACCGTATGTATACCTCACATGCTCGTTTACCGCGTTCAAGGCCAATCGCGCAGCGCCCTCGCGGGACAAAGCAGGCGTGACGCAAATGACTCGTGTGCGCGTTGCGCTGCAGGACTTGATCAAACGGCGTATGATCATTAGACAGACTCCCGAGGACTTGCTCGAAGTTGCGTCTCAAACGGGCAGTCGTTTTCCCTGCCAATTATTCGTAGACCACCCTGAACACGCTCGTATGCGTATACACGCTTCATTTAACCCGCAGCACCATGTGTGCCGAATAGGTAGACATTCATGTTGTATGTTTATTTTCTTTGTTTCAAAGACGTCCAATGGACGGGAGGAACGGATGCGCATTTGGTGCTGTGACTTGTAGATCCCTTGTAGGGCGGTTACAGTATGGTGTGTTAATCGAAACAAGACTTCACCAGCTACGTACCAAAAGCGTGTCGCGTGTCATGTCGGCCATATGTTTGGTCCCACTTTCGCCTTTTGCTAACTGTATACAGTGACGTATCAATAATTAATCGAGTCATAACATAATTTTCTCTACATTTGTATCACTGTCATAGAAATAAAAGTGATTTTCTTGTTGAAGCTTTGGGACACACTTATTAGTCAAGGTATAGCACAGGTTGGCATTTTGTATCTATCTATCTATCTATCTATCTATCTATCTATCTATCTATCTATCTATCTATCTATCTATCTATCTATCTATCTATCTATCTATCTATCTATCTATCTATCTATCATCTATCTATCTATCTATCTATCTATCTATCTATCTATCTATCTATCTATTTATCTATCTATCTATCTATCTATCTATCTATCTATCTATCGCATGCGCCATTAAACCCTTCCCTTCACTCACGTGTGCCACATATCCGCACCCATGGAACGCGGCTATCAGCAACACGTGATTCACAGTTTGTACCAAACTAAAAACTGCAAGGACAGAGCTTCCAGAAACCTTTACGCGATCGCTTATGGAGCTTGTGTGGCAGAAAATATAAAACAGGTGTTGGCATTATTGGGTGAGGAAAATATTGGAGGAACGGAAAGACATAAGATCGCATTTAGAGCAGGTAACGAACCCAGACAGATCTGCCTGGCAGTCAACTACTCTACCACAGAGCTACGCCAATGCTCGAAACAACTTACGAGCGTGGCATCATATCGCGCTGACGACAACTATGGTTGCAGCGTTCACTATCGCATCTTATAACAATGTAATAAGCACTACATAATAGCTCCCGTGACTCGCCAAACTCTATATAAGATCGATTATTGCACTACCTCGAAGAATGCAGTGAAATCCACTTCTTACGATATGCCCATCATCGCACCGTAGCGTTCAGTTCGTGTCGATAAAAGTGCCACCTAGGCTCTAACGTGAGTGCCGCCATTACTTCGAACCGTAGGATAACCATCGAGCATCAATATAGTCGACATGTTGACGTGCCTAATAAACTCATGATCGAAACCGTAGCATAAAGGGGGGGGGGGGGGGTGACGTATGGGGGCTGATTGAAGCATCTTTCATCATTTTTATTTTTCTTAAATTTCCCGCCTTACTTGATCTTTATGGTTGTCCAACACACTCCCATCCTGAAACCTTTCCACAGTATCACCACTAGGTTGGGCCATCTTCCCTTTCATAAGTTGTTCTTGCAACTAAGCGCCTATATATATTTACACGAAGTCTATTTTGCCCAATGTAACTGCACCCGCACGTTAAATATCGCTTGTATAGACCATGCCCACGGAACACTCTACAGCTTGTTCTTATTTTGGCATATTGCCGCGCACGCCCATCTCCTTATACTAGACACCACGCCAAGGAGGTCTTTTGTCATCCTATCGATCTGTCCAGCTATAAAACCTCTATAACCGAAGCACTAGATCATTTTTGTTTGTGTGCTAGTGCGTATGTGCGTGTTATAAAACACGCAAGCACGCACGCACGCAATAGCGAAGCACAAGGAAAGGAGTGATACCTCATTTTCACGCGCACCCCACAACAACAAGCAAAATCTTCGTTCGTGGCCCTGAAGTCAGCGTGCAACTCGATTTCTGAGAGAGGCCACGCTTCAACCGAGGAACATAGGCACACACCCTTAACGTTCACTCTGCGCTGGTTCACTTCGTCACCATGGTTTGTATAACCATGGATTTCACTTGTGCTGCTTCTTCGCATGTCGATAGGCGGCGACACAGATACGACGAAGCATCATGTAGTAGGTGTACAATATGTATACTAGTAAGTCGCCTCGCGACCCGAATGTCTCATGGAAATGCACGGGCACGATTTCACAACGGTAATGATTTGCGTCACCAATGGCAGCAATGGACGCCAACCGAAAACACCAGCGCGTTTCAGTTCGGTACGCTCATGCTTGTTGCAGACGAATTTTGCAAGACGTGTCAGTGGGCCACCCACACAGAAAGATAGAGCAACCAAGCAAATTCTTTTCGTTCACGTAAACAAGCCTTGGATAACAAATTTCGTCGAACTTCTCGACAGAATGTCAACCTTCAACAGCGAATGAAATTGCTGATGTTCACGCGACAGAGTTGCCCGTATTTCACACCAAATAATTTACCAGCACTAAAAGACCTCTTAATCAAATCTAAAGAGTCAGCAGGAAATGAATTAAGATAGCCTTCAGCACCACACATCTGTGTTGTGTCTTGCGTTTCCTGTCGGACAGGTGGTCAGTTAAGTATCCCGCCTGCCTGCCGGTCGGTACAAGTTACTTGACAGAAATTTAAGTACTCCTGGCCCGTTGTTCTAGAGTTCGATGGCCTGTAACAGCTCGACAAAGCCACGTGAACACTACTCACGCGACTTTCGTATTTGCATTTGGCACGAGTCGACTTGGCAGTCCGTGTCATGCGCCCCTACTTGCCCAATTCTTGTCCCGTCTTCCAGGAACGGAACCGGCAAGTGAACGTGCGCGCCAGCGCCATAGACAAGATGTCTCCAGCATACGGCGATGTTTACGCAATTATAATTCGTTGGGCAACATCGACGGCCGTTAGCGAACCGAAGTAGTGAGTGTTTTTACGCTGCTTTCTGTTTGACAGAATCCGAAAAGACAGCGGCTGGTGTCGGTAAATCATAGGCTGACTGCGGAGCACTGCATTTCGCATTGTGACTTTCCGCAACTCTGCCATGGCAGGCGTGGCTTATGACGGAAACACGATCGTTTAGCTTGCACCTTGCAGATAGACTCTACGTGACTCATTAGGGTGAACTGTCCCCAGACGTATATGCATGAGTATCCCGTCAGTCAGAAGCTGCAACGCGGGTATCATGGATTAGACACTCAGTTGCGAAATAACAGGTGCCATGGTCCGGCTATTTTACATTGCTACAAACAACCAGAATAACTTGCGTATAACGGGCCATATTGCAGTATTAGGGATACAACCAGGCGTGCGCATGACCAGCCTCGCAAGCGCACTGGCTATCAAAGTACCATCAACAAAAATTAAAGCGGAAATAAAGTCGAAAACAATGGCGCATCCGGTGTGTATTGTTACGTTTCCAAGTTCGAACGACTGCTTTTATATAACCGTGGCCTAATTTACGCTTGAAAGCGTATGAGCTTCTGGGTAGCTTTGGGCCAATTCCAATTTTTCTAATGATATATACGCCAGCCACGAAGTGTATCTATAATTGAAATACTGGACCAATTTGAAAACAAAGCACAAGAAAACAAAGTTCAAAGCTTTAAGTGTCACAACCACAATATGATTGTGAGCATGCCAAGGTGCGCGCGGGGAAGGGGGAGGGGGATTAATCTTGATTACTTGGATTTCCTTATATATAGAGTGCGCCTGAATGTCAGTTTTTGGGTGTTTTGCCCTCTGTGCCCATCGCAATGCAGCCGCTGGGACTGGGCATTGATCAGGCCCGCGCCTCCTCTATTTTATCAATGCCAACCGGACGCACCCGATCCAGCCGTTCACCATAAGACCTTTAGTTCCCCACCCTCTCTTCTAGCCTTTCGTTCTCTCGCCCATTGGTTAGCTTTCGCAAGTGATTTGCTGTCATGGGGAAGAGAGCCCATCACGTAGTGCCTCAGGACGGAAATCATATGAAGCAATTTTTTTGTTCAGTTGTGTACATATCCATGGGGTATGTGTCTTGAACTCCCTGAACAGTAAGGCGGACCGGCGGCTCCCAATGACAAGCGCGCGTTTGCACTGCCATTGAACGAAATAAAGGGGGCGTTGACTTTAAGAGCCCTTTGATGCAGCGGCGGCATTCCGTCGCGCCACAAGGAAGGAGCCCGAAGGAACAAATCTGACAGGCGTATGATGGAGTGGGAAACACGTCTATCGCATCGGCGGGGCAAAGGGTTCAGGCACGCGCCTGGCGTGAACAGCGTTATACCCTACATGTTCCGCCGCATCACGACCAATGCCTGAACTAAGGCAGACCAGCGGCTGCCGTTGAGAAGAAGCGCGCGCTTGCACTGGCATTGAAAGAAATAAAGAAGGTGCTGATCGGGCGCATTCCAGCTGTATACGTAGCGCTGCAGCTTTGCCGCTAAGCTATCAAGATGAGTGAGGCTAAGTTGTTGAAAGGCTGTGGGGACAATTTTTATTGAGGGTCTCACATACCTTTCTTTTATTTTAATTACCGTGAACTGGTAAGCTAAAAATATAGATTTTTAATCCGTAACTCTGCCCCATAGGCAGATATTGCAATCTAAATCGTGCTCATTTATTATACGATATTTAGAAGATGGCGCTTTTGTATAGCACCGGCTATTGTATTTGTTATTACTATAGGTCGGAGTTTTAGGCACTAAAAAGTGTGTTTTAGGCGCCAAAGACGACAGGAAGGTAAAATACTGTTTTAGGCCCTCAAAATCATAACTGTAGTGACGAGAAATTTCTACAAAATTTGAAATAACCCAAAACAACGACGTCGGTGACTTGTATCTATGGCAAGAAGCAAAACAAAAATGATACTGTTTAAGATGGCCGAAAGGTGTGAACGATTGGACATAGGCGTGCATTTCCTGCGCGATTCGCAGTATGTGGCCTTTTGTTTTATTGTGTAGCCTTGTGCGTCAAGTGTCCACCATTCAATTGACACTTTTCTAGGTCTATTTTGTTTCGTTGTGGCTGGGAAGGGCAGTGCAGGAGCAAATAACCAGGCCACTGTTACCTCAGAAGAGAGGGATGGTAGGTCTAATGGCGTATATAGAACCAATTTCTCCTCTATCGGTGAACACCTTCTATAACTCTTCACTAGGAGTGGGAATTACGAGCTGACAAGCGTAATGGTGCACTGGGCACTCCGGATCATTCCTGCCAAGATTTGAAACATTACATGTCACGGAAAAAAAAGGCAGCTTATCCACGGGGTGAATGATGGAGAGTGGGGCGAAGCATCCGTCCGTGCATTCGTTTTTGCTTCCGTCCGTCCATGCGTCCGTCTGTGTGACCGTCCGTGCGTCCATTCACCCGTCCGTGCGTGCGTCTGTTCGTGCGTCCGCATGTCCATCCATGCATCCACCCCTGCGTCCATCCATGCATCCACCCCTGCGTCCGTCTATGTGTCGTCCATGTGTTCGTCCGTCCGTGTAGCCGTCTGTGCGTCCGTTCATGCATCTGTCTGCGTGTCCGTTCGTCCATCTAGCCAACACTCTAAGTACCACCATCTCGCATCTTTTCATCATATATTCCGCATATTGAAGCACCGCCTTCCAGCCGACATTCTAAGGACCAAACGAGAGGTGGCGCACGCACACTTTCTTACGGCTTGCGCTTCTTGTCTACTTCCCACCTTTAACCACCTCGAGTTCATGGTATATACTAGTTCACTGTATTCATGGCTATGCGGTCCAACGCTCGCTAAACCTTTCTAAAACCAAGGAGGTTACGCCCACCGAGTATAACCTTGATTGATTTGTAGGGTTTAACGTCCCAAAACCACCATATGATTATGAGAGACGCCGTAGTGGAGGGCTCCGGAAATTTCGACCACCTGGGGTTCTTTAACGTGCACCCAAATCTGAGCACACGGGCCTACAACATTTCCGCCTCCATCGGAAATGCAGCCGCCGCAGCCGGGATTTTAACCCGCGACCTGCGGGTCAGCAGCCGAGTACCTTAGCCACTAGACCACCACGGCGGGGCAGCGAGTATAACCTTGTAACCCTTTCTTGTCATATAGTGCTCAATGTACATGCCGATGGCTGCTAATTGGGAATGAGAGACAGGAGAATTCGGCTTTTAGTTAACGCGCACGCTGCGATTTTTTTATTGTTCAACAACGCACAGGAGAAATCTCCCACTGGCACCACATTGCAGGTCAAAGCTAGGGAGCCTACATACGCCGCGCCTTCGTCGTTAAACGACGAAGGCGCAGCGCGGGGCATGTAGGCTCCCTAGTCAAAGCGTAAGACCGGTTACTCACTACGACTACGACGACGGACGAACAGGTGCCGCTTTAAGGAGCTTCGCCCCTAAAACACTCAATTTCTAAGAATGCCACTTGCCCTTCTCGCGGGCGTGCACTCCAAGATCTAGGGAGTGACGTACAGCAAGGATCGGTCCTGTTTTTACATCACTCCTTTACGTTGACATTGGTGGGCTGACGTCGCATACCAGAAGCTCTTCATCAGATCTTCGTTAAATGATAGCTATATGTAGAAAACAAAGCATGTTCCGCTTCCTGATTATATCCTTCATTTTAAACGGTACCTCATTAAGAGCGTTCCACGTGACATTACTCTACTTGGCATGTACAATTTGTGTGTTCTGTTGTGTAATATTAATGAGGAGTACTTTGGCTTGGGCTAGCTGCTTCATATCGTTCTGAAATGGAAGCGCAAGGACAAAGGGAAAAGAAAGGCAGCGCACTTGTCTGTGTCTTTCTTTTCACTGTGTCCTTGCACTGCCCCTTGAAAATCAGTATAATGAATGAAAGCCGACAAAATAATAAAAAACGCAAACATAATCTCAGCTTGATAATATTTTTATTTTTGTTTTGAATGGCCTCGAGATGCTCTTCACTAGTCGGCCCTCGTTTAACGTCCGCTTCGGTAGGACCAGTCGCTATAGGGCGCTCCGCTGCTCACCCCAATGCCGCGCGTTCGATTGTGGCCTTGGTGGTCACATCTAAATTGAGGGCGAAAAAGTAGATGCCCGGGTACTGCACGATGCGAGCGCACGTTAATGAACACCGGATGGTCAAATTTTGCGGAGACCTCCACTACGGCATCCCTCATATTCACATCATGATTGTTTTTTCACGTAAAACCACACAAGCTACTACTACTACTACTACTACTACTACTACTACTACTACTACTACTACTACTACTACTACTACTACTACTACTACCACCCCATTTCGCTTGCGTTCGTCTCCTCTCCTCGTCGTTCCTGAATCGTGCCTTCGTCAACCCTGACAGCGCTTAGCTTGTGTTTGGTGCGTCGTCTCTGAACGCAGTTTCAGCAGAGTGACGTGGTGTAACGCGGTCGCAATACATGATCCTTGCCAGCCTCTCCCGAATTACACGCACAGACTGATCCATCCCACAGACACGGGTAATACACAACAGAAAACGCCGAAACGACACAACATCGATGGCATATATACGTGTACAAGTAGGCTGGGGCACGTCATGCGTGCGTGACCGTGCTTACGCATATTGCTCTCGTTGCGTATGCGTCACGTGATTCTCCAGCCCTGATACCGAAGAGAACAGGGAAGAACTGAGGCTCGCGATGGCCACACGGGACGAGAGGCAAGGGATTCAAGCTTGCTTCTTCGCATCATGCTTTGGTGGCTCGTAGGGAACCAATTTGAAAAATCACCGTGGTATAACGCTTTCCATTAGGCACGCAAGAAATTCTATAGTGTCTTAACTACTACTCAGTATGTCACCTAGAGAGGGAAGCTTAAAAATTAACTTACAAACAAAACAAAAGCCGCGTGCACATCACACTTTTTACCTGCGAAGGTGCTTCAGCAGATGCAATGGGTTACAATGTCAAAAAAAAACATGCCTTTATTGGCATAAAACACTTTGTTCTCTTTAAAACCCATTTCATTCTGCCATGAAACTACCAAAAAACGAATTAATAGAAATAATATATCTGATACGACATTCCGAAATTGTAATTACCGTTGTGCCATGAGGACTGTTTAGGTGCACTCATTTTAGAATGCAAGTTTTACCATGAAAAGCTTGACATAGAAGCTTTAACCGCAGTTTAATTTGACGCGATGATGGTAATTCGCATCCTAGTTCATTTTTCATATTGTGAAAGCTATCATTTTTGAGTAATGGCTTAGAACAAACCTTGAAGTTCTGTTCTATGTATTTTTTTAATGTTTGTCACTTGAAGAAACATGGCAAGGGCTCTCATATACGGAACAAGCGTATTCAAACATACGGAGAATGTATGCTAAGTACACCGTTGATTTAAACATGCCGGCACCTGTCTCAGGCTTCGCTGTATAAAGTATGACGATTTGGCGACCTTCACCACCACTGAATCAAAAAGAGCATTCCATGAGTGGCCCTTCATGGTTTTTTATTCGTTCTCTTGCGGCTGCCCAGAAAAACCTGCTCTTCCTTTCCCATCGCAATACCAGGTTTTCGGGGTAATTCTTCAGTTCCTTCGGGGTGCTGGACAGCTGTCTGTAGGAGGCGGTTGCCGCGTCCTCGGCCATAGACGTCACTTTTATTTTCTTACTCCATCTTTAATTCTCCCTCCTTCTGCCCCTGCAGACGCTGAGACGTGATTCCACTTAGGGCTGCAGAAATAGCGTCTTGATCACAAGGCTTACGCTCTTCCTCCGAATCACTCGCAGCTTGTCAGCTTTGTCTTTGTTGAACCTTATAGTGTTTGGAAATATCAATGTTGCCTTTTCTTACATGAATAACGGCTTCACACCAAGGTCGAAAACAAAATTGGGGCTTCAATAGCGCTCATATATGCGATCACTTGTAAAATATATTATATAGGCACTTATAAGCACCCAAAATAGGCAGTATATGCACTATAAAAACACCATAAAGCCCTTCTTAACCTCTAATTCATGCTCATATATCAAAATGGCACGATAGAAACGCAAGGAACAAAATAGACATTTGCCTACAATCCGGTCTCTAGTTATTACACATAAATACGACAAAACTTGTAAACCGTTTTTTTTTTACAGCTAACATAAATTGTTACGATCTTGAGGGGGGGGGGTTTCGCGAAATTTTCACGTACACAAATAACTTTGTCACGTAGTGAAGAGGACGGCAGACATAGTGCTAAGGAGTAAACTCTTGACTGGGCGAACTCGTGCCCAGAAAATCGAGTAGCACTCGATCATTTCACAAGTACTCAACACTCACAATAGAACGGTAACGGCGAGTATGGTCGTCGATCGTAGAATGGTGTGACCATCGGCGCGACGTGTCATCTTTTATGCATGAGCGGCCGAACATTCCAACGTTGTCGCTGATGCTCGCGTTGGCTGTAAAGTGAAACCCATCTACTCCCGTAATGTGCGCAAGAGAAAATAAAACGAGGGAAAGGCAGAGGGGTTAACCGTAAATTGGGGCATCCGCAACCTTATCAGAATAGTCTATATAACACAATTGAAAAGGGTCCCCAACATTGTGATGTTGCCTGCGACGAGCGGAGGTAACAGTTTTATTATGGTAGGAAGCCTAATCACGTTGAGTTAGACAACAACGCACGCGTGGTATTATTGTTGTAAAAGACGACATACGAGCGTCCGTACGTCGTCTCATAAATTATTTTGTATCTGTTTCTGACACTACAAATCGTTTTCAGGTGTACAAGCAACAGGTTCGAATCACCACAATTCTTTGTCGTATGCAATAATATATCCCGAGTTATAAACCTTAATATATTTGAAGTTGACATTTTTGAAGAAATTGTGCGAAATGGTTCTTACCGAGGTGGAAATTTGAGAGCGTCCAACTTTTCGGTTCGCTTCATTTTCGCAATTCCTGATATTACTTGTTCGACAGCCCAAAACCAAAACTAGTTCCGCACGCACTGCATTTTACCGTTTTTTAGTGCACCACACGTAATCAAAACTAGCGTAGCGATTGCCGAAAAAAAAAAAAGCTGCTTCTTCATCTTTGTCTGCTTAGATAAGAATCCCAGAGCGAGATAAGAATCCCGCAGCAAAACAGAAGAGCTCGGTTCGCTCACAGTTTGTTTCGGGTACAGTATATACATGAAGTGTCACCGCATCCTTCCCATTCTTCGAGCGACTTTCGCAGAGATAAAAATACATCTGCGTAGCCCAAGTTTGTCGTCTGCGTGAGGTGACAGGACACGTTGAGCATTTGGCAATCTGACTCATGGCTACACGAGGCTCGTTCTGCCCGGAACGAATGCTTCCGGCGAATACTGTATACAGGGAATGAATGCGGTCGATGGCCTCGGTAGAATCTACTGGAGGCCGGCGTCATCACACCGTAAATTTCGCAAACACGGATGTCTTGTTCAAACTGGGCTTCCGGTGCGAGTTCCAGGTATTTATTCTTCTGACTTTTCAGTTGTTACTGTCTTATAGACCTACATCCAGTGGTGTTTGAGTGAAAAGGCAATGAGAAAGAGAGAGCTCGTAGAAAGGCGGAGGAAAACCACACCCTCATTTCCCACACACTTGTGCATGGGGACGACAGCATGGACGTGAAAGCAGTGACAATGATGATGAACAGGATGCTCGAATATGAGAGCACACAATGATTCATCGTTGTTACAGACTAAGTTCGCTGTAGAATGCGTATAATAAAGCTGGCGGAGGAGGTTTGTTCCTGCTAATATACTGATCCATCCACACGGCAGGATAGCGTCAGACGGACTATAGCATAAAATTTCGCGTTCGTGAAATCGTGCAATTATAATGACATTCATCAAGTTTTATATGTGCGGTTCGTTCTACTAACCTCGATTAACAATCACAGCTGTGCTATGTCCGCTTTTTTTTTCTTCGTGTTTTTCAGTCACGCTGTAGCCATAGCGAATAAATACACGTGCCGCGAAGCCGGTTGCCCCATATGATACAGTGCTACTCGTATAACGGCCTCGTCGGCAGCTGCTCAGTTACCCGCGAAACCTTGAGCCGGCTGCCCTTCCGCATCTGTTAAAACCGAGCTGCGGCCCACGCTACTTCTTAAGGGCTGCCTCCGCAAGGTGGCGTCATCTCGCATTTGCACCGTCCCCCGGGTTAGCCTTGGCTCTGTGGGCACGGCGTCATAATAGATTCGCGACGCTATTCCGGGAAGCGAACGGCACTCCGGTCGAACATGTGTCATCCACGCTGCCCACTAAGGCGAGCAGGGAACTGCTTTTCAGTAAGTTCGAGCGAATGACACAATGTGTAACGAGACGACAAGCACAGAAAAATAAAATGAAAACGACAAAGTGAAAGCGATACAGATTTCACGAATGTCGCTTAGTACATACAATATTTCTCCAACGTTAGCTGTTTGGAGAAATTGTTACATTGTTTGTGTGGTGACAGCATATAGCTTGGGAAGATTCTATTCTTCCTGCAGCCACAGTAATCGCACTTTGTATAATTTCTTGCCGCCTTGCAGGACGAAACGCAGATAAAAGTATTTGCAGCGCAACTCCCCAACTATACGCACCGGACACTATATTGAAGCATAACATTCCCCGCCGTTGTGTCGCCACCTCGCTGAGGACGAAGTCATGAGTTAAACTCCCGCCCGTGGTGACCGCGTTCTCATAAGGGCCTAACATAAATATTCATGCAATAAAGTTTAAATTCGCGTTAACCGAAGGTAGGCCAAATTAATCCGCAGCTCCCACGTGCGGTGCGCCTCACAGTTCACACCATGATTTTGGTAGACAAACCTTGCAATTTAGTCTAGCACCACTTCTTCCACTACACAACTTCTTCCAATTTTTACCGTACCTTGTTCATTTCCTATGTGACACTTATAACCACATTTCACCACAAGCTTAATATGGTCACGCTCAATGTAACTTCAGATGTGAATGGAATTAACGCAAAAAAAAAAAACATGCACACGATGGAAGAAACCGTAAGACATCCCTCGTGTCCCCGTTGTTCGCGCAAGTGCCATGCACTTACGATGGCATATCAACTCGCGTTAGCAGAACAGCGTTGTTCTCCTAACTTCAGGCGTATCAGACGTAAATTCCAGCTTTTTAGTGTATTTCGTGATTTACTTACTGAGCTACCGGAGCTGTGGTTATGGAGCTCGATCGACCAATGAGCCGATAGGCGCGGGTTTGGCCCCGACCTCAGTGGTTGTATGTATGTTCATGCGGATGTTCACGGGGATGTATGTGGATGTATGTACAGGCGTATGCAGTATACAGACACATATTGTAAGAATTTCTAGTTGGTTCGAACCCCCACCCTCCAAACTCAGCCTCTTTTGGTTATACCCGTAGCACGAGTAGTATCATCAGCCTGGCTACGCCTACTGCGGGACAAAGGCCTCTCCCATGTTCCACCAGTCAACTCGGTCCCGTATTTGCTGCTGCCACTTCAAACTCGCAAACTTTCTAATATCATCTGCCCACCTAACTCTCTGTCTTCCCCTCACCCACTAGCCTTCTCTGCAAATCTATTGAAAGAATGCTAACATCATTTTAATCCAAAAGAAAGCGGACGACAGGACTTGAATACTTACAGGCCGATCAGCTTGCCTCTCCGTCGTATACAAGCTATTTACAAAGGTAATTGCTAACAGAATTAAGACAACATTAGAATTCAATCAGACAAAATAACAAGCAGAATATCGAAAAGGCGACTCAACAATGGACCACATTCATACTATCAATCAAGTGATGGAAAAAATGCTCAGAATACACCCAACCACTATCCGTTCGTCAGTGCCTGTCATCACCTTGACCACTTTCTTTTCTTTCTCTTTTGGGGGTCGGGGGGTGGGGTAGTGATGCTACTTTTCTTGTGATGCCGAGCTAACGGAAGCAAGGAGGTACACATGATGAGCGACATCCTGCCGCGGCCGCGGAATCTATGCAGCTTACGATGTTTCCATCAGCCAATGACCATAGATCATGTGATTATGGCACGGTTTTTTGGGTTCATGACATCATTTGTCAACAGAATAATCAGCTGAATGAGAGAATCGTGAATCACAGGCCGCGTGCTGCGCCTACGTCTGGATCACGTGTTTTCAGGAGCCTTGACTGATGATGAGCAGCGCTTTGTGACTTTTCTGAGAAAGGTTTGCAGGGTACCTTCAAGAAAGGAAGAAATCAAGCGACGATGCTACCCCAGTGTGCCCCCGTCGGAGCGCCCACACTGCTTGAAGCTCTGGCAAGAGTCGACGCAGCAAGAGAACTACATCGAGTCGTGCATAATGCCGCGCTTGCACACTGGAACTCCCCACTGTACTACGCTCATCGTCCACGGAACCCTGAATCGCTGCTCCAACTGCAACTGCCACACAAGACTTCGTGACGTGACGCAGCAATGCTGTGTCGGCTGTGGGCTGGTGTAGCGTTTACCAACTCATTCAGCCATCGCATTGGCATGGCTGACTCATCCAAGTGCAATAACTGTAACTGTGTAGAAACTATATTGACCATCTCGTGTGCCACTGTTTTCAATATAAACATGATTGCCAGACTGTGCAGGGTGCATTAAGGAAACTCGATGACTGAACCTTTACTCAAGAAAACATCTTGGGAGCATGGTCTCACGGTATATGTCTGCGCAGAAAGTCACACGAGCCCTCCTGCAGTGCTTGAAGGCAACATCACTGAGTGACCGCCTGTGAAACCCTGCACAGCGTGTGGCGTGCAACGTCTCTCTTTTCCTCTCCTATTACCCTCTCCATGTGTAGGGTAGCAAACTGGCCATAAGCTAGTTAAAATCGCTACCTTTCCTACATTTCTCCTCTCTCTCTCCAAACCGACAGGAAGAACGATGCATAAGCAACGGCTATAGCTGTTAACTTAATTTACCATATTTCCTGTCTCTTTCAGTACCGTCTTTTTTTACAGTTGACAAACGCGCTTCGTTGCTCGGTCAGCCAACTAGTGCACCTTTCCGTCCTACGCATACACTGACGGGCATGACGTCACCGGTGAGGCCATCCTTACGAATCTGACGAGTGCACTACAGTTTCAGCGTGCCCTCATTAGATAGAGCAGGACAGCTGGCAGTCCGACGCCAATCGTCATCGCCGGCTCGGGGAGCCATCGAATTGGCGAAAGTTGAATTGCACAGCCGCATTTATTGGCCTTGCTGTGTACAAAACAATAAAGCTCCCCCCCCCCCCTCCCTTCCCCTCTTTCTGTCTTCTAGTTATAGGCCCCAGCATTTCTCACTCAACTGCTCACTGAGGAAATGTTCGACGTGAAGCACAGTGTAATTGGAACATAAAAAAATAAAAGCTGGCAAACAGGCATACGTACATACAACGTGAGAAAACGTCATCGGGCCCAGACGCCCTAGCAGGCAAAGTCGAGATGTACTCGTTTGACGCGTACAGCGATGATCCCAAACAAAATAAGAGAATAAAAGCTGCATACCTCGATAGCCGCGAATAGTACCGTCGCCTATTTATGGCTTCCCAGTCGCAGCACAGCTCCTTTTTTCACGCTTGCACAAAGCGTATCTCAAGCTTTCGGTGGTCACAGTGCCGCGTAACAGTGCTTGTAGTTTATTGCGCCCTATAGTTGCTGACTTCACACAGAAAATGATTTCCTTTCGTTCTTTGGCTTTTAATTTCGACAAGTAGGAGTTCCGCTTCACAGTTTCAGCATGAAGAAAAAAAAGGAGTTTGACTTCCACGCTGGACAATGCCCCTGACACAAGACCACTTTAAAGATCCTTTGAACCAGAGCCAATCAAAGCGGGAAAGAGTTGACGTAGGTTATTGACTCGTGCAGAATGAACCAGTTCTTTTCAGTGAACACCCCTCATAGAAGGGTAAAAATCCGATCTGCTTTAATGGCCTGACGGATCGATTAACCTCTTGCATCTCTTCAACGGCAAAAAACTTGGCGACACCCAACACTATCTTACTCTCATTGTTAGTGCAAGGAAGAACATGTTTAAATTGAGCAGTGTCACAATAGCGCCAGATACAACTTCATGATGTTACTTTTAGTGTAAAGGAATACACAATATATGTTGTGAATCATTCCGCAAGTTGTTCAAAAACATGTAAAGAATATTACGCCAAAGTGTGTCGATTCATGAAAGGTCCTTCAGTGTAAAATAAAGGCACACGCTTCAAATGGCTTACTTCGGCTATGTGTTTGGGGCATATGCACGAAAACCTACAATGCATGATTGTCTATATAAGCACAAAGTATGCAGTTGATTGCATCATGATACTTTAATAATCATGAAACTTTAATAATTGTAGCCGATCACTTCGCAAGACATATGCCAGTAAAACAAACGTTAAATGAAAGCTAGTTCCAATGTACACGTTTTGCGACCTTGCAGCAATGATTCGTAAATTGTGGTAAATGAGTTATGTTAGGAGAAACGGTACTACGATCCACGACGCTACCCTGCAAGGCCTGCAGCAAAAAAAAAAAAAGTAGTCTGAATGGCCAGAGCTGCGCTGTCGTCGGAGATCGCGGGGCCACAACCGGTCGGCACTAAATCCAATGAGCGAGTCGCATGAAAGAATGCTAATCACTGCTATGGTATAGTACCGGTGGCGTAGCATAAGAGAAGCAACCAGGAGGCCTTTATACCTTGCAGTGCTGAACAAGCGCCACGCCAGGAGTCAACGTTGAGCCACTATAGGACACACGTCCTCCCACAAGCATGTTCACTCAAAATTCAGCGCTCAGCACGAGTGTCTTCCTTTAGGGCTGCAGTCACGCATTCTCCGTCAGTTTGGGGCCGAAATGAACTCGTGCTTGTCTGATCAGACTATACCGGCTGCCCACCCTTGGCTTCACTTTTTCACAGCATCAATCCGAAAAGCTTGAAGCTGCAGATAACGTCGTCCACTGCACCGCGATAGCCTTCTTGACACATTCCCGAAAGGTTGGCGACTTTTTGGTGGTCTCGTGAACGGTATAGCAAACGCGTCGCAGCTTAAGGAACTTACTGCGACTTGATTAACCAACCTGTCAGTGGTTGTGCTACTGGAGCTGTCGAAAAAGTGCTGCAAGGCTGCTGGAAAGGGTTCCTGTGAACAGCAAGAGCGTCACCGTATAGTGGTGCAATGGTAGCAACTACACTAGAACGCCCCGATAATAGCACATATCAGTGGCAGTGCAGCATTATAGGGCCGTCTACCGGTAAGCACCGGCGCAGACACCACTCTTTAGCAGATTTGAGCAGCATAACTCGGGGATATGACGGGCGCTGGCTTGATTCTATGACGCGGGCAAAACCGATGCCGTAGTGAAATGTAGCAGTGGATCATGAGCGCAATAAACCAATGGGACGTCCATGGTCCCTTTTGCGATGACTCCAATAATGGCCACCATAGTCGGCCGGTGTGCACAGTGCGCGAAACTTGCAAGTATGCAAAGAGAAAACTGTCGTCATTTATTGTGTAAATAGATCACACAACACAATTGAAACTAGAATTGTTAGCAAAAGTTAAATACTACGAAGATTTTTACGCATTATTGCAAAAAATGCGGTTGGTTTTACGTCATCTGAGCTTGCACGAGTACTATCGAAGATCAGTGTCCCGAATCGTCTGCATTGATTGCAGAAGACACAAAGAAAAGCACACTTCTATTTTCATACCAAGTGTGTATATGCCTGTCAGACTATCCCAGTAATTCAAATTCATGCGACGAAACACAATGAGGGTCCAAATGAAGTACACACTAACAGCGTCAGCGAGAGAGAGAGAAATATTTTAACGAAAAGCTGCAGAAGTTAGCCTGGTCACCTGACATGCTACACACAACACTGGTGCATGATGTGCTGGATGATGATTATGGTGTATACACTGACGAACGGTCGCGTGTCCTTCGGGAGCTCTTTCGGTAAAACAAGCTTGACCCCCCCCCCAGGACGGGGCGTCACTGGCGAGAGCTCTTGTCGGTGTCAGGAGATGGCGTAGGGCAAGTCCAGTATAGGCCAGAGCTACGCTGTCGTCGAAAATCGGCGTGTGGCTCGTGCTTGTTCAATCTCACGTGTACAAGTTCTGCGGTGTTTGGCTTCTGACGCAAAGACCGCGGGTTCGGCAGCGGAGTTCCGATTTCGAGTGGAGGTGAAAATGCTAGAGGTTAGATTTAGGCGTTCGTTAAAGAACCTCATCACATTACGATTTTCAAAATTCTCACATGCGCCAAATCATATCATGGTTCCAGCCCGTAAAACTCACATTATTATTATTATTATTATTATTATTATTATTATTATTATTATTATTATTATTATTATTATTATTATTATTATTATTATTATTATTATTATTATTATTATTATTATTATTATTATTATTATTATTATTATTATTATTTTAGCCCCCGTGGCGGTAAGAATGAAGAAAACGTTTTACTTGCATCTGACTCATGAATTACTTGTCCCAAATGTCGCGAAATTATCACGAGCCGATAATTCACTGCTCCTCGCGCATTTTACACCCGCGCAGGCGCTACAGCAGAGTGCATAGAAGGCATCAAGCGCGTAATACTTGAAGTTTGATTGATATCGATGATTAATATGTGGGGTTTAACGTCCCAAAACCACCATATGATTGTGAGAGACGCCGTAGCCGTAGTGGAGGGCTCCGGAAATTTACGACCACCCTGGGGTTCTTTAACGTGCGCCCAAGTCTGAGCACACGGGCCTACAACATTTCCGCCTCCATCGGAAATTCAGCTGCCGCAGCTGGAATTCGATTCCGCGACCTGTGGGTCAAAAGCCGAGTACCTTAGCCACTAGACCACCGAGGCGGGGATACTTGAAGTTTAATTTCTTGGTGTGCTCACCTTTCCAGATCCATTTCAACGGCTATTCAGCATTGCATCTGGGTTTTCGTCGTTTGACGCGCAAACATATAGTAGACGCTGTCCTCGAGCTGACCACAATGACGTCTTCTCTGCGCGCAACATTTCATTTCTGACTCTGTACTTTACGCGCGTTGCGCAATCTCAGAAAGCCGCATCCAGTTCCAGCTTGTGGTTATACCGCGAGTGTTTTTCCTCTTCTAAAAGCGGTGCCACTCGGGTATCTGCTGTGTACTACAGCGTGACATCGACGAGGAAAGAAATGTTCCTCTCAAGCATGACTCACTTTTTGGTAATTACGTACCTTTTATGCTAATTAATACAGGAGCATGAAATCTAAACGGGAATTACTTTGAAGTTTAAATAGCACTTAGTTGTGTCTCATTTCTCATAGAGATTATGTAATCGTCACGCAGTTTTGGCGGGCGCTATTTGGAGGAAATGTGCTTTCTTCTAGAAGGAAAAAATTGCCAGCATATCCACGGAGTGAATGATGGAGAGTGGGGCAAAGCATTCGTCCGTCCATTCGTTCTTGCTTCCGCCCGTCCATGCGTCCGTCTGTGTGACCGTCGATGCGTCCATCCGCCCGTCCGTGCGTGTGTCTGTCCGTGCGTCCATCTCTGCGTTCGTCCATGCATCCGCCCCTGCGTCCGTTCATGCGTCCATCCATGCATCTGTCTGTGTGTCCGTTCGTCCATCTATTCAACACTCAAAGTACCACCATCTCACATCTTTTCATCATATATTCCCCATATAGAAGCACCGCCATCCAGCGGACATTCTAAGGACTAAACGAGAGGTGGCACACGCACACTTTCTTACGGCTTGCGCTTCGGGTCTACTTCCCACCTTTCACCACCTCGAGTTCATGGTATATACTATAGTTAGCTGTATTCATGGCACTGCGGCCCAACGCTCGCTAAACCTTTCTAAAACCAAGAGGGTTACGCCCAGCGAGTATAACGTAGCAACCTTTTCCTGTCAGATAGTGCTCAATGTACATACCAATGGCTGCTAATCAAATAAATCAAAATCTTTTATTTTCCCTATTTCATACAAAGGTGAAAAAGGAAGAACTGGAAAAAGAGCCGATAGTTCTTCGACTTGACAAAGCTCCGGTCCCCAGGCAGACAGTGGTGAAGTTTGTTTCAAAACAATAGAAGAAAGCATGTTACAAAGTATAAAGCATTAAAGCATATAATAACATTTCAACTGAATATAAAGTAAACATTGCGATGTAGGAAGAGAAATGTATAAATAAAAACAACTATACAGCAACTACAAAATACAACCGAGAAACAATGTTTTTTTTATAACATAGAAAGTTACTATAGCAGTAGCATGCTATCAGCAACCGGTGGGGGTTTTTTTTCTAATCCTATGTTAATGAGCCGTTACAGGAACAGGTCCAACATTTTAGTTTTGTTTAGCGGTAACTCATCAACACTTTGTCTGTTGAAATGGTTAAGTAGGGAGGGCAGTGTATGAGAAAGGCGCTGTTGTCCATAATTTGTACGAGAAAAAGGAATTTGCCATGGGGCCTGACGGTGAAATGAATATGTACTTTTGTTTTCTTGTAGATCAGCGAGGGTTAAAAATGAATCTAGCTTTCATAGCATAGCACTCTTGTAGCATTGTAGAGTTTTCAGTTTCCATATATCACCAGCTTTTAATATTTTAATTTGCCGAAAAAGCTCTTCCGTATGTTCGGAGAAAAAACATTCGCAATAGCTCGAACTGCTTTCTTTTGAAGTGTTTCCATCATCTGAATATTTTGTGCGGTGTTTCCCCATATGAGTGAGCAATAAGTCAGGTGTGAGTGAAAGAGAGCATGATAAATGAGGCGCTTAATTTTATAGGGCAATGTGTTCCGATAGCGATTTAAAATACCAATAACTTTTCGCACTTTCGTACACACATTGTCAACATGAGTATTCCAGGACATATGCTCGGTGAATATAATGGGAAATGAGAGACAGGAGAATTCGGCTTTTACTATCTTACGGCTTGCGCTTCGTATCTACTTCCCACCTTTAACCACCTCGAGTTCAATGGTATATACTAGTTCATTGTATTCATGGCACTGCGTCTCAACGCTCGCTAAACCTTTCTAAAACTAAGGAGGTTACACCCAGCGAGTATAACGCAGCACCCCTTTCTTGTCAGATAGTGCTCCATGTACATGCCAATGGCTACTAATGGGGATCGCAGCGTGCGCGTTAACTAAAAGCCAAATGCTCCTGTCTCTCATTCCCTATTAGCAGCCATTGGCATGTACATTGATCACTTTTTTTTTATTTTTCCACAACGCACAGAAGAAATCTACCACCGGCACCATCTTGGAGGTCCAAATGTAACAATTTTTACACACTTCAACTACGAGGGACGAACGGGTGCCGCTATAAGGAGCTTCACGTCGGCTGCTGACTTCGGTTTGCAAGTGCTAAGGACGTCCCTGATCGTTCTACGCCAGGGGCGTCCGTCAGTACGAGTCATGGTGCCCATCGCGTCTTGGACGCCTTCGAAGGCGCTTGTCTTCGACATTGTTGTCCCTACGGGGACTAGTGCCGAGACCGTCGTTGATGCGATGGCCTCAATAGTCGGCCTCTCAGAGGTGTATTGCGTGCAGCATCAGGGAGCTCGAAACTTCCAAGTCAGCGTGAAGAGCATGACCTCCATGTGTCTAATCGTCGATGCCGGCTGCCTGGTGACTGGCGGCGAGCGTGTTCAAGTCGTTCCCGTTGGTCCACAAGTGAGCAACGTCGCCTGCCTGTTCCTGCCATCAGTTCGTCTCAAGCGAAGCTCTCGTCCAAGCGTTATCCCCATGTGGCAAGGTGCTCACTGTCACCAGTGTTTTGATGAGCGGGCGACGCGGCGTACTCACTGGAACGCGGTTTGTTCGAATGGAGATGAACGCCGCTAATCCTGTGCCGAACTATTTGCGCATCTCCGGTCACCGTGCTGCGTTTGACTACCGTGGTATCCAGCGTGTATGTCGAAGATGCGGCTTAGGGGACCATCTACGAGCCCAGTGCACAACACCGTATTGTGGTCGCTGCAGTGTGCACGGTCACGTTAGTGAAGGATGTGACCGCTCGTGTCGACGGTGCGGGGACGGCCACCCAACTGTGGTTTGCCCTGTCCGCCGCTCTTACTCAGACGCTGCCGCTGGTGCCTTTCCACCACTGACACAGGCAACGGAACCAACTACCGACTCGGGGAACGCAGAGGAGGTCACCGACGCTGTGCTGGCCTCACCCCTACAAGTTCCTTCAAACGAAGCGCACAACGAAAGCGCGATTGTCGATGCGACGCTTGGCGCGTCGGCCTCCCCGCTGGTGCAGGAACCGTGCGCTTCGAAAGACGCAACGCACTGCCCTGAAGGAGGAGGAGAAAAACTTTATTCATCCCAAGAGGTAAAGATGCAGTGGTGGAGTGTCAGAGGAGTTTACCCAGCGTAAGTCTCCGCTACCCTCTTGGCGCAACCCAAGATCTGGTCCTGGACCTCGGGCGCCGAGCTGCACATAGTAGCCTCCCACTGCTCCTTACTATTAATGTGTAATGTGGGTGGTGGGTTTTGAGTACACCCCCACATGATATGGTCTAGGTTAGCTCTTTGTTGACAGAAAATGCACAAAGGGAGGGGTATATCGCAGGGTGTATAAGATGGCGAAAAGATGGGGTAGGAAACGTACGGGTCTGTAACTGGCGCCATAGTATTTCATGGTAGCGCGAAGCTCCATGATGTAAGGGGGGGGGGGGGAGGTATATAGTGTGCTGTAGGCGGTAGTGATTTGTTATATCGTGGAAGGTCAAAAGACGATCTCTTGCGCTGAAAAAGGCCGCGTGGTCTAAGGCGCCATCAGAGGCCTGCGCTCGGCCGGTCATTTCTCGAGCACAGGTATGAGCCGCCTCATTGCCACTCAGCCCCGCATGCGCGGGCGTTCATATGAGAGCAACGTCTTGCGTGGGAGGATGTTTCTCAAGAATTGAAAGGGCAGTTGATGAGATGCGACCTGCGCTGAAGTTGCGTATGGTAGTTTTGGAGTCACTTACAATCATAGTGATCTTGGGGATGGATAGACCTAAAGCGATGGCAGCCTCCTCTGCTTCCTCCGAAGAGTTTACAGTGATGGATGCCGTTGTGAGCGCCTTGCCGTTATAGTCGACAGCAGAGAGGGCATAGGATGAGGAGGATGGGTATTCTGCCGCATCGACATAGAGCACGTCATTGGCTCCATGCAATTTTTTCGGAAGAGCTTTTGCTCTTTGGATTCTACGCTTAGTGTGATATGTTGGATGCATGTTTTTAAGAAGAGGCGGTATGAGTAATTGTTTGTGTATGTTTTGGGGAATGTTGTATTTAGCATTGATGAGTGAGGTGAAGTTAATTCGGGTAGACGATAAAATGTGGTGACCTGCGCTAGTGGTCGCGAGCCTTGCGTATTGAGCTGTTAAGTGGCCTTCACGGATTTCACATAGGGTATTTATGACTCCTGTCTGGTGGAGCAGTGCGTTAGAGGTATTGATTGCAATGCCTAGCGCGTATTTGTAAACTCTGCGGAGGAGGGTGTTGACCGATTCCTCCTCTGATAATTTAAGGTGAAGGTAAGGGAGGGTATATACTGCCCTGAAAACGGCGTCGGCGTCTCTTCTCTGACGCCACTTGATGTTCAGCGCACAAATGACCCCAGTTCTCAGGCTGCTGCTGTTGGAGTTGACCTACGAGCCCTGTTATTTCGGAAAACAGTGGCGAAAATACCACAGACTCTTCTGTTAGGCCGCTCCGACCATTTCGACATCGCGTCGTACACGTACAAAATCGCCCACACAAAGGGTGCCTACACCGGCTTGCCGAGACGTGGACAGTGCTGCCAGCATCAAGGATGTGGATCCAAGCTTGCCGACAGCTCAGTCCCTACCTCCTCAGGACACGTCTTCGGAAGACGGCATTCAGCCTGGATCTGGATAGTGGAATAGTGGATAGTGGTCTGCTCGGACAGTCTAGCCTTGCCGATTTTGACGTCGACATGGGAGTTCCACGTGAAACAAAGCGAGGGCACCCTTCCAGCTCTTGCTCCGATGAACGCAGTGATGGCCGTGGTAAATCCCGACGGTCCAAAAAACCTTGACCCTCTTCTGGAGGGTCGAACAGTGCGTTGTAATTTGGTTGAGCAAGTGTCCCCTGGACACTTTCCAGGACACCGTCTAGAACTATGCGTCCAGGTTAGTCTTTACTTTTTATTATGGCTACTACACTGCATATTATTTCATTGAACGTTCAGGGTTCTCGCAGTCCGGCAAAGCATGCTGAAGTGATTAGTGTCGCCCAGCGCTGCAAATTGTGATGTTTTGTGCCTCCAGGAAACAAATTTCTTCTCGCTATCCGAAGTGCTTGCTTTTAAACGAATGTTCAACCTAGATTGTTATTTCTCTTTCGCTACATATCGTTTTACGGGAGTAGGTATTATTATTTTTAATCGAGCTCTATTATGGTATCATCATGCTTTTTACGATGGCGTGGGCTGGGTTTTGGCTTTAGACTGTAGCTACTTTTTTTTCAGATTAAGGATACTGTGTGTGTATGGGCCAGCGCAAGCTGGACTAGTCTAATGACTTTTTTAGAGACCTGGATGTGTTTTTTCTTGACGGTCATGGTGTCATTCTGAATGGCGACTTCAACTGCGTTCTAAATACGCGAACCGATGTACAAGGTCTTGGCTGTGGCCGGTCTGCTTGAAATCCACGCGAGCTGCATCGCCTTGTCCACCACTTTTCATTACTTGACACGCACAATGTAGTGCACGGAAATACCTTTGTTTGGACATGGCGACGTGGACGATCCTCCAGCAGGCTCAACCGGGCTTATATCCCAGGAGCATTAGAGGCATTTGTCTCCGATTTATGCGTTCGTCCTTCCCACCTTCTACTGTTTATGTATCTGATCATCGACCTATTGTCTTGAAGCTCGAAGTTCCATTTTCTTTTTCGGAAAAGCCATGGCGTTTTGATGTTCGTGTCCCGCAGGACGCAGCGCTCAAGATCAGATTTGTCAAGCGCAATACGTGTGTCGCTCACAGCGTCTGGTCCTGAAGATAGGGATGCGCTTAAAACACAGTGGCGCCTGCGCTGCGCAATGGAGGGGCGTTCGCTTCGTCGACGCGTTTCTGAAGAGCTTGCTGATACTGCGATGAAGTTACGCATTGCTTTGCGCGCCGAGACGCCTTCTCCTCTGATGCGAGCGTGGCAGCGTGAACTGCGTGAACGCTTTCAACGCTTGACTGCTGCTTCGTTCCTGGCGGCGGCAGCAGCATGGCGCTGTAGACACAACCCATGTGCACATCCCGAAGTGCTGCACTACGTGAGACATTCGTTTTTTTGGGCAATCAGAGCCATCTGCCTCTATGACAGCACAAATACCACCTGCGCAGTGGCTTCCTACGCGAGATCGATCTGTTTTCTTGGCGCATTTTGAAGCAATGTCGTGTTCGGCCATGCGGACTAACTGTGATGAAACACCGCCAATGCTTAGAAGTTTGCCCTGTATTCCTCAAGAAGCTGCGGATCGCCTGCACATCCCCTCCATCGGCTGAACAGGTAAAGGCGGCACTGAAATCTATGAAACGTGGAACTGCCCCAGGGCCAGACGGTTTTCCTGTTGAGTTTTACTTGACATTTTGGGATGAGATTTGTGCTACCTTTACCGCGGTAATCCGGCGATGCTACGAGGATGGTGTCTTTCCATCAAGTTTTTGAGATGGACGCATTGTGGTTATTCCAAAGGGTGATGCTTCCTCTGTTAATCCTGAAGAGTGGAGACCTATCACGCTCCTCAACGTTGACTATAAGATATTCGCGGCGGTAGCCATTCAACGTTTGAGGGGTCTCTTGAACACCCTGGTAGGCCATCACCAGACTTCATCAGTGCTTGGACGAGAAATACACAGCTTGTCATTTACCACACGGGATATCATAGCCTATACTCTGCCGCGATCTGCACGTGGTATCCTTGTGTCTTTGGACCAGGAAAAAGCATTTGACCTGACTAGAGCACAGCGTATATCCTTAATGTGCTTACAGCCTTCGGCTTTTCTCATTCGCTTGTGGAAATGATTAAATATACATACACTGGTCTGAAAAGCACACTAGTTCTGGATGGCTTGGAAAGTGCCGCCTTTTCCATAACATGTGGGGTCCGTCAGGGATGTCCATTAGTCTCCTGTGCTATTTGTCCTTAGCCTTGAGCCATACTTGCGTGCTCTTGACGCGGATTCACGTGTCCGGGGTCTTGCGCTTCCTGGTAGTGGTGTCGTGAAAGTCACAGCTTTCGCTGATGATATAACCTTGTACCTTTCAGATGAAGATAGCCTTTCACGCAGCCTGCGCGTATTTTCCCAGTATGGCGACATTTCAGGTGCAGCGTTGAACATCTCCAAATCCCGGTATTTCTTCATTGGCTCTCCAAACTCCAGGCTAGCGCTGATTTTCCCATTCAGCCGGCCGCGTCCCTTCGTATTCTAGGTATTTGACACAACCACTACGGCATTTGCGAATCTGTTTGGTTAGACGCTCTCGAAGAAGTAAGACTGAAAATTCGGGATGCACGGGATTTTGACTTCCCGCTTCTTGAGCGGAGGTACCTTGCGCAGACTGTATTTTGCGGTCGCATTTGGTACCGTTCTCACGTTGTGCAACCATCTCTACGTATCGTGCTGATCACTGCAGTCTACTTTGTGTTCCTTTTTTTTGGTCCGGCGGCACTGAGTTGGTCTCTCGCGTGGCACTGGAACAGCAGCGTTCTCGGGGAGGCTTTGCTTTCCCTTCAGTGTCCGCTGGCAGCTGCGCTTCCTTTTGCGCCTAGTGCAAGGGGAGGAATCTCCCGTAGCGAACGCTTGCATATTACTTTCTGGGTACTCACCTTCGGTATTTGAAGCCTAATGTGCAACTTAACAGGGGGCTGCAGTCAATAACACTTCCTGCGGTTTATGCAACTGTTGAATTTTTTTCGCCATGTCAAGTCGAGCTGTCTTGGCATAGATGTTTTGAACAACCACATAGTTTAGACAACTGCTGCTTTGTTGCTTCCGTTGGTCCCTGCCAGCCCGCCGTGCTCGCTCTAGACGGGTGTCTTGGAGCACCTTAACGGCTTCTTTTCTGCCTAGGACACCTCCGGGACTTCATGTGGCGCCTGGGATGGGGTGTGCTTCCCACTCTCGACCACCTCGAAAGGTGGAGAATGTCCAGTCAGCAACTTGTCCGAACTGCTCCCTTCGAGAAACAAATCAGCATTTTCTGAGGCATTGTGTCATTGCTCGCGTTTTTTGGAGAGCCGTACATGCCGGATTTCGCTGCTTCAGAGTAAATCGCTTCGTTTCTTCTGGGCGTTGTTCGCGAGGCCGCTTCGCTTGTCTTCTCATTGTTGCCGGCGCTTTCTGCCTCTGGCGCAACCACTGCGAGGCGGTTGCAGCGGGCCACCGCCGCCGCGCGCTCTACCCGATCCTAGAACGATTGTACTCGGAGCTGCTGTCTGTTTTGTCGGAGGAGCTCTTCTTCCTCGATGAAGAGGAATTTCTTTCGGCACTGGTCTTGCCCTTTTGTGTCGGTCTATGACGGACGAGTGAAACTTGTCTTTCGGCCGGCCTGGTATTGGTAGGCTGATCTGTCGATGCGCCGGCAGAAATGGCATGCCAACATGTAAATATGCAAAATGTATATATTTATGTTTTATTTGTGTCTCTTTTTACCTTGAAGTATTTTTCGTGGTTGTGTTTGTGTGAACCATCGAATGTACATGTTCTTTCAACGTCATCTCATATCCATGTTCATGTAAATGACGTCTGTTTTGTCATCATCGTTAGAGTATGTCTAAGAAGGAAATGTTCTGTTGAGTGTTACTGACATTTGTGGCAATCAATTTTTTCTAAACAAAACGCTGCATACCGACTGTTTTCGAAGCAGGTGCAATCAGCTTGACTGTCTGCTTAAGGACGTATCTAGCATCGTCTAAAAAATTGAAAAATAAGGCAGCCTTAGAAGCCATGTTGCTATTGCAGAATTGGATAACGCGTTCCGAATATGCAATCTCACAAGACTACATGTACATGCACGGAAACGCTCTGTGCTTTCCCGGTCATCGTATAATTTTATTCATTTCATTCCTCTATCGGACGGCGTAGTGAGTTTTGTGCGTGTAAGCATGATGGTAAATGCCGACTATTGCTTGACCTGAAGATAATAACTGTGGGTGTTTTATGTTTAAGTACCGAGAAATTATTATCAGAGACGCCGTAGCGGGAGAGCTCCGGGGATTTCTACCTCCTGGGGTTTTTTCGCGTGCACTTAGATTTGAGCACACGGCCCTCAAGCATTTTCACCTCTATCGAAAGTGGAGGCATAAATGCCGAAATACGGCCGTGCGCGGCCGCATTTCCGGTGGATTGATTGATATGGGGGTCTAATGTCCCAAAACCACGATATGATAATCAGAGACGCCGTAATGGAGGGCTCCGGAAATTTCGACCACCAGGAGTTCCTTAACGTGCACCCAAGTCTGAGCACACGGGCTTACAGCATTTACGCCGCTATCGGAAATGCAACCGCCGCAGCCGGGATTCCACACCGTGACCTGCGGGTCAGCAGCCGAGGATACCTTAGCCACTATATAGACCACCACGGTGGTAGACATTTCCGATGGAGGCGCTTGAAAATTATTATTATTATTATTATTATTATTATTATTATTATTATTATTATTATTATTATTATTATTATTATTATTATTATTATTATTATTATTATTATTATTATTATTATTATTATTATTATTATTATTATTGTCAAAGAAATCATGTTGTGTGCAAATGTGACCTAGCCGATTTCACAGGTACCTCTATACGGCTGCGCGTAAGTAGTAGTAGTAGTACAAAACTTTATTAAATACATAATCCAGACAGGCTTGAACTCCAGTGCCCCGAAGAATATACGGGGTGGAGAGCGAAGTCTGTCCGGCAGGGTGGTGCCCCTATTCCAGGGCCCCACTGGCGCGAGCCATCCGTTCAGCTCTTTGGATCAGTCGTAGCTGATCCACTAGGGCTGGGCTGGACAGCAGCGCCTCCCATTCCTCCCACGTGCCAGTGGTGTCATGCTCTTCGTCGTGCTCTGCACACTCCCACGTGATGTGAAAGAGTGTTGGGGTGGCTCCACACCACGGGCACATATCTATGTACGCCGTGGGGTAGATCAGGTGAAGATTGTGCAGATTTATGTAAGTGTTAGTCTGTATTTTTCTTAGCGCTGTTGCCTCCGCAGCGCTGAGCTTGCTGTGAGGACGTGGATACAGCTGCCTATTTTCTCTGTAGTACTTTAAAATTGTTGCGAAGCAAGGGTCCAGGGGTGTAGAGTCATCACTTGCATTAGAAATCGGGAAGATTGCGCACTAATTGCTGACCTGAAGCAACGAGAAAACGCGTCATGATGCTTGCATGCATCTTTCGGGACAGTCATTCAAATAGATGGCACAAAATTGCTAGAGAACAAGTACAAGCCGGAGCGCACTTTTACCCGAGCTCTTCAGCATAGCGTCGCCAGGAGAGCACTTGACATTCCGAAACGTCACCGTCCGCAGCATAGACGAGCATGCAGACGAGTCTCGCCACATCGGTGAAATGTTGCGCCGTCGGTATTGGCGTCGACTAGCTCTAAACGGATTCCGATTTCCTAGGATTTCCTCTTTCGTTCGTGTCACCCTTTGACAGGGTATACATGTAGGTGACCTTGGAAAGGTCGTTCGTCCAGACGAACGGCACGCTGGTGTCAGCGACCGTTCCTGAGACACGCGCGCTTTACCATCCGACCGGCAGACACTCCCTGCGGCTGATTACTTTTCCTCATTCCAGGTTCTTCATAGCGTGAAACCTGCGAACGCGACTGTGCAAGCGTCTGCGCTCGCTCGGTTAACACCAAAAAAAGAGAAGAAGATTAGGCGTGATAGAGAAGGTTATGGATTACCCTCATCCTTCATGAAAATGCGGACCTGCGTTTCACACCGCCTGTTTAGTTACCGTCCATCTCAAGTGCTGCGATCATTGCGTGGAAGCTTGTCGTCTGTTTCATGTCGTCTGGTTGGAAAGAGGTGTGCAGAAAACAGTGCAGGCGAGCTTGGAGTTCTACATCTTGTCGCGATTTGGTACAAGTGTAGCCGCGGTCTGTTTGCGCTTTTGTCTCAATGCAGGGAATCCTTTATTATGCTGAACCTTGCAAAACACTAAGAAACAACACGGCCATCAGCAGACGTTGAAGCAGCCGTACAGAATGCGGAACGCGCACTGTTCGGCACGGGAACCGGTAGTCATTGACAGCATTGGTCGTTGTTTGTGTGAGCGAGCCTCCTGTCATCGTCCATCACCTGCGTGCGATGCACGCCATCGTCAATCACGATGCACTCTCGGATATGCCTCGTTAGACGGCGATCTCGTGCATGGGCTCCAACCACGACAAAAAAAGAATAAAAAGAAGAAGAAGAAAACGCTGTCGACTGCGTGTGTCACCGGCATCACGTCGTCCGAGACGGCACGAGGCGGCACGCGAGAACAACGGCTTGGCATAGCCACAAATATTTCGGCATTTGGCAGCATGAGATCGCCTGCCTTGGCGCGCGCGGCCCATCGCCGATTTCTCCTTCCGCATGGTTCGCCATTGTCTCTGGGCCCATGCATGTAGTCCACCCACAAATTTGTGTAATTCTGGAGTTGTATACGAGAGAAAACTTTGGTTCCATCTTCATTGTACCCTCCTCACGAAGTTTGATCAAGATAAAAGCAGATGTTTATGTGGCAACGATTTGTCCGTGAACGGTTTACAAGACGCGGCCTCCGTCTTCCATGACATCGGCGAGCAACGCATACCGCAGAGCAGGAGGAAACTCTTATACGTGCTTTTGCATGAAGAGGGGAGACCGAGGACGTATAGGTAGTAAAAGTAAAGCCTTTGTGGACTCATTACTGCCCCGCATTGGTCAAGAAACTGAACACGCTAATCAGACAATCAATCTAGAAGAAATTGACGTTGACTAAGAAACATCGTTATCACGTGAGTGTCTGGCGTTGCATTTTCATGCATATCGAATTGCATTACACGTTCGACTTCGAAAATTTTTGCTCACTTGTATTTTCGGATGCCACATGTGATGATCCTGGTAATAGCGACGCATTCATGATATTGTGGGTGACAATCTGAAATAACTAAACTCTGTAAAGTAGATCTTGCAGCGAGTGACGCAAGAAATTCTTGATTGATTGATTGATTAATTAATTGATTTATGTGGGATTTAACGTCCCAAAAACACCACCAGAGATTCTTAATGTTCATTTATTGCGTCTCCTATAGCCCTTCCGCCAAAGCTGACGCCAGGACGCACACAATGGCTATCGGAGCCAACGCTGCACATTTCTGTTTTTATCGCGATTCGCATAGAAGCACAGGTCACGCACCTTCACGCGTGCGCGCATATTAAACGTGTTTCTCTCGGCCGCAAGTTTTATCGGTTCCTCGAGCGTCAGGCCAAGTGTTGAGTTAAGTCGGTCCCGCATGTTTGGGACGCCTGGCATAATGTGCCTCCTTCGGGTATTGAATGTATCGGAATAAATGAAGCATAAACTCGGTGCAGCCGCGCGTCTTCTCTCTCCGCTGATCCGTGCAGTCTATTGTTTTTAGAAAAAAAGATACACTAACACAATGGCCAGGCTAGCAGAGGCTCTTTGCGTATCGACGAATGGTACAATTTGAAGAATCAACGTGTTCCGTGTACCAGAGTCCGCACTCGGCCAGTAGAATAGTGAGTGAAAGGTTGCACACTCTACTCGTGAACCTCCATATATCAGTCATGCGCATACAACGCACACTAAGGAAGCAGGTATTCGGAGAAAAAAAAACACAGCAGCAATAACCGTATACATTGAATGCGCTAAAGGAAGTTTTCCAGGTATAGGCTACATAAAAGTTGATTCTGTATGGCATTCGTGATTTCCATGCGAAGCCTGTACGGACGCAAAAGCCTAAAAAGCAATAAAAAATTTCGTGGTGCTCTCAAGGTATTTTATAGCTTCGGATAATGGACACCGACAAGCTGAAAACGTTAAAAACATTCGGGTTATTGTCAGCGACGAAGCTATAGAAAGCGACGCATAAGGTCCCCTGCCCGACTATTTTTTCTTCCTTTGAAGCGACCGTTTTTCATTGTAGATTTTAACGGTTGCATATCCTCATTTTGCATATGTGTCAATCTTCTTTAGCGGCTCCCCGGTAAATTCGATCAATTGCAGCGTCGTCGACGTAATCCTCAGTGGTGCACGACAACGCGGTGATCTTTTGTGCACTCGCCAAATCGCACACGTTACGCTGCACCGATTTATCGCCACTTCGCGCATATACGGTGAGAGAGCGTGTCCAGGCATGAGTGCCACGCAGATCGTGGCGCATTGCCAAGTAAACAGATTGCCCCGGTGGCGGACATTAACACCTGGTTGCGCAGCACAAATGCGCTGACTCATCCTATAGCTGTTCACAAGCACGCGTCTCCTCTCCCTGTAGCAGCACCGTACAAACGACAGCTGCGTTCAAGTAAGTACGAGAACCTGCGCACGATTAATATGCGCACAAAATGCGTGAGAGAATGCTATCGGCGAAGGGGAAAACTTCGCGTCATTTTTTTAGACGTCCCGGGCGAGCGTAAAAACCGAAAGATGTCACCGCTATGTCTCGATATAAAGGACTAGAAATGATAGTCACGGGGGAAGAACCTGCGATTTCTCTCCGGAAACCCAAACTCTACTTTTACGCCCCGCAAGCAGGTGTAGTGTGCCCTGAGCTTTTCCATTTGCATAGCTTGACGACGCGTTAAACCCCATTTGGATGCCATCTCCCGGTTACCCCCCCCCCCTCCTAAAAAAAAACCTTCTCTTTCTTTCGTTTGGTTTACTGTGGTTTCGAAGGCGGTGCTAACCGTTTGGGCCTTTTGCTGCCTTTTTCCACGAAGATAACAGGAATACCCGACACTCCACTGCCGATGAAAAAACCAAATAAATTGTTTTCTTTTCAGCACTGACTGATAGGCATTCTTGGACGCCAGGAAGCGCTCGGTATTTATTTATTTATTTATTTATTTATTTATTTATTTATTTATTTATTTATTTATTTATTTGTTTGTTTGTTTGTTTGTTTGTTTGTTTGTTTGTTGAAGCGACAGCCTTAAACAGCTTATGAGGAGGGTCGCTTGGTGAAAAACCTGGCCTACATGTAGTACAAAATGTCTCATGACCACGCCGTGGCTCAATCCAGCTGGGCGTTGACCTTGTGCTTGCTGCGTACTCATAATTTTAAAAATTCTAGCATCTCCACGGAGTGGATGATTGATTGATATGTGGGGTTTAACGTCCCAAAACCACCATATGATTATGAGAGACGCCGTAGTGAAGGGCTCCGGAAATTCGGACCACCTGGGGTTCTTTAACGTGCACTCAAATCTGAGCACACGGGCCTACAGCATTTCCGCCTCCATCGGAAATGCAGCCGCCGCAGCCGGGATTCGATCCTGCAACCTGCGGGTCAGCAGCCGAGTACCTTAGCCACTAGACCACCGCGGCGGGGCGCGGAGTGGGTGGATGATTGTAAGGTGGGTGAAGCTCCGGAGGATTTTCTGTGATACCGTAAATCCTCCGAGAACCACGCCCGACAAAACTCCCAGAACCTCGCCGCTTCCCGCTCTTGCATTTCGGGGTCCGCCTCTCATTGAGCCCGTTTCGCAGCGGCGTCCTTGGTGCGCACCGTCTCGGGATCCGCCCGGCGCCGCGCTCGCTTGGCGTCAACTTCTCGAGCCACCAAGCGCAATCCGACACGTATACGGCGACGACCCAGGAGAATGAGAGATAACGGGCGCCCCAGCGCAGCCCCGTGCAGCAGCCAATCGGAGAGCAGCGGCTCCCCCAACGCCATCTACTGTCCATTCCCCCAACCGCCATATTGCACGCATCTCTATGGGACAGCGCCATCTAGGAAACTAGACGATCAGTGGTGATGACGACACAAAATGCGTATAGCGCTATCTAGTCATCACCCAACTGCAGTTTTATGCATCGCTATGGGACAGCGCCATCTATTGCATGATAAGGGAGATGCTACTGGGTACGTCTGAGGGACGAGGGATTGCCTTAGACGATAAGGAGCATCGCCTCAAAAATAATTAAACGGTGGCTGCGCTACGCGACATAATTCGGGCAAAAGTCACATGACTAGCCAAGCAACTCGGCATGGCTCCTGGCACGCGTTTACGTGACGAGAAATAATAATAATAATAATAATAATAATAATAATAATAATAATAATAATAATAATAAAACTGGCGCTGGCGAGTTATAAAATGTCAGGCATTGTAGTCAGACTATCGTGTCTTTCGCCGTCTCAGGCGAATACGTAGGACACACTCTTTGTTAGTTAGTTAGTTAGTTAGTTAGTTAGTTAGTTAGTTAGTTAAATAGTTAGTTAGTTAGGTTGGCTGGTTGGTCGGTCATTCAGACTACTTCTATCTCTTTTCTAGAGATTAAGGTGCGTATGTTAGCCTTTGTTAGACAAGATATCCATTTTGGAGCCTGTAAAATGCTGCCTGGGATCTCAAATTCGACTGCGCGCCAGTGGTGGTGCATAAAACGAGCGTTTTTTTTTTTTGCAATTTCCCTCACAATTTCTCGGTAATGCATGACACTTGATGCCTCGTTTGACGCGCGTTGTGCACTGACCTACATACAAGGCCTACTGTTCCGTTACCACACCTATGCAGATAATTCTGACTGTGCAGGAAGGGCGCTCTCTTGATTCAAAGGCGCCAAGGCGGGAACACGCTTGATGGAGTGGAAACCTCCGTTTTGCTCAACACCACGACGTCAAAGACCTGGGCTGAGCCCGTGTTAACTGGAAAAGGAGTAACTAATGACTTCTAGAAATTCAGTTGTGGTGGGATAAAACAAAACTTCAAGAAAACAAAATGCGCCTCACGTCTCCTTGCGGCGCTCTATATCACCGTGTATGCGTGCACTTTTAACGCTTTGCCATGGAAAACATGATTACCGATTACATTAAAGTTTGCTTCTTTGCGATATTGTGGTGGAGTGCTTATTCTCACCAGTTTTCTTTGCCACTGAGGCTTAGTGAATGTGAAACTTCCAGTCCTGAAAATACGGATGCGGAAGAGTAACTATAAGGGCTTGAAGTGCGAATGCTTGTGTCGAACAGTGCTCTTCTTTCATTAGTAGCCTTAAGACCAGTGCAAGAAACGAAAGAGCCGCAGTCACGGTCTTAAGCGTCATCTTTCGTCGTGTTTCTCGCTCCTTAAGCCAACGCTCACACTTCAATTCAGTAAGAAGGGTTAGTTAGAACGCGTAGCGTATACCGCGAACTCGGTCTGCCGCTTTCTGTTGTCGCTGCTTCTCATTGAGACTCCTTCCGGACCGGAACAGGCACACCGTCCGTGTCCGACGCGCTGGGCGGAAAACCGTCGGCTTGTCTGCGCGAGCGTCCGGCATCCTCCGGAAGAAGCTCCGAAGCCTTCTGACGCAAGGGATGCCTCCGCTATTCGACAATTATCGGTGACGTCACTCCAGGCGTAGAGGAGAGGGCGCCGTCGAGGAGACGACGTCGAGTGCGGCTGCTCTGGTAGCACGAGGAAGCGACGATAAGCGAACAGCGGGAGGATGCACCGATGCAACAGGCGGACGTGTTGGGACGCCGGCGGTGCGATATTGGCAACCGGTAGAAAGGAAGTGGGAGAACAGCGGTAGCGCTGCAGATTCAACGCGCCCACCGAGCCTGGAAACATTCGCATGGAGCCGTTAACTTCAGCCGTAGCTCTTCGACTCAATTTAATGTTTACTTATTTTTCAACGGAACAAGTGAACAGTCACAAAAAGTTTCTCGGTGCGCCGCGGTAGATCGATGGAAGCAGTGCTCGGCTGCAGACCTGAAGGTCGCGGGTACGATACCAACCGCGGCAGTCGCATTTCAATGGAGGTGAAATGGTAGAGGCCCGTGTACTGCGTGATGTCAGTGCATGTTAAGGAACATCAGATGATTAAAGCTTCTGGAGCCATCTACTGTGGCGTCTCTCATGGTTTTGAGACATAAAGCACTAAATGTTATTATTATCACAAGAAGCTATATCACAATGACAGCAACAGACATCACGTAAGACCAAAAATAAATAATAATAAAATGGCTATGCTCGATATACGCCGAAGCTGATTGGTTTCAGGATTATTTATTGCTCTATCTAAGGAGAAATTTTGCTATACCTAAAGGCTTAAACTAGACTGTAACGACGTTTGATTTGCTTGAACTCGATTGGCTTGACCTTGGCGGCAGCATTGTCGAACGTTTGTTCTAACTTGGCTGTAGCGGAGTTTAGAGAGCAGCCGTCGTTCGGTTGAGAGCGACTATCGATGCATGGATAAGGAACGTTCTTTCAGCAAGAAAGAACGCGTGACGATGGTCGATGTGGAGCACCTCGATATCCAACGTATACTTTGCCAGTAGCCATGTGGCGCGGATGACGAACAAATAGTATTCAATATTAGAAAGCTGTTTCCGTGAATTCACCTAGAAAGGAACCCGCAGGTCGCGGGATCGAATCCCGGCTGTGGCGGCTGCATTTCCGATGGAGGTGGAAATGTTGTAGGCCCGTGTGCTCAGATTTGGGTGCACGCTAAAGAACCTCACGTGGTCGAAATTTCTGGAGCCCTCCGCTACCGTGTGTCTCATAATCACATGGTGGTTTTGGGACGTTAAATCCCACATATCAGTCAATCAAATCATCTAGAAAGGACACTGTAGAAGATTTCAAATAGCTTCCAAATCACTGCGGCTTTTCACACGACGAGTACGCTGATACTCCTGCTCGGTCACCTCTTCACGACGCTGGCTAGATGGGTGGAAGAGGAGGAAGAAAGTTTACGCGGAAAGACAGGGAGGTTAGCCAGTTGTTAGACCGGCTGGCTACCCTGTGCTGGGGAAAGGGTTGAGGGGAATAAAAGATGTTAAAAAGAAATGTTGCGAAGAGAACTAGAGAAACTACAAAAAATGTGACAGAGGAAAGGCAACATCAAAGAGTATAAGACACTAAAGTCTGTCCATGAGGCCAGTTGACCACATAAAGCGCAGCAAAGCTTTCAAAGCCTTCAGGGCTGAGGATGGGCTCGGCCAATGACCCAGAATCCTTTGTTCCAACAAAGGCCGATCATCCAGTCTATCCAGAGCTGCAGTCAGTCCTTGTCTTTGAGCGTTGAAATGGGTGCACTCACACAGAAGGTGCGCGATGGTTTATTCGCAGCTGCAGTAAGTGCATGTAGAAGAGCTGGCCATTCCTATGAGATAAGAGTATGCGTTCGTGAAGGCCACTCCAAGCCACAGGTGGCATAGAAGAGTCTCCTCAGCTCGAGATATCCTTGAGGGAAGACGAAGCTGCAGATCTAGATCCAAGTTATGTAGGCACGCGCTTGTGAAGTCTGTTGAGCTCCACTGTACCAGTGTGAGGTCACGTGCAAGTGAATGAAGTCTTGTAGCTGCGTCGGTTCTTGAGAACGAGATGTCTGTGTACTGGGTACCGACGGGTGCAGATCTAGCGGCCTCATCTACGCGGTCATCGCCAAATATACCGCAATGACCTGGTATCCACTGATACGCTATGCTGTGCTGTTTCTCGATTGCTTGGTGATGAAGAAGCCTTATTTCAGCTACTAACTGTTCATTAGGTCCATGGCGAAAGGGTGACATAAGACATAGAAGAGTTGCCTTCGAGTCCGAGAATATAGACCAAGTTCCCAAATGTTCTTCAACTATAAACTCCTGAGCTGCACATATGGCGGTGAGTTCTGCAGCTGTCGACGACGTCAAATGCGATGCAATGAATTTAATTGTGATGTACCTCGCGGGAATAACCGCCGCCCCTGCTGAGCTTAGTGAAGACACCGAGCCATCCGTGTAAATGTGACGGCGTCTATTGGGCTTCTCTTGCAGGAAGTGTAATGTGGCTTGTTTCAGGGCTAGATGCGATTACTTTTTTTTATTTTGGATGCCAGGAATTGTAGGAAGGGCTTTGGGTGGGTGTAGGTACCATAATGGTATCGGCGGCCGTGCTGCATGCGTGAAGTGCAATGGAAGCACTGCGCAATGCGGAGCTATAGCACAACTCTGCGCAATGCGGAGCTATAGCACAGTTCAGCGCAACTGTATACAGTTGCGCTAAACGCTGAGTGGGGCCTAGAAGTTCGAAGTGGATGAGGTGACGAGATGGAAGCCAAGCGACATGTCTTATGTGCATTCTCAAAGCGTCTACGTGGATGTATGCGCTGACTGGATAATCACGCGCAATGATGACTGTCGCTGCTGTAGACGCGCATCTCGGGCGACCAAGGCATATTCTCAGTGCTTGGGCTTCGATCGAATGGAGGACGCGCAAGTTTGTTCTTCGAATCCCGCAAAGCACGGGTAAGCTGTATCGCATATAACCGAGGAACAGAACAGTGTAGAGTTGAAGCATTGCTGGTACCGATGCACCCCATCATTTTCCAGTAAGAAACCTCAGCACGTGGGTGATTATGGGGAATTTAGTTTTCATGTGGGCGATGTGAGGGCTCCAGGAGAGGTCGCGATCAACTATGATTCCGAGGAATCGGTAGGTCTTCACGTAGTTGATCGTGAGTTCGTTGATTTTAATAACGTATGGGCTCATCGCCTTATGCGTGAATGCTATAAGCGAGCACTTCTCTGATGACAGCTCTATTGTCCCCGTTCTTCTAGGTATACTTTGTCGCTAGTGCCGCTCTCTGAAGCCGGGTACGCAAATGAAGGCGCGTTACGCCTGACGCCCAGATGCAGTTGTTAGATGGACAGATTCTGGAAGTGCGTCAACCAGGCCGAGGAGCGCTAGATTGAAAAGCGTGGGGCTAAGAACACCACCTTGAGGCACATCACGACGGATGCAATGATGCGTTGTTGTGCCATTCTCCGTCTGTACAAAGAAAGTTCTGTCTTTCAAATAGCTGTCGATCTATTGGTAAACCCGACCCCCTAATCTAACATTTTCCATGACATCCAGAATGACTTCATGAGATACGTTATCGTATGCACCTTTCACGTCCAAGAACAGCACCGCTGTTCACGTCCAAGAACAGCTAGACGGGCGAGTGCATAGTACACCTGCATCCTCCCTCACAGCGCGAACGTAACAAGCCGTGATGCATTTTTCGTCTTTTGTAGTGTGCTTGTCCTGCTTGCGAATATGCAGCTCTTCAAGGTAACAAAGATACGATACCACTGTCAATGCTGGACACTGCTGATGAAGTACAGGTTCGAGCTCGCACCCGGAATCGCGTCTTCGGTTAAAATGACACAAGTTTTCACAGCGTCAGACGTAACTGGCGGACATAAGGATGTTTTAATTGCGTTAGATGCTTCGTCTACAATTTGCTATATTTACCTCCACACTGGTCGCCTCTATAGAGCAAAAGCTTTAGCTGAAAAAGAAAAAGAAGACAAGAGGTGTCGAAATTGAACATTAAAAGCGGTCGAGAACGCGAGTTTAGCGATTTATGTATAATCCACCTGTGTCCAGTTCCTTATACGGCAGTTTCCTTGACCTGCCAGGAACGACAGTGGTCGCCCGAGGCCATCACGGGCTTACCCCTCCGCGCTAGGGCAGCGCGACTGTATCGCTGATAAAGGCTTCGCGGAGCCGATGACGCGTCACCGAGTGAGACATTACGTAAGTGTTCGAGCCGCAGGGACAGAGAATGCACGCGAGAAGAATGAGTCCCCTCTCGGGACAAGTATCCTCCTCTCAGCCAGCGAGCTCTCTCTGACTCACTTCTCGCCCTTGGGAGTGGCTCATCGCTCGCTCTGGGAAACGGGTTGCTCTGCTCCGTCCTCCGAGGCATCCTCTTCTTCTGAGCACCGCTCCTGGAAGAACCCGGGTGGGACTGGCTCGCAGGTCCTTTCCATATCGCCGAAATGGCATAAATAAAGCAAAGTGGAAGGGTGTGCTGCTCTTCATAGATTCCAGCACGGCTGTGGGTTTAGTAGGAAGGAGAGGGCGTTTTCGTAAGGGTGACCACAACGTCGAGGAACGCAGTTAGTGCACTATTGCTACATGAAAGAAACTAGTTTCTTCGCTCTTCCCTTTCACCTAAAGGCGACGCCTCCCTTCTTTCTTCTCCGGACAAACCAAAATTGGCTGGCCTCCGCAGGCCGGATTCGAAGGAACGGCACGTTCATCCCTGCACGGGCGGTCATGTTCTTTCACTGTGTCGTGGTGTGTCAAGGGGCAAAACTAAGCACCGCCCCTATTGCACTGCGCACTGGGCGCGGTCGAACGTGGTCACGTTTCGGGCAGCTAGCGTGCTAATATTGTGCCCTGCACTTACATTTGCTATTGTTTATATTTGTGTGTGTGTGGGGGGGGGGGGGGGGCGGCTGTTTCGAACTGTTCGAATGGCAGCTGCCGATGCAGCTACACACGGATGAGTCACCGGAGAAGCATGCGGCGCTTCGCTCTATCGCAGGGTGAGATCAGGTGATGAGGTTAAGCGCCGGAAGATCCTTGCTTTTTTCTTTTTTTTTTCGTAGAGGCCATGTCTCAATTTAGCTTTCCTCTCCGGAAGACCGGAGAGGAGCCCTTCAAGACGTGCTCTTCGCCTGGACGTCTGGGAAGGGTGGCCGAAGAGCCGTTGCGTTGTGTTCATACAAACTTGACCTTGGTGGCCTACCACGATCTCTTCGGAGGGGCCATTGGCACTTTGCGGCGCTTGCTCTTCGCTTCTGCATCGCCCACGCAAAGTGTCAGAGAGAAAGTGAGAGCCTGGGTCTTCTTTATTTTTTTACGAGGCCGAACTCGCATGCAGGATGCACCGCCGCCACTGGCACGGGGATTCGAACGCCAGATGACTGCCAAGGGTTACAGAAGTGTTGAACTATTGGATGATTCTTTTGATTTGCTCTGAAAGTTGGATTTGCTCTGAAATGTAGATGCCTTTCCAAGGAAAAAAAAAGGTCGGAGTTTATCATTGTAAACTGAATGTAAATTAATGTACTTCGAACTTCCTTTAGCTTCTTGGTGTGGTGGCGTCATTGCGACAAAGATGAAATAAAACTTCGCGTGTGTGTGTCACGATTTAGGCGTACACTTAAGAATATTTGGTAGACGACGGAGCCCTTCCCCGCTATAGTCGGTCGGTCTGTCAAGCGTGAAGTGTTGACCGATTATTTCATTTATTAAAAAATCCAACAGGGGGTCCTATGCAGCGCAAGCTACCTGATACAATGCAGAAACAATATCCATGATGGTCCTGTTTTGCTTATTTTTCCCACGTCTGAATATATCACAGCACCACATCTTTAAAAGCATACAACGGCCAATGACTTCTTTTCATCAGACTTTCCACAGCTAAACTTCCCTTGGAAGAGCGGGTGGTGTTCATCAAGAAAGGAGAAAATAGTGATTACGAGGCCGCGTTCTCGAGTCCCTTCATTGAAATTTTACCTTCACATGTCAGGTCTGGCCCAGTCACTTTTAAGCTTTCACTGTCATGAGAGTGAATTTTTCGTAGCACTTCTTTTTCACATGCCGAAGATTTAAAAGTCAGAAGAAAAGACTACTAGAAGAACCCCTACGAAAGTTGTACTTAGACTTGTCATTTGCGGTGTTTCTTTTATTTGGTGCAATCACGATTGGTTTTAGCCACAGGAGCGTTTTCAACGTTGTTACAATTTTTTACGAGAGTCTAAAATTCCAGTCTAAGATTGCCAAACGTAGCTAAGTTCTGTTGTTTTAGGTGCAGACGGTTTTGTGTGCTTATTATGTCAGTCATATATTAAAGGGTTTTTTAATTCTACGAGTTTAAATATTACATGTAATAACTAAATAATTTAACTATTTCCTTTCAGAAGTGAATTTGTTTAATAAGCAAGACACCATCCGATTTATGGCCTATCCTACTGAGTGGGTTGCGCCAGGCTGTTGAGGAACCAACACACCAACAAAGATGAAGTACAAACGTTTCGAATTGCGCGAACAAGATAAACGACTGAAGGAAGAGACGACGACGTACATAAAAGAGCAAACTACCATCGGAAATTTGTTATCTGGACTACCCAGTCTTTCACACAAACGCACAATCGCCACCACTCATGTACTGACAATCAACTTCGTTTGAGAAACAATCTTTTTGCGCTGAGTTAACAAGTGATGTGCTGACGGTTGCGTATTCAATGGTTGTATAAAAATTACGTGATCGAGGAAATGAACTTCTGTTGGTAGTTTGCGTCCTGTGCGTCATTGTCTCGTATGCGTGTAACGTGTTCTCGTATACGTGTAACGTGTTGTCTCGTATACGTATATAACGTGTTCAATGACGCTAACAGGACTACGACCTATAGTCCTGTTAGCGTCATTAAACACGTTTGATCACGAAGCCACATGCGCACTTGTGAACTATTTGAAGGCCAAATGTATTCGGTGTGTGTGTGTGTGTGTGTGTGTGTGTGTGTGTGTGTGTGTGTGTGTGTGTGTGTGTGTGTGTGTGTGTGTGTGTGTGTGTGCGCGAGCGCGTGCGTGTGTGTGTGTGTGTGTGTGTGTGTATGTGTGTGCGTGTGTGTGTGTGTGTGTGTGTGTGTGTGTGTGTGCGTGCGTGCGTGTGTGTGTGTGTGTGTGTGTGTGTGTACGTGTGTGTGTGTGTGTGTGTGTGTGTGTGTGTGTGTGTGTGTGTGTGTGTGTGTGTGTGTGTGTGTGTGTGTGTGTGTGTGTGTGTGTGTGTGTGTGTGTGTGTGTGTGTGTGTGTGTGTGTGTGTGTGTGTGTGTGTGGTTTTTTTCTTCAGTAGTCGTCTCCTCGTATCCCCTCGTTTACATTGTGGCATAACAAACGTGGCGTGTCTCGATTAATCAGTGTCTTCGCTAGATCAAGTTAGCAGAAGCACTATACGCGGAACCGCGTCAGTCTGGCATATGTCCGCACTTTGGCATCGAGTCCAGCGCGAGCGTTCGCCTCAAGTAATTAGCAGCCAGCCTACTCAGGCCTCGGGGTCGAGCACTCTTCGAGGGTCGTGCAGCGAACGAGAGAATGAGTCATCCATAGAAATGATCTCAGTGTGTGAAGTCATCTACTCCTGCTGTTTCTTGTGAGGCCCTGACAATTCTGTGTAGTTAGCAGCCACAGCTTTGCTTTTGAAGTAGGAGGTGAGGGAGGAGGAAGGAAAAGCAGGGAGGTCACCTGGACGCTTGCTCGGTTTGCTATCCTACGCTGGGGGAAGGAATGAAAGGGTTAAAAGAAGAGGGAATAAAGCACCGTTGTGAACGCGTGCGCCTGTACAATGCACGCCTACAATCGGTTGCTTAAGTTAATTGAATTTAACAGCAGTAGCAATGCTCGTGTCGTTTTGCTGGCCTGCGGCACATCGAGCCCAGATCCGAGAATTTTCTCTTCGGGTGTTCGAAAAGACTCTTTTGAATCTGTGGGAAAACTGATTCAAGAACTAAAGCAAATAAAAATTTGCGATTACGGGGTTTGACATTCCGGAGATGTGAGGGACGCCGTAGAGTGAGAACCTTTGGATTATAGTCCTTATGAATAAGTATTTTTATCGGGCGAGCACAGCATTGCGCATAAGTATTTCTACATTAGGCCGATCAACTGTGTCAAATTGTGGCCGTTGTGACCGAAAACTTATTCTACGCAATCGTGCTCAATATAAACGCGCCAGATTCTCGCATCGAATCACAATGGAGGTCTAGACGGCAACAGTGGCTGATTCATCAAATGTCATGCTCACTTTAGTGCTTCCATTAGTGTGCTCTAAGCACTACGTCTTACACAATGAAAAAAAAAGTAAGGAAATAAAAAAATTGGCAGATCCCACGTACAGTGGGAATCGATGATATGCGAAGCATGAATGAGGAAGGGTGATAGGTTACCTTGAACAACGTTAAAAGGTGGAGGTAAATTATGCCATACATGACTTCCATGTCATGATTATCATGTTTGCACGTTTCATTTACCTTTGTCATCTATTAACGTCACCTGATACCAAGTTAAGGGTCGTGCAGTGGGCCACACAGGTCGCCGCCAACCTTGGGTTGATGGTCATCTAACACGGAATCGTCCGCAGTTGATTTCTGATGAAATAAAGTTTTACCATCCATCCATACATTGGTATATATGGAGCTAGCAAAACAGCCGCGAGCGTTCTATGAGCGTAGTATGTAGTCATGTTTTACATAAAATCCATATCATGATTATCATATTTCGACATGTCATTTACATTCATCGTTCATTCATTGTCCGTTCGCGTCACGTAATACCAAATTTGTTATATGTGGAACTAGTCAAACGGCTGCGAGAGCGCTATGAGCGTAGCATGTCGTCATGTTTTACATGCATGAAACACATTATGATTATCAGGTTAGGACGTGTCATTTACCTACGTCGTCTATTCACTTCCCGTCATACCACATTTGGTACATGTGGAGCTAGCGCAACGGCGGCGAGCGCTTCATGAAGGGCCAATATACTCCTACGCAACGTTGACGCACGCGCAGGCTGGGCGCACCGACGCCACGCTAGCCTAACGCGAGGACTCCATAGTGTGACGCCAGGCGCAACCAGCGCGACCAGCATCGATTGGCGCAGCTCGGTGGCAACATTTCGCGCCGACTATGCTACTTAGACAGTAACTCGTCTGCCTCTCTTTGTAACGGAGGGACGCCGTGTGCGCTCAAACACGCATGCGTCAAAGCAACGCAGCGCAGCGCGCACCTGCGAGTATATGACATGCAGATTTACAGTGAAGGCCAGCGGGCAGATCCACTGATTTCTACGTAAGGGAATATCGGCGCCTGGCGTGGCATCGCCTGCGTGACGCGATAAAACGAACGCCGGCGCACACGCGCGCCGGCTACAACATCAAAGTGTATTGGCGCCTTGAGTGCGGCTTGTATTAATGTTCTTACATGACACGCATCTCATGGTTATCATGTTTGCACTAGTCACATACCTTCGTCATCCATTCGCATGACGTAATACCAAATTTTGGCATATGTGAAGGTAGCAAAACGGCCGGAAGCGCATCATGAGAGTGGGACGTAGTCATGTTGTTACATGACACGCATCTCATGATCATCATGTTTGGACGTGTTACCTATGTCGTTCGTTCGCGTCACGTAATACCGAATTTGGTACATGTGAAGCTAGCTGAACGGCCGCAAGCGCATCATGAGCATGGCATGTAGTCATGTTGTTACATGACACACATCTCACGATTATCATTTTTGCACCAGTCACATACCTTCGTCATCCATTCACGTCCCGTAACACCAAATTCGTTATATGCAAAGCTAGCGAAAATGCCGTGAGCACATCATGAGTGTGGCATGTAGTCATGTTGTTACATGACACGCATGTCACGATTTTGATGTTAGGTTCTGTCGCTTGTGTTTGCCATGCAGTCATGTCATACCATACCAGTTCTGCAACATATCTGTGAATGAGACCACCGCAAGAGTAGCAAGACCATGACATGCAAATTATGACGTTTATGACATACATGTCATGATTCTCTTGTTATGACCAGTCAGTTATGTTCGTCAAACTGTCTTGTTATATCATACCAAGTTTGGTATCGATACTATTATGCGAACGACCAGGAGAGCTAAATGTCGTAGGCGGCTAGATAGATAGATAGATAGATAGATAGATAGATAGATAGATAGATAGATAGATAGATAGATAGATAGATAGATAGATAGATAGATAGATAGATAGATAGATAGATAGATAGATAGATAGATAGATAGACAGACAGACAGACAGACAGACAGACAGACAGACAGACAGACAGACAGACAGATAGATAGATAGATAGATAGATAGATAGATAGATAGATAGATAGATAGATAGATAGATAGATAGATAGATAGATAGATAGATAGATAGATAGATAGATAGATAGATAGATAGATAGATAGACAGATAGATAGACAGATAGATAGATAGATAGATAGATAGATAGATAGATAGATAGATAGATAGATAGATAGATAGATAGATAGATAGATAGATAGATAGATAGATAGACAGACAGACAGACAGACAGACAGACAGACAGACAGATAGATAGATAGATAGATAGATAGATAGATAGATAGATAGATAGATAGATAGATAGATAGATAGATAGATAGATAGATAGATAGATAGATAGATTAGATAGATAGATTCAAAGTCGCCGAAGGTCGCCAAGAAATGCTTCGCAATTAAAAAGCAATGATTGTGGCAAGAAGGAAGGAGCCGCTTAAGAAATAGTGCTCATCGGTCCCACAGCGGTCAACTACCTTTCAGATCACCGGTAAATTCAGAGGCGAAAAAAAAATCACAAGAAATTTTCGCTACATCAACGTTTATCGCGGTTACAAAGTTTGCGACATTCCGGGCCGTCGCTTTCGATTGCGTCGTTTAGCCTGAGAGAAAACGGAGCCGAAGAGGGTCGTTCGTTTCTCCGATGCGCTCCATTTCAGCCGGCTTGCATCGCCGCAAGCAAGCCGTCATGCAGTGAAGGCGGCGACATGAAAGGAACGCAGAGATGCGCCGGGTGAAGCATTTCTCGCATGCAAATGGCGCTGCACCTATATATGCATACGCTTTACAACATGTCAGCAGTAACGGGTCCTCGTCAGTCCCCGGCGCTGAGCAGTTGCTGTAAAACCTCCTTCCTGTTGAATGCCCGAAGTGGGTATACACGGCGGTGCACGACCGTTTTCACAATCCCGCCTTTGCTGCTTCTGTTACTTCAGTGTCAGTTCAGTTTCAGTTTATTTCGCAATCTTTTTCAGCAATCATGTTAAAGTACAGTGATTCAATGTTTTCATACAATGGCAATGGTCAACACAAAGCGAAATGTAAATCAGATTAAAAAGTGAGAAAGGTCCAAGGTCAGGAATTAAAAGCTGCTAAAAAGCAGCTTGATGGGATTCCTGACCCTGAGCAGATTGGCCGCTGACACGGGGTGATGTAAAAAAAAGAAGTAAAATACAAGCAAGTAAAATAGAAAAAGTACAAGAACGCATAACACAAGCAAGTAAAATATCAACAAATTTAGCAGCAAACTTCAACTGCAGACATAATGTAAAATCGCAAACACTGAAAGAATGCGGCATAATATGGGAGAACAAAGGGAGAAGGAATACAAAAGAACACAATTTATACATATATAAGAAACACTACCTTGAAACAGCATGCACTTAGTGCGTCGAAACGTTCTCAAAAATAGTGGTTATGCGGAGACTGAAATCACGTTTTGAAACATGCTTGAGTGAGAGATTTTGTGAAATGGTCATTACATGAACACTATTATACACCTCAGAGCAATGAGTAAGCTTGGATTGGCTTGTTTTTGTGTAATTTAGTTCTGTTTTCAAACAATGGCGCTTACAACATTGTCAGGTGTTTCGTCTATGCAAAGCTCACAAGCTATGTTCAAATACAAAGATTGTTTCAATCAGAGGCACTTTCACAGTGACACACTGCTGTCCACAGGTGGGCAGGTTGCAGCCATGAACCCACTCATTGAGTCACTACGTCAGCAGCTCGATGTTCCTGAGTTCGACGTTTGCTGAGGACGGAAGAGCGTTTTTTGCGTGACTTTTCTTCATTGCTAAAATATTTCAAGTACAATAATGAAAAACAAAAAAAACAATGCTGTGAGCGTGACACAGGGTAAATGTGCAGAAGACGAGAAGGGAGACGAGGCTTTACAAGCACGAGCGTTTGCTTAAATATTTTATTTGCGAACAAGCAACCGCATATATATGACGTCTTCGTACATTTCCGCAAAGACAGCGTCGGACAGCTCGGGCGATTTGTTCCAACTCCATGTTTCCAACGTTGGCACACCCAAAAAGTCAGCTATGAGTTGAACTTGGCTTCGCAAATTTGCGTAGCAATGGCCTCTCTGGCTTTCACTTTCACGTGATGTAGCGCAGCTACTTGCAAATCACTGAGGTCGAGAAGCCAATGATCGCACTTGTAAACTGCCGGTCACTGCCAGTCGCGTATTTGCTCGCCCGGAGACTCGGAAGAGGTAAATGAACGCTCATGTATACAAGCGCCGACATGCTCACAGGAGCAGCGGCCGTTGAAGCCCTTTTCCAGCAGCTCTGTTCGTTGGAGAGGCTGCCGCGGGGTCGGGAGAATACGTGACTCGCTTCCCACTGTTCGCATTTCGCGCTAAACCACGTGCGCTCCAAGAAAAACGACTGCAGACAAGTAGAAGGGTAGTGGCACGATGGGTGCGCAAAAAAAAATTAAAGACAAAGAAAGAAACAAGGGTGCGACTGTGAACACAGTCGACAGCTGGAACGAAACGAGAGGATCCAGAAGTGGCTCGGCTGCTCTATGTATATATGTGCACAATTTACATGGAGCGCTGCCCTTAGGAGAAACTTGCCTAATACGTGCAGTGTTCGCGAAGGCTACATAACATGCGGCAGACGATTTCCTACACAGTTACGGAAGTACAGGCTGCATCGTCTGCTCGATGTACCGCAGAGATGGTTTGGTGCCGTCGGCGTCACTTATCTCCGATTGACGTCACGATGACGTTATGACCGCTTCTAAGGTTTCACGTGCGAAAACCGCGGTACGATTATGAAACACGCCGTAGTGGAGCGCTCAGTGTGATGTCGACGAGCTGGGTTCCTTTGACGTGCACTGCCGTAAGATAGCGGACAGCCTCCAGCGTTTCGCTTCCGTCGAAATACCACCGCCGCAGCCATAACCACTCTTTCATCTTTAGGGTCCCCACCGGAGCATTGTAACCACTAAGTCACCGTGGCAACGGCCTGCAGTGGCTGTCGACAGACGGCGTGCAACGCAGTGGTGGTATACGGGGCAACGCTTCGGGGCACTGCACAGTATTGCTGGTAAAAGAAAGCGCGAATCGGCGCAGCGAGGGACGCCCACGGGCCGCGTGCTTCTTGAACGCGTTGGCGTAGCCGCCGTCTCGGATCTGCCGGCGGCGCCTCGGCTTTATCGCGCGCGCGATGAGGCATTCGCCTCCCGTGTAAGGGCAACGCCACGTAAGCCCCGCTGCATACACTCACACTGTCCGCAAGGGCACGAATGGTCGGGGTCACGAACAGTGAGTAACACTCGGAAGCGAACGCGAACCGAAAGTTTGCGTCGGATCACTTGGCAAATTCTCACGTACTCAAAAATGGAAAAAAAAAAAAAAAACACGAAAGCCGCATGTTCTTTTTTTTTTAATGCTCTTGAAGACTGTTTCCACTCGCGGGCATGTACACAATGGAAATGAACGTGGTTGAAGGATTGATTGACGTAAAGGTTAGCATGTGGTTTCTGATTCCTGTCTCCTGTGTAAACTTATTTGCTTTTATTCATTTTTTTTTTCTGTTGAACATTGTTCCCTATCTTGTTACTTGTCCCCCCTTATGTAATGCTTTCGGGCCTTTAAGGGCGAAATAAATGAAAAAATGAAAAAATGTGCGACCAAAAGCGTTGATTGATATGTGGGGTTTAACGTCCCAAAATCGAGCAAAAGTGCAATCAGGGCTCGGCATTTGGTCATACAGTATGTGTGAGCAAATATAATTTTTAAAAACGTTCACACCGTTTAGCGTAAAAAGCGAAGCTATGAATTCCGTGTTGTTGTTTTTTCTTCTCTTTCTTGGAGAAGAATCTTTAATCCATACAAGCAGGGCTCTTGGGCGTGAATACGAAGTTGTTTATGGTGGCTTACGGGCCACCGTCCCGTTACCAAGAACATCGCTCGTGGCATACATGCAGGTTCATTACCATGGTCATTCAAGACTGGTATCAGTCATACCGGGCCTACATTACTACTTAACAATTCACCCGAGAAACATGTTCGTCCGTCCATTGCGGCTAATACGACGTGCTACATAAACGAAAGAAGTTATTAAAAAAGTCTTGAACACGAGATGTCCCTAAAGAGCCAATGTATTATCGACAAGCGGTGTTTCTTCGGGGCTGCATGTAGTTGTACCGGCCTTGAAGAAGACAAGCCTACTCGTCGGAACGCTATCTAAATATAGACACTTCGGGTCAAATAATTTTTCATCTTTTGAAGCTACCATGTTTCCGTGGCGGCAGACCCGACGGTCGAGGGTTCGATTCCAGCAGCGGCAGTCGCTTTTCGGTGCAGGCGAATTCGTATAAAGGCCCGTGTACTTGTGTGATGTCAGTGCCCCTTAAAGAATACCAGATGGCGGAGATTTTTCAGAGCCTTCCAGTGTGGTGTCTCTCATAAATATACGGTGGTATTGGGATGTAAAACTCCACATGTTATATCATTCATCTTCCCCTGAGCTTCTGCCTTAGCGTAGGTTAAATAGTACTACAGAAAAAACGTTGGTGGTGGTGAAGTGCGAATGTTATGATCTCACATTCATAATGGTTCGTGTGGTTTAACGTTTCAAAACTGCTCAGGCTGTTGGATACACTGCAGTGGAGGGCTCCTGATAAACATTTCATCACCTGGGCAGGCATCGCACTGTGCACAGGCATTTCGTAAATACGACCACCGCTGCCGGTTTCGAACCTCAGGAGCTGAGTGCTTAATTACCCACAGGACAACGTTACGGGATGGAGAGATTCAGTAACGCTGCCAAAGGACCAAATATCCACGCTTGCATGAGATTGTGAACACATGTTAACCATGCGCCGTCGGTACCCTGGTGACAAGCGTGCCTGCATGCACACGTGACGCCGAAGATGTCTCAGTCTGCAGTGGAGAGCCGTGACGACGAGGGACGTACGCACGCATTTCCGCGATGCCGATATGTGAGTGGCACATTGATATGAAGAGCAGGGACGTGGAAACGCCGAGTGGCAGCGGTAGTGGCGACTACAAACAACTGCAGAGGCACCGAAGCGTTATAGCGTTCTGCCACTTGCCCATCTCCACGCATGCGTCAATTACTTGAACGAGCAGCGACATGACGGCAGAAGCGTCAATGTTTACGCATATAGTATACTTCAGCGACTCTTGTGGTGTCTCAGCAGTTATATTCATCTAAAGGACTAATTATGTGATTAATGAAAAATATATCGCGCAACAACGGAACTTTTTCGCAGATTTAGATAGGTCTGACTGTTCTCTCTCTGTCCGTCTGTTGCAGGTTTAGAAAAATCGAGGGTTGTCAGTAACGTGCAGTGTAAACAACAAGGAAGGTTTTTTAATAGTACTGAGAATATTATCGGCAGATCGCTCACACATGAGAGTGAAACATCATGACACTGTATACATTCTACCTATGTGTGCTGCAGCTGTTAGTTGTTAACGTGAAACAATAATAATAATAATAATAATAATAATAATAATAATAATAATAATAATAATAATAATAATAATAGGTATAAGAATATCGCTTCACAGGGCGCCTACGTCTACTTGGAACACTCGTTCACCACCATAAGGCTCAATGAGAAATAAATAAATGTCGATTGATTGATTGATTGATTGATTGATTGATTGATTGATTGATTGATTGATTGATTGATTGATTGATTGGTAGATTTATTGGTAGATTGACCGATCGATTGGTTGAAATTAACAAAAAGAACAAAGAGTCGCACAGGCAATGTGTGCACGTGGAATATAGTCATGCTTGTCATCCAATTTCGCCGAAAAGCGCCAACTTGGGGAAAGCCACCTTCGGGCTGTTGACTCGAGACCTGTTCTCAACCGTGTCGAAAGCGGCCCGACCGATTTGAGGGAAAATCTGGTTGAACAGGGCGTTGGAAAATACTGCAGCTTCATAAGCGAAAGCCTGTCGTGCGTACAGGAAGCCCTGCTCCAATTGTGGGCATTACGCTCTCCCGTTTCCTATTGATATTTAGGAGCCGTTCAGGTGAAAGGCGCGGCTGCGTCACGCTATAGTCATCAAAGTTAGCACATATGAAAAGCGCTTTGTATTATAATCCTCCAGAATGCTTTTTTTTTTTTTCAAGAAATCTGAGAGCGCTTGAGTCTAGTAGCGTGATGTTTTGTCAGATGCGAATTATTTTCAAAAAAGAAAAACCTGGTCCAAGTTACGTGTGCCGTATTTTAATTCGTTAGTCATATAATGTTATACACCAGGATGACGACAGAGACACTTCAAAAGAGACATTGTAACAATACACACGTGGAGTTGACACAGCCCAAAAGTGCACGTTGACATTTCTGTCACCGAATAATTCATTCATTCTTCAGGGGTTCAAGGGCACCTTCAGCTGAAGAATCAATTACGTTTAGTTCTCCACCTCCATCGTTCCCTTTCTTCTATTTTTCTTTTTTTTCTAAGCATGCACCTTGGATAGAATACAAAAATGGTCTTGCATTTTACCTTAGCTACTGGGGTCGCTTGGCAGCTAACGTGTCACACTGCTCAACTCGAGGACAAGGGTTCGATTGCTGGTCTCCATGACCGTATTTATTTCGATGAAGGTAGAACGCGAGTACACCCTTGTACACCCATATAGTGGCACATGGGAGAACACCAGGTGATAAAAACAAATCCTAAATAGCGTGCCTCGAAGTCCAATACCCTTGCTTTTGCAATTAGATCGCCAGCACTCAATTTACTGTCACCTTCGACGCAATGTAACCACCGCAGACGGTACACAAGCCCACGACATCGTGCCATTCAATAAATCGTAAGTACAGTCAGTGTGTCCAAATTAAACTTGGATTCACACACATTTGATAGTTTTCTGTAGGAAAACTATCAACCAAAGAGATCGGGGCTGGAGGCACGCGCCTTACGGAGGCCCTGACTCCTGTACAACCAGGGCTTGACAAACGATATATTAAAAGAAACAAAAACAGCTTATGCATACGTTAAACACGTGATCGAGTAACAAGCATAATCAGCATGAGTAACGCAAGTAAAAAAAATAATTAACATAGGGGACGGATTAACGCTAGATTAACAACAGCCGGTTCCACAAATAACATTAACGTTAGATTTAACAGGCTGTTGCGAAGAACCTGCAGCTTAGAAGTTTGGCAGCTTGGGCTAGTTGGTATGGCATGACGATAATTATAGCGCGAGAACAAAACGACGACATAAAGGCAAGAAGGACGACACAGAGACAAGAAGAAGAAGAAGAAAGGTGTCTTTCGTGTCCTTGTCTCCGTGTCGTCGTTTTGTTCTCGCGCTATCGTCGAACCTGCAGCGCTGCACAGAACAGCGAGAACGCGTGTATACAGTATACGGTGTCTTCCAGGTAGCAGATATGGACCGGAAAAGCCACAGTAGAGCAAAGAATGGGAAACGAGGTGTGTGCGAGGATGACACCACAGCTCTTTGGGTGCAGCCCGGAGTTTTCTTTCTTTTTTTGGACGCCGGAAACGAAGCGTCTTCGAGATTCGCGGGGGAAACGGACGCTCCGCACTGGCATCACGTGTAAACATCCGACACGTGTGTCGCGCGCCGTGCAACATCGCGCGGCGCCGTGGGTTTTGCTCCCTGGGAAAGACACACCGCCGTCGGCGCCTGACTTTACATACGACTAGAGGAAAGACGCCCCGATGAACGAGCGAGCGTGCAAAGACGGGCAATACGGGGGGAAAACGCACGACTCTCTCCCCTCGTCTCCCCTTCGTAACACGGCAATCTTGGGCCCCGCATTAGTTGCGGTTTAGCCTGCCCCGAATTGCAAGACATTTGATCAACGCAATGTAAGGGCCTGCCCAGCCCACGAGCCTTGCTCGCTTCCTTATTCGTTCCTCTGTTTTGGCTTTTTCGCATTGAGGGGCATTGACCGATTAAGGACCGTTTAAGGACCGTATAAAGGACCAATTAAGGAGCGTGCAGAGTAAAAGAAAAAGTGATAATTTGTTTTTACCTTGCATGATAATTTTTACACAAAGAGGAAAAAAAAGGCTTGGTTCGAAAAGAGCTGATAAATAACTCAGCAAAGCAGTCTCCTTGCGTCCCTTTTGTCTCCTTGTGTCTCCTTGTCTCGGCTTTTTTTTTCTCTATTTTGTTTTTGTGTTGATAGGGTATAAGTAGATGATTGCGACCAAATGATGCAATAGAAACCGCCTCGTTCTTCAGTGAAAAAAGTCAATTAATAAGTGAGATGGAAGGAGCGGAAAAACATGCTTGTAGACTAGTTCTTAAACCGGCTATGTACTGTGTCCTGCGAAAGGAGGTAAATGTAATGAAAGATGATAGAATAAAGGTGTTACAAATAAAAAGAGTAAGAAAATGAACGGGGGGGGGGGGGGAGCCAGCTTGACGTTCCAAAATCGTTATTCGATTCTGAGGTTCGTTAACGCGATTAAGTTGTTAGTTTAAGGAAGCCATGGAAGCAAAAGCCAAAAGGCACTTGATAAATGATTTTCCCGATTGCTGGTTGGAGGGGTGCCAAATAATCATTCTCCAACAACCACCAAGATTCGTGCACGTGGGCGTCCTCTTCATTTTGGCTTGATTGAAATGAGGTCGCCGTGGCCGAGAGTCGAACCCGCGCCTTCGAGCTTAGCAGTGCGACACCTTACGTACTGAACACTTCAGTATACAGGCGAAATGTTCATGCATGGTTCAATAGACCAAATCATGTAACGTTTTCAAAGTACAATGTAAAGAAGGGGCACATACAACACGCATGTTGGGTACTTTGCAAATGCAAACCTTCTGTAGGCTCCTCGATAATGTCTCAAAACGACAAATAACAATGCGGCCTAAGAAGAAGCTCTTTTCTTTCTAGTGTTCGAAAGCTTGGAGTTAACTAAAGCAGCGCTCTCTTCGAGAATCACGACAACGAAGCAGCTCGCTTCCTGTCTATAACATTGTTTACCGATGGTGCACACCAAAGCGGTATTTGGATAAAAACGATTAATATATACAACACATATATACAGAAATCTATACTCTATATGTGTACAATATGCAGTAGATATACATCAAAACCAACGACATTGTGCCAGATTAAAAAACAAAAAACGAGCGTTCCAGAATTCTCATCCATGCATATGAGTAACACTGGACAGGCTTCATCAAGCTAAATATCTCTTGCATACGCGAGTTGATATCAATTCATGTTTGTTTTTCCTGGGCTATACGAGGGCTTTGCGATTCGATTAAGGTGCACTTGGACAAAATTACTGCTCAAAGTGCCCACAGTTTTGTGACTCATGCGCGTGGTGATGGCGGCAAAAAGCGTGGGAACGGCATGCGAGGTTTCATCCTCGATCGAACGGAAGAAAGGGTGACGGCACGAGCGACGGCTGCACTGCTATATGAGCCAAGCACGCGCATCCACGAGCGTGACCGTTCCACAGCGACGGGCCCAGCGGGGTGTTCGCATCGACCAGGGAGTTGCAACGCCAAACACATTGCTGGATATTCAATGCGTGCGCGCCTCTTTGACGGCAATGACGGCTGCTGAATGAGCCACGCCTGCATCCACAAGTGCGACAGTTCCGCAGTGCATGATGATGCTCACATGCAGACGTTCTCATTGTCCAGTGAGTTTGCAAAGCTAAATTCACTGCTCGATTTTACTCTTGAATACGTACGCGATTATAGGACGGGTCACGAGGATAAACGAATTCCGATGAAGACAACATAGAGGCTTGACTGTTTTGTTTACTATTTTTCTTGGCCATCGAGTTGTTTTCCTGACGACATCCGCTAACCGAGAAATCGACCACGGATAATAATAATAGTAATATGTTGGGTTTTACATCCCGTGATCACGATAAGATTATGAGAGACGCCGTAGTTGAAGGCTCGGTAAACTTCGGCCATCTGTTGTTTTTTAACGTGTGCTGAGTGTACTGACGCCGCACAGTATATGGCATTCTACAATTTTGCCTTCGTCAAAATACTACTGACCCACAGCCGAGATCGAACCCACGGCTTGCTGGTCAGTAGCCGAACAAATCGCCCAGGTAGCCGGTCAAGAGATCAGAAGCCTTGTCGGTGGTCGTGTCGAAAATAAGATGCAACGATGCAAAAAAATAAATAAATAAATAGACGCCAACGGCTATTCCTGTTCATGGAACTCCCCGATTAAAAACAAAGCCCAAAAAAGTGGCGAATGACGAACTCCGGATTTCCACTCTCGCTCGAGACCTTGAAGTTTCATGCAGCAAAGGGCGAGATAACCTCCTTGATATCGAGTTGCAGAAGAGAGAGAGAGAGAAACAACTTGATTTCGTGTTGCTGAAACACTTCTTAAGGCAAAAATAGGTTAGAGCCTTCGTTTCTCTGAGTGTAAGTTGGGCTTAGTTGCAAGCAGTGTGCGGTAAATATGCCCACGGCAAGTCAGTCACCTTTTTAAAAAAAAAAAAAAAGCACTTGGTGCATGGAACTGTCTGCGTGTGTTCAGGCATATACGCGAGCTGTTTAACCGGTCGCGATGGCACTGTCCACGTGTCGTGGTCAGTTCTTTGGCACCGGATACATGGCAAGAACAATAGCTCAGTACGCATGTGTGTTACTCGTGGGCGACTATTAGCCTCCCCCCTTTATCGAGAAGCCATCGACTATGAGCGGACGGTGAGTCCGAGCAGTGCATGACCTGTTATTACCGCCGCTGGTCATTGTTTAGTGTGCGCGAACACAATTCCGCAGCTATCTGCACCTGGTCATATCATTCTCGTCTCGCACTGATGATTGTCAGATGCACGTGGCTTGATTTCAAGGAGTTTGCGTAAGGGCAAGCAATTTGCGTCAACGTGGTACCTGTCAATACGTCACGGCTACGGATAAATTGCAGACCCTGTGTTTCAGCAAAACTTGCAGCTGGACGAGTGGGTTCATGTTTCAAGGTGAGCCACATAGTCATCTCACCTCTTGGTGAGCCACATAGTCACCTCACCTCTTGGCGAGCCACATAGTCACGACAATACTCGCAGACCATGAACCTGACCAACGCTGTGTGGCACACAGGTTGAAAAATTATAGGTGGACAGTTGAAACAACAGGTGTTCGTAACTGAGCCGGAGTGCTATAGAGACGACGGAGGCAAACGTAGCAGTTCGTGCTATTTTTTTTTCTGCAATGTTTTCACTTTCGTTTTATTACTTTTGCTGTGTTTTGAAAGAAAAAAGATTAGAGCTCATCAGTGTAAGAGCTCTGATGGCCGTTCTGCAGCCCATTGTCGGACTAGAATTAAGCAAAAGGAGAAGTGCTGCAATTCTCGCTAGAGCGGAGCTGTGTTTGATCGATTATGTAACTGCACAAAAAAAACATAAACACAGAGGGAGAGAAAAGCACAAACAGCCGCGAACTATCAACTGAAGCTTTATTGCAAGAACAGGGCAATATAAAGGACATTTAGCTTTTTTTTTAATTTTTCCTGTCTTTTTTTGTCCATTTCTGTCTAATTCCATTCATTTTTTGTGCAGTTACATAACGGATCGCCATTCTTCTGTATTTGATAGTCACATGAGCACAACGTCACCGGTTGAACAAATTCGCATTCCTATGTGGGCAAAACCATTATTGAGAAACAACCGCGTATACTGAGATCTTGGCACGTGCCAGAGAACCAGAAACTGTTTTCATCGACTCGGATAGATCCAGTCTCACTCATCTAGCCTGCATAGCTTTAAGTATGTTTAAGGTCTAAGCTTCGGCTTCCCAAAAATATCCTCCTTTTTTATTTTAAGAGCACAGTGCCATAAATTAAGGGGTCGTACAGAAACAGCATGGGCCTTTGTAATTGAGAAATATATACCAAATGTAATCTTTCTAATTTTTTGGCACGAAAACCACGTAACCTTCTGAGATAGATAGAGAGAGAAAGCAAGAAGAAAAAATGCGGAGAAGTTTACCTGTTCTGCTCTAAAGGCTCCCAGGTACCATCCAAATGACGGCTAACACACTTATTTGTGTCCTTTCACGGTGCACTGAACAGTGGGACAGAGACAGAGAAAGGGTATGTGTGTCATTCGTGCCCCCCCCCCCCCTTTTTTTTAACATCTTGTGCTGTCCGTATTATACGCTCCATCAGTTGCACCGAGATTTTACGAAGCAGCTAAGGAGAACGACCAAAGAGAATGGGGATTTCAAATACAAGCAACAGTCTGCGCGGTGGCCAAGAATGCAATCGCAGCTATTTGCAATGAGAAGCAAGGGTGTATCTTGCCGAGTGCATAAAGCATGCCCCCCCATAAGTACACAACGTTCCCCATAAATGTCCGTGTGATGGCTTCCTTTATGAAATATTAGCTCCAAGTGCAACGTACCTTAACAGTCTGTGTATTGCACATTTTTCTTCTGTCTTCCAGCGTGACGTTCATGTTCTCATACCACGGTTTGTATTGTACTGAAGGCACGTGCAACACCCGTCGGAAATAAGAAAATGTGTGTGTGCGTGTGCGCGCGCGCGCGCGTGTATGTGTGTGTGTGTGTGTGTGTGTGTGTGTGTGTGTGTGTGTGTCTGTGTGCGTGTGTGCGTGTGTGTGTGTGTGTGTGTGTGTCTGTGTGTGTGTGTGTGTGTGTGTGTCTGTGTGTGTGTGTCTGTGTGTGTGTCTGTGTGTGTGTGTGTGTGTGTGTGTGTGTGTGTGTGTGCGCGTGTGTGTGTGTGTGTGTGTGTGTGCGTGTGTGTGTGAACAACCCTGGTGGTCACTTATCATAAACTGATTTATGATAAAGGTTGATAAAGGCTGATAAAGGCTCTGATAAAGGCTGATCACGCTGTGCGTTTAGAGGCGGCAGAGAAAAAAAAATGAAGATCTTGGTGCGTATAGAACGTTACACTAAAAGCTATGCAATAGGCGCGCCACTCAAGGGCAACATTTAGGACACTCCAAGTCACGTGGACCGAGTGGAGCACGTGTCGTTTCCCGTTAACTTTGCGGGGGCATGCTGGCTGCCACTAAATTGTTCTGAGAAAGAGTGAGGGAGAAAAACATCAATCCGCGAAAGAGAAGAGCGGTCGTTGGCGACGGGGCAGCTTGCCTAACGCCGTTCCTACTTGGCGCGCCTATCCCGCGAAGAGGTGCACTTGGCCGTGTTTCAAATGCCGGTAACAAAACAAAATAGCAGCGCTGTTGACAAAAAAAAAAAAAGAAGCGTTAAGAGAAACTGCCACTCAACGAGACGGATTGTGTCTCTCTAGAGAAAATGTCTCACTCTAAATTCTAGAAAGAATTTTCGGTTTTAACTGACCAAGCTTCGTAGCTGTGAGAATATCACAGATAGAATATTCAATGGTTCCTTTTGCTGGTTGCATGTTAACCACGGTGTAAAAATAGTTTATGTTAACCAATGAATTTACAGGCAATGTTTCAAATATAAAAATGCGATTCCCGCATACTTATATCTAACACAAACCCACGCCTCGTGCAATGCAGTTTTGAGAAATATTGTCCTCAAATGTCCTGTACAGGAATAACTGTGATGAACCACAAAAAAGCGTGCGCTTGAGTGCTTCCAATAAAAAATGGAGGCCAATTCATCACTGTTTCACGGGACGACTGAACGATGTTAAAGAAGGTGGCGGGTTGCCTGGACAACTATCACTGGCGTGCCACTTCACTGTGGTGTCAGCGTGCAGGAAGGCTATGCCACTCCCCAAGTCAGTTACGCGTCATTCCGTTACTGGCTACGAAGTTTGTATCAGCTTGAACCCACGACCTACAATGGTAAGCCCGATTGTTCCCTGTCACTAAATTATGCGAAGTATGCAGAGACGTGCGCACAAAAGTGTGAAGTAACGCGTTCATGAGGAATCAAAGCGGAAGACTGGACCAGTTCATTGATGATCGAAGTCCTGTAGTGCGCGGAAGAAAACAAGGCACAGGCAGACGCGGACAGTTGTGTTATATCGGGCAGACGGTGAGAGGCCTTAATGAAGCCTGAGTGAACATGCACTTAGTGGTGAACGTAACGGCATTGAGAGTGTTTTGTCACAGCATGTCAGTCGATGTGGTTGCGATTGGAAGTTTGAAAGCACAGTTGAGATCCAAGCGCAAACATGGTCGTACCCGTGTGACCATAGAAGACGTGGATAGGTCGTGGGAACCTGAAAACTGCGTCAGAAAACCATTCATTGCTCTCTTATATGAGAAGTTACAGCTTCTGGGAATTGGCATGCATGACCATTGGTCTCGGTGGGTCTACTCTTCAGCTCTGTGCATTGGGTGTACACTTTTCTTTTGTTTCATATCATTTGTTAACGGACAACTGTTCATATATATATATATATATATATATATATATATATATATATATATATATATATATATATATATATATATATATATATATATATATATATATATATATATATATATATATATATATATATATATATATATATATATATATATGGTATGTGAAAAATGGAACTTCATTGATAGTCTGCGCTTGTACTCGTCTGCTTGTCATCCTTCTTCTCTTCAACGCAGTATACACTGATAATGAAGAAACGTGGTCCCTTCTATGAGTTCAAGATAACGCCAATATTCTTCGCAAGGAACGAACCATGCAATCGTTGGTGAGCCTTGTTTTTCGCCTTCCAGCGTTCCTATGAGAACGTCGGAGTCGTGAACTAAAGCCCCGCTCTTTTGGGGTAGAGAGAAGGGGACTTACTTGTTCCATTACAAAAGACTTTGTAAGATCAGCAGACTTTTTTGTTTACTTATAGCGCAGAGCGGGAATTTAAGGAGCAGGAGCATAAACAACAATGGAAAATGCCATGTAAGCTCCGAGGGCCACTTAATCCTCTCAGACTATAGCTTACCAGCTTAGGCGCTCCATTACAAAAGTCTCGAGCTCGCGTCTGGGGGCATAAGGTCACAAAAAAAACCAAATGATGAATGGGTCGGAGGCCTCGAAAGAGCACCGTAGTATACGCTCAGAACAGTGACGATACACTAGAGCAGCGGAAAAAGCCACATTTCAACATACGTTATTCGTTCGTGTCAGACACGCCGCATTGGAGTCATACGCCAGTGCACAGGATCGCTTGTTCTACCAAAATTCGTCAGCAAAACCTTGGAAGCACCCGGCCGGGTTACCAGAGTGCACGGCAAGCTCAATCTAAAGGATGAAAACTTCCTGCCAGCAAGCGTGTTTCACTGTCTTCGGGAGGACTCAAGCATAAATTGTTATCGTCTAAAGTGCGCGCAAAGGGGGCTGCTATGCAAATATACAGACCCTGTTGTGGTGCATGCTATCTTTTCCGGAGTTGCGCTGAGCGTAATTCCAGCTGCACCGAGAGTGGGCGCAAATAAACTTCGCGGGGAGGATGTATGTACTTCCTGTGTACTTCCGGCGGTGCAAGAAAGCTCTTACGGTCGTGAGCTTCGTTCTATCGTTTCCTTGCACAAGGGCTGACTCGTTCGCTTTGGGAATCTTACGTACCTACCTTGGAAACAGAAGCAAGTAGCATTCCACATGAGCATATGGCGTGGAAGATGAGCACTTAACTACAATCGACCGACCAACCGAGTGAGTGAGTGAAAGAGTGGTTGAACCCCTCCATCCCCTCAAAAAATATACTAGCTACGACCTTGTTGACAATCACAAAATAGTGGGATACTGGTAGAACGTAAAAAAATTCACGTGTATTTTCATAGTGCGAAGTAATAGGATTGTTGGAGGTTACTTTACACCAACTTGACATTAGCTCACTGTCAACCTGTAATCTTTTACATCATATTTTTTTGCTAGTTGTATATATGTATCCTTCAATAAACTTTTAGTTGCTAGTCTGCGCTTGTGTGTGTGCCTTCTCTGTTTCTTGTCGCTTTTTCGCGCAGTTTTGTAGCTATGAATTACCAACTCGCCCAGCGTTCAGTACTCTTAAGAGAATAAGAGTGGGAAATGGCTGTCGGCTATCGATTAAAACGAAATTAAATGATAAATTTCGTAGAGCCTGTCCGACAGCAAAGCTTTCGACATAATTTTATAAATCTGAAATGCATGTGACACACACACAAAATTACATGTTTAGCACGATCACTCGAATTAACCATCCAAGGAAGATCGGCACGTCACAGATGCCGTGAAGCGCAGTGCTGATCCGCTTATACGCAATACCATCGCTTTGAAAAAATGCAAGCATGTTGGGAGTGGCGAAATAGTAAATTGAGTTCTCTAAATTCATACAACCAATTGATAGGCTGCAAGAGCGAAAGGCATGCTTACTGATCTGCGGGTCACTGTTCCGCATAAGTGACCCCATATTTGTCTGTTTTGTTCAATAACTCTCACACGTGAGCAATAAAAGCACTACACCATGATCACCTATGGTAGGGTCGGCTAAAATGCGGTAAAAACTTTAAATTAACGAATATTCATTTTTATTTCACTTCTTCCCATTAAACACCAATGCGGAAGCTTTCCTTTGGGTACAAGGTAAGTGCTGCATAAGTATTGCCATGTTGCCACCTTTCAAACTACTTTATTAAAAATAAATAAAAAATGTTCCAGTTGTCTTATTTTTCTCTAACTTCGGAGCAAAAAAAGACATTGTGAAAAAATATTTCTTCAGTTTTCGCAGTAGAAAGACTTGAAGTTCACTTTGTGGTCCCCACGCAGTCTAACGAGCCCACGCATTGAATCTAAACAGAATGCGGTGCTGTGTTGCTCCGAAACTCCTTGCAGATCAAACACCGCCAGTCTTTCTTTCTGCTAATGTTGTCGTTTGTTGAATGCTTGCACCTCATTGAATTATTTAACAATTGGAAGCTGTGTTTTGACGTATATTCTTCACCTCTTTTTGCCGTTTTGATGCAAAATCACTCAGGCATCCCATGGCTTTTAACTTGGTCTGCCGGGCTTTGTGAGGCAATGAATTCGAAACTGCGCTAGATTTAAACTTTCTAGCACTTGTTTTTTATGAAACAGAATATCAGAGAAACATTGTTAAAACTCAATGCCAGAACGTGTCTGGGAATGACTGGACTTGTAGATTCTGACATATTTATGCGTCTTTTGAGAGCATTCTTAAGAACATGAAAACCTCGATGCAGCATGAATGGAGGGAGTCATGTCCTGAATGGCACTCAGTGCTTTTTCAAATAGTTTTTCTCCGAGGAAGCTTTATATGATGTTCTTTTGTATGTCCGAACCCTCCTAAACAGAGAAATATAATATATAATGAGTGTAAGGTAATGGTTAAACTAATAAGACAGTGTCTTATTAATTATTAAAAGGCAATTGGATGCCTTTTAATTGAGTTCTTCTTCTCTCACTTGCCAGAATTTTTTAAAAATCCGCTTTGTCCTCGAGCTCCAAAAGAAATTAACTTTTTGTGTCGTGTAGCTTGTAGTCTAAAATAAATATTCACGTTGCTGTACTGCGCAGTATATAGTAGCTTCACGCACGGATCCGAAAATTTGGCCAAGCAGAATTTCGCCCCTTTTTTTCTGGTCACAAACACAACGACACCAGCCACGCAATTTTTTCCACACGAATACTGTGAGCCATCACAAACTTTTACACATCAAAAGGTAAACAAAAACCAGCCCTTACTGCTGGAAAAGAGAAATAAAGCAATGTAGTTTTGTATTAGCTGCAGAGGCCGGCAATGTCAAAATTTCGCTTTTTGCCTATAGTGCCTCATTTTTCCCCACCCTCCCTTATAGATGTGCTTGCATTTGAAGCAGTCTGCCCCCGTTGGTTGAAGTAACGATTGTCACTTCCGTACGAGCATATTAATATTTTTCTTCACTTTTGATTTGCGTTCAGGGTAGCTATCCTGGACACTGTTCAATTCCGTGATGTGGTCAATTTGGCTGTCTTGTCCGCTCCAATTGGCCCGTAGGACAGCTACGACCTATCCGAATGGTTTTAAAGGACGTCTTTACGTGATTTGACAATATGGCAGAATCTCACAGCCCAGAAATCAGCACCTGAGGCACCCAGGCATGCTATTAGACCATATAGATTCGGCTTCGAAGTCAGTTCCGGTCATAATTTCTGTTCATATTGAGGTTCAACAACCCAATACCCGATTCTCTCACGGCTTTCATTTGAGTGTTTTAGGACTAATCGATGAAGATGTCAGCGTAAATGCCTGTTTTAAATCATTGGACGCTACTGGCGTGACCCTCGTAAGCAGGTTGCGTCAGTGATCGGGGTCCCCGATCCGGTCACTGCAGGCTGCAATTATCATGACCGCAATAGGGTCTTTCAGCAAAATTGCTAATAAACCAAATGACGGCTCTTCGCTTCCATCTGGACGAGTGAGTGTTGTTGTAAATCTAGTGACCTTGAACTGTGAACACCTTCGAGCACGAACATTTCCAACATGCGAGTCCGAACATGGTTTCCTCTAGGGAGCGCTTGAAGTTATGTACTTTCTTTATTTTCTTATACTTGTTTTTTACCCGACTATAGGCCACGATGTTTACGGCTACCCGTTACAAATGGAATAACCACCTGTCATCGCCAACATCGTCGTCGTCGCTCCTGCGATCCGCGGTAGTAGCCATGAGTTTATGCTTTCTTATCACTTCTATATATACGCTATTTACGCTTTCTTTTTACGGGCGAAGCTTCTTACGCCGTGGGCTGCGCGTCCCGTTTTTGTAGTAGTAGCAGTAGTAGCCACCTCTCGTGTAGTCCTTAGAGTGCCCGCTGTATGGTGGTCCTTGTATATGATGAATATATGATGAAAAGATGCGAAATGGCGGTACTTGGAATGCTCACTAGGTGGACGGACGGGCGGACAGATGGACGGACGGACAGACAGACAGACAGACAGACAGACAGACAGACAGACAGACAGACAGACAGACAGACAGACAGACAGACAGACAGACAGACAGACAGACAGACAGACGGGCGGGCGGGCGGGTGGACGGGCGGGCGGACGGGCGGGCGGACGGGTGGGTGGACGGGCGGGCGGACGGACGGACGGACGGACAGGCGGGCGGACGGGCGGGCGGGCGGACGGACGGGCGGACGGGCGGACAGACGGACAGACGGACAGACGGGCGGACAGACGGACAGATGGACAGACGGACAGGCGGGCGGTCGTACGGGTAGTGGTCACACGGATGGACGCATGGACGGGCGGAAGCAACAACGAATAGATGGACGAAAGCACGGATGGACTGATGGACGCTTCAACCCACTCATCATCATTCACTTCGTGGATATGCTGTGATTTGTTTTTGTTTAAAGTATGTGGAAGACTACAATAGTCAATGATAATTCCTCGCCTGCGACACTTGTAGTTATGTCTGTCTTTAAAGGGACACTGAAAGGAAGGAAGGAAGTATGTTTATTTACAGAAAGGCAGAGAGGTCGGCCTGAGCGATAGCTTGCTCTAGCCTGCTACTCTACACTGGGGGAAGGGAAAGGGGAAAAGAAAGAATAATGGATGACGATGGTGAGATAAAGAGGTGAGTATGAAGTGTTCTTTCTAGCTGAGACACATTTTATAGCCGCGCACATAGTCCAGTTGTTTCTAAAAAGGTAATAACTGCTCTTGTGACCGCAGTTGCACTGTTGGTGTCTGGCCAAGGGCCCAACATGGTCTCATCAATTAATGACCTACTGCGATATTGTTCAGTAGAAGAAATCAGTGTTTGTCGTTCACGTGCGTATGCTGGGCAGACACAAAATATGTGCTCAAGTGTTTCTGGCACATCACAGTGTTCACAATCAGGACCGGTGTCACTGCGACCGATGATATGTGCGTAACGCCTAGTGTACGCTACACCAAGACGAATGCGGTGGATCATACTTGTGAGTTGCCGTTTCAATTTAGGAGGCATGTGGAACCTCATTTCCGGGTCCCATTTGTGAAGTCGCTGGTGTCGCCGTTCCGGTTTGGTCCAGTGCTGAAGTGTGTAGCTGCGCATCACGCAGCGAAGCAGGGCGTTCGTGGACACTGAAATAAACACTGAAAAAAAGGGACACTGAAATAAACCAATGAGTCAAGGTGGATTCACAGATTATTATATAAAAAATCTCCCATCGATCATTTCACAATCGCACGTTTATTAATGTGAATTTGGTGGAGTTCAATATCTGTCGAGCGCATGCGTTCTCTCTTTGAAGTGCAAGTTGATTTATTGACAACTTTCATGGCATGTCTGTCATGAAAGTTTTGTTAACGTTTTGTTAACGTGATATTCACGTCATCTTATGCTTTTATTGGTTGTTAATCACTTATGTCAAGAAGGAAGCCAATTATTCCTGTTCCCTTTATATTTCCCGTGTATTTTGTCTACATTTTCGTTACTTCCGATGCAGGTCCACATAGGAATAAATGTATGCTCTTTTTTTTTACGTGTAGCTATATCAGCCTTGAAATTCTTCAAAGCTCACACACACCATTAAATCAGACGAGAGAAGACAGACAAATAAGGGCAACGTAGAAAAAAGTTACTCACATGAACTGCGTCCTGTATGGTAAAGCAATCGGGGCCATGTGCCATCACATGTTGTCGGAAAAAAAAGGGTCACAAGGTTAGGTTGCAATGAGTGTTGCGTCTATTAGATCAGATGCCTTCTCGATACAACCGATCAAGGTAACGGTGAATTAGTCATGGGTGTGCGTGCCCGATGACAGCTCACCTATCGAGAATTGGAGAATATCCTTCATTCAGGTGTAAGTAAGATAACAAGTGTAGATAGCGCGCAGTGGACATGGGCGTCTGTGCGGTGGGTCCAGGGGGACCTGAGAGGTGATGATAAAACAGTGTTTGATGGGACCGCACTGAGTAAGTCGTTCTTTTTTTTTTCCAATACTTGCGTGAAAGATAGCCTTGTGTTCTTCTTTAACTTTGTACAGACGTATGTGAGTGTGTCGGCAGCTTATTTTCGATGGCGGACATGAAAGAGGAAATGATAACCCCTCATACGCATTACCCCGTGCTACGCTCTCTGCACAGCGGCTTCCGAAACTCCTCCTACTTCCAGAACTTCATCTATGCGCGTGGAATTGCGCTTTATTTATCAATACGCTAACTTAATGTGAGAAACGCAAGGGACTTGTGCCGCCAAACTCAGTAAAAATGACCCACGCATCGTCTTCATCACTGCCGAACCCCATTTCTACCAAGGGGAAATGAAGAAGCTCGTTAAACAACCAGGACTTGACCTCTCAAATCCTGGCTGTCCAGAGGACCCGTGCGAGTGCAGTCAGGTTTAGCCAGACCGTTCCCGAGCGGGCCTAGCCAGGTGACGTCGAGTTAACTCGCGCCTATTGTGGACCAAGTAAAGTTGTTTCACTCGCTCATTCGATCAACCTGAAATAAAATGGCGTTTGTACCACCGTTTTCACACCGATTATCTCGCGCCATTTGGACTCCCTTTTCTGGTACACTTGTGTGTGCAGAACTTCGTCAGAAGTGGTAATAAAAGCAGCTGTTTTTTTTTCTTTTCTTAAGCCGCAGTGTATATCCTCCTAAAGGTACGAGGAATAATGTACACCGATAGCTTTCTTCGTGTATAAGAAATCGTGACCGACCCATTTCCGAAGGCTGATATATCTGCTTCCGACGGCGTTCACCAGCATTCCCTCACCAGAAAACTATTTCCTCTTTTCGTGAATTCGCAACACCGACACGATTATTAGAAGCGGAACTCCGGCGGAGTTGACACAGACCACCATGTCCGCCTTGTGAGGAAACGTTACACTGTTTTCCACGTGGCTCTCCGCAGGTTCTGCCTGACGTTCAGCTCTATTCAATGAACATAACAGGAAAGAATGAATAATCTGAAAACACTAGCGATAATCACGTGTCGTCGTTCTGCCTCAAAAACAAAGCTCTAGTGCCCCGACCTGCCGAGACTGGCGAACTCATTGGAAGTTAGGCAACAACAAGCCGCTTGTGCAGTCTCGAGTGTTTTAATCGAGTTGCAAATATGATGAACACGTACGAAGTACCTTTGTTAACGGAAGCTGCACCAGGCCTGAGCCACTGTTGCTTCGGCAATGTTTTTTTCAGTCGCGCGTGCGTGTGGCGCCACTTCAGCGCCGCCTCCATTGCGGCATAGCTTCGCGTCCGCCGTGCGACTTCTTGCGCTTTTAGCGTCGAGCGCTGGTTGCGCGTACATCACTGTCAAAACAACACTTCGTTTTTACAACGGAGTTGTAAATGGCACACCTCCACCGTCCATCCACAAAAAAAGAACTAAACAAACAGCACGTGACCAGCTACGAGAGAGGGACGACGGCACGTAATTACGTCATCATGACTTCAGACACTGACTTCCCACTGTGACGTCGTCAAATGACATCGTCGTTCGGCCAATGATGGGTTGATTATGCAGAAACACTGAAACCGTCGTACCGATCACGGAGGCTATGCAGAAAGCTTTAGTGATGTGGTACGTATAGGTGCTTGTTTCTCCGTGCCGGCAGAGTCCATGGATGCTGCGTTGACCCTGTTGTGCGTGGAAAGTAGAAGTAGACCGAAGTCGCTTGCTGGATTCCGTGCCGACCGCTTGTGCGCGCGCGCGCTCCGCGCGCTTGCGATCTCCGGCGTCATCGTAGCTCTGGCCGACTGGGCTCGCCCTACGTCACCTCCTTGACGCCGACGACCTTCGACGACAGTGTAGCTCTGACTTACTGGACCTGCTCTACGCCATCTACCGATGCCGACAAGAGCTCTCGCAAGTGTGCCCCGTCCTTGGACTCCAGTGACCGTGCTTCCATCTTTCCTATTTCTCCTATCCCCTCAGTTTGTTGTCGCTTCTTCTTCCTCTTTTCTACACCTTTACTCCTACCCTTTTTATCCCTCCTCACCCCCATTCCTTGTGAGCTACTGTGGAGGTGTCGCTCACTGAAGCAGACAGTAACGGGGCTCACTTTTCTCTTCCTTTCTCTCTTAAGAATCACTCATCATAGAAGTAGACCACTCTTTGCGAGAACGCCACTGTTATAAAGCATGCCTATGAAGAACGCCGACGAGAGCAGGGGAGGAGGAGGGGGGGGGGAGGTTGGGGAAAACATTTATTTAAACTGGTAATGCAAGATAGTCCATATGAGCAGGTCGACATTTCTACAGTCCGGGACGCCGTTAGTCGAAGCCGCCACCCAGACCCGCTAGACCAGAGTTCAGTGTACGGAGCTTTTGAAGGCCGAAGTGCGCCCGTCTGTTCTGCTGGTCGTCCGCCTTATAACACAATGGAGTGGCACCAAATTAGTTGTGTTTTGTTTTTCATCGAGTATTTTCATTATGGTGCTTGTTATAATCTCACGAAACGATACATTCTTGCGCTAAGATAGTAAGTTACTGCCGAATATAAATTCGAAAAGAATTAAGTTTATCGACTGTGAATGCGAATCAGTGCAACCGACAGGAGGGGACAGAAGGGATGACACATAAGCACTCTGTGTCCTCCCTCCTGTCGGTTGCGCTGATTTGCAGTCAGATCTCATGTCCTATACCAACACGCCCAATTCTACAGTCTTCAAAACTTGTTGTTTGTCTCAAGTGACACTGCCGAGATGTTTGTGCCATCGGAAATCATATTTCACTCATAATACACCACTTGTTTAGATTGAAAAGCTTGACATTTGTTTAAAGAGAATGCTGAAGGCGCTGCACGCATGGCTGCAGATGACTACATGGTTTGCCTACATCACCTTCCATGACGGCTCGAAAGTCGCGATGTCTGCTACTATACATACACCTTCTCGGACTTTTTCAAGAGCTTTTCAGTACCATGCGCAGTATTTCACGCAGTTTTATAGAAGGGAGTGACATACACATCCTTAAATGTCTCGTTTCTTTCGCTTATCGTATGCAGACACAGCTCCAAGAAGCAGCGAAGACAAAAGTGATCTAGCTAGATTCCGGGCTATTTAAAGGGGCTTAAGTACAATAATTCGTTGCAGAAGAGCACCAAGTTTGGCTAGTTGGTTGACGTTTATTCAGTTCTCGCTTTATTGCGCTCATATCGGCACAACAGTGAGAAGGAAGAACAGAGAACATACAACTGTGCCCGTGCTGTCTTTTACTTGCTCTGTTGTCCCGGTATTAGTGCATTAAAACCAATGCAATAATCAAGTATAGCTTGACGTAGCAACACCTTAGTTCTTCTAGAGCAGTTTATTTCTCTCTGTTTCTTTTTTTTTCTCTGGATAAATGTTTTAGCGACAGGTGACAAGTTAATCCAGAACAAGGGTCAGTTCAAGGGCACGCACTATTGTTTCGAACCGATGAGCATCTACAGCGCATGCTGCAAGGAAAGGTTCGTCTTTGTCAATGAACACCGTTCACAACATGCACGAACCTATATATAGCACTGACCATGAAGCCTGATGGACAGTACTCACACCATGCGCGCGGCGTGCCACCGTGCGATGTCTTTGAACCCTCCGTCCTGTCAGGGAATACCGGGTAAATGCAGAGTTAGCTGGAAGTCTCCATTTAGCAAAGTCGCGCTCCGATGCTCTCATACAGCGAGTCAGGCGGAGAGTCTTTTTTTGTTGCCAGAGTAGCGAGCAGATGCAAACAAATCAGCGCAGAATGGAAGCAGCAGAGGACGACGCGCTACACGTAAAATGTGCATGGATCTCACACAGAGAGAGAAGGAGAGAGAGAGAAGTGGCGCTTACGGCGGAACCACTGGCGGCTGGTTCTTTTTGCTCGCCTGTCAGTCAGAGCTGCGCCTGTGCCGGACGACCGGTAATCGCTGGCGACTCTGCAGCCGCAAGGCTCTCACATAACGCGGCCGTCAGAATAGCAACGCCCATCCCGGAGGCCCTCCTTTTCCTCATTCGCTTTCTCAAATGACACCACACTTAAACTCTCTTTCATAGGCGGCCTGTTATCCGAAGGTCTTGAAAGTGAATATTTTATTGGAAATGATGTATTGAAAATAGATTCTTTTTTTCCTGAGCATGCTAAGGTTCTTTTTTTTTACTTTTCTTTACTTCGGCTCTAACCTGCCGCAGCGTACATTACCTTTTCTCAGTGCCAAAGGAGCAGGTTCTGCTTAGCTATTCGAGCATCAATCACGTGGTTTATGAATAATCATCGGCTCATTTTACATTGTAAACGCAGTCATTTGATCGGTTTTCTTAGGCGTGAGTAAAAGCGTAGACAACAGAAGGAGCGCAAGGTGGCATGCGCTGCTCCTTTTCGCCCAGACTGTCCACGCCGTTTGAAAGTACGCTGTACCAACAAACCAAGGTTGCTACTTTCGTGAGGGATACACGTATTCAGGATATACTTTGACAACATTACGCGAAAACACTAAATTGTAGACGCACTTTGCGTTCACTGTGCTTCTGTTTTCAGCTACCCTATACTACAACGCCGCGGTACGTGATATAATGGTTATGGAGCTGGATTGCTGACCCGTTGGTCACGGGATGGAATCCCGGCAGCTCCGCCCGCAATTTAGGTTGAGGCGAAAATGCTGGAGGCACGTGTTAGGTTAGGTTTAGGTTAGGAACATCAGGTGGTCGAAAGTTCCGGAGTTCTCAAATACGGCGCGTTTCATTGGTATGATGGTTTTGGGACGTTATAACCCTACAAGTATTATTATTATTATTATTATTATTATTATTATTATTATTATTATTATTATTATTAGTAGTAGTAGTAGTAGTAGTAGTAGTAGTAGTAGTAGTAGTAGTAGTAGTAGTAGTAGTAGTAGTAGTAGTAGTAGTATTTCCCTACTCCTGTTGTGGTAGACGAGTACAAAGTAATCAGAGAATCATAAATAAATATTATAGGGCAGGGCAAGCGTGCCAAGGTTTGTGATAAAGTTAGGGGGCCAAGTTGAATTCAGAAGCTTGCCTGTTTAACATGGCCGCAGCAAGAGCAGCACTTCTGTGATTAGGAAAACACGAGAGATGTCATTGCCTCTTATACACGATTTAAGCATTCAACCTTCGCAACCGCATAGCTTTTAACTGGCAGGCAGGCAAGACTGCCTATAACTCACCTGCCCGGCATTCGACACCACACCTCTATACGTGTCTGTTCCTCTGCGTGTGCTCGATGATTGGATTACTTACTTCGTTTCATTCCTGTCACATACGCACTCAGCAAATCTAATGCTTCCCGCGTTCGCAACCGCTTCGCTTCGCAACGTTATCATTGACGCGAGCACGAAGCGTCCCGATTATCGTCGGGTTCCTGCTATTTTCTTTTTTTTTTCTTTGTCTCGACAAGTCGCAAATACAGCATCGAAATCTTGTTGAGTTTCTAGTATTTTTTTCTTTTTTTTGTATACAAGTCACAAATATAGCATAAAAAAAGTGACCGGATGTCTGCCCCCACGTACGTCCTTTCAAGATTCCACTGGCTGTGCTAATCTCATGCCGTGAGCTCTGGCGAAGTCCTCCGACAGAAACGCCGAAAATAGACATCCTTTCCCCTCCGCAACCGTGAACTCTATATCGTCCGCGCAGGAGTACCCTCGCTTACATAATGAGTAACACAGAAGCAAGTTTACCGGGTATGTAGCCGAGGAGTGGTGAGGCACTCAAGTGAAAATACTTGCAGTAACTCCCGCTACCTGCTAGCTCGAGATCCCAGCTCACATTCAGCGATATCTGGCAAGGAGTGCGTCTCATGCCGTGATCTGGCCAGTAGGTTACAGAGCCCCCTGCCAAGATGTAACTCTATTACCTTAACGTAAGATGTAAATCTTTTCTCTTAAAGTTTATGAGCTATATATATATATATATATATATATATATATATATATATATATATATATATATATATATATATATATATATATATATATATATATATATATATATATATATATATATATATATATATATATATATAATGAGAAAAGATCACGTAAACAACGTGTGTGTGTGTGTGTGTGTGTGTGTGTGTGTGTGTGTGTGTGTGTGTGTGTGTGTGTGTGTGTGTGTGTGTGTGTGTGTGTGTGTGTGTGTGTGTTCTGAAATGATCGCGCACGATGCCTGTGGCTGTAAGGTGGAGTGGCCACTCAATCAATCCTCACGCAACTAAGGCTATGCTGAGGTATTGATTTTAATAATGTTGAGGGTCAACTTCTTTCGCAATCAAGTTGTTCTCTGCTGACACAGAGTGTAAGATCGCTGCCCCTTCTAGAATCTCCTTGCCTCTATTAGACGAGGAGAGGACGATAACCTCAACACAAGGCACCGGCAGCGTCGTTGTAATGGCAGTGGTCAGGCTGCTGACCACTGCCATTACAACGGCAGTGGTCATGGCAGTGGTCAGATTGTGGCAGTGGTCAGGCGTGCTCGGGCCGGGACGGCGGAGGTCCGAGTCTCCGTCGTCGCTGGGCCGGCGTCGTCGTTGTCTGGGGCCGGCGGCGGCGTTCGCGGAAAACGAGGCTTGGCGCTTCGCCAGCACCAACAGCGCTACTCCGCCCAGACCGGCTCCAGGAATCGTGGTGAACGGCTCGGGGCCGTCGTCCGACGAACCTGACGTCACCTTTTCCCGCGCCCGTCCGGAAGGAAGCCGCGCCGGAAGCGAGCTTCCTCGGCGTGGAACACCTGCAGTGCGGCTTTCCCACTAGGCCCCCTTGCCCCGGTGACGAACGATTGGTGGTCAGACGCGCTGCCGAGTGAACCTCCGATACGGGGCCAACTTTGGGGGGGGGGGCCATGACAGGTGCGGGGGTGGTCTCGGTTGTTGTCCCCGAGGCGCATTCCAGTCCGGGTTCAAGGCCCGGGCTCTACACCACGCGCGCCCTTCCTCGCCGACGAAGCAGCTACGGGAGAAAACGGGTAGAGATGCGGCCAATGGGCGGCCCCGGCCTCTCACCCGCGGCGGGGGAAAGGAGGGCCCTCATAAGAGCGGCGGACGAAGCACGCCGTCGCAAAACAAAGCCATGCGCCGCCAGCGACTAGTCGACGCGTTCCGGCTCCTCCTGTCCACGATGCCGCCCGTGCTGCCCCTCTTCCTCCTCGTGGCATCTTCGTCATGCTTGCTCGCCAGTGCAGCCTCGTTGGAGTCCAGCGACATGGCCATGGTGAGTGGCCTCGAGGCCTTGATACTTGGACCGGAGATGAAAAAAGGGGACCAAGGACGCTCGTTCGAACGACTGCTTGCGCCGACGTCGTCTGCGAAGTTGTTGCTTCATGCGCGACGTTGCCGCGCCGAAGCGCGAAGACTCCCGACGTCTGGGCCCCGACAGAAACAGCCCAACGGTGCAGTTTTGTGGCCGTGATTTGAACGGACACCGTGTGTCCGTCGCTGTGTTGTTTCTGCCCGGAAAGCCAAGCTGGCGACGGGGGTCTCTTCATCGTGCTTCGGCCGCGTGCCCTTGGCCTTGGTACGGGGCACCCTTGATATTGGCAGTAGTGGGGCAAGGCCTCTTCATCGAGCCGTTCGCCTCTTCTGTGCTAATCTATACTTGTGTTTGGAGTTCCTTTCGTCGGTTGACGGCTTGCAAGGCAGGTATTGTTCTCAACATCACCACTCGTTTCTTTCCCTTGCTGTTTCTGGAGCCTCTCGGTGTTAGTGAGAGCACCGATAAAGGGGTCGTGGCCATTTCGGTGATGTTAATTCCTACACTTTCCCAAAAACATTCCTGGTCACCCTCTTTTCCTTTTTTTTCGATTATTGACAGCACCCAAATCTTTGTAAAAGAAACGCAGATCGTATATCCTACCTCCATCACTTCTTTTCAAGTTATCAAATTCTGTAGAGTCGGTCACTCTCGGAGAATGTCGAATATTTTCCTCTTCCGCTTTCCTATCATCCACGCTCGCTCGAGAGCCGCGCGGGTCGCACAATAGCTTCAAAGAAAAGCGCCCTTCTATGCGCCTTGCATGTGCAACGTCTCAATTACTTGTCCCTTCGGTTCGTCGCGGGGAATGACACGCCTGGCGCACTTTCCCGCCCGGTCGTTGAATCAAGGAAGGTGTCACTGCTTACGGTGTTTGTCTATAGACGCACTTCCATGTTTGTCAACACCGGAGCACCACCAGCAGGGCAATTCGTGAGTGAGGAACGAACGGTGTCGAGTGTGGCCACCCTGTCGCATTCCTTCTCGGATGCTCGGGAGGGCAAAAGGTGCGGCAACCTCTGACTGACGTGCCTTCCACCCGGGCGAAAGTGACGAGCTGCGGTGCGGGGTGTAATTTATTCGGGAGGACGACCGCCTTGCTCTGCCGCACAGGTTGACGGGCGGCTCGCCTTTTGCTGGGAGTCGCCCTGTTTACCTGCGCTCCTTGTGAACGGCTTCGAGAGCGGCTGCCGCTGAGTTCAAGGTCGGTCCAACTCTTCTTCTCTTTTTTTGTTTTTTTTTTTCGAGCAGAGCCTTCTTCCTCTTTTGCTTTTTTTTTTATGATTTGCCGCTTTCTAAGCGCGCTTGCATGTTGATCCTCCGTTTCCTCCTCCGAAGAAGCGTTTCGAAGGTTCCGCAAAAAGAAAAAAAAAACGTAGGAGGAAGGTGATTTCACCCTCCTAGATGCATCAGCATATTTTCAGTATTCAGCCTCATTCTTACCAGGAAGATTGTGCGTTTTCTCTGGTGTTGGCTTACGTTGCACTACATCCGCAACGTAGCGTCGGCGTGGAGCGTTTATTGCTTACGTTGCACTACATCCGCAACGTAGCGTCGGCGTGGAGCGTTAGCGGATGTTATCATTCCTCATTGTATCTTGCTAGTTTCACACGATCTGCATCAAACGCAGATCCCCGAATAGCTGTTGGGTAATCCAGGTTCACGCTGTTTCTTCGTGTCTTTATAAAGACACGAAGAAACACTTTATGACACTTGTAAATTATCATTAGCGGCAGATGTTAAACATACATCGCGCTTTTTTCTCTCGGATATCGCCCCGCCGTGGCGGTCTAGTGGCTAAGGTACTCGGCTGCTGACCCGCAGGTAGCGGGATCGAATCCCGGCTGTGGTGGGTGCATTTCCGATGGAGGCGGAAATGCTGTGGGCCGTGTGCTCAAACTTGAGTGCACGTTAAAGAACCCCAGGTGGTCAAAATTTCCGGAGTCCTCCACTACGGCGTCTCTCATAATAATATGGTGGTTTTGGGACGTTAAACCCCTCATATCAATCAAAATTTTCTTGGACTGTCAAGCCATGCCGAAATAGAATGAGCGCAAGTTGCCGTAAAACGGTGCATCATCATTCTTTTGGATGAACCACGCTCTATTTCTCTTTTTTCAAGTTTCCCGGCAGGTAGCCACGGCACGTGGCTTCCTGGTACGGAGGAACACTTTAAAGTATTCTGTTTACGCGTTATACTGCGCAACGTAGTAGGCGTGAAATCGATCGCGACGCTATAAGGTGACCTGTGTCGTTCCTTTGGCGGGGAGTCATGCGGAGGCATTGCTACCTATACACGGCACCTTTATAGACGACTTCTTTCTACGAGAGCGGCGTGACTTTTGCAACTCCCGTAAGTGCAACCGCTCAACTTGAGGCCCCCCGCTGACGTGCCTCGTGAGCTGACAAAAGCCGCGATCATGCGAGCTTCTGAATCAGCTGCGAGCGCGAAAGGCCTGATGGCAGCCCGTCCTTGGCACGCTTGGCCGATCCGTCCATCATTAGACGCTTCCGTAATGCGAGTTGTTCCCTTCGAGCTTCGTCAACGTATACACGAGTCCTGGCGTAGTTTTGTATAGTCTTCCGCGTGTTTAGCGCCTCTTCCTTGATGGGAAGCCAAGCGCGATGGAGAGTGCGATTGACGAATGGCACACGTCGCGGCTGCTTTGTGACGTCGCGCGAATATTGGCCGTGGTGGCGCGTATTAGCCAGGGACTGGAGACGGTCATTAGTGTCCCTCATGCGCCGCGCGTCTTATACCCACTCCTTGGACGTTGTCCAAAACGATCGCACCCCGAGGGAAGCGGCGAGAACAAGTGCTTTTTTTTTTTCCCTTAACAAATGATAACTTAGTTGCGCAGCATCGGCAGCGTTTGAAGTGCGCGAGCAATTGGTTGGGTCTTTATGCCAGCATACGGTGGCTTTTACGGGTCCCTCCGCAGGAATGGGTATACAGTCATGGTAAAACTGAAAGTGAGCTTATAGAGTCCTCCCAGTTTTAATGCCTGGATTGAACGGACCTCCGTAACTGCTCGCAATATACTTTCCTGTTGCCGAAGTTTCTTTGAAACAAGTGTACCTCTCTCTCTCTCTCTCTCTTTTTTTTTTTTGCGTTCTTCATGTCCACTGATCAGGATGATCCACTGCGACTGCGTCCATTTCAATTCGAAGTATGCAGCTTATTTTTCTGTTTTTATTTTAACGAAATGAAAAAAAAAGTCGCAATGTCGAGTGATCGCAAACAGCGAATGATGATCCCGTGGATATTTTCCATAATGATAGCCTATTGATATCAGCAACAGCAAAACGGAATTCGTTTCAGCAGTATTACACGTCTGCATCACGTATGTAATGTACTTTTTGCGATTAATAACTCGCAACACTTGGTGCTACGATGTGAATTGGCCTTCGTATGCGTTTTAAATGCGAAGCACTTCTTTGCGTACTGTAAGCACTTTCGGCTTCTCTCTGCGTGTCCATCTATATTATCTATCCGCTTGCGTCTGGGTGCTCTCGTGACATTCCCTTGTTAGCGTATATGGGAAGGTAAGATGGTATGACGAATTTGACGCGCTATAGTTAACACATAAATAATGTCGCAATCCCGTCGCGTACGTCGTCAAACACTTCTCGCCAAACAGTGGCACATACCCGTGGGCAGGTAAGTGCCACAGGTGATCGAAACTTAGCATCTACCCAGGAACGACGGGAACACACATGCAAAAAATTAATGTCGTTGTCCCAGCAGCAATCGAATTCAAGCATTCTGCGTGGTAATCAAGCATTCTACGACAGAACCACGCTAGCCCTCGCAAGTGTTTTCCAAATGTTCGTGAAATGTCAGTTGTGGTTGCAGTGCTGGCTATCAGATTTTATAAACTTACATATATACTCTTTAAATGAAGTCGTGACGTCGGGTTATCGTCAGTTTTAGTTGGACGTCGTCTGCTGGAGTTGATTTATGTAGCAGTGTCCAGGGCTACCATTCTCACGAGCACCAGTGGTTCGTATCATCTTATCACTTCTGGTGTTGCTAATACTCGTGTTCTTGTTGGCAACGTTGCGCAAGTGCAAATTGGTCATATAAACATCTGCAATTCTTGAACATATATCTGGGCATGCAACATTCATACATATATTTCCCGTCATTTCGTCACCTGTCACTCAATAAAAACATTACAGCACGGCCACTTTCCCTCCGAATGCACCGCATAACGTCGATTTCCAAGGTATACGTGGGATCTGCCGATTTTTTTGCGGATATCTTCGCGGGTATCGGACTCCTTAAAGAAACGCCGGGTGGCAGCATTAAATCATTTCGGGATAGTGAAGTCATCATCATCAGCCTGACTACATCCACTGCAGGACAAAGGCATCTCTCATGTTCCGGCAGTCAACTCGGTCGTGTTCTTGCTCCTGCCTCTTCATACCCGCAAACTTCTTAATCTCATCTGCCCATCCTAACTTTCTGTCTCCCCCTAACTCGTTTGCTAGTGACGTATTATTTCGAAATCAGTTTTACTTCCACGTTGAGACGTGAGCCGTGTACAACTGGAGATAATCATGGCCGGATATCACGTTTGCTTAATGATCATAATTTTTGTGTATTTCGCGCCAACCGCTTTTGCAAGCAACCTACCTTTACTTACTACCGTAGTTCGAGTTATGGGTTTTCTGATTTAAACAAGCAGGAGAATAAATAGATCAATTCCAAAATGAGTATTCAATACACCGCATTAGGTCTGTAAATGACTCAATCGAAGCACACAATATCGTTGTACAAGTTATTCTAAAGAAGAAGGGTCCAGGAAAAAAAAAGTAATAATTTGTGAACGTCAACACGACGATGCGCCGTTCAAAAATCAGGGGTCGTAGTCTCACAGAGTGCTTCGAAAGCTCGTGAGAACGTGTCTATTATTGCAGCCTATAGTGTATTTTTCATTCACTAACAGTAACAGCTCAAGGAACGGGCCCCGTTTACAGAGCGTTCGCCGCGGCAAACATCGTCTCCCGATCGACAGAATTGTGTCTCGCGGAAGGACCCCGCTGAGTGTTTTCACGGGCGACCCTGAATGAGCGAAGGCTCGAGTGTTGGCACAGCCGGCGTTCGGTCCTTCGCTCGCTGCGACTTCACTGGGGCGTGCACTGGTCCTCCTTTCCACCATCCGAGCTACGGCAAGGTTTCTGAATCGAATACGGGAAGTGGCGCGGCTCTGCAGCCGCGTTAGCCTTGAAAGTGGGGCTTTTCTTCGTTGTGTAGAGCAAGCAATGGCGCCCACAGTCGGGAGGCGTGTCGTACCGAGACTCGTACAAAGCCTTGGCATTGTTGACGTTGGTCGGCTGCGGGGACGCGTATTAAATAGTCGCTTACGCGTGATGTTATCGAGGGTGGAAGTTTTATAAAGGTCTGTTGGTGTTACTTCACGAGTGCGTGTCGCAGAGGTCGTTTGCGCTTGAGGGACGACAGTGATCGTCCGACTTTAGCCATACCTCATCACGCTGAGACAGGATGTGCAATTAACGAAAACAAAATTCAGTCAGCTTTCACGCTCATTGTTGGCGTGGTTCCGATACAATGAAATGCTGCGCGGCATCTTCCTTTGGATTGTCGAACAATGCATAGTGTTGCGTACACAGCGCAACGCTACTGCATACGGCACACTTTATGTCACCAAGCTGCTCGGCGAAATTGATTTATGACCACCATCCCCGTGTGCAGCAACAGCGGTGGCACTGCGAACATGCTTTTCTTCCGAGCTCACCGTTTTACCTACTGTGCGTACCTATTGCTTCCGAGAAGCAGGAAACAAAAACACGTCTCGCTTTAAGCTCCGCCCCCCCCCTCTCCCCCAAGACATCAGCCGGGCCCTGTTTCTTTCTTTTTTTTTTCTTTAATAGTACATTACCCGCTCAAGAAGATTGTACTTTCCACGCATGAATCAATGGAGCACTCCGGAAAGCAGTTTCGTTCGTTTGTTATTCTCAGACCGCGTCGACACCGGCCCGATTACGTTACCAGGCTGTTTTGGCGGGCGGGCGCAAAGCGGCGCGAAACGTGATTCGCAACCTCCGTCGCCCGCCGTGAGTCACTTTTTCCAAGCACGCGCCGGTACGAAGACAGATGCGAACGTTTCTGCTTAACTCGCGCTGCCTTTCGAACCCGTTGGAAGCCAATACATGCAGATTCGCGTTGAGACGAAGGAAAAAAAAGAAACGAAGCTATGACTTGCACAGATCATTCAGGGCAACGGTCGCGAGTTGTTTTCGTGCTCAGAGAAGACTGCCTTCGGAGGCCGACGGGACGCCTTCGTCGATAGTCGGGCCATGCTCGGCTGCACGCGCGCCCACTTGATCACAGACTGCTCTGAGCGAAACGCGAGAAGAGTCATCGCGATGACCACCGCGCGGAGACAGCGCCCCGTGGTGTTGTTGCGGCGCGTACATGTGTCACGAATGTTTACGACGAGAGAAGGTTTAGGACGAGGGAGGAGACCTTTTAACTGCCAAGCTGCCTTTGTCGAAGCCGCGTAACCGATATTTATCTCGGTCTATAGCTCAGCCCGGTCAGTTTTTCGAGGAATGCCAACGCGGTTAAGGCCTGATGGCTCGTTTGTGACAGCTACAAACAAGGAAGAATAAAAAAGCTAAGTGCAGCTCTACCACTATGAAACCCAAGGAAGTGCGTAACACAGTCGCGCAGCGATTTCCGTTCGTAGAGTTCCCATTGGTCCGTCTACTAAACCGGTGATGACGTCAATGTTTGAAGTAAGCATGTATATAGGGTTTCCTCGACGCGGCTCAAATCATCTTAGGGAGATTTGCAAACTCGGTGTGCAACGTTCTCGCTCCTTTTTGATGCGTCTTATCGGCTTCCGTGCTTGTTGCGGCAGTTGAGATGCGTGTCGTCTGCAGCCAGTTCCGTCAGGCAGTTTCGCTCTTCATATTTATAGCGACCAAGCGCCGACGATGTGGCTTTGAGAGGAGCAGGGCTCCATTCGTTCGGCGGCGCAAAAGTCGACCGTATGTGTCCTCAGCATATTTAGCGATCCTAAGGCAACTATTGCAATTAGTTTTTGGTTATTGTGGTTAATTATGTGTTTTCTAAGTTGTTTATTCACTTTAACCCGGCTTTGTCAGGCATGCTTTGGCCCGTATTGAGCGCTCGATTGTGAGCGGAACTACGCCACATGCTATGTATGGATGGATGACTAGCCGGGCCTCTGATGTGGTACGCACTTTAAACAAAAAGTAAACGAAAACGGTAATCATCGTTCCCCCCTTCGTGTCGCCTCGCGACGCCAAGTGCTGAGCAGGTCCGCACAAGTGCTGTTTACCGAGGACACTAAAGTAATATGAAAACTATCAACATAAGCAGGTAAGCATCGGGCAACCGTACGACAAGTCTTCTTGATCGGCCGCGTCCAGTCATGCTGGATTGAAATGAAGAGCATATTTTACTGACCGAAACTTCGGCGATTAACTTTCATGGCATCCAACAGCGCACGTTTATTGCTACGAAAGCCATTTGGTCTTCGTATACCTGAGCCGAAACGTTGAATTAGATGCTTGATTTCGTTTCCGTATGCGCGCCTATGTTTCACAAGATTAGTATGTTGCATCTTGAAAAACAATTAACGCGGAAGGAAATGAGATAAGTGACAACACGAAAGGACTAGTCATCCATAGTTTCGCTGAGACATGCTATAGCGCGAAATGCAGCCGACGAGGACACTGAAGAAGATGAAGACGCGCGACCAACTGGCCCAACAATCAATCCTTTTGATCGATAACCTGATCTGTCAATCATTTGTGTCATTCCTATATGGATGAAAGGATGTAATCGAAACCTTACTGCCCACCTTGTTTTGAACGTGTGCATGAATATGAAGGAGATCTCGAATCAGTACAGGTTTTTCCTTGTACCCATACTGATAGCTCAACATAACTATATGTGAGCATCAGCACAAGCGAATTCAACAAAATGACTGATGAATGTTGTAAGTGCGTGAATTTACGCATAATGAGGCAATGGTGTGCTCGCGAAGCTATTCCCACTCTCTTGCAGCTATTCCCTCGCTGTATTTACGTATTCCTTCTTCAGCTATGTTCCCCACGCATAAAGATGCTTAATTATACCTTCACACAGTAAGTATTTGCCGTCACCGAAATGGAATAACCGGAATTTCCGTGTCACCCATCGTTCTGTACGGCTTCTCTAAGCCGTTTAGTCGATATCAGTTGTCATCTGCTTTGACTAGATGCGGAACGCTGGTGCCAGAGCACGTCGCCAAGCTGAAAAGGAGTAGCGTCAAGGTTGCGCGATAAGGTGTACCGTCTGCATTATACGTTCATCTGCCGTTGGCAACCAGTTATCAGCATCAGCCTTGCCGTCGCGGAATCTCGGCCCGCTGGGCCACCAAGGGCAGATCACCAAAGATTACGCAATGCCAGAAAACGTTAGCGCGGTGCCGTTGTAAAAAAATGTAAAACAAAGAAAAAGAAAGCGGAATAGAGTGACTGAAGGTGTTCTCAGTGCTAAGGTGATAACAGCGGAAAGGAGATCAGCCGCTTCCGATGCGATAGGTTGCCGCTTCCGAGTCCAGGTTGCAGCGAGCAAGCACCCACCGCTTTTTCTCATTCGGAAATATAGGTCGCATTATATGGCGCCTCGATGCGCATCGAGGTACTCTAGGTGACATTAACCTGGCGCTCTTTAACGCGTACCTCGAGTAGACGGTCCTCTCCACTCTTTTCTACAATGTCTTGCCTTTCCCCTTTACGACGGTGAGCCATGACCCTTCCGAGGTTTGCAGAAATTTGCATTTTAAATATAAAAATTGGAAGTCTCTTTTATGCGGTTTGTTGCATGCATACGCATCACTTTAAGTTACGCAAACTGTGTGCAGGTGTAGGCAGGCGTCGGACCTCTCCGGTGGCCAACCGACAGCCTGCTCTTCTCCTATATCCACTGTGTGCATTTATGTATGCATGTCAATTAATTAATAATAATAATGTCACATTTGCTCAGTATACATGCCCTGAACATAGTCCAGCTGAACCTCACGCATTGGGGGGGGGGGGGGAGGTTTGATGGCTGCAGTCTTCCTTCTCCCCCCCCCCCTCTAAATGATCCATTTCTGCATGCACACACGTATACAAACGCACGCACATGGTTACATACAATATGGCTGACCTCATCCTTGCTCCCTCCCCGATGAATATTTCTGCACCACGGCCAGCTAGTAAGTGGAACTGCCACAGAAAGGGGGAGGAGAGGGCATGAAACCAACGCTGCGCCTTCCCTTCTATAGAGAGGAACTGTCAGAATCTGGAGTTGGGGTCACAGATGCCGCTTTCTTATCGCGCTGTTGTAGAAAAGTGCGACTTCAACGCACAATATTTGTCGTTCGCGTGCTTTCGAACGAAACCTTGAGCCCGATGTCTTTCTCTCTCACCAGAACTACCTGGAGAAGTTCGGCTACATCGCGCCCACCAAGAACGGCACGGCGGCTCTGCGCTCCCAGGAGGCCCTGGTCGACGCCGTCAAGGAGTTCCAGCGGTTCGCCGGTATCAGGGTCACCGGTGAGTCTTCCGTTGATCGACCTTGAAGGACCGCCCATTCGCGGATGACCGGGGATCCGTTTATAGGAAGCGCCGAGCCCGCCACGGTAGTCTGGTGGTTGTGGCGTTTGTCGTCTGATCCGATCATCAATCCTGGCAAATCGCTTCGGGCCCTTGTGATTATAGTTAGGCGCACGTTAAAGAACTCCAGGTGGTCGAAATTTCCGGAGCCCTCCACTACGGCGTCTCTCATAATCATATGGTGGTTTTGGGACGTTAAACCCCACATATCAATCAATCAATCCTGGCAAATTGCTTCGGGCCCTTGTGATTATCGTTAGGTGTACGTTAAAGAACGCGAGGTGGTCAAAATTTGCTGAGCCCTCCACTACCCATCCCTCAAAACTATAATATATCGTGGTTTTGGGACGTAAAACTTCAACAATATTTATTACACGTGCGTCCTGTTGATATAGCTAGACGTATAATATACACACTCGTTTTTCTTATTCTTCGTTTTGATTCCGCGACATTTTCGATTATTTGTCAGCTCCATCGCGTCGAACTTCCGTTTCCTCGCGCTGTCACCGGAATCGCCTTCACCTGTGGATTGACACCGGCTTGTTGAACTGTCGCGCGCGCGCATAAGCCGTCCCATTTGAACGCGCTGTATCGTTTTGCGCGAATGAGGCATTCTCGCGAGAGGAAAATTCCGGCAATTACGTCACGCGCGACAATCCTCGATGTGCGCTCGGAAACTTTTATCGGCGCAAGAAGAAGCCTGTCTGGCGTCGTTACACAACACTGCAGCGAGCGACGGCGCGGGTTGTCACAAACTGACGACTTCGGCGAGCCGCGTCTCCGAGCAGGAAACGCGCCGAAGATTGCGCGTCGCCGCAACGACGGCGTCACGCGCGTCCGAAGACGCTCTGCGCTTAACACATCGTCCTTGGCCGGACGGTATCTCGCATGTGTCGCTACGGTCTTTCCTTCCTTCCTTACTCGTTTTTTATTTCCCTCACGACCATGGTTTGCCTGCACATAGACCGGCACACGCGCGTATGCATAGATAACGTAACCACTTAATCCTGCCTAGTAGGGTGTTTATTTAATTAATTAAAGGGACACCTAAGCGAAACTTTAAATTAGTTTTCACGAATAATTGATAGTCGGAAAACCACCATAGGGTGACTAACAGGGTATAAAATCAGTCTAAAAAAGTATAGCTGTTAAATTTCCTCGCTGACGAAATCTCCGGTGGTAACATCAGGGATATCATGGGTTGGGATTCAAACCATGTTTACGCATACATCCACGAGTACGCCGTCGCCAAGTCCTTCAAATCACACAGGTCTAAGAAACGAGAGAGAGAGAGAGACTAGTACGTGGAAGTATTTAGAGTGCGTTTTACAGGTTGTACGCATCAGGGAAGCGCCCCATTCAAAGTACATTTGGTCAATCTGTTTTTCGTTGTTCTCCGTGTATACTGTTGCTATACATCTTTGTTTGTTAAGGCGAAAGCCTCAAATACATTATTAAACGTCTAAACTGACCGTCGACGCAGGCGGTGTCAACATGAATGGTTACAAAATGTTGAAGACATCATACGAGGTGCCTAACATACATCAAAGCACGATAGAGTGAAGAACGAACTGATTGAAAGTGATTAAGAGTAAAAAAAAATAACTGAGAACGATTAAAAGCATTTTAAATTAATTTAGCGCGATTGTGAAGGGTTGAAAAGGCCGCGGAAATAATGCACTCGTTAAAAGCAGAGCAGACGTACTGTCTGTACTGCTACTGTCTGTACTGCAGACGTACTTTTACTGTCGTCTTAGCATGCGATAAGGGACCTTGATTAGATATATATTTTTATTTATACTTCACATAGACGCACCACGGGAGGCAGAAGGTGAAGTAGGTACTAGGCAAACCTGCTGCTCGCGTATGACATTCCTGCTTGCCGATCGCATTCCAGCCACTTTAAAAGGAAAAATGTTATAGCCCTGAAACGATGCGTCAGTCCGGCCGAACGCCTTTACAAAGTGGACGCATTGGCATGCATGGCGTGGCTGTGAGACGATCGGTGAACTTGCACTGGCTGATGCACTATACGCGCCGCACCTGACGACGTTCTCGAACGTGCGCATTTCATTCGGCGACAACAAGCGTGGCGGCCGCTGGGTTTTCCACGCCTCATTTACATCTTCATTGGCCGCGCGCCGAGCGATTAGAAAAGATCGGCCCAATCTGTTATCGGGCACCGTTCTTTTTCTGCATTTCTCGTTATTGTAGGTTTTCCGCTAGTGATCTATAATTATCCGGGGCTATGGAACTTTCCGGAAAGGCAGCGCCTTCAGAAGTTTACAAAAGGGTATATATATACGTGACGTGCGGGGGTCCCCCTTCTTTCACCGGTTCCTGCAGCGCAATATGTCTCCGAGTTATTCGCGCTGAGTTAACACTGCGAGATCTGTGCCACTGGGCTCTGTGTGTGCGAGTAAGCACGGAATATGGAACCCCAGTGGCTTCTGCAGATTTCGTGGCCATCGTCTTGTGTGAAAAAAAAAAAAAGGCAGCGAGCTCACTGAGAATTATGGGCCACAGAGTTACACGAAAGGCTCTGATACTTGGTTGAGCAACATTGAGCGGGTGGATACGCGATGCCCGTCTGCCGACACCAATGGCGCGGGTCCTATCGCGGTGGTCGCACACAGGTGTAACCGAATCACTCGAGGGCAGTGTTCTGTGCGGCTTCAGTGCACTTTAAGAAACCCCATGGTTGATCGTATTTATTCGGGGCCCTCCATTAGGGTGCCTTTCATAGCCCGAGTCGCTTTCGGATGCTAACCCCCGTATTCAAAACGTTCCTCGACTCGACTTTCACCCTTCACTTGACAGAGTTGAGCACTGCGCCACAGCCCGGCTAAAAATGACGCTGTGCTACTCAAGAATCGCAGCAGATAATCGCTGATATGCAGTGACTTGCCGTGCCTAGAGACGGCGCTCCCATCGGATTTCTCAAGTGAAGGTGAAGTGTTGAGTGTAGGGACGTTCTAGAATACGGGGGTAAGCCTTACAAGGCAACCCAAATTGCGCGCACCTCGAAGGAAACATTTGCACCACCTTGCTCCTTCATTTAAGCGATAGCTGAAACTGACAACCTCTAGATGCGCAGTCGAGGCAGACCGGTGGGCCCGCCTGCGGACAACCGGCAGGGCGTCGATTTAGAAACACTCAATCAGACGCCTTCCTTCCTTCCTTGTAAACGTGCAATCGACCGTTAGGGAAGACTATTCTGAAGCGTCATTCATACTCATCGGAAGCGCTTGCGTCATCTGCAAAGACGCACGTGCCACAGCAGCGCACGCTTGAAATGAAAGTTCCTATTCGAACGCACGGGGTCGCCTCGAAAGGCGGCCTCTGGACTTCAGCGGAACGTGGCTCAAGGGCTCCGCCCGAGCGCCCGTCTCGATGGTGCGATTACGAGGCGCGGTGACGTCATGCGGTCGGTCAAGCGCGCTCTTTATTTTTCCCGGACCGGCAGCGGCGGCACGGTGCCGTGGAAGGACACGCTGACGTCCACTTCGCCGGCTTGTTTGTCCAGCCGCCTCGTACAAGGCTGCGCGCCGCTGCTATAGGTGTAGCTGCCACCGGCGTCCACAATTCGCTTCGGATGTGGATAATCTATATACAGCGCAGTGCTGCACCGCTAAGAGAGGGAATAGATGGTTTGTCCCGATGTCTCTTCCGCATTGTGGGAAGGGAATAGGGCACCACTGTTCACAAGGTTCCATGAGTGCCTGAATTTTTCGCTTTCACCCAAGTAGCGACAACTGCCTCATCTCTCGACCCTCTGTCAAGCGCAGCCGGCGTCTGCCACCGTGTTAATCCAAACTCAGACGATTTACAAAGCCACGCTCGTTTAAGTACATTAGCCGCGTGTAGCTTTCATCGGACAGTGTGCGAACGCGAAGCGCATTTCTCCTTTCGCTAATCCTCCGTCATTACTGAGTGGGAGACGCGCCCCCGCTCTTTCATCAGTCGCTGGAAAAACGTTAGTAAGAGCATGGATACTGAAAACAAGCCTTATACCTGATTGTATTTGTCAACGTACCTATAGGTAGCGACAACCTAAGTTCGCAAATCGGTATATACATACCGTTTTGCGAACAGATGAGAATCTTTGCTGCCGGAAATGCATATAGTGCCATGAAGAAGTGGCGTCGGTGCCTGCATAGCAACATTTTGTTCAGAATTCTGCGAGCCTTACGGAAAGTACACTGACAAAGAAAATAAAAATTTTACAGCAGAGGAAGCAGGATCTAAGTGTTTTTTTCTAGTCCCAAAGGTCCCCACTCACGCGTATACGAACCGATAAGCGTTGCGTGGTGAGGACCCGATACGTTGCTTATACCTTTGGCACTGGTCTTACTGGTTCTCAGAGCCGTTGTGAGCGCAAGGACAGGGGAAAACACAGATTGGGCATTTCTTCAACGGATATGTAGACTGAAAAAAAAGAAAATAACGTTGTATACAGACATTTCTGCACGCTGTGGTGCTCACATGGTATTTACAAGGGCTGCCGTTGTGCAGCTTTTAGCTGTTAAAAGAAAGAAATGTTAAAAAATAAATATAGAGCAAAGAATTGCAATGCTTGCATCACATCGCTGATTGATTGATATGTGGGGTTTAACGTCCCAAAACCACCATATGATTATGAGAGACGCCGTAGTGGAGGGCTTCGGATATTTTGACCACCTGGGGTTCTTCAACGTGCACCCAAATCTGAGCACACGGGCCTACAACATTTCTCCGCCTCGATCGGAAATGCAGCCGCCACAGTTGGGATTCGAACCCGCGACCTGCGGGTCAGCAGCCGAGTACCTTAGCCACTAGACCACCACGGCGGGGCGCTAAAAGACGACAGTCTTGCGTGGGGAGAGAGTGAACAAAACGTTTAATTTTGATGTCCTGCACGAGAAAATAGGTGAATTGTATTCTGGAAGCGCTTCGTTAGAGAGTCTTGATCCGTGTAGCGAAGGCGAACGAGCGCATCGAGAAACGTAAGACCCGAGCGCAATCTGGCAGTTATCTTCGAAAACGAAGGAAAATGTGCGCGCTTGCGGAGAAAGATGCGGGCCTGTCTCGGAGGCGATAATGAGTAGAACGCAAAGCGACGGGCAGGTGCCACCACCGCGTCGTCTTAGCAAAGCGTTTTTGAGCATTGCGTTCACTGTCAGCGCAGCGTGATAGACGCTGAGGTCCTTAGAATTACTTGTGTGTGCCTCACACATGCAAAACATCGACGCGTTGTTATGGTGCCTCAGATATGCGCAATAATTGCTTCTTTAATTGACAATCGCACAAGTACGAACGCTGAAACTTGATCAATATTGGTGGGCCCTGCGGATGGGGTTGGCCGTTTGAGGTATCTTTTGGTAAATTTGATGCCACAAAAACAGATTGTTACCGTGGACAAACATACAAATGCACAGACAGACAGACCAACATTTTGGCGTCGAAGGTCTATCGTCTGTGAAAAACGATATGGACATGCGTGGGAGGATCAAAAGCGTTATATTGAGTGATGTGTAGTGCTAATTTTACACTGTGTTATCTTGTAAGCATGTTTACAATATTTTTTTATCCGTGGTCCCACCATGTGCATTGTTTATGCTTGAATGAGCGTGCAAATGCTAGCGTGGATTTATTCAAATGCATGACAACATTGCCAGTGGTCTATAGACTTGCGTTAAGTTAAAGAGTGTTTGCACGGAGATAGTTCATTTCCTCCACTTTTTTTTTCTGCTGTCGAATGAGAATAGCGACGTATTTTCATGTAGCAACGTTCATACTAACTTCGTGGGCGACTAATAGCGCACGCGCAGGCTTATGCGCTACGAATATCATTACGGCGACATCGCGCTTAAACGGTGCACTCGTGCAACTTATAAAGTGTGATATATAGGACCCACCCCGTGCGAACATTCAAGAAAAGCCGGTTTCATTCTGCCAAAGCAGCCATCCGCTGAGTGCATTATGAGGATGAGACTCCATTCGCTTGACAACAAGAGGTCGCTCGCTGTTTCCGGTGACCTTCTGCTCGCTAATCGTCAAAGAACACTGACTATAAGACACGAATAAAAAAGAAAAAAAAACGCTGTTCGGTGGAAAGCGCTGAATGTTTTCGTCCCTTCCGGAGAGTGCGGTAACAAACGGAGTTCTGTGTTTAGCGTATTCGTGGAGTCGAAACTTGACGCCGCTTCGTTAAGCGTGATACTAAAAGAAAACATCGTTGCTGCTTTCTCTGAATCGTATGCATGATGGTCTTTGTGCGTGCCACAAAAGGTTCGTTCTAGGTACCCGCTCTACATAAGCTGCGCGTTGCGTGACTGGAAGTAAGTGACTCACTCTGCATCGCGACCGATGGGTTAATGTGTGCTCACAGTGTCTTTTTTATTGCGTGCCTTTATTGTTACGACTCACCGGCGCAAGCCACGCGCATAGTTGTAACGCCTGTACGATTTGACGTCATTACCAATTACTTTCAATACCGAAGTGCTCAGAAAATCTTGCTATTTGCTCTTTTTTGTTGCTTAATTAGTCTCAGTAACTTGTGACTTCGCTTTGTATTTCGTATTGTTTTAGCGGAGGTTGGAGCAACGCATAAAGGGGGCTACTTGCGACACATCGGACGGAATACAATTCAGTCGGTGGTTTATGGAGGTGCTCTACAACTTTGCGCTCATGTAGGTGTCCATATAAAGGTTAACAGGTTGGTTAATTAAACATGATAATGAGTTATTTAAATGAAAAACATTCCATCTCGATCCTTAGGTCACATGGGGCCCCAAGCTTAATGCGTGGTTACAAAAAATATAAAGACAGATTATAATGTCGCATCAGGTGCGGCTCCGTCTCCTTCCCGGGCCGTAACGCGACGGCGTATTGGCACACGAGCCCGAGACAAATGGCTCGCGAGTCGAGCCTCCCTCGAAGCAGTTGACAGGGTACGCGACTATTGTCACAGCCGCGCAACGTAAGGAGCTGTGACTCACGCGCAGACAGGAACCCGCGCCAAGTGAGAGCACCGCGTGGGAAGCAGTTATTGCACCGGCCGCATGGCGCGTAATCGGCGGTGAGTCAAAGAACCTCTCCGCCCCCGGAAGCAACTCCGCACGATCTATCTTGCCCCACTGGTTTGTGAGTCAAGTGCAGTAATAAAAAAAACCCACGCCCGAATGACACGGAAGGGGACCCGCGTATCTGGAGTAACTGGAGCACAAGCACGGTGCAAATCTTGTTTGATTGATTGATTGATATGTGGGGTTTAACGTCCCAAAACCACTATATGATTATGAGAGACGCCGTAGTGGAGGGCTCCGGAAATTTAGACCACCTGGGGTTCTTTAACGTGCACCCAAATCTGAGCACACGGGCCTAAAACATTTCCGCAAATCTTGTTTCTTTATCACAGACGTAGAGCTATGAGAAGTGTAGTATGCTGGACGAATGTATGGTATGGATCACACATACCAACCACGAGTACGTAAGGCATGCAAGTTCTGTGGTGAAGTAACGCGCCGCTGTTGTCACTGTTGAATGACTCAGGGATCCAGCCGGGCGTGCGTATATCGGATTGCGGTACAAACGCCATCGCTCGTTTGCTTGCGGCAATATGCGTCCCATCGCGCCCTTGTGATGTGCGACGTTGTCGTGACAAGGCGCCGAGGGAGGTGGGCGAGGTTTCTTCATATATAGCACGCGGGGCCTTTGACTGGCAGGGTCCTCCGTGTTCTCCTTTTGCACACTCATTTTACTTCAACCTAAGATATTGAGGCGTAGCTTACTCTCTTCAAGTGGATTCATGAAACAAAGCTATGTATACACGCCCAGCTGCTATGCAACTGACGGCGAAGGCTAGCGTTGCCTTCGATGAGCCTACATTCGAAAGTCAAGTGAACGCATCTTTCTCATCTACTGAACAACCACTGAATTAGACACTTCCCTTTGGGGTATTTTCGTGCGTGTGTTGCGTATACGTGTTTATCTACAGATACGAAATGTAAAAACTCGTAGTTGGAGTGGAGAGGTATACACCCCAGATAGCTATGCGAATAATGCTGTCGACTTTCCATTGCCTAACGACGGTGCAACCTATTGTTCGCAGGACGAGTGGACAACGAGACGGCGGCCACAATGCAGCTTCCCCGCTGCGGTGTGCGGGACAAAGTTGGCTTCGGCCTGGACGCACGACGGAGGAGGAGGCGTTATGCGCTGCAGGGTTCCAAGTGGGCCAGCAACGAGCTATCGTATCGGATCAGCAAGTACCCTCGTCGCGTCAAGGACCGGGCTGCTGTCGACAAGGAGATTGCTAGGGCCTTCAAGGTGTGCATGCAGGAAACATCTCACATTTAAGCTGGGGCCCAAATTAAAGCTGGGCTCGCAAGCCACGGTGACGACAGTGTACAGTATGGTCCACTGTTAAAGGAAACACTGGGATACACAGCATCAATATTCCTGGCCCTGTAAGAGCAAGTAGATTAAGAAACAATTTTCATGCAAGTCAATAGTCTGTCAGGAGAAGTCGGAACTTTCAACCACCAGTAGTCTTATGCATATCTAAGACGCTGTGATTCCGTGAGATAGCGAAATCTAAACGTGCTGCTCGCGTAGGTGTTCCCTTTAGCAGTGGACCCGTCTGTACATTACCTGCGCTATTCAGGGTGTTTGTCACTGCTTGAAGCAAGACGAATATGGAACGGAAATAGATCAACGCGGATGCTGTCGAGAGTACAGATTGGATAAAAGTCGGATGTATGAACACAGGGAGCTAAGGCGTATATTCCAAGCTAGAGTGTTGCGATATACTTTGTGGCTCGCTCCAGTGCGTGTCTGCTCAAAAAAGAACAATGAAAAGGCAGACGCCAGTTCTGTGCGTAATTACATAACTGGGCTGTCTCGTTTCTGTGTAACATTTGCGCACATGCAGACGTTAAGTTTCGTCCAGCACTGTAAATAACACTGTCCGCGTATTTGTCCCGGTTTTGTTTTTTAATGAATGCGTTTAAGGAGCGGTTGGTTTCTATGTGTGGCTCCGGCTACTCCTTTTCCCATACATGCATGACCAGTATTCAGCGTGAAATTGTCGATGATCACAAAAGAGTACAAATCTACGCGTGAATGAACACTTGAATGAACTGGTCACCTGGACATTGGCTCCTGATGCCGTACTAGAAATGCTACTCATCACAAAATAGAAAAAACTGCTGCGTAGCAACGAAAACACTAGAAACATGTGACCAGGAGTATCTAGTAAACTTATCGACGTGATATACAGTGTTCATCACATTAGGTACGCTTCTGGTTCTTTCGAGAACTGCAACAAAAACGATCCGTTGGCCATATTCTCTTGCTGTCGCAGATGTGGTCCGACGTATCGCCGCTGAGCTTTACGCACAAGAAGACTGGCCCCGTGAACATCGACATCCAGTTCGTGCGCGGAGAGCACGGCGACGGCGACCCTTTCAACGGACCCGGCGGAACCCTGGCGCACGCCTTCTTCCCGCGATACGGAGGAGACGCACACTTCGACGACGAGGAGAAGTGGACCATAGACGAGTACACAGGTGCGTTCCCCGTGCACGCTTTACCACAGGCGCATATCACGGGTGGGGTCTTGTTTATTAGTATACCACGGTATCACAAATCGAACTACGCAAAGACAGCTGGTACACTAGATATAGCGCGAGAACAAAACGACGACACAGAGACAAGAAGGACACGAATGACACGTGTCCTTCTTGTCTCTGTGTCGTCGTTTTGTTCTCGCGCTATAACTATCGTCATGTCATACCGACTAGCCAAGGATGCTACACTTCCAAGGTACACTAGAGTTTCGCCAGTTGACGCCTATACAATAGATCGTGCTAGTATATCGATTGCGTACTATGTTATCCATCATAGGACATCACGCTTTGGTTTAATTATGTAAGTGACGTTCGCGTACAAGTTGTCACGTGTTCGGTGTGGCGCGATGTAAAGGAAAGTAGAAGTAGATTGACAACAAAGGTCTAACTGCGAATGTAGGTATAGAGCGGTGTATATCACTTGCATGTCATAGCAATGGTCGTTAACTACTCTTCGCGTCACCTTTCTCATCCTAGACTTTTTTTTTTAGTCATGAACAGTTCTCACTACAAGTCCATACAGTGAAAGCACACGCATAATGCGTGTGTGTTACTATCTGTGACATTTTTTTTGAATTTGCCTTTATTTAGCGAGTACATCTGCATTGCAGAGGCGGCAATGGGCATCAGGACATGCGCTTCGCGTGGCATATCACGAAGCGAGTACTATGGCGGTACGGTATAGTGTCACATGGTATCTTGCTCGAAGTGTTCTCGCATCTCCGTGTGTGGCCTTGCAGTGGAAGAGCATTAAGAAGCGGTATAGTCCAAGCACACGGTAGTCAAAACCATGGGAAACCTGTGTAGGCATTCTCGGTAAGCTGTATAGGAGTGTGCAGCAGGGTCGTAGAAGACGTCTATGCTGCCCTTCTGCGGTTTCCTGGCTGAAACGCTGTTGTGGAGTTCGCGCCCTTCCGCTGAGTAGTGTACAGTATTTCCCTCTTCTTTTCCTAGCGTAGAAAGACACAGAGACGAAAAGAAAATAAAAAAGAAAAATACGAAAACATTAAGCTGAAAAAACTGCAAAAGCGCCATTAGAGCAAGTGAGCATAAAAATTAGAGGCGTTAACGGAGTAGGCAAAATGGATCAGAAGATCGCAACATTCGCTCAGGAAGGTCTCTCATTACAGTTCTCAATGTTTATGATAACAGCGCACTGCTGATGCGCGCGTGTAGTGAGATAGAGGGGTGATTACGGCAACAGCTAGCACATTACGATCATTCGACTCGCACACTGTTCTTCCGTGTTCGCTGGAAGGCAGGGCAATCCCTCGCGAACTCTCCACGTCCCTGCTGCGCCCACTTTTCCCGCTTAATTACTCGTGATGTTATGCTTCGTGCACGAAATAAGCTCTCTCGACTGCCGGACCACGAAGTACGCGACGAAAGTCAAGCGTTTTGATCTCCGCTGTTTTGTCTCGTGACTTGTGCCTAAAGGCGAAACTCGGCGCGGGCGTGCTTCCGAGAAGACGCGCTCTTCTCCGTCGATCCGAACGCCCTCTCGTGATTGTGCCAGCACAACCGCACGGTGCTTTCCGAGGAACAACGCGATTAGGGAAAAACCCATCGGCCTCGCTAATGACTGCATGCATGGTCGCCGTGGGAAGCCACTCAGTTACCCTTGCTTCTGGGAATAGGCGATGAAAAATGACCGCGAGTGTGAGCTTGCTTGATCAGAATCTCGCGTTCTCGGAATAATTGACCACGAGAGAACCAACCTATTCCGCATCTCTTGAAAGAAAAGGAAAGGAACTTCAAAAGCACTTCTAAGGTAAAATATACGCAAAATTCGAAATACTTTGTAGAAAATAAACAGCGCCGTCGCATTCTGTAAGTTTCGCCATAAAATAAGCACCATGAAGAAGTAGTGCAAAATGTAGAAGGCAAGCATAGATGTCTGTGCACACGACTCCATGCTGCACCCCCTTTGGCAAATGTTCTATATTTATGTGCTGCCTGAAACCAACAAGAAAGATACCAATTGATTGCAAGCTGAAATTCGTGGTACATGGCAGAATGTTTATTCTTAATTTTCCTTAAACGCTCGTTCGTGTATTGCATTGGATGTGGGTGTCGCTGGGTTAGACATTTATGCGAAAAAAGGTGCAGAAAAAAGGAACATCGTTAATATACAAAAAAAGGTAAACAACGTAAAACACATATAGTTCCACGAACATGGGTGCAAAAAGGGAAATATATCAACATTAGTTGGGACTTGTAATGTGTGCACGGTAAACGACATTGCCAAATAGGTCAGCCGTAACAAGGGCAGGCAATGTAAATAATATTTTATAAGAAACAAGTAGTTTTGAAAATAGGGATTGTACATGCAATGCGGAGAACGAAGGTTGAGCTGTACAGAGAATGCCCCACACACAAAGCTCGTCCTGGACACGTTATACATACGCCTTCTTTTTCTGCGTTGCGTATATGCGAAGACCGTGTAGTTCTACATAAGCACATATTTCACAGATACCGCTCAGCTTGGGGTTATCGTCGTGGGATAAAGTGCCCATTCACTCGTGCATCTTTTCCTTCTCACCACAGGCGTGAACCTGTTTCAAGTGGCTGCGCACGAGTTCGGCCACTCGCTGGGCCTTTCCCACTCGGACGTGCGACGCTCGTTGATGGCCCCCTTCTACCGAGGCTTCGAGCCTGGCTTCCAGCTGGACCGCGACGACATCGACGGAGTCCAGGCTCTCTACGGTAAGGGCCGAGCTCGCCAAGCGCCCGGCAGCTGGTACCCTCGGCCAGCGTGGCCCCCCTACGACCGGCGCCGCCGCTTCCCGCCTCCCTGGAGCCCGCCGCACCGCAGACGCCATTGGCCAACCTACTGGCCTCCGCGTAGGAGAGCCCGCTTACTGCTGCGCTACCCGCATCATCCCAGGCTTCTGCATGTCGTCGTGGTCGATAAGCGGACTCGCTAACAATTCGCATGGTTTTAACAACAATAAAACGACTCCCGCATGGCTTTACCGTCGTGCCTCACGTCGAGCTGTGTGCGCTTCTGCCTGGCTCTACTGACACACTAGTCCTCGCTTTCTCTAACGCCCTGCTTGCCTCCAAGAACGCAGCGGACAGAAATCCGGCGATCGCGTTGCAGCATCGGGAAAAAGTGTCGCCGACGTTGCTTCGCTGCTACAGTAAGTCGCCGACGCAGCTTGCGAGCTTTCGTTTGGTGTCGTCGTTTTACGAGTGTTCGCAACGTTTCCCTGCTTGCTAGCTGCAGAAGCAACCTCCAGAACGGTGCCCCTGCTTACGGCGCAACCACGCGCCTTGATGGGACCCGGTGCTCCGTAGAAGAGAAGTATGGGTCACCGAGTTTAAGTCGAACAAAGTTTACAGTGTGTACACAGTGTAATTTATCCGCATGGACAGAAAAAAAAAGTGGGGGGTAGATGTTTCGGCATATCTTATCCCACACATAGGAGACAGACAGAACTCGAGCCTCAATCGCTCGGGTTTCTTTTTTAAACAGCAACGTATTTGAACAGAGGGCTGAGACCATTGACTTGCGTCACTGTGCATGAAAGACACGAACAATATACCAACTGCACTGGACTCTTAACATGATTCGGCAAGCGAGCGGCTGAGTTGTCGATTGCGTATGCGGCGAATGTCGTGGCACCAGCTCACACACACACCTAACGTCTTTCTTCCGTACGCAGCTGTCCCTCTAAAAGATCCGGCATTTCTTTTCGTCCAGGGGCTGTGCACAGGACGACCAAGACACCGAGCAAGGGAAGCCGCAAACCGGCGCAGCCTGGTCCTGACCTGTGCCAGGACGCCGCCATCGACGCTGCCACAAGGACGGAGGATGGCAGCTCGTACGTGTTCAAGGGTGAGTTTCCTCATATTTTTTGTATGTTAGTGCTTTACTTGGGTTGCCACACTTCACACCAAGCATTTCGTGCGGGTACTGCAAGAGTGACTTATGAAATGCATCGCCGTTCTCTAGCCATTTTCCGGCTCAGTTTGTACCATCGAACGGCCCCGAGTACATTATGATGGTTAGTTTAGTTTTTTGTTGTTGTTGTTGCTTGTTTTCAAACTCGGTTTGTTCGCAGCGGATTAACCACATCTGCAGGAGTAGAACACTTCACCCGCAGTATCGGCAGAGAGAGTTCCTGAAGTTTGAGAAAATTCCAACTTAACTAGATTTTACCAGAACTTCCCTAAGTTGGTTCCTGTAAGGACTTCATAAAGACAGAGTTGATATTCAAGTGGATCTAACAACCTGGACTCGGGTGACCTCCACCATGGCCATCTATGTAGGAGTCGCAGTAGACTCACATTTTTGTGAAGTTGTTGGCTAATCGTCGTCAGTTGAAAACTAGTGTTGGGAACGAAGAAGCGATGACGGGGGAAATTAGAGGGGTTAGCGGCTCCTGTAGAGATATTTTTACTGAATAATTAGTCAGCAGATGACAGGGGAAAATGGGAGGCAATAGCTAATGTAAACGTTGCCATGTTGCGGGAAAGATTAATCTCTGGTTTTTTTACTTTAAATCAATTGCGTAAGAAGTCATGGATACAGAAGCTCCTCATAGACCCATGCGCGCACGTACACGCATATGAAGTGTGGTTGTGACGAAAAGAAGGACCAAGGCGTCTCGAACTAGAGGAAGATGACTCTCACCATCGTCGCCTGAGTGCCATTTTCACCCACTCAATGCTCGTTTACGCGCTTGCTTCGTGCAATAACATTTTCAAAAAGTGCACTTTAGAAAAGAAAACACAGCCGAAAGGACGTTGGCAGCGGTTTCTGTGAAAATTTCTCGTCGTTGGCTGCCACGTACGAGTTTGAGTTCGGATGAAATGCGATAACATCACAGCGGGTTTTCAATCGTCACGCACGTGGAAAATTCCCGCGATGGAGACAAACAGAAAAAAAAAAAAAAACGTCGTCCAACGTCGTCTCCGAAGGAGACAGCGGATGCACCGTTCGGCTGCCAGCCGCGAATGGCTGAGGTCGCCGGTTGACTCGGAGATGCGAAACGTTGCGGTCGCGTGCGGCTTTAAGTAGGAAATAAAACGAAGTAGCGAAAAATGGGAGCTAAAGAACAAAGGTCGCGCTGTTTTTTTTTTTTTTTCTCTGCGCTCGGCAACTGTGTTCGCTGTGCCCCCGTGCGCTCTCGGCATCGATTAACCAGCCGATCGACCTTGGCGTCTCCCCACCTGGAACGTCGGAGGCGTCTCGAGTTTTCCTCGTGCCTTTCTTCGTCATATTCTTCTTCTCTCCTTCATACCTTAGCTGCTGCTGCTAAGCGAGCCACGAAAGAGAAAGAAGCTGCCGAGACCGGTGGAGGAAACGAAAGGAGAGAAACGAAGATATAAAAACGCGAACTAAAGGGAGGGACGACTTATTCGCGGACGGCGCAGCGAGCCTTCACGGCTCGGGGACCGTCAATAATGGCGGCGAATATAGTGTGTGCCGCCGCGCATCCCAAGTTGTACAGGCAGCCCGACCGAAACGCGCGGTTACGTTAATATTAGCTAACCCAGCTACGAAGTCATTCAACCAACTCGAGAAATACGCGGGCAAAATACGTGGGGTTTACTGTATATTTTCGGGCCTTTTTTTACCTATTTTGTTTTCTTTTACCTAGATGCGTTCACACTAGATACAACGTAGCGCATGGAAATAAAAGAAGGGGGGGGGGGATTGTCATGCAACCTTGTGCTCGTATGAGTATGCAATTACGTGCTCGAAATTCAGAACTAATCGCGGGTGTTGAAATGAACACTGTTCTGTGTGAAGTGATGCTTCCTAATCGTGGCCTTAGCGAACTTTTGATGGCCACTTCTTTTTTTTTTTTTCGTGGCAAGCTGAGCTATTCATGACTTTGTAGGCATTGAATGTAGTTGAGTGGCTTCACTCTGAAGGTTAGTGCACGGATAATTACACAACTACAGACTTCGAGTGAGTTTATCTCTGAAGAGCATCTTGTAGAAAACCGTGCGGACTATTGTTTGACAACAAACTTTGCTAAGTATCATTCAGTCGTAATCGCCACTCCTTTAGTCAAGATGCTTGTCCTTACAGTTAATAAAAAGTTATTCGAAAATAAGGAACGTGTATGATATTCGTTTCTGGTTTACTACTAGAATTTCTCGGGGTTGATCACTGAGGAAGACGATGTGCTTGTCTGATATGACATGGATTAGATACTTAGTTTCATTTAAGTATCCTGCCGCCCGGTTCTTGGCCCATCCCCCTTTGTGGGTAAGCGCCATCCATCAAAGGTCATCAGCATCAGAGGCTACAAACAAACAAACAAATACGACTCATATGTAGCTGTCGGCTGGTTTAAGTGCTAATAAAAACGCTAATACGGAAATTATCAACTTATTACTCATGCAATTTCGACAAGATTACTTCGTTAGTATATATGATACCCATAAGTTACCAAAGTGATAGTCAATTTGAAACCTTGTTGTATTATAGTTTTCCAAGACGTTGCGACTACTTTACTTGTTTAGTGATCGCTGAATACTCCAAAAGAACTGAATTTACATCGACTCGAAGCTTCCGAGAAGCTCCCAAGACTTCTACACTCTGTAAGAAACTTCAAGTTTATGGCGTCATGCTCACGTACCCGCACTGGAGTTCGGGCTCGGACTTGAAGATACGGCGTCACAGGCCTCCATTTCGACCGCGCATATTCATCTTCACACCGCGGAAGGATTAAAAACTTGGAGTGACAAAGTAATGAAACCTTCAGTAGGCTGATTTCGCGATGTTATTCACAGTCCGTTTATTGAATTTGATGCATGTCCCGTTTCGCAAGCGGAGCCGAAGACATGCGGTGGCTGTCTCGCAACTTCGCGATAGCCTGCGGAAAATGCGACGCCTGTGCAAGAGACGCCCCTCGCTCGTTGCTGCAGGCAGGCGCGCGCTCGCGTGGCCGAATGGGGCAACAACAAGCTGCGTTGCGTAAGCGGGAAAGAAGTGCGCGACCTCGCAAACGCGCTCGACAACAAAGACGTTTTCATCGTGACCACAGGCGTTGTTGTCGTGAGCCTAATTATGCGGGCGGTTTTTATGAATTTCGGGACAAGGGAAAACAGCTTAGGAGCGCGGACCGGATCGTGACGGAGACTGTGTACGACGACACTGGTCGTCCTCGTTGAGCCCGTAAAGACCCGCTTTTAGAAAATGCTGGTAAGCACTGAACGGTTCGGTGTCCACACTGCGCACTAGGGAGTTTCAGGGCTAAGCGAGTTCGAAGTTAGCGCGCCAAGTTTATCTTCAAGTATATCTAGTTGAGTGATTTCGCATAGGTGCATGCTCAAGCATTTGTTCGTGCACATTTCTTTTGGTATAACGTGTTTCCCAAGCCCTATAGACTGTCGTGACATATATGGTGTACTCGGTGTATAGTGTGTTGTACACTCCACTTCAGCAAGCAAGAAAGCTGAAAATGCTATCTACTGCTGGTTTTTTTGTTGTTTTTTTTCGCACAAGTACGTTGTGACCCATTGTCTGGACTGGTCTGGACTATCGAAACGGTGGCCAGTGTGCATTTCCCGTTCGTCCAACCTATAGCCACATTGCATTTACATCCGCTGGACCATCGAAACGGTGGCCAGTGTGCATTTCCCGTTCGTCCAACCTATAGCCACATTGCATTTACACCCGTTGGATGACGGTTTTTTGTGGTTCTTTTGTTTCGTTGGTTGATTGATTAGTTTGGTTGCAAAGAAAAAGAAAACACGGGTACAGACGAAATATGTAAGGGAACAGGCTGACAACCGCCACCTAAAGGGACACAAGAGCCTGCCTTTTCGAGGTGGGAAAACATAACGAAATAGCATGAAAGGAAATGGGAAATAAGAAAACATTACACAGACTGGGACGTCATAAATGGATAGTCATATCATATAGAAAAAAAATGCCTAAACTCGAGGCCAAATTGGTTTGGTCAATGAAAGTTAGCAGGCCTCGATGCAACAGGTTTATTTGAACTGAAACTCGCTCTAATACAATACGGTGAAGTCAGTGATTAAAATTCTCGTATCATCGTCTGACTTGAAGTTACGGAAATCGAGCGTGTAACTTTTCTTTTTTTTTTTGCATGCTGTCCACCAGGCGACTACTACTGGAAGATTGACACTGACGGAATAGCGGACGGTTACCCGAGGAGGATATCGGACGACTGGGGCGGCCTTCCGGGTCACATTGACGCGGCTCTCACGTGGTCCGACGGAAAGACCTTTTTCTTCAAGGTAAGGTGTGCCCCGCTGACTGGACGAAAACCCGCGCTGCATACGCCTCCCCTCATACCCTTGTTCCCTCACGAACGCGGGCGAGAAAATGAAGCTTTCAATGCGCAACTAAACATTTTTAAGTGTGAATACACTTTATAAGCGACCCCAAACCATCCACCGCCGTCGGCGGCGTCCGCAGTCTTCTCTCTATCTTTAAAAGAAAGAGGACTTGGCGGGCCGCTGCGCGACGCTCTACCGAATAAGCCACGGACGCGACGCTGATATCGGTGTCAGTAACGCGCCTTATACCCCCTCCCCCTTCGCTCGCTCCTCCGCTCTCCTCGCTCGCTGCAGCTGCGCGCGCACCCCTCTCTCTCGCACGCCCGCCTTCTCTCTCAGTCTCCCGTCGAGAGCGGGTCGTGAGGGGGAGTAAAGTTAAAATCCGTTGGCATTCGCCAGTGAGTTAACGTAAACTCCCCCGTGTGATCAAATTGCGATTCCCATGAACCATTACACCATAAAGGCACCATAGTGTGATTATTAAATATAATAGTACGAATTAATAAATACCCCTCATAGCATCACCCCGTGTATTCGCACTTAACCATGTTCACCCTCGGGGAAATGCTTGGGAGTTTTTTCATTAAGTTCCTTTCTCCGGACAAAACACAGGCTTCCTGGCGTTTTCGTTTTAAATATTTTCTTATTCTAAAAAAAAATGTCGGTTTTGTTTTTGAGTGGAGCTGTTAAATGCTTATCGACATTTACTGATAAAATATAACAAAATCGGATTGCCCTAGAATGTTATTCTTGGTCGTCAGCAAGCGGCTTTCCTTGCCTCCGTGGCGACGTTAAATGGACTTTTTTAATTGTATGTAGAGGGCGAGATTTGGTACAGGGGAGAGGGAATGTACTGTGAAAGCCTACGCATGGCGCTCTTGGAAAAGACACCCATGATGACTTTTCGGTTTCTTTTTTTTTTAATTTGGAACACTTATTTGGCCGGCAAATCCATGTTGCTACTCATCGTCATTCAAGATTTTCGGCTATCTCAAAAAGACCAATTTTCTCTGATACTTCGGCTAGAATATCATTCGGATATTAAAAAAATAAAAAGTACGCGTGCTTTAAAGTTGTGTATGCTAATAAACCAAGCTTTACGTTCCTATTTATTCATTAGTAACCAGAAATGAAGTTATTAAACGCGTAAATCTTCTGGAAGTGTTGTTTAAATCTTAACGTTAGCATCAAATTTACGTACATTTAGTGTTTCTAACGCTAGCCTAACTTTCTTTTTGCAATTAAAGGATCTTGGACAGCGAAACTACTGTTTGTGATTTTCTTTTACTGCAATCGTTAGCCTTGTGTCTGGTAATGTGGATATTGAGTCATAAATGTGTTAACGTAAGGTAAAAGTAACGTTAGCATCGTTAATTGCGACCAATTTTAGCGTGGCTTCAAAATGCCCTTCTAAAATCATAAGGAACCCTCGCAGCAGGACATCACCCGATACCACGCGCGCTGAAGCGTCAGTTACGCTTAACACGCAGCTTTCAAATCGGGGCGATTCGCACGCGGTGAATAAAAAGCCAAACCTCATAAACGCGAAAATGCACGCGACAGCGACGAGCGACGCCATGAGCGACGAAACAGGGCGTTCGCGCGACGTGTCGCGCGGTAGTTTTCGCGCGATCGCTCGGTTCTCCAGATTCGGAAACCGTCGCCCATCGCCCGGAAGTGCTGTGGTCAAAGCACCGGAACAGGATGTACATAAATGACGTACTGCCGGTTCTCCTCGTGTGCCGCGAAATCGCCACCTCCTCTCACTCGCCGCTCCGCCCGAGTCACGCGTGCACAACGAAGAAATAACGTAATGTTTACGCACGTACACATAAAAAAGTGCTGCAGGGCAATGATAAACACTTTCCGTTCCATTACACAATGATATATTTTATTTCTAAATTGCATACCGCTCACTACGCGGTTTTCTTGGTACGAGTAGATGGCCTCATGCAAGCAACGGTGGAGTTCGCTGGCCGAAGCCGTCGCGTGAATGAGGTTTGCCTGTGCTAGCGACTGTTCGCGCGAAGGCAATCTACGTCGCGAGCATTTTCGCGGTTATGAGGTTTGGCCTCAAATAAACGATGCGCGGGTGCTGCTTTGAGCGTGTCCCCCTCGGAAAAAAAAGCAAAGCATTCTTGGCATAAGCAGACAAAACCACCCTGAGAGCTGCAGCCCGACAACAGAACGAGAGGGTGGACGAAGAATAGCTCTCGCCGGGCGTCAGTCGTGTGTGTGCGTGTGTGCCCTGTGAATGTCCTGCGACGTCGACAATACTCGCCTTTTTGCGAGTGAAACGTCACAAGAAGCATCTGTCTACGTCATACTAACGGCGATGTCACGAGGCGCTGAGTCCTCGATATTACTTTAAAACCGAATTACAACATCTTAAAGGCAATGTTCGTTAGTCATATTAGGTTAGAAGTGCTCAGGCATGCGGGACTATCAAACAATACAAGCATCTCGAGTTTCCAGATTTGATGTGCGGGTTCATTTAAATACCGCGCATCCAGTCATGACGTCACGGACCTAAACGAGTACCAAGCGCGAAGCTCCATACCCCTCACAGTATGAAGCGACAAGTGTCCAAGCGAACGTATTGGGTTTGCTTACATCCAAAGGCTCACGGTTCTACTCAATTAGCTAAATTTATTTCAGATAATTCGGTGGCCATATAACAGAATGAAAGCTTCGCATCAATTACAGCGTGTGCCATTGCTTCGAAGCGAGGTCTGCAGCAACGTTCCTGTTTCTGGTTAGAAAGCTTGGCTGTAGGCCAGTATGTTGCCGAACGCAAGGATTTGTCATCCAGTAGGTTGGTTACTGTCAACTAATTGACAGGATGATAGAAAGGCAAAAATAATTAAAAGAACTATACATCAAATGCGTCCGAATTACATGAGCCGATGCACTTGTTCCTCTGTCAAATATCATGTATTTCTTTAAAGATGGCAGCTTTTTATATAAACTTTAAAATCGCATATAATGTACTGGTTATTACAGAACACCTTGTGTCTGGTGCAGCTTCGCCTCACTTGCCCTTGCACCATTAACCGAAATTTAACTAGCTAACGTCTTTTCACAAACCTTGCATTCGACGTCCTCGCTACGCCACTGCCTACCGCGGGAAACAATCTCTTTCATGTCGCCCTTTGCAGGGAGGAAATTACTGGCGCTTCCGGAACAAGCAGATGAGCAAGGGCTACCCGCAGAAAATCAACGTCGGCTTCCAGGGCATCCCGGACAATCTGGATGCGGCACTGGTGTGGAGCGGCAACGGAAAGACGTACTTCTTCAAGGGAAACCAGTACTGGCGGTACGACAGCCGAAACGAAGTGCCCGTAAGCGACCGCTACCCTCAACCAGTCAGCAACTGGAACGGCGTTCCCGGTAACTTGGACGCAGCTTTCCAATGGCAGAACGGTTACTCCTACTTCTTCAAGGGACCAAACTACTACCGTTTCAACGACAAGGACTTTGGGGTAAGCTGGCGTACGGGGCTACGACTCGTGAGAATTCAATTTATATCTTCTATCTAATAAGGAAAGAGTTTTGTGCTACAGGGGCGGCGCCAGCGGTGGATGCAGCCATTCTAAAATTTTTGCGTACACCCATTTGCCCCATTCCCCTCCAAAAGCAAACATGGTCACAACACTTCCGCACAAAAACTTATACACAACACCACGTATAAGTTCCCCGGCTCCTTGTTTCCAGCAAGCAACTCCCCTCCCACCCCACAATAACGAAATGTTAACACCGCCCCTGTCACGCGAGGATACAGAATAGCAACATAAGCAGCCCGTCTGGGCGGATATAACTTTATTTTAGCCTCAGCTTCAAGAGCAAAGGGGAAATGAAACTAAACAAGCACGCTGCATGGGTAATAGTCTAGAAATATTCTAAGTTGGGCTAGTCTGTTCATGTTTATGTATAAGGGACTCCCCTTCACCCCTTCAAGTCCTTGTTATTTCGTCAAGCAAATCAGACGTATTTTCGTGCCTTGTACATGACACGTATTACTCCCGGCTTCGATTACAGGACAAACAGAAATTTTCATCAACCAGGAAGCTTTCGTTTTTAAACATTCTGTACCGATTCCTTGCAGCCTTGCCGGCGGTTTCCACTTGCAAGAGGATTTCCGAGTGCGGATATGCGAATATAAATATAGTAAATGGAAACAAATTAAATGAGAGTAGAGACATCATAAAGTTAACATTTAACTAGTGCGAACGTGCAAGGACACACGACCATCCAGTCCCACGCAAAACTAGGGTCGCTTTTGTGGCAGAGGAAACATTCGATGCTTTGTTCAGTGTTTGTGCAAAAGTTCGCGTGTTACTAATCTAGCTTATAACTGATGCTCATTTCTGTGACAGGTGGACAAGGGTGACCCGCCGTACCCGCGTGCCACTTCGGTCTGGTGGTTCGACTGCAAGGCTATGTCCAGCGCCATGGCCCAGCAGCAGGCGTCCTCGCGACGCCACCCGGAAAGTGCCACAGTCCACGTGCTGGACCGCACCGAGGCACCGATGGCTCCCAGGGTCCCGGTGCGTCCGCTGGGTCTGCAGAGGGACGCCGCACCCGAGGCGCCCGAACTGGGACCCGTTGGGCACGCCGAAGCTCCGCCGCCAACAACCGTCGCTGCCGGCGCCAGCACGTCCTTCGCGGCTTCCAGCAGCGCTGCGCTCGTACTCCTGGCGATTCCCCTTTTCAGGCCGCTCGTGTGAAGTGCAAGCTTCTACAGCGCATAACTTAAGTTTTGGAAGTCGCTTGGCGTCATAGTCTCCTTGTCTGCCGATCACATCACCGGCAAGGCGAAGAGGAAGCGGCGTTCCTGAGAGGGCATTTTTTTTGGCATCAATGCGAGTCACACGAAAGTTTTCTGGACTGCTGGGAAGACGTGTCAAGAATTTGTGCATATTTTCGCCTCAGTTCTTAAAGCTGATGCTTCTCGAGAGATCGTGGGGAGTTACTACGGTGCTCAGATGACCACTTTGGAAAAGGCACTTCCCAGCAGCTGCGCAGAAATAGCTTTTGGAACTCAGCAGAGGTTCTGAGTATGTGTTGCGCAAGTTGTCGATGGAGTTAGGTACGGCTAGCCAACAAGACGAGCTTTGCTTCGCAGTCTTCCCGGTTTTCCTAATGCTCAAGCGTCGTCCTATTTTCGTGGTGTGCTTCGACAGGAGTTCGGTGTTATTTAAACATGACTTCACCAGATTGCAAGGCCTCGAGAGTTTTGCAAAGATGAAGGCGGCGGACAATTTGGACCAAGCATCTAGTTCGTTGAAGAGGACGTGCCGCTTCAAGTGCCTCATCGAGATTTCGTGGTCCAACTCTTTGTTGTGGATGACAGAAACACTCATCTTTTTCACTCGTGGACAGTTTTCCGGTGAGAACTCGTGTGTGTGTGTGGTAAAGCCTCCTGACCGTGTTGGGAGGAGGTTGTGAATTCGCGGCTCCTTCAATGAAGAAACCGGACATGCGAAAGTTATCTTTTTTTTTCTTCTCCCATTTTGCTAGCATTGTACTTGTTTCCTTTTGCCGGGTGAGTGGCGAGTCGGTTGAGGACATAAAGAAGTGATTGTGCTTGCTGTGTGCGGTTCCGGGAAAATGCACTTCTCCTTAATGAGTTCGTTCCAGCCAGGCTCGAAAATCTATGAAGAATTATACAGCGGAATTTGCTCACTGTTAATCCTTTGAAGTGAAGCTCTGACAAGAGCCCGGAGGAACGCTCGGTGACCAGTCTGCCTTAGCGTAACTGAAATGTGATACCGCATTCTTTCGGTCGTTTTCTGTTCATCAGGGTCAGTCTAGCAGCCATAAAGTCATTCGACGTCGAATTTCAGCTCTATCTTTGGAGGGAACTTTCGGGTGCCCGAGGAACGGATGCGCGAAGGAGAAGTGTTTTCATCGGAGCTGTGCGGGCCTGCGCGTGAGCCGGAGTGAATTGTGACGAGCGCGTGGCGTGATAGTGCCAGGTAGCGAGCACCAGACAAGCACGTGTGCTGGTGCCGCCGCCATTCACCAAAGACTGACCAAGAGGGGCGCAGGCCGCCCCCCCTGGCACCCCACACCTCACATACCCCTCCCCCCCCCCCCCCCATCCGTCCGGCTGGCCCGGGCTCTGCCCAGAAGGCGGCCGGACCCCAGGGCGGTCCCTAGCTACCGCATCTGATCATTCATCCCCCTCTGTGCGTTTTGTCTCCGCGAAGACAACACCCGTGGCGTGCAGCGTGCTGTGTCGTTGCAATTTCTCGCCGCCAAAACGTTTGGTTCTACCGCGGCGTTCACTTGTCGACGATGCCTGCGGTAGTTGGTTGTTTATTCATTAAAATCGTTTGACATAGTGTCTTGTTGTGTTTGTGGTCTTTCATGCGCCAGCGATGTCGCTGTTGCGGTAACATGCGGAGACGAAAGGGCATCCAGATAAAAGTTGCACTTCTGCCGACTTGCATCCAGTCATCCTGCTCTCTAATCTACCGTGCACATATGTCTCATCTCTGGGTAGCACCATATTTAGAACCACAAAAAACTGAAAACTAGTTGGTAAGGATTCATCAGAAGAGAAGGAATTGTGGGCAAAATACAAACTCAAGGGAACAGTAAACAAACGCGGGCTGTGAACTATAAGGGCACCCTGCGGCGGAAACGTATCTGCGCATGCGCTGGTGTGGCAGCGCCACCTGTCACTCCGGCACGCGTAAGTTAATCGGAGGCCGCTTCAGGCATGCGCTTCCACTACTATCAAAACGTCAGACTTGAACCACTGGAAGGGTGAACTTATCGTAGGAGAGCAGTGCGAAAGACGAAAATGCAGCAACTCGGGCATGACCATGTTCCCGAAATCGACTGGCACCGGTGACCTATTGTATAATCGTAATGATTAAACCTATTTGTTTGCACAGTTAATGCTTCTGCTTACTATACTTTCTTTTGATCTTAAGTTACTTTTCTCTGTACTTGCAAGAAACTGGACTCGCGTTCGACTAGCCTCCGTACTTTTTCATTCTTTCCTAATCGATGCATATGGTCCTGGTTAAAAACGATAGAGCGATGTGGACAATAGGTCTTGTGCAGAATATAGGCGATGATTGTAAATGCTGTGTAACATAATGAGCGCCATCTAAAAGGAAACCCAGTCGATTGGTTATATTGCAAGGTTGGACCATAACATGGTGGAGTCAACTACATCTCACGTCATTAAGACGCAGATGGATTTGTAGATAGAATTCACCAGTGGATGTGAAGATGACGATTGCAGAAACCAGGCGGCAAACTTCGTAAATGTGTCACCCACATTAAGGTCGATCACCAGGCGCGCGAATTATCTCCTATATATTCTCTTCAAAAGTGATGTTCTTTGGTTTTCTCCAGAAAGGACTCGGAGCATCCATTAGAACAACGTTATGCTCTACTAGATGCCCATATTTTGAACGCTTGCGATGTTCGAAAACACGCGTGCGATATATATATATATATATATATATATATATATATATATATATATATATATATATATATATATATATATATATATATATATATATATATATATATATATAGAACTTGAAGGGAAGGCACGACAGGTCCGGGTATTTTCTATATTGAGTTAACTTGCAGATAGCACATAAGAAAGGATCGTATTTACTAACGTTTCGGCCGTGGCACGGCCTTCGTCAGAGTAAGTAGGTATGATACAATGCAGCCGCTTTTATAGGCTCACGTGATGAACTCTCGGTATAGCAGCTAGGACAATCAAAGTAAAAAAATGGTAATCTGTGAGAACCTTGTGTTGATATGACTGACATGTGACGGGTGCATGAATATACAAGTCTCAAATTTCCTTGCGCATCGACACGCGGGGCACAGTATGGTTGGCAGGACATGCAAAAGAGCTTTGAAGTAATGAAACCACGGTTGACTAATATACATTCTAATATACACTAAAATATTTTACCAATCTAAGAAGTCGTGTTGTTATAGTGCGAGGCAGGTGAGCTTTCCTACGTTTTCATTGATACCTGCACGAATGGTGTTAAATGTATGGATCAAGAAGGATTCCCTCACTTCCCTATCGTGATTTGTCTTGAAACCGGACTGAATAATAGTGGCCCTAATTTTGTCGAAACCATGGCCAGGCATACTGACGTGCTTCGAGAGCGGTAGATTAGGGAGGCTTACGGCATGTGCACGGTGATTATTAAAACGAATTCTGAAACTTGTCTCTGTTTGACCGATGTACTGAGCTCCGCATGTTGAACACTCGAGAACATAGATGACGTTTATACTATCACACGTGAAGTTCCCATTTATCTTTAAAGAAAAACTGGACGATGTACTTAAAACTGTTTTAGATGTCGTCATGTGCGCGCACACTTTGCAACGTGGTTTGTTGCAGGGATGACAGCCTTCATGATGTGAACACGTGGTTTTAGATGAGGTTAGTAAATCACGAAGGTTCCGCGACCGCCGGTAGACCACGCGTGGTTGTTCTGTAAAGATTCCTTTGAGCCGCTCGCTCTGTATTAATATGTTGAAATGTTTCTTTATAAATATATGGTTCACATTTGGAGCTGAGGCCGCATGTGTCAAAATTAGATTAGTCCGCGAACAGTCTTTGGGTCTTTTGTTAGCACTCAGCAGGTCTGAACGGTCCAGCTCTTCGGCACGTTTGATGGCGTCTGTGATTATGCTGGCCGGATAGCTCTGTTTTTCGAGCGCGCTCCAAAGTTGTTCGCAGTGACGGGAAAATTCGCTGCTATCAGAGCATATTCTTTTAAAACGGACTGCTTGGCTGTAGGGAATACTAGTTTTGTTGTGTTTCACGTGACTACTGCTAAAGTGAAGATATTGCTGCCTATCCGTGGGTTTTCTGTAAAGATTAGTTATCAGCTTCCCGTTACGTAGAGTGACCATGACATCAAGGAAGTTTATGTTCACAGGTGAATATGAGTGCGAAAAAGAAATCGCCGGATGGGCGTTGTTAAGATCTGCTATGAAAGAAAGAAGTTGCGATTCACTATGGTGCCAGATTAGGAAAATGTCGTCAATGAACCGCTTATAGTAAAATGACTTATATTCACAATTTGCAAGAAATTTGTTTTCAAGGAGTCCCATAAATATGTTAGCGTAGTTTGGTCCGATTCTTGTGCCCATAGATGTACCGCTAACTTGAACATAATGTGTCCCATCAAATTCGAAATTGTTAAGTTCAAGAATGAGCTTAAGCAACGTAGCTAACGTAGATGAATTTTGGGAAGAAGGTAAAACCTGCCAGCTAACTTACCTTCTTCCCAAAATTCATAAGAGAGATAATCCCGGTAGACCGATAATTTCTGGTATTGGAACAGTGACTGAGAACCTTTCCCGTTATGTAGACAGCCTCATCAACACCATTCCGTCCAGCTTTTCTTCTTACATTAAAGATACCAATCACTTTCTATCAGATATTGTTGACCTACAGGTTCCTCAAAATTCGGAAGTGTTTATGTTAAAGAATGAAAAGAAAAAGAAAGGCGAGCCCCGCAACTGTCTGCATCAGGGTGCGACACCTCAGCAGTAGCTCACAAGGGATGGGGGTGAGGAGGGATTAAAAGGATAGGAATAAAGGTGTAGAGAGAGAGAGAGAGAGAGAGAGAGAGAAAGAGATGAGGTGAGCAAGTGAGCGACGACATATCGAGGGGATAGGAGAGATAGGAAAGATGGAAACATTGTGACAGGAGTCCGAGGACGGGGCACCACTTGCGAGAGCTCTTGTCGGCGTCAGGAGACCGCGTAGAGCAAGTCCAGTCGGTCAGATCTAGACTGTCGTCGGAGGTCGGCGTCAGGAGATGACGTAGGGCCAGCCCAGTCGGCCAGAGCTACGCTGACGTCGGAGATCACGAGGGCACAACCGGTCGGCACGGAATCCAGCGAGCGAGTCCTAAGTCTGTTCAACTTGCTTACACTTGCGTCACACGGGTGTTTGGAACGCCATCCAACCGATAGTCTGTTGACTCAATGATTAGCACGGGCTGGTACACGGGACGTTTCGAAGGCCGTCTATAGTCAACAGTCTATTGATTCAACACACGTTCTTTGAAACTTCGATGGCCATTGAGTGATGGAAGCGGAAACAGCCCCAACGTACGCACTCGTTCGCAGTGTGTCCACTGCGAACGAGTCCGCTGCAAAAAAAAAAAAAAAACTGCAAGTATACACTCTACAAGAGCCATGTGCTTGTTTTCATCGTGCTATCTCACGCTGTTTATGCATTCCGCTGCTTAACAACTTAAAAGCTAAATATGCATTCATAACTACGAGTAAAATTTATTGAAATATTTAAACATCAACAGACACATTTCAGCTTTTAAGTTAACTTATATAACAAAATGCGAAGCATATCTTGCTTACTGTAGACAGTTTTGGTGTGTCTATCTGCGTATCTGTCTTTATGTCTATCTATATATCTAGCCGCCTACGTCTGCGTGCTCTCGTGATCACCCCCTCAACTTAGGGTGAACCAAAAGTATTATGGGAGGGTAATATGATTTGACTAGTATGACTCGCTGCTCATGACATGAATACTTTGACAATCCCGTCGCCTACGTCGTCAAACCCTTTCCAACAGACACGTGTGGCGTATAACATCGGCGGGTCATTCAGATCTTACCTCCCCAGGAACGGCGAGAACAGACATTGGAACAGACTGGAAATAAGCTGACGTCAGCAGCGTAGACGCGACGAATGCGAAGAAGAATAATCAGCGTCGCAGCAGTAATCGGACTCGAAAATTCCGTGTGGCAATCAAGTGTTCAAGCCACAGATTCACACTAGGTCTCGAAAGAGCTTTGGCAAAATCCTTGATGCATGAATGCGTAATATTGTTCAAACGTCAATTGTGGTTGCAGTGCTGACCATCTAATTTTATAAACATTACACATGTACTTCAGTGATACAGGCTTCTCGTCGCTTTGGCGTCAGTTGTAGTTTGGCGCCATTCACTGCACTTAATTCACGTAGCAGTGTCCAGGGCTACCGTTCTCGCGAGCACAAGCGTTCCATATCAGATTACCGCTTCTCGTGTTGCTAATACCCACGTTGCTGATGACATCGTTACGCAACGGTAAATAACTATTTATAAAAAAAACATATGCAACTGGTCAACATATATGTCTGCGCGTAAAACATTTGTACATATTTTAGCGCCATTCTTAACGTCTCGCTCAATAAAAATTTTAAGCACAGTCACTTTCTTTCCTGCTTCGTATAACATCGATTCCCAAGGTAGGTGGGATCTGCCGAATTTTCACATTAGTACTAACTTTTCATCAATACAGAACCTGTTAATTGGGCGTACTAGCCCAGGAGCAACAAAGCACTACTTCGGTACCGCTCCGCTCACACAAAACTCGCAAAGATAGGTGTTATAAACTTGCGCTTTTGCAATTATTATTATTAATTATTTACTAAAGCGCCGCTCACATCCAGTGGCTGCTTGTTTTAAAGAGAAAGCAGAGGGTATTTCGAAGGCCGGCATCCCCTCTCACATGCAGGTTTCAGTATAGCGGAAAGTTTGGTCAAGAAGCTTCAATTCTCGGAGCAAGCTCCCACCACAAGTCGAGCAGGTAAGGCCTCAAAGGCTTGCCGTAGTTCCGTTACTGCCGTATCTTTATCGAGTCTCCCACAACTTGAAGAAAGCTGGAGAGTGAGCCAATGGGAACGTGGTTTTCCCTGCCTCAAAAAAGTTGTCTTACTTGATCAATAAGAATGTTTCAAATGCAAAACGAGGTTTTGCATAAAAGGCACAAATATCCGTTCGTCGCGTGCACGGCAAATCTAATCTACAAGGTATACCTTTCGCGCGGAAAGTGGTACATATATATGCATCAGAGCTGCGCGCCCGCCTTCCAAACACCGCTGCCATGCAACGCGGAGAAGTTGACGATGGGGCCCATTTTTTCTATTTCTCGACGCTGCCACCACTGCAGCGGAATTGATTGGCGCTAGTCATCGGCAGTCTTTGACATGTCGATCGGCAACAAGGGCCCATGATGTGGCCTGGGAAAACGGGCTTCGGCAACGCAACAGACGCTTATAAAGTCAAGAATGGTCGCTATGGTTTCTTGGGCCTTGCAATGCAGCACGTGTGGCTGCCAACCACTTTTGCATACCATTATCTTCGAAAAAAAAAACAGCGAAGAGCTCGGCTAACTTGGCCTGAGTTAGATTTTTTTACACTGTTGTGACGAGGTCGACAAGAGCGATTATCTAGACAAAGCGGATTTGTAGACTATAGAGTTGAACTACGTCAGCACAAACTCTCTCGGGCTAAGTAAAAAAAAGTACGGCTTTACAGAGAACGTAAGATTGTCGCACATGGCAGTTTTCGGGCTTCTGGAAAAATTCGTTTTTCTTTTCTTCGTTTCGCATTTCGAGAGTGCATATGTGTACGCTCTAAACAAGCATGGTTGGAAGTTAGCGCTCGTTCTCGCTTCTTCTCTTGTCCTGTGTCAAATTTTTTGCGCTATATTGCGCAAATGTTTCTTCTCGAGAAATCTTTCTTCTCCACAACAGCGCTACAGCCATTTTACCTTGGCCGATAACTACTGGCCATCTGCGCTGCCATCCAACACTTTCATCACTACTTTGAAGGTGTAGATTTTTTGGTACCTATTTAAATCACAAGACTCTCACATGCATCTTGAGTTCCTCGACTATCCGAGTTTAAACAGAAATCAATCCCATGAGCGGAACCAACAATGCGGTTGCAAACGTTCCCTTACGCAGTCCTGTCAATGCCCTTAGTATTCTCGAAGGAACATATTTGGCTATATAGGCTGATGACAGTTCAACGAGCAGATAGTAAGCAGAGCCACTTGTTCTTAACGAAAACTGTGCAATGACTGCCTTTACTTACCGGAAGGATCGCTTGTGTTGTGACGTATCAACCAGCAACCCTCGCCATTGGGTTCCCTCGGGCCTCCGTCGTGTCGTCTTCCTGTCACTACACAGACTGACGCACCCATGTATTAGATTCATGCAAAAAACTGGTAACGGTGAGATACCTCTGGTCATGTATAAATCGAGACGTCCAGCATTTGACGAGAGTGCATCGCCTGACGACGTTCCAAAGTTCAACGCCACAACCTTGGCGCCATTGACAGCGTTTCCGGCACCGGCAGAGCGATTATAGACCACGTGCACTTCGACATTGTGGTGCCCTTGCCCACCTTGCAGTGGCCAATCGTATTTGCTCACTTGTGTGGACAGATCTACACGCTGGGTTAAAGCTTCGTCCATCGCAGACATCACTGCTAGCACAATTCGCTCCTGCGTCCCTGCGCAACTATAGGTCGTTCGCTTCGGCGCACCGTCCACTGTTACAACTGACCGCGGAAGGCAGTTTGAATCTGCTCTTTTTGCTAGCATAACACGCTGATAGGCTGATAGGCACCGCTGATAGGCTTCCGAACGAGTGCATATCATCGTCATAGCAACGGCATGATGGGACATTTTCGTCCCTAGCTCAAACCAGATATCATGATAATCGAGGGGCACAGCTTGAGAAAACCGCTGCGACTCATTGCACGGTCAGATTCAAACCACAAAGTGATGAAAGTGCTCCGACGTTTCTTTGAAGACATAAAAATTTATGTTGAGTGTTAGGGGGAACTCTATCGAAAGTGTGCACCGCGACCTGTGTGTTTGCTCTGCCCATTGAATAATTTTTCAAATTATCAATGTAGGACTTTATATATGTATATATATTTCGTTTCTCTTTTTTTCTTTTTTGCCCCACCACGGTGCATTAGGGCTAAGGTACTCGGCTGCTGACCCGCCGGTCGCGGAATCGAATCCCCGCTGCGGCGGCTGCATTTTCAATGGAAGTGATAATGTTGTAAGCCCATGTGCTCAGATTTGGGTGCACGTTACATTAAACAACCCCAGGTTGTCGATATTTCCGGAGCCCTCCACTAAGGCGTCTCTTATAATTATATGGTAATTTTGGGACGTTAAACCCCACATATCAATTAATCTATCAAATGTCTTGTTATCCTCCTCGATACGTTAAAGAAACTGAGCTCGCATCTTGCTAACCTTCGTAATTTATCGTTATTTCCTAATCGACAAAGGTGACCCTGGTTGACGAGCAGTAGTTCGATATGGTCACCAGGTCTTGTCGACAAGATAACCGGTGGTTGTACGTTTCGTGCCAGAATGGGCGCCAGCGAAAAGTAAACTCAGTCCGTGAGCTATATACGGCCGCATTATAAATAGAATGGAGTTAACTGTATGGCCGTTGTGAAAGGTGTTCATTGAGTCACAAGGGGAATCATGTCAGTGCGCATGAGAATGATCGCATATCAGTCCGCAAACTTCCTAAATGTGTCACATTAAAACCCATCACGACACAAACTATCTGCATACCTTCGCCAAAACTCATGTTCCCTGTGGTTCTTCTGACCAAACTTGGACTTTCGACCTCACAAAGATGTTCTACTACATGACCCTTTCCTCCCCCCTATTTTTTATTTGCATGCTTACGATTTACGAAGTTGAAAATACGCATACGTATTTTCAGCTTAGAGCTTAGCTTAGAGCACCGATGGCGGACGATATAAACTCATACTGTGAATCACGGCCACATATTTGTAGCATATGACATAGCTTTCGTTTCTCACATGAACTGATATAATTTGGGGTCTGTGGGTTGCGGTTAGGATGACATAGATCACAACCAGAAGGTCTGCCAGTACATTGATATTAAGAGGAGGTACCGATACTATCGAAGCCTGTTTAACCTTCTTACCTTTATGCGGACTTTGACGGGCTGTGCAGCAACCATCTCTGCCTAAATACATTGCGACTTTCCTCTCTAGCTCTAAACGTTCCTTACAGCGAATTTGAATAGCGCCTTTCTGTTTGATTCTTGCACTGTATATTTCTCACGCATTTGATCAATTGCCAATCCTAATTCAGTCGCTCCTATGCATTTCCTTCCAACTTCGTTTGCGATCCCGAAGTGCTGTCTTCATTGTAAATGGAAGGTAGTCCTAAAGGTGTTGTCAAAGTAGAACGATGCGAAGAAGCCGTACATATTCGTCCCTTTTATTTGTTTTCCCTGCTTGAAAATCATTAACCTACTTGAATGTGGTTGCGCTGCACGTAGGCTGCTTGGCACATACTGGGTGAACTTTCATTTGAACGTTAAGGGTGCATTCGGCTGCAGTAGCCTGAACGTGCATGAACATGTGCATGAATAACGTTGGTGTCAGTGAGCTCACTGACACTGCCAACGTCGTGGCACATCATTGGGGAAGAAGAGAACGTTTCGGCAATGTATTTACCCACAAAGGGATGTAATAGTTCGTTTTAACATGATTGTTGTTTTTCCGCCCCTATAATTAAGCAGCTAACATATATATGCATTGAACAAGAGCACCATATATAACATTGAAATGGTTTTGATTTTATATAAAAGCTAGTTCTGCCTAAAGATGCGGCTGATAGCACTTTAGCAGAGGGTGTCGAATAAGCGCTGTTCTTGCATAGGAAAACAGTATAGCAAGATACAACGACCAGCTCTCTGGCCGCTGAACGAACCAGCATGCAGAACTTCCCCGATGAGCATACTGCAAGCGACGGCTGGCTTCGTGCAAGTTCAGCAGCGGCTAGATGCCATGATGAAATGGCCATTCCACGTAGACGAAATGACTTGACGCACAACCGATGGAAGTACATTGCGTGGAGCCTGTGGTTATTAACAAAAGCACCACAGCACTTGCTATTTCTTGTCCTCGGCCTGCTCAGTCTGCCTGGTTGTCGATCATGCTGAGCGGCAGAGTTCCTCTGGCGAACACTTGTTCGAGCGCGTGTACCGATGATGAGGCGAGGTGAAGCGCCAGCAGCTTCTCTGCAGCCAGCGGGTGCCAGTCCCCCATAGTACATCCCAGATCCTCGTGTACCTCGTAGTAGTGGCAGCGCTTGGTCAACCGCATGGAAGGAACCAGCTCGTAGGCATCCACGTGACGGCACTGTTTGAGCAGCAGAAGAAGACCTGCGATAACACGGCAAGCAGCGCTCTCTCAGACAAGCTTGACTCCGATTTAGGCGACCGAACAAGAGGCGTCCCCGAAGCCAACGTATCGAGAACTTCGTAAGGCCCCACACAACGATGCACCTTTATAAAATACCCTTCGCTGAAAAGCTAGCTTCAAAGACGCCCTTTTTTCGAGCAATGCATAACACTTACTATCTCCCCTATGTTCGGGACATGACGGTGAACAAAAGACGGTGCTTCTACAGCCCTTGAACATGAAGGTGCCCCGCCGCGGTGGTCTAGTGGCTAAGGTACTCGGCTGCTGACCTGCAGGTCGCGGGATCGAATCCCGGCTGCGGTGGCTGCATTTTCGGTGGAGGCGAAAATGCTATATATGCCCATGTGATCAGCTTTCGAGTGCACGTTAAAAAATCCTATACGTGCATGGTCGAAATTTCCGGAGCACTACACTACGGTGTCTCTCATAATCATATATCGTTTTGGGACATTAAACCTAAACGCCACATATCAATCGATCATTGAACATGAAGCCCGCAAAGGTGACTCTTTCATACGGCGGCGGAGGTTATTAATTCAACGTAAAACATAGAATGAGCGTTCACCTGAAGATACGGGTACAGGTACGGGCAATAAAAGTCAGACAGAGATTGCTTCATGGCTTTAACAAGTATGACTCCCTCCGACTATTCTGCCTAGAATATCTATGATGACTTATACTGTTAGTACTTCGGGCAGAAGAAGTGGATGGAGCACCAAGCTGGAGCTAGATTCGTGGTCGTCGATTCAAAAGGCAAAACGAGATTATCGGCATTATACGTGTGTGAGCACGCCGAAGAAGTGGAGGTCATTGCACTCGCCCTCACAGAACCGATGTGCTCGACGGTCCTGTGCAACTCCAAACAAGCGGTCAGAAAATTGGTCAAAGGATGGATCGTGCGACAAGTTGCCTGCGCAATAGAAGTCCAGCGGGCGGTAGAGTTCTGAGCGAGAATCCCACGGTTCCTGGTTCATAAGAGAAGTACCAGAGACACATCAGAGCCTAAAGATGACGACACACCCGAAGGCACGCGAGCTCGCGAACTGCGCCGGCGATCGTTGTTCATGGGTCAACACCAAAGACTGCTTGACGAGCTACAGAGACGTCACTAACGCTCTCTACCTGGCCCACCGAACCTTTCATTCGCTCGGAGAAAAGCTGAACAGGACGCAGGCGGCAGTTCCCAGACAACTGCAGGCGTGAACGCACCCAAACCTGGCACGGTATAATAGACTCTACCCGAATACACCCGACAAATATATTAAAGGCCTGTCACACTGAGGTATACACTTTATGGGCAGTCTTGCTTCAGTATACACTTTAACTACATATCCTGGGGCTATCGAAAACCCGCAAGGTACCAGCTCCGGAACCCTTTCCTCACGGTGGGTCGCTGCCTTGCGCAGCTGCAGACTCGGTGAATAAGATTAAGCCGCCTATAGCAACAAGTCTGCGAGGCGGCGGTAAGGCCTCGACACCCCTCGTAGAAGACCTTAGGGCTGGTCGACGAAAGTTATCCAGGACTAAACCAATAAACAAGTTACCATAGTGCAAAATAATAAAAACGACGACCAAAATAAAATACAGAAAAATTAAAAAGACGTTTGACTGCGAACAAGGCTCTCGTGTGGGGAGTCGAAACGTCTTTTTTTTCATTTTTGTGTATTTCACTTTGGTCGGCGTTTTTGTTATTTTGCACTATGTTTGTCCCCGACCAGACGGGATTCCGTCGGACTCTTGACTAAGGAAGTTACCAATCAGAAATTTGGTACGCGTATACATTGCAGCATTTGGCAATGTGCACTCAAGATTAGTTAGCTTACGCATTCCGAGCAGCTTTACTGGTGTAATCCGGCCAATGAACGCCAAGAACTCCATCGTAATTGCTGTCATGACGTCAAGGGCAGCATTAGGCTTCTCTGTGAGCTTTAAATCAACCTCTTGGTAGTCTCCTGACGTTCTTTCAATACTGTCTTCAGAGGCGTTTTCCGCCATAGTTACTGAAAAAACCGCTATTCAACGTAGGCGGGAGATCGCTCCACGCAATGCCTTCGTGTCACCCATGCGCAGAGCGTCCCGTTGGAGCTATGTGTTTGAGGGTTGTAAAAATTAGAATAGTCGGGGTTTTACATAACAGAATCACGATATGATTACGACAGATTCATGGTGGAGAGCTCAGGAAGTTTTCACCACCTAAGGGATCTTTAACGTGTACTTAAATCTAAGTACAAGGAGCTTAAGCATTTTCGCCTGCATCGTAATTGCGGCCACCGCTGCAGGGATTCAATCCCCCAACCTTCGGCTCAGCATCTGAGCACCGTGATCACTATAGACCACGGCGGCGAGTTAGTTGCGCATACAGAAAAAGAAAAGAGAGGAGAGAGAAAGGACAGTAGAGAGTCTGGCCTGATATATCCTTTCATCTCTCGTTTTCTGTTCCTTTTTATCCTTCTGTTCAAGCCAGAAGTGTTGTGTTAAGCCGGTGTGTAAAGTCCTATATTGTTTCAGGACTTTGTGTTATGTGTCGTTTCTGTTGCTCGGGGTTAGGTAGAGGCGGGAATGGACGGGGGCTTCCCACTGCGAATGCATTCTCACATGCACAATGCCACAAACGCGATGTGAACTGTTAGACTGTGTCCCTAAGTTCAGATTAACTTTTTTCTTTATGTTTTCACCTTATCTATTCTAACGGCCACAGCATTGTCCCTTCCCCGCTTTTCATTTATAAAGTAGCTTGCAAAATGCAATCCCTGACTTTTCTGCAGCCTCACCACCAAATCCTACAAGTGTACACTTACGAAACAGGCCTGGATTTGCACATTTATTTTTCTCTGATGCGTTCGGCAAACCTCGAAAACATGAGTGACACATACGTGAGCACAACCGGCACAGTTCCACGGACAACAAGTGTGTTCTGCGTGACGCACGCACCGAGAAATCCGCTGGATGGTGGGTTCCTGAGCACAGGGCCCGGGTTCTCGCTGTCCAGGAAGTGCCAGGCTTCCCAGACCGAGTCCGGGTGCATCAGGTAGAAGGGTTCGTCTGGAAGCACCTCGCGACGCAGCCAGTACGCTGGAAACAGGTCGAACTCGGGATGCTCCACCCACTGCGAGCGGAATCAACGTTTACGTTAGTGGCCACATGATCGTATTTGTCAGAAAACGCCGAGGCTCCCTTATGCATTCGCCTAAGACGACTCTGTCCAAGACAAAAAGCATCTCGTGCGGCTATTTTGCCGTATACACGTTATATCGACCGCCGGCATTCACTAACTAACTCTCCCTTAGTTAGCTTATGAATTCTGAACTTCTGAGCACCTTAAAGAGCCTACGTTCAGGCAGCATAACTTCGGCAATTTTCGCATTCAACGACCAGTCTCTCCGAACGATTCTGATCGGAACGTCCAGCATGTATGTGTATATTTGAGCATTTTTTATTTGTTTTATCTCTCTCTCTCTCTTTGATCCATATTTCCTCGCCCCTGTAAAGGATAGCAAACTGGTTCTTCTACCAGGTTAACCTCCCTGTCTTTTCGTTTGATCTATTCCTCTTTCTATTTCTCTCTTTCTCTGTGCACCAATACGAACGTATCCGGCACTGAAGGTTAGCACTATAGCTTTTCCTAGGAAGTGCTAAAAACACGATATACTTACGAGGCACTCGAGATATATATAGGCCGAAAATGAACCACGATTTATCTTTAAGAGGTCCTGCAACGCTTTTTCAACATGGTGAGAAAACGCTCCAAATCGGTTGTGAGGACTCCTGAGAGCATGTGCAGCAAACATTATAGCGTATTACGTGGCTTCGAATATACGATTAATTCTATAGTCAGCTAGAAATCGTTCCCTCATATCTCTACGAATGACGCCATAAGCCCAAGTGATCGCGCCATAAACCCACAGTCCGCGGCAATTGGCTGATTTGAACATCGTGAGCTGCGTAGTTACTGCAGCCGCCGCGGTATGCCGCTACGTGCCTACGCGCACGCTCGCGGTCATATAGTGTAAGTAAGGCCACACGTTCAAAGAAGAAAAATGAGAAAGCTGCTCAAGGTCACAACACGTGCTGACGAACGGGCGCATCTTTTTGCCCCCTTGACATCACCCTCGCCACGTAGTTTTCAGCCCGCTCACTGGTACGAAAGGAGAGATAAAGTGCTTTCTACGACCAGCATATATTCCCATATACTGGTCGTAAGAAGTGCTGCCCTAAAACGGCTGCGACGTTTCGACAGGTGAACTTGTTATTGTCACACTTTGTTATAAATATGCGCCGATCAGCGCATTCGGTGCACTCGCCTTTTCGAGAGGCTGGCGGTCGCGCGACGGGTCCCAGACGATCCAGGAGTGACGTTGCGGTACAACGCCGAATTGAAGAAGTCGAACTCGGGCCGCGCCAGCACTTGCGAGTTGAGTAGGCGCATCGTGGTGCGCGCCCCCACGTCGCCTTCGAAACCCGCAGGTGGGGGCGTCGTTGAAGCGCACCACTGTTTCGTGGCCGTCTGCGAGGAACAAGTCCAGTGCAAGTGACGGGTCTACGAATGTTGCCAGCGTGCCATGTCGACTCTTGCACGAAAAGAAGCAAGAACATATACCGAAATAGGAAAAGAGTAAGTAACAGTGAATCGGGGGTTTTGCGCGCCACGACGGAGAAACCATAGTTGACTCTCTCTTTCGTCAGCTGAAACGTACACACCTATCGGATTAGAATGTACCCCACTGTGGAGAACAGCGGAATACTTTCTCACCTCATCTAGCGAGCTGCAGTCACAAAATTTAGTTACGAGAGCCGGGAAAGTGAAGCAGTTTGAACCGGGAAATGGGGGAAAGGGGAAGCATGTCAGCTAACGAATGCTATGCATTGAATCTAATGTAACTCATCCACCCCCTTTATTTCTTTTTAAGGCTCAGTGACACGTTGGTTGAACCGCTAGAGCTGTCTAATAATACGCTAGAGGAAAATCTGGCGCTAGTGTCTATTTGAGTCGCAATGCATGGCACTGCAGCCAGCATTTGAATGATGGGTATAGTGGCTCATCTAGCCACCATGTGATGGGTAGTACACGGATTTATCTAAGTGCCATGGTCCCAATACTTTCTCGACAGTGAAATCACTTCTGTCCAGTTAAACTTACGCGTCGGCCCAGTCAGTGACCTTTTATCTCCTCTATAACTTTCCTTCCCCTCTCCCCTTCCCCAGTGCAAGGTAGCCTACCAGGGCTCAGCCCTGGTTAACCTCCCTGCCTTTCTCCTTGTGTTCTCTCTCTCTCTCTCTCCATCTCTCTCTCTCTCTATCTATCTAAGCTTCGTTCAGACGGCTCCATTCAGATTCAGGTGACCTGGAGCCGCTTTGTCTCAAGATAAATTTCAACAAAAGTTTAACGCTTTTACTTCACGAAATTCACAACGATCCATTCTTTTATCCGAAACAAATGCCAAAACAGAACAATAAACACAACCTCAAATGCTTTTGAGGCCATCATTACTCATGGTAGCTGCGCGATAGTAGCACCAGAGCTCCCTCTAGTAGATATTAGGTAATGAACTCAATGAGTAGAACTCACACAGTCCCGACATACGATTTGCAGGGTCCTAAAGGGACAGCTGTGTCACTATAATCGATCTGCCTCTCCACCGAATCTCCACCAATTGGGGGAGATCGAGCGGCTGTGCTGGAGAGGTTGCAATGGCCGGGCACACATATCCACACGAATCAGCTCACACAGAAGTCTAGAGCTTCTGTATTTCAGTACCAATGTATACGGCATCGCAGACAAGGAAACCGTGGGGAACACGCAAGTTCATGCTCACCGATCTCTGGTCCAAGTTTCGAACCCAGCATGGAACCCGCGCTGGAGACCAGGGCACAGGAGTTGAAGCGATTCGCGTAGAATTCCGTCGCCGGGAAGTACTGGCTGTAGCCCATCCGCTTGAACGGCTCCGTGTCCCTGTCAGGACAAAAAAAAAAGTCGCGAATATTGTGGAACGCCCAGGTCTCGAAGCCTTCCTTTAGTTTCTCTTGACTGGCTGATCACAGATTGTACCGAGGTTTTTCAATAAATGTGTCAGAAATTTTCCAAAATCATAGAGATACAACATTTTTAAGACGATTTCACAGTTACTTTAGCATGTTAAAGACATGATATTTGTTTCAGGAACAGAAAGTTGAATAAAGATGTTTATTACAGGAGTTAGATGCTCAAGGCTAATAAAAATTTTTAATTCATTCTCAGGAATAGTTTATTGCAGCTCTGAGATTTCGCATAAAACGTCCTCGCTTAGTAATAATTGCGGAGTGACTAAAATCACCCAAATTCATCGACGATACCGAAACCGAACTGCGGAATAGCACAACTGTCATATTTTTCTGAGACATCTAAAATGAGTGAACGTCGTTAGATCAACCATCAACCGACTTCGTTGTATGAACCTGTGAGCTGCACTTGCAATTAAGACACGCATGACGAGCACACGTTAACGAACGTGGAAGACACACCTCTACAGTGGTTGTAATCAACAGTGACGTCATTCTGGTCATCTGTTTGGTCTTCTTTATTATAGTAATCTCCCGGCCGCTCGATGAAACAACTAAAGAACGCCCTCTTATGATATGTGTATATGAGAGAGACGGTGCTTATTTGCGTATAATTTCAGGCAGGAAACCTAATTTTCAAAAAGCGCTTGCTGCGAACTTCAAGCAACACACAGCAGGACATCACTGCTTTCCTTGCATGAGAGAAAGACAGACGGCCGGGTGTCCATGTGCAGGCACAAAGAGGCAATCTCTCCTTTCTGATTGCCGCGTATGATATTCGCATGCCCGCGTGACGACAACGCTCCCTGTCAATGTGAAGTAACGGTGACGTCACTCTGTAGGTGTTAGGCAAGGTCGCAGCGCAACATTAGCTTCTTCCTTAACGCTTCGGTTTCAGGTTTCCGTGGATGCTAGCCAGACTTCATCGCCATCTCGTCCATCTCAGAAGGAATATGTATGCACTGCATAAAAAAAACTTCCGATCTTGCATTCGGCAACCCTACTCCTCCTCTCTTGAAAGCATAGGCGTGTTAAAAGGGGGGGGGAGAGGGGGGCGCAAAGCTAGCCTCATATATTATAATGATAGGGGAAAGGGGCGCTGCGTCGAATCTTTTCCCCTCCTTCCCTTAAGGGGGACCCTGCACACGCTTATGCTTGAAAGTGTGTTCTTTACTTGTGCCTTACGTTGAAAGTGCGTTCTTTCAGCGTGCCGCGCTGGCCACTGGTGAAATACCTGGTCAGCATGCTCATGCGCAGAGCGATGGCTTTGGCCAGCAGCTGCTTGGGCGGCGCGAAGCGGGCCGGCTTGCGTCCGCAGGCCCGCACCCCGTAACGGTCCGACGCCGGCTGGCCGCCGGCGCCCACGGGCCGCACACTGTCCCACTGGGCGCGACGCAGTTGGCGCTCCAACTGCGCCCGGTACGCCTCCACCTGTGCATTACAACATACTGGTTATGTAAGTTGTGTCCACGTATGCAGACCGAAGTGACATTGACTCGTGTAACTGCGCGCCTTGCCCATCTCACGAAAAGCACGTGCCACTATATAAAGACCAGTGAATAGCTTGCAGTAAATGCAGGCTAACGTATATACACCACTGTACGCCGGATGGAAGGGGGGAGGGGGTTATACTTTAAAATCCCACAAAAAAGAAAAGCTCGAGCAAATTTCATTTTTAAAACAATATTTACGTCTCCGAATTCCGTTGCGCATAAGTGGCTTCACGGCAACGCTTGAAAGTTGTGCAAAAAAGTTAGCTTTGCGGGAATACAGAAGTATCATTTTTAGAAAGACTTTGCAACCAAAACTTATTTTCGATTATAGGTCAATCTCCCAACTTCGGATTTCAAATTATGGCAGATTGGGTCGACCTACAATTCTGTAAATACGGTATTTGTCTATTTTCCCTGATCGTGACGTTAAACCAGCGGTAGATCGGTAATTATGCTTACGGATGAGAGAAACGTGCCAACGCGGTCATTTACTCGCATTTGCCTCACTTTTTATTCCGTTTTGAGAAAGTTGGAGACGTCAATGCCAGAAAATTGAGACACAAACACTGCCGTCAAAATGTATATGCGTCAGGATATGAATCAAAGAAAGCAACCAAAGCGGAAATACAGGAAACGTGCAATGTTGCGGACAGAACTAGCGGTGAAAAATCATCAACGAAGTCGTGATCAGGAGTCATAACTTTCTTAAAGGACTAAATCGGCCTGCAAGAACACCCTCACAAAGTTACGCACTTATAGCCCTCATTCTGTGATTCCTTTTCGCCTAACCCGCTAAACACCCTCAAGAAAAAAGAGCTCAGCATTTTGACTCACCCATGAGCTCTAAGAGAAAGAAACAAAAAAAGAAAGAAAGCTGTGGTAATAAGAGGTAATAAGAACAGAAATAAAATGTGGGTTTGGACTTGTTGGTATTCTATTATTAATAATAAGAACAGGTCGAACCTTCGCGAACAGTTTGTCTTTTGGCAAGGGTGCCATTCTGTGAGGATGTAGCACACCACCAGTCAATGAAGCGTTGCTGTATCCTCGGGAGAAGTGCGACCACCGCCGGGGTACCGCCGCTTGCACTCCGGTGTTGCGCGGAGTAGCCCACCTCCAGTACTGGCTCCACAGCAGCATACTGTACGCTAACACCCCCAGTAGTGTCACGCACACGAATGCCCACACAGTCAAAGCCAGCAACCTCATATCACAGTTTCTGCATGAAACATATTTCTAAACAGATAAAGAATCAAGATAACGATATAACACTCCGCCGTCCGACGGGCTTTCTTCACGACATTTTCCCGATTTCCGCTTCTACTAAACCTTGATAGCAACCAAGGCGACTTCTTTGTGCACCAGGTGATGAGAGCGTTCTGCTGTATCATCGCTCAACTACTGCTTCGCCACCCGACATCATACCTCAAATGAAAGTTTTCGCTTTATATTTCACACCTTCGATCGCAACGTCGTGCCATTCGTGGGTCTGAGTTTGCGCACTGGCGACCAAAAAGTATACCATCATAATTAAGGTCCATGGTGAAATGTGCCCGGCTCATACGCAACGCCCAACGCGCTAAATAAGCCTTAAAAATGCGATCACGCTGCATCCGGCTTGACATCTCCATGCAGCGATGCCGCCATGCATAATATAAAACGAAACAAAACCGGGCTTCCGCCAAGCCACATATGAAGCCATAAGTAGCCCTCCCTTTATTGCACTTGGCGAGGATAACATGCCAATCCAAGACAAGTCTAATAATTCCCTCTTGGATCGATGGCTGTGCAGTTGCGGCAGCATGTAAAGTTGCACCAGATGTTCTTGATTGTTATTGTTTGTAACGTTTCCTTGATTTGAGATCTGTTAACACCAACACGCAAAGTAAGTCAGCGTAAATGTCTCTTGTGCACTGTGGTCGACATATGCTAATATTTGTAGGGTTTCGATTAACACATTTGTCGGCACTGCAGCTTGATTGTTGTGTTTAAGACACATTTTACCTCGAATCTCTTCTTTGTCAAAGAGCGCAAGAGCAGAGCATTTGTTCTTCTGTAAATCTCGTACACGGGTCGCTCCAAGGTCCCACGATTTGTAAAACTGATTCGTACAAATGCCACTCTAAACAGAATTGTGTAGCTGGTGCGGCGTCGTCTTTCACTTTCCGACCGTGTACAGTTGGCACCACCGGCGCTGTTTTTTCGCAGGCTGGCGCAAGACGACTCTCAAGGTGGGGACGACGAGGCGAGTCGGCGAAGACCGATCATGGCCGCGCCGGTAAGCGCTGGTAGTTGATCACTGATCATACGTAATACAGCGTGTGTTCGTGAGAATGCGATCCCTCGGCGTTACGTGTGCTGATCAGGGCTTCACGAAACTGTACAAACTCATTCCATTGTAATTTTGCTAAAAACGGCCTTTGCTCGTGCAGTGAAATTTTACCTGCGCGTTCCGTTTTGGTGAGTGATAACGATCGCCCTATTTGGTTACCTTTGGTGTTTATTTGTGCAGTTTTACATGTACACTTGGAAAGATCGTTGACCAACGTAGATAATGAGCCGAAGAATCGGGACGTTCGCTGCATTGTGGGCCCGTGCTCATATTTCCGACGATTTGTCGAGATCTTCGAGGACATTGCACGCCCTTTAACTGATCTCCTCGAGAAGGATGTGCCATTATGTGGGGTTATGATCAAGCCGCTGCTTTTTCACACCTCATTGCCTAGCTCACCACACCGCCGATTCTCGCTCACTTCGACGCGTCCGTGCCAACCGAGGTCCGCACGCACGCTAGCGGCTACGGAATTGGCGCTGTGTTAGCTCACCGACAATCCAGTCATGATGAAGTCCTTGCACATGGCAGCCGGCTGTTTTCCCCTGCCGAATGCCATTATTCCATTACTGAGCGTGAATGTCTGGTGCTTGTATGGTTAGTTGGTAATTCGCCCTTATTTACATTGCCAACACTTCACTGTGACTACAGATCACCATGCCCTATGCTGGCTTCCGATTCTCAAGGATCCAACAGGGTGCCTGCCTCGCTGCACTCTCTATCTTCAGGAATTCACGTACACTGTAGGCTACAAGTCTGGCCGTTCACACCAAGATGCCGGTTGCTTATCTAAGCAACCCATCGACACCCCAGATCTCGCAACGGACGACACTTCCGTGTGCGTTTCCTCACTCTCCGCTTTCAGCAATATTGTAGAAGAGCAATGGTGTGACGCGTCCTACGCAATATAATCAACCCCCTCAATGACGACCCGAGGAACGATTCGCTTTGCATGCTTGTCTTTTTAGACTGCATCTTATACCTCTAGAACATGCACCCCGTGGGACAGGAGTTCCTTCTTATAGTACCCGTGGTCGACCGTACTACAGCAACTACATGACATACCGACGGCTGGTCAGCTTAGTGGTGCCAGGACGTATGACCGTGTTCGCCGACACTTTTTCTGGCCAAGCCTCTATCATTCTGTTCATCATTACGTTGCTTCTTTCCAGTCGTGCTAACACCGGAAAAAACCAGCTCTACACCCTGCCGGGCTGCTTCAGCCTATTGACATACCTGCCTAGCCTTTTTTTCATTTCGGCCTCGAACTTCTCGGTCCTTTTTCTAATACAGGAAACGGGTGGATTGCAGTCGCAGCTGATTATTCGACCTGATTTGCCATCATAAGACCTCTCCTGAGCAGTTGCTCTACAGACGTTGCCGACTTCTTGATACAAGAAATTCTTGCACCACGACGCTCCTCACCAACTTCGCACAGACCGAGGCCGCTACTTTTTATGAACTTTTTATCTACGGTGGTTGAAGGTAAAAAACCTGAAGGCACTGCGCCGACCAAAGTAAAAGTTTAAAAAGAAAAAAAAAACACAGAAAAAGGATGTTTCGGCTCCCACACGGAAGCCTTGTTCACCTACTTCGTTCTTCTGCAACAAAGCACAAGCTTACAATGGCTTATCATCCCCAGACAAACGGTTTCACGGAGCGTTTGAATCGCACGATCACTGATATGCTCTCCATGTATGTTTTTTGCTGATCATAGCGACTGGAACATCGCGCTACCTTTCGTCACTTTTTCGTACAACACCTCGCGCCACGACACTGCAGGTTCGATAATATCCCACACCTCCACGAAAATGTTGCGATTGTATTTATGAGATATTTACAGAGGGAAACAGCCCCACAGTCAATATTATTGATGGCTGTGTTTCACCAGAACATGTCATGCTCCTCTTCTCTCACTACAGCATAGTGGTATTGGCAACACCGCAACAATATGAATTGATATTAGCTCTCGTATGGCGGCTCTTCTTAGTTGCTCAGCCAGGCAGAGGCTAATATTATTGTTTCCATTACTCCCAGCCAAGTTGTCTAAATGATGTTTGGAAAAGTAACAACGCTACTATATACTTATGATGGCATGACATGCGATTATACCCAGTGCTGCTTTCACAGGTGACAACCCCTGAAGAGCGTGGTGAACACAGGCTGCAGTTTGCGTACTCGCTTTGGTTTTCAAGGCGAGCTCCTGGGAACAAACCCAACAACCAGCGTTATGACCAGAACCTCAAGCTAGTCTGTACTTTTGATACGGTGAGTTCTTTTGATAGTGTCATGTGCGTGGCGCTGCAGTTCATGGCTTTTATCTTGTTGAAGATGTTCTTTCTTGATCAGTTTTAAAGAGTGTCCTTACAGCCCCCAACATATATTTGAATAGATGGCCCACATTGACTTCACTGAGAGAACTGTGTTGGAGCACCAGCATGCGGAGACACGACATTTCCAATGTCACATTAATGTTATCAAAACAGTATTTGCAGGTTATTTCATTATTCACGCACAGGGACGTTCTTACCGCGCCGTTTTCACTTAAACGCAACTTGCTTGGCATCAAAGCCACCATTGTGGAGTACCAGTTCCTTTCCGAAGCTGTGTCCATGATGTCTCGTGCAAGCCATCTATAGGAATACGGTGAACTCTTTGTTGAGTGAACTTCAAGAGACCCAATAATATCGTTTACTTAACTGAATATTCACTACACTTTGGAACAGCAATGGGATCAGAAGACGTCAAGTGAAGCATGTGAAATGCGATTTACTTTGAAACGAATTCTGTAACTTTCATTTGGACTGGCGCCCTCAAAGCACAAGAACAGACAAAACTGCTCAGAGAGTTCACATTTCTATGCGCTGCCTTTAGCACAAGTTGCTGCTGTGGCACGAAGTCTCACCATTTTCTAATATATCCTGCAGCTTGTCTGGAGATTCAGGAATTTTTACCTGCCTTAGCCATTACAACTCCTTCGATGCACTTTCTTTTGGTTCCGGGCAAGCATTGGAAAAACTTCCAAATTTGATTGTTCTGCACAGGTACTGAAGTGGGCATGTCTTGTTTTTGTCTCCCGCACGGTAGCTTTGTCTGGGTGGCTTTGCATGCACAAGTGATTACGAACTGCCACTGATGGATGGGCAATTCGAAGGCAGCAGGCTGCGGCAATGCCAGTGCTGAGAGCGCAAAACTTTACTGAATTGGTTTCAAAAATGAGCCCGGGTTCGCGGATGAAGTTTGTTTGACTGGAATATTCACTGTTCATAAATTCGCCTAAATGAAAACGTTTTTGCATTGAATGCGTTTGAAAACTGCTGGACATATTATGGAAGTTTGTTATTCTGAAATATTCGTTACACTGATGCAAGCGAGAAGAAAATGTTGAAAAGTTTCACACTTATAGCAACGACATTGAAACAACACCTGGCATACTATGATGATATTGGTTGATTATAGATAATTCATTACATCATAAAATGACCTGCTCATTAAACCTGATGATGCACTCCTTTATTTGCAACAATTTTGTACTACATTTTCCAAGTGTATTTGTTGTTTTTGGTTAGCATATCTTTACTTATTCAAAGCTATTTTTGTAACTTCTGTCATGTGGCCACTATCCACAGATATTCAGAAGTCATGTTATATCGAAAGACAGGGACTGAAAGACATAGCATGACACAGTCCAGAGCTTGCCGTAGCCTCATGATAGTTTTCATAGCGATTAAATGTTCATTGCACAATTGAAGGGGGGGGGGAGCCTTGGTCGCCCTTACAACATGATTCTGCTATAGTTTACTGTTTATCTCTTTCGTTACCACGCCTATTGAAATCGATCACCTAGTGATCGATGCTTTTGGATCATCAATTTTGTTATGGTAAATTTGTTTCTCGTACACCCGGTACTTTCTAGTAGTTAGTCCAGTCACTCAACTTTCAGAATCAATTTGAACTTGCCAGTTTCGGCATCATGGTGATTTTTGAAGACCTTTTGCGCAAACCGATGTATGTGTATTGTTGGAAAAGTGCACTAGGCTGGCGAACTTGACAGAAGTGCATGCCCCTCAGTAACATCGAAGTTCTGCAATGAAAAGAACCTTTGCAAGCCTAATATTGAATTAAAGTGTCAGCTTCGCAATTAACAATGTCGAGCAGTAATGATTGCCAGAAATTTATGCCATATTTTTAATAAGAGCTGTGCCTAAGAGTCAAGGAAAATTTGTTCTACAAAAAATATATACGAAGGCCCGATGCGCGTTTAAAGTGCCGCGGTGGTCTTCTCTGGCATTTTCCAGTTGCTCTGGTTTTGCTTGCATTGTTATATCAGACACAGGGCCGAATCTAGTGTCACTAGTCGCTGCTATGATGATGTGGTCACGCGCGGACGGGCGCGCACGTGCGCTGCGAAAAACACACGCCGCTCAAAACTGTGTTGCAACCGCATCTTAATTGAGTGAGGACGAGGTTAGAGTCCGAGGATGAAAGCACCTGAGCTTGTTTTGCATCAGCCTGAGACAACCGCAGCCATTCATGGGTTTGTTTTGATTAGGACCTCAAGTTGTCATATCTGCCACAAGTATGTAGCTGATGACCTTTGTGCACAATCTTATAGCTACTATAGTTATGTGTGAGGTCCACACGTCACTAGGGCACGGTATGCTGGTGCCGGCTGCAGAGACAAGAAGGCCACCGGAGAACATCATGGACCTTACCATGGAGTAGCACTAAACATTTTGGTGTGTGCAATACTTTATATTAAATATGATGTACAAAAATTACGGCATATTCACGGGGTGAATAATGATGAATGGGCGAAGCTCCGGAGGGATTCATCGGTAAACTGTGAATCTTCCGTGTAATTCGCCCAGTCGATCATCATGTAAAGACGTGAGAAACGCTGTGTGTGTATATACACAAATCAACTTTTATTTGTTCTTAGACGATGGATGGCTTGCGATGTCCCTTCATTATGACGGCTTTATGGTCTGTGAAATGAAGGGAGAGCGGTTCCTGTATGGGTTGCAGTGGGCAATTTGCAAATACTAGGTCTATGCATGTTCCTCGGATCGTGGTAGGTTTCATGTGGTCAAACGATATACGTCTGAGTGCATATCTAGAAGCCATATGTTGGATAAGCCAATTATTGTCTATGATAGCCACGTTAAAGTCTCCAAGTAGTACAAATGGTCCATTCTTGTATTTGTTCTCATAATTTCGTAACGCAGTGTCTATGAATGTCTTGATGTTCCCGGTCGACAGGTTGGGTGCGAGGTACATGGTCATGAGGACGATTCCAGAGTCAAAGAGTTTGATGGCTGCATATTCTCCGCACTAAATCGAACGATTGCCTTCAACCAATGACACGCGCCATATGTGACATCATTCCTATTTTATAAGATCTCGCGTCTTTCATCAACTACAAGTACCGCTTTGTAGTTTATAACATCTTGCATCTTTTCATCATCAGCTACAAGTACCACCATCTAGTAAACACTACAAGAACTAAACGAGAGGTGGCTACATACAGGAGATGGTACCGCCATCTAGTGAACACTGCAAGAACTAAACTAGAGGTGGCTACATACAGGGGACAGTACCGCCATCTAGTGAACACTGCAAGAACTAAACTAGAGGTGGCTACATACAGGCTACAGGGGACGCACAGCCCACGCCCTAAGGAGCTTCGCCCCTAAAAATGCAAAAAAATATGCTTAGATGCATGTGTCAAAATACTAATCTATGCGGAGGTAGGTGGCTCATGGATAGAGGTGACACCAGACGAAATAGCGAAGTTCATTATACATGTGATTTATACAGGGATTATTCACATCACGGGCATAAATCCTATATTGGAACATCTGCAGGCTCTTATCACAAGTCAATAAAAATTTACTGAGAAAAGTGTGCGAGTACACTTGCGTCTCACAAAAAACCATGCAATGCTTCACTGCATAGCACGGGCAACAAAGCTGCACCATGGTTTTGATTTTGTTAGTCTGTGTGAAGAGAAACATTTTGTACAACATTCATTATTTGTATACTGTTCCTAGACCATTTATTCATAAAATGTATAGCCTGAATGTTCTTTGTTTTGAATATTTTTGCATATATAGTGTTTTTTTATTCAACTGTTTACCAGCTAACGACCGAAAATTGAAGACTTTTCCCATTTTTCTTAATTAGAAAATATTTTTGTCACTCTACAACATATATTTTTGCAAAGAGCATTTTATTGTGCAAAGTTTGGTATGCTGCAATGCGTGCTGGAGTACTTTTCAAACTGGCAAAAACAATCTTCCCGAGACATATGAAAAACAATCATTTTCGCGTGGTTACGAAATAGTTATGCTGTTAACTTCAATGCAAAGCATTTACGTTCTTAAAAGCTGTTCACTTGAGGATATTTTTTTCTGTTTGTTTGCGTACATCATTGGTTTTTCTATATGCCAGGTGGAGCAGTTTTGGAAGCACTATAGCCATTTGATTCGACCTTCAGAAATGTCGGGCCACAGTGATTATCATCTCTTCAAGGAAGGCATCAAACCAATGTGGGAGGTAAGTGCTTTTCTTTTTTGTTCATTGTTACTCATTCATAATCTTTCATCCATAGATTAAGTGTGATGACACCAACCAAATTTGCATTTCAGATTAAACTTGGCTGGCATGATTTCATTTTGCATGCTCATCTCTTGACTGCCGTAAGCAGGCCACATGCAGCTGTATTCTTATGAAAATTAACATTCCATGCAAACAATGACCAGCTCACTTCGAGTTAGGGGCTCTGCAAAATGTCGTGCGCTCTCTGAAGGTACTGAAGCAGGAGATGCAGTTGTAGAAACCAACAAACACGTGCATTGTTACAAAGGCGAGACGCCAACACGGTCCCGAAGGCGCCACTGCTCCGAACTCCGCTGCCAAGGTCACCAGCCGATTGGTAGCGTAGGTTTTTCAGCTCGCGACTGCTTCTACGCAGAGCTGATAGACGAGCGGATGACACGACGGTGAGTTAAGGCAAGGCTTATGTACAGTATAGAAATAGAGGCGTTACAAATTCGGCACTGGGGCCGACAGTCTCGGAGTGCCGAGATGTCTTCTCTCGCATGCTCTTACCAAGTGCACCGCCGACGAGGTTATGATATGCGCCACGAGACTTGCCGCTTACAAAGCCACTGGCCGCGCCGACAGCGAAAAGGCTCGAAGCAACGAGAGGCTTCTCTGACACATAGGTCTACTGCGGGCGACCCATCTCAGGGCCTTTTTCATAGGCACCCGGTGGATCCTTTCAGTCACCAACGTCCAACCAGAAGCGCCGCTGGCCGTGATGTCAGAATCCTCCAATGGGGCCCACCGCTGGGCCGCGTCATGCTTATCAAATCCGGAGCCGCTGCGCGTGGTTGCACCCAAGGACGAGTGACGCTGCCACGCATTGCGTAAGACTCGCCAGACTGGAAGGCGCCGATTGCTTCAATGGGCTCGTGGGCTGGGGGAGCTCGCTGTGCGTTGCGTGACAAACCGACGCCCCCGCTTGATGACGATGATTTGATCGCGTCAGGCGGGTTCGACCGCTGGCCTTGACACAGATTGCCTTTGCAGAGGCATTGACGTTCGGTGTGGACTTGCAGGCGTAACAGCATATATATTCAGTTGCTTTGACATGACAATACTGCCAGCCGAATAAAATATGTCACTAATGACACATTAACACGTCCTTATACAGTATTCAAATACAGCACTCAAGGAAACAAAATTAATAAACTAAAGATGCCGCAATAGCGGGGTCGCCGATTTTCAACTAGCCACAAGGGACCCATGGGAAACAACCCGCAGTTGCCATTCCCTGTGAATTCTCTGTTGGAGAGGTCCATCCGTGATCACCACCAAATGCCAAAGAGAGTCTCTTTTCCATGTGCTGACCTAGCCTCTCCATGGGCCGTACTACTCATAACCTGCGTGCGCCCAGTGGCAACGTTTATAGAGCCTGTTCAGTTCCCAAACTCTGCCACTTCCATGCTCTGAAAGCGACGCATAACCGACTTCCGGTCCAGGTGGCGCTACTGTAGCAACAGGCTTCGGGCAGCAGACGACAAAGCATGAATGAACATCGCACAGGCAGCTGCTATCCACGCAAATATTGAATTGCTTGAAAATGCAAGGACAACGATGAGTAGTTTTTCACTTAAGGTAATCTTGAAGGTTTAATACATCTGCAACAATGTTTGAAAGTGCATTAGATGACGTTACATGTTGCGCAAACGATAGCAGGCACCTGGTTCTCTTCCAAGTTCAGCATGACACTCTTTTGTGTTGCTGATTGTTAAGTCCACTTTTCACTGACAAAGCAAGCAGCGTTGACGAGAATTCTTTTTCAGCCAATGGGAAAGACTCCAAATGTTCATGTAGGTGCTGTGAAAATACGTAACAACAGAATTTCATTGAAGCCTCGCGAGTCTTACAGTGAATGCTGGTCACATTGTTCGCATTATCCATTATATATTGTGTCAAGTACCCAAGAAATGTAAAAAAGACTAGGAAACATAGCTAAACATTGTCATTCAGATTGACTATGCGGCACGGCACATTTGCAGAAATCAACCCTCGCAAATGCATGGGTACGTTGTCTATGTGTCACAGCACACTTCGATAGCGATCAAACCTAGTCTGGACCGAATTTCTTTCTGTGCCTCATCTGCAAAAGTTGAGAGCTTAGAACAAATTATGCAGCTTATACTCTGGGTTAATACTTCACAGCAGCTTGTAGTGTTATGCTAGACTACTGGCCCACGAGTCATGAAATTATAGGCCTGTGTGTATAGATGTAGGTACACTTAGAAAGCCCCAGGTGGTGAAATCCTTTTTGTCAAGACTAGAAATAGCATGATCCCAAGCTGCACAGAAAGCCGGATCACGTGGAGCCTAGCAGAAGTGTCTAACGGAAATGTTTGTCCTATAGCCGCTTGTGCATCTAGGCACACAACAAGTTGGCACTGCTGGTGCACAAACATCCACGCTACACAGAACACTACAGCGCACAGACACAGCACAATTGCAGTTAAACATGCACACGATCCAGCGCACGTTGCTGGACTGGCTGAAGCCTATTGCGACAGCAGCATCACTTCCAGCCACCACTTGCGGCGGCGGCGCTCAACATCGCCGAGTTTTCAAACTGAATAGGTTCGATAAATGTTGCCCAGCACCACCTTCCGCTCGGCGGCTGTTAAAACTAAATGCGGCCTGTCCGCAAGATACGTGTGCACCCCGAGGCACTGATGACCTCACTGAGGGTGACAGCACCCCACAAGTTATTCAATGCATTAGGATCATTTGGTCATGAATGCATATCCACAGATATGTAATAGATGAAATAGTGTCATGCTACACATAAGCAAAGCTCATTATTGAGCAGGTACTCTCTCACTTTTATGTGAAATATTGGCTCAGCAAACAAATGTGCTATCGATAGGCATACCTCCTGTTTCCATAATGTGAAAGAAATGGCTAACCATTTCTTTCACATCATGCTTGTCAGCTGCATTGACAGTAGATGCAGTAAATTATGTAATCAGTGGCCTTTGCTTTAACAAGACATTGTCACACTGAGAACAGATAACTGAAAAATATATTTCAGGTTACTGAGATTCATCAGACACCTGGAACATGTTTTGTTGCAATTTTAACATGCATGTATAAAATTTCCGTTCTACGTAGTGAAAAGTATGAAGTACTTTATATGCAATCAGTCTTTGTCAATGAATTGAATTGCAGAGCCGTATACCTTGGTAACCACACAGCTTAGAAGCGTGTAAATGGTTGCTATGCTATCCGCTCCTAAAAGGAAAGGTGCTGGTTCTAATCAGTCTTATTTTTTTAACTTATATTGTTCACTTTATTTAAACAGAATGGAGCAATGCTTACAAACAGTTGTGAAACTGGGTCATATTAGAAGTATTACTCTTATTATAAGCAGTCACTGCCTCGTTTTCTTGCGTTAAAAGCTGCCAATAGTTCATGCACTATAAATTTTTGCACTTGCAGTCCAAATGTTAAACCTGAAATCAGTCGCTTTCATTGTTGGCATTTTATCACTGACCATCCAAACACATGAATGGCAGGATGAGGCGAACCGCACGGGTGGCAAATGGATTGTGCGGCTGCGCAAGGGGCTGGCATCCCGCTGCTGGGAGAATCTTATCCTGGCCATCCTGGGTGAGCAGTTCATGGTCGGGGAAGAGGTGTGTGGTGCCGTAGTGTCGGTGCGATTCCAGGAAGACATCGTGTCAATCTGGAACCGCACGGCCAGTGACAGTCAGACAACGCTGCGCATTCGTGACACCTTACGCCGTGTACTAAACCTGCCTGTCAACACTGTTATGGAATACAAGACGCACACAGACAGCCTAAGGTACGTGTTATGTGTGTCATCATTTCGTACTGCAAGCGCTTTTGATGTGTCTCATTGTTTTCATCTGTACATAATCATCATTATCCTAGTTCTTTCTGGGTACACTCCATGTCCTCGTCAAATAATCACATTTCTCCTGCATCTGTAATCGTTTTCTGCATGCTGTTTAGCTGTGTGTTGTGAATGGTCTTCTGACCAGCCTTATACACTTGTTTTATTTTAATACCTTAGTCAGCCATGGTCCAACTGTACCCTTTGCATCATTTTGCACCATTTGCATCTAGTTACTGAACTTTTTATTGTACTAAGTGACACACCACAGCCTTATCCAATACAGTGGCAGTATATCACCTGATGGTTAGCGAAATATATACTGCTAGTATATTGCACTGCTGCTTGATATTTTAGGAAATGGTAACATGGTGAATTGTTTTACATATAATGTAAATGCAAGGCGATAAGCGGTAGCAGCATCAGGACAGAAGCAACAAGAGCTGGCCATATATACGGGCATCGTCACAGCAGCAACCAGGCAGTCCCAGCTCGCCCCACGCGCCAACATGTCGATGTCGCTGCGGTAGTGGGCATTCCTCTTCACTACATATGGTCCCTCGTCGGAAAAAGAGCCATCCTGGCGACTCACGGAGAACAGAGTACGAGCGGATCGTAATATGATTTTAATCGCTGTACGTGAACAGTTTCACGACACCGAAAGCGCTGGTCTGTGGATGGCGTCACGGGTTCGATGATGTAGTTAACAGGTGAGGTCTGCGAGACAACGCGGTAGGGTCCCTGGTATTTTGAAAAAAGTTTCGAAGAAAGGCCTGTAGAGACAGCTGGAACCCAAAGCCACACAAGGGTATCCGGAACAAAGTTAGGGTACGGGTGGTTATCGTCACGCCGAGATTTCTGTCTCCATTGGTCGATAGTTGTGAACGACTGGACAAGCTTACAGCATTGCTCGGCGTAGCGGGCAGCTTCAGAGATGGGCGTAGACTCGGAGGAATCAGGGTGGTAGGGCAGAATAGTATCTAGTGTGGTGGAAGGGTCTCGGCCATATAACAATAAAAATGGCGAAAAGCCCGTAGTCGCCTGTGGAGCAGTATTGTAGGCGTATGTCATAAAAGGCAGAATTAGGTCCCAATCGGAGTGGTCTGAGGCAACATACTTAGATATTGTCACGTGCTACAAAAGGTCTTCAACTAGGAAAAACTGAGCCGGCGGGGAGACGCACCGAAAACTGGCAAGATGGCTGCTTCAATGATAAACAACTAGCCAGAGCACGCGCTGCCTCAGAACATCGTCTTCCATTCTCGCGGGCAGCCATGGCTTGCGCTCGCCGTAACTAGCGGCCAAGTGGCATTATTCCCCTCTGAGGAAAAAAAAAAGGCATCACTCTGATGCTCGGAAAGTACAAAGGCAAAGTCGTGGCGAACCAACAGAAAATACGCGCGTACACAGAAACAGCGATATGGTTCATGCGCAGTCGCACTAACGCGAGAAGTACGGCTTCAGACGCACCACGTGGACAATCTCCGAGGAGTGCCTTCGCCGTCGTGGCGAGAAGGCGTTGTCAGGGACTACCTCGTAGTTCACATCGCTCACGCGTCGCAAGACTTTGTATGGTCCGAAGTAGCGACTGAGCAGTTTTTCTGACGATCCCTGGCATCGGACTGGAGTCCACACCCAAATTTGATCACCTGGATGGTATTCAACTTGTCGATGGCGAGCGCTGTAGCGGCATGCGTCTGTACTCTGTTGGTGCGTAATGTGTAGGCGTGCTAACTGGCGTGCTTCTTCGGCGTACTGGTTAAGCTGCACAGCATCAGGAGTGATCAAAGCATCGCAATTGTGTGGAAGCATCGCATCCAGCATGGTCTGGACCTCACGTCCATAGACAAGACAGAAAGGTGTGAATCGCGTAGTTTCCTGGACGGCAGTATTGTACGCGAATGTGACGTACGGTAGCACCTGGTCCCAGGTCTTATGCTGGACATCTATGTACATAGATAACATGTCAGCGATGGTCTTGTTGAGTCGCTCTGTGAAGCCGTTGCTCTGCGGATGATATTCCGTGGTCTTGCGATGGCTCGTGTAGCTGAGCTTGAATACCTCGTGAATGAGCTGGGCCATGAATTCTGTTCCTCTGTCTGTGATTACGCACGACGGGGCACCATGTCAAGGAACGATCTGGTCCATAAAGAATTCGGTGATGTCGGAAGCCGTAGCGCGTTGTAGTGCCTTTGTTTCGGCGTACTTTGTCAAATAGTCGGTGGCTACTACGATCCACTTGTTGCCGGCAGATGATAGCGGAAAGGGCCCCAGTAAATCCATTCCTATTTGATCAAATGGCGCTCTGGGTGGTTCTATTGGTTGAAGAAGCCCCGCAGGCTTTAGTGGCGGGGATTTGCGGCGTTGACATTCCCGGCAGCTTTTCACGTATCGCTTAGCTGATGAAGAAAGCTTAGGCCAGTAGTATGCTTGTCGAACTCGAGCAAGAGTTCGAGAGGAACCTAAGTGACCAGATGTGGGCTCATCGTGGCAGGCAAGAAGAATGTCGTCACGCATGTCAGTTAGCGCAACTAGAAGATAGGTTCTCTCATTGCCGTTGGAGTTTTTCTTATACAGGACCCCATCTCGCAGACAGAACGACGACAGACTTCGAGAAATACATCGAGGTATGGACGAGTTGCGTCCTTCAAGGTTTTCGATAACTGCGCGAATTTCATCGTCCGCACGCTTTCGCGTAATCAGATCTGTTGTAGTAAGGGCCCCAAGGAAACCATCGTCATCCTCAGTGTCGTGGCCACAAACTTCGACAGGTGCACGGGATAATGAATCAGCATCTTCGTGCTTGCGGCCCGATTTGTAAGCAATCGTGAAGTCGTATTCCTGCAGACGAAGACTTCATCGTGCCAGTCGCCCACACGGGTTCCGTAGGTTGGCTAACCAGCACAACGAATGATGATCGGTCACTACCTTGAAGTGGCGTCCGTAAAGGTAAGGCCTAAATTTCATCGTGGCCCATACAACAGCGAGGCACTCTTTCTCTGACGTGGAGTAGTTGACCTCGGCGCGGGAAAGAGTGCGGCTAGCGTACGCTATCGCTCGCTCTGTGCCCTCTTGTTGTTGTACGAGGACAGCACCAAGACCCACGTTGCTGGCGTCAGTATGAATTTCAGTATCAGCGTCTTGGTCAAAGTGAGCGAGGACTGGTGGTGTCTGCAAACACTCCCGTAGTTCAGAGAAAGCTGCGTCCTGTTCTTCCTCCCACACGAATGGAACATCTTCACGAGTGAGTCGAGTGAGCGGTTCAGCAATCCTAGAAAAATTGGCTATAAAGCGGCGATAGTACGCGCAGAGCCCTAGAAAGCGACGCACTGCCTTCTTATCACATGGAACTGGAAACGAGGCCACGTTGGTACTTTTGTCAGGGTCTGGTTGCATACCATCCGCACTGACAACATGGCCGAGAAACTTAAGTTCCTTGTAACCGAAGTGGCATTTTTCTGGCTTCAGTGTCAGGTTAGCAGAACGGAGCGTTTCCAGCACATTCTGCAGACGCTTCAGGTGCTCCTCAAAGGTGGCAGAAAACACGACATCATCGAGGTAAACTAAGCACGTGTGCCACTTCAGACCGGTAAGAACAGTGACCATCATTCTCTGGAATGTCTCAGGTGCAGAACAGAGGCCGAAGGGAAGCACTTTGAATTCATATAGGCCATCCGGTGCGATGAAGGCGGTTTTTTCACGATCTCGTTCATCAACTTCGATCTGCCAGTAGCCACTTTTCAAGTCTATCGATGAAAAATACTTGGCCAGCCGCAGTCTGTCGAGGGAATCGTCGATGCGAGGCAGTGGATAGACGTCTTCTTTAGTCATGCTGTTAAGTTTCTTGTAGTCCACGCAGAAGCGCAGTGATCAATCTTTTTTCTTCACGAGCACGACCAAAGATGACCAGGCACTTTTCGAAAGTTGGATAGTGTCATCTTGCAGCATCTCTTTGACTTGAGCATTTATCACGTCACGTTCCTTTGCCGAAACGCGGTAAGGGCGTTGTTTTATTGGCGAGGCGTCGTTATACGTAATTGTTTGGTGTTTGGTGATCGGTGTCTGGCGAACCTTCGAGGTGGACGCGAAGCACTCTTTAAATTGATATAGCAGTTCACGTAGCTCGGTCTGTTGTTGTTCCGAGAGGGTCGAGTTGACATCAACTTTTCCAAGTAGTGAAGTCACGTCGCTTGGTGTCGGTCGAAGCCCGTCGTTGGGTGATGTAGATACGAAGCATTCAGAAACACCTGCGATAGGGTAGGCGAAAGCGATGGTGGTGTCACGAAACAGGTGCCGGTCTTGTTGCTGAAATTAGTCATATGTAGGGCAGAGTGTCCGTCATAAAGCGTGACGAGGCTGCGTGCAGCACAGACACCTAGCGCGAACAAAAGCGTCAAGTTGCCTTCGGCGACAACCTCACCATCCCGTAATTTGTCAGACACCACATCAACTAGGACGCTTGAACACGAAGGCAACGTGATGCTGTCGGCATAAACGCGAAGCATGCTATCACGGATGTCGTCAGGTTTGTTGGAGGATCCTGCTGTCGAAAACCTCACGGTACGCTCTCAAAGGTCGATAATAGCGCCGTGCTCCTGCAAAAAGTCGACTCCGAGGATTAGGTCTCGGGAACAGTCACGAAGTGCAAGGCAGCTGGCAAAAAACGTATGTCCCCGAATGCTCACTCTGATAGTGCCCATGCCGATTGGGGTGACTACGTGCCCGCCGGCAGTAAGAATTTGTGCTTCGTAACAAGGCGTTACAACTTTCTTTATGTGCGCTGCTAGTTTCCCACTTATGATCGAGTAGTCTGCACCTGTGTCCAATAATGCACTAACGACGTGGTGACCGTCAACTACCACATGTATATCCAGAGAAAATCTGCTTCTAGCTTTCGTCGCTGTCGTCGGGGAATCGCTTCCGTGTCCGTGCTTGTGTCGGTGGGAGGCCTTGCTTGCGTCGAGTGTCAGCGGCCTCGCTCCCGAAGGTCGCTGTCGTTAGTTTTCCCACCTAGGACTTGGCGAGCGCGTCGGCGCCGCTCCTGGGAGGCTCCGAAAGTTTGGAGAAGATCGCCTTGGGGATGGGGACCGTGACTGACGCCGCAGTGGCATGCGCTGCTGTAAGAGGTAATCTTCAATAACTCTCGGTCTTTCGTCAAATCTCGGCCGTGGTGCATCGACGGCGAAACCCTGTAGTCCGAGGCCACGATAGGGACATTCCCGGTACACATGTCCAGCTTCACCACAGTGGTAACACAGTGGTCGTCTGTCCAGTGTGCGCCATACGTTGAATTTTCTGGGAAGCAGCTGTCGATTTTCTAAGCTGAATTGGCTGCAGCGAAGGAAGTGCATCCTGAGGCATAGGATTAACGAAGCGCGGTGAAGCAGGAATATATCGGCTTACAGCTTCTGCATATGATGCACGATGTGGCTCCGCCGGGACAGGCGGGACATAGCTGGAAGGCGGCGCTTGGAGAGCCTGTCGTACTTCGTTTCTGACAAGGCTGCAAATAGACCCTGCAGTAGGCTGGGACTGGCACTGAATCTTTTGTAATTCGCCGCGCACCACCGATCGAATGAGAACGCAAAGAGACTCGATGTTGGTGTTGCTTGCCGCACCTCCGATCTGACCTATTGACGAAGCGGCACTCACTTGCCGGTCGTACACAGTAGAGCGCTGCTGCAGCACTTGCTCCATGGTTGTGGCTTCGGTCAAAAATTCTGCCATGGTCTTTGGGGGACAGCGAACGAGGCCAGCGAAAAGCTGTTCTTTCACTCCTCGCATTAAATGACGGACCTTCTTTTCTGCTGCCATGTCGGGGTCGGCCCGACGAAACAGGCTTGTAATGTCCTTGACGTACATCATGACGCTTTCATTCGGCATTTGGAGGCGCGACGGAATCGCTCGCTCGGCTCGTTCGTGGCGATCGGGATTGGCCCAACTTGCCAGCAGGTATCGACGAAAGACGCTCCACGAGGGAAAAGGCTCACGGTTTTCGTACCAAGTACGAGCGCCATCCTCCAAGCTGAAATACACGTTCCTCGTTTTGTCGAAGTCGTTCCAACCATTGTAATTCGAAACCCATTCGAACTGGGCCAGCCAGTCTTCGACATCCTCCAAGACGGAACCGTGGAACACCTTCGGCACACGTGGCTTCCACAGCGTATGATGCGTGGCTGCAGCGCCTTCCGTAGCATTCGGGGGTGTGACAGACCTCATCTCGGGTAGAGGTCCACGCTCAGGAGGTAGTCCTCGGAGTCTTCAGCTTGAGCGGTGGACAGGTGTTGTCACTGCAGATACAGGGCTACCTGGAGGCGTTTGGAACATTAGCTGGGGGTTACCCCGCACCTCCACCAGTTGTCACATGCTACAAAAGGTCTTCAACTAGGAAGAACTGAGCTGGCGGGGAGACGCACCGAAAACTGGCAAGGTGGCTGCTTCAATGATAAACAACTAGCCAGAGCACGCGCTACCCCAGAACATCGTCTTCCATTCTCGCGGGCAGCCATGGCTTGCGCTCGCCGTAACTAGCGGCCAAGTGGCAATATCATGTCGCCAAGGGTATGGTTGAATCTTTCCGTCAAGCCATTCGTTTGGAGATGGTAGGCGGTGGTAGTCCGGTGAATGATACGGCATTCGGCAAGGAGTGCTTTGACGACTTCAGAGAGGAACACACGTCCTCTGTCGCTGAGAAGTTCACGCAGTGCGCCGTGACGTAGAATGAAGTTCTGCAGGAGAAAAGATGATACGTCGCGTGCTGTGGCAGCAGGCAAAGCGGCTGTTTCTGCGTATCGGGTCAAGTAGTTGACAGCGACAACGATCCAACGGTTTCCGGAAGCCGTGAATGGAAAAGGCCCATACAGATCGATTCCAATGCGGTCGAAAGGCCTGGCTGGGCAATGGATTAGCTGGATCGAACCAGAGGTGTGATAAGGCAGAGCTTTCCGTCGTTGGCACTGCGGGCATGACTGAATGTACTTGCGCACAAAGTTGTACATGCCTCGCCAATAAAACCGGGAGGAAAAGCGAGCGTATGTTTTGAAGATGCCCGCATGTGTGCACTGAGGGTCAGCTTGGAAAGCTGAACATATTGCAGCACGAAGATGGCGAGGTATGACCAGTAACCACTTTCGGCCGTCAGACTTGTAATTTCTACGATGAAGGAGATCATCGCGAATCTCAAAGTGAACTGCTTGACGGCGCAATGCTCGAGAAGATTAAGCAGTCGACGGGTCCGAAAGGAATCGTCGAAGAGCGTTGATCCAGTCATCCTTACGTTGCTCAGACGCCATGTCGCAGTTTGCTGCAAACGCAACCATTTCGTCCACGGCAGATAGACAGGCAGAGCTTACCAATGATACAGGTGAACACGATAGGGCGTCAGCATCAGTGTGTCGTCGGCCAGACCTGTATATAACACGCATGTAAAACTCTTGCAACCGCAAAGCCCAGCGAGCTAAACAGCCGGAGGGGTCCTTCAACGTGGATAACCAAAAAATTGCATGGTGATCAGTGACTACGTCAAAAGGGTTACCGTACAGGTACATTTTAAATTTACCTAGAGCCCAAATAATTGCCAGACACTCCATCTCTATTACAGAATAATTCTTCTCCGCTTTGGTGAGGGTGCGGCTTGCGTAAGCGACTACGTACTCCTGGAATCCCGATTTGTGCTACGCGAGCACGGCACTGAGTCCAACACCGCTTGCATCGATGTGTACCTCAATCGGAGCAGTCGGGTCGAAGTGACGCAAGATAGGCGGTGAGCTTAACAGGTGGCGCAACTTTTTGAAGGCATCATCACAGGCGGGTGACCAAGCGTAACTTTTCGAGTCATTCCGTAAAAGTTCAGTGAAGGGGGTGGTGATCGTCGCGAATTCCGAAGAAAGCGGCGTAAATAAGAGCAGAGGCCAAGGAAGCTGCGCACATCCTTCAGAGATGAGGGTTTAGGGAACTCTGCAACTGCCTGAAGCTTGGCGGTGTCAGCAAGAATACCGTCTTTAGAGACAACATGGCTGAGGATCGTGAGCTGACTTTCGCCGAGGCGGCATTTTTTCAGGTTGAGCTGAAGGCCGGCTTCAGTTAGGCACTGTAGTACTTCATCTAGCCTGCGGAGATGCGTGGGAAAATCTAGTGAAAATATAACCACGTCATCTAAGTAGCACAGGCACGTTTTCAACCTCAGGCCACGCAAAAGATAGTCCATCATCCGATTGAATGTTGCGGGCGCGTTGCAAAGACCGAAGGCATGACGTAGAATTCGTAAAGGCTATCAAGTGTGACAAAGGCCGTTTTAGGCTGATCTTCAGGCGCCATAGAGACTTGCCAGTAGCCGCTCCGTAAGTCAATAAAAAGAACTTCGCACCTTGGAGGCTGTCAAGGGGTCGTCGATTCTCGGTAAGGGGTAATCGTACTTTCGAGTTATTTTGTTAAGACACGGTTGTAAACACAGAAGCGAATTGACCCGTCCTTCTTCTTAACGAGAACGACTGGAGATGCCCAGGGGCTATTCGAAGGCTGGATGACGCCACGCTTGAGCATGTCAGCTACTTGGTCACCGATAACCGGTCGCTCTGTCACGGACACGCGATAGGGTTTTTGATTCAGTGGTGCATTGGTGCCCGTGTCGATGCGGTGACACACAGCTGATGTGCGGCCGAGGGGACTATGCTGGCAGTCAAAGGAAGAACGGAACTCGTTCAGGAGTCGTAGAAGCTGAGCAAGTTGTGAAACGGTTAACGTGTCGGCGAAGGAGCTGCTCAGTATGTCAGGTCTAGTAGTCTGCGGCGAAGAGGCACAGGTCAATCCAGCGACTTCGTGTTCGGCGAAAGAACCAGTCGGCATGTCAATAATTGCAGAAGGGTCAAGACTATAAACACGGCCGACGCGCTCGCCCTGAAATAGTGTTACAGGACATGACAGCAGGTTTGAGATGAGCAGTCTGCTGACACTGTCATGAAGTTCCAAAACAGCATGAGGTAGCGGTGAACACTTGCGACGAATGAAAACGGCAGATGGCGGCATGTTTGTTCGCCAAATTGTCTAATAAACATCGCCTCTGCCAATTTATGCGTGAGGGTTTTATAAGATGAGCTTCGGTTCAATAAAAGTCAGTTGCGAGTGCGCGCTTCTCCGAGTCTCTTCTTTCAACGTCTTCTAAGTTTGCGCCAACGATGTTCTGCACAAGAAATAGTTTGTCCCCGGTTTCAACAGCGTCATGTAAAGTAGCGTCACTAAACACTTCAAATGCCACCTCAGCGCGCGAGCAGTCGATGACGGCCTTATTAGCGGAGAGAAAGTCCCAGCCCAAAATGAGGTCATGGGAGCAGGAATGCAACACTAGCAATTCGAAGATATAGATGAGGCCGTCAATTGCAATGCAAGCAGTACAGGTAGTGGCTGGCATGACGTGCTCTGCGCTTGCTGTACGAAGCGATATACTTGCTTGTGGCGTCATAACTTATTTGAGCAAGCGGCAGAGTATGCCACTAATCACTGAAACTGCATCACCAGTGTCGACAAAAGCGAGTGCAGCGACGCCGTCCACATATACGTCGAGAACATTCGTTGGGGAAGAGCCTTTCATAATGTGTCGTACCTTGTCAGTTTCCAGCATTGTCGGGTCAATACGCCGGGAGTGGTCGAGGATGTTATCGACGTAGCCGGTGAATGTCTCACCAGTTTGTTGGGACCTGCTTCGAAGGCGTTGTTCTGCGCGAAGTTTGTGCACCCCAGGGCGTCCAAAAACAGCTGTGATGCAGAACTTGAAGGTCGTCCAAATAGGAATGTCCGTCTCGTGGTTTCTGTACCACAGCTTGGCGAGATCCTTTAAATAAAACATCACGGTACCCAGTTTCATTGCATCATCCCATTTGTTGGTAGCGCTGGCTCATTCGTAGGATTCCAGCCAATCCTCAACGTCTTTCTCGTCTGTGCCGCTGAAGATGTCGGGTTCACGCAGGAGCTGAGCACCGGGACAGCCCCTGGGTGGCAAAGCTCCGGGGGTGTGTGAAGACAGCGTCGTCAGGCATGACGGGTGGCAGTTTTCGGCTACGCAATTCCAGGGTTGGGGAAAACCTGCGGCAGCCTCCACCAAAATATAATGTAAATGTAAGGTGATAAGCGGTAGCAGGGTCAAGACAGAAGCAACAAGAGCTGGTCGGATATACGGGCGTCGTCGCAGCAGCAACCAGGCAGTCCCCAGCTCAGCGACACGCGCCAACATGTCGGATGTCGCTGCGGTAGTGGGCATTACTCTTCAATACATACCTAATTGAAAAACTTTGTAAGATCCTAAGTTCAAGGCACTGCATTAATTGATATGAAATTAATGAGTGTAGGTTGGATACTACTTGTGTTCACTCATAAGGTACATCTTCCCTGTGCCAGAATTATTTGCCAAACTCACCATGTGTGTTTTTAAATGTAAATTCAAACTGTTATATATTGTACTTCAGCAACAAATTGCAATTTTATAACACAGAACCTACTATCAACTTGTAATGTCTATATCAGTACGACTGCCCCGCCGCGATAGTCTAGTGGCTAAAGTACTCGGCTGCTGACCCACAGGTCGCGGGATTGAGTCGCGGCTGCGGCGGCTGCATTTCCGCTGGAGGCGGAAATGTTGTAGGCCCGTGTGCTCAGATTTGGGTGCACGTTAAAAAACCCCAGGTGGTCGAAATTTCCGGAGTCCTCCACTACGGCATCTCTCATAATTATATGGTGGTCTTGGGACATTAAACCCCACATATCCATCATTATATCAGTCAGACTAAACAAAAAATTTAAGTCTTATGATAAATTTTGAAACAATTTCACCTTCTTGGTTATGCAGTTCTGCCACTTTTCCCTCTCCTTCCTAAAAGGGTCATGACACCATTTGTCTAGTATCAATTTATTATTGTATCTGAGAGTCATCGTTAGCCTGTCTTATGCCTACAGCAAGGCCAAGGCAATACCAAGCGATCCCAAACTCGCCTTGTCATGAATTAGCTGATTAATCAAGAGATTGAGGCCTAATATTGTTAGCTACACAAAACACTGGGCCCTGAGTATACTTTTAAATGTGTGAGAATTTCTTTGCCAACATGAAAAAAACTGTCTGTCCGTCTGTCCCACATGGTGAATTCAAAGAAATGAACATATAAAACAACAAACTTTTCTGGTTCTGTTTGCTTCACCCGCAACATAAATTGAATAAAAGAATTTTCTTTTAAGCCAAATTCTCCCAAATTTTGTCAGCTTGTTATAAGATATATACACTTAACATGCAATACATAGTTTCACCTGATCTGTATGTCGCAGTTTCCTAAACAGGGTTTCATGGTACTGCTAGTAGCACAATATGAGTATCGTGACGTGGTCTTTGTGCCATTGATTGATCAATGATGTAATAACTTTCCTTTCTCTTCAAAGGGACAATTCCAGTTTTCGCAACACAGACATCTTCCTCAGGTGACAAGGATTGGAGGTGCAGTAAGGACAGGCCATGCTGCTCGTGATAAAGAACTCTGGAGTTTACAGTGCCATCATAAAGTGTGGTAAACACCACCCAATAAAAAAAAACATCGCTTGATTGAGAGAAAATGTTTCACTTGCAGTGGTGCTGCTCTTAGAAGACAATGCTTGTAACTATATCGTTGCATCTCACTCGTTGTCTTTGTTTCTTCATAAGAATAGCATAGTGGTGTACCATGATGTAGTAATATTGAGGATCGGAAATACTCTTGCATCTGTAACTCATAAGGGAGCTCGGCTCTGCTTTGTCTGGCAGTGGGGATGGTGGGTCTGAAGGAATAGTGTGGAAAGAAAGGCCACTTTCTCGAGAAGCGAGAATGGAAATCTCCGAGCTCCAAGGCCAGTATACTGGTAGGTGGCCGGCTACACTGTAAAGTCAACCCAGCACCCCCGCATTACCTATATAAAATACATTGCTCATGATTACATTTCTCATAGCACCATTTTAAAAGGTAGTTCGCTTGTATGCCTGCGTTCTAGATTGAACTAGTGTTCATGTAAATTGGATGCGCTAAAGCGGACCATGGTGAGTATAGTGCCGGAAGCACTAAATTTGCTATATGGAGTCTTCCAGAGGCGAGTGCACTTTGTAGTCTGTGCAGCGTTTCAACATGCGTGCTACCACCTACGACAAAGTCAAGTTCGCTATAGCAAAGTGTCTATTATCTTTTTCATAAATTCCATCTGATAATCTAACTCCTTGCTCGTTCAGCACTTTTATTTATTTAATGTTTTATTTTTAGTCTAAATTTTCGTGGTTTTTTTCTTTCCAAGTTTATGGGTAATTTCATTCTGCAACTATTTTCTTGGCCCATCCTCCTTTGTGGGCGAGTGCCATTGGGAAGAGCATATCATCAGCCACATGGCTATGCCATGACGTGGACTATGCTAAACTAGGATCTGCTTGGATAGTATAGCATGGGGAGGTGAGACAGGAAAGTGAGGGTGACGAGGAGAAAAGTCTGCACTTGCTCCAATTAAACTACTCTCCCTTCCCCTCTCCACCTCGACGAAATCCTGCTCACGCCCATGGGTGGGAAAGAGGTTGGCGTTAACTGTCACCTCACTGCTGGCACACTTTCTCAGGTATTTCTACGTCAGTTTTCAGCCTCAGAGTAGTTATAAAAAACCTGCAGGACTGCCGTGAAGATGAAGACGACCTTCACATGTACTACATCGCGGCATGCTGAGAGCTGTCCAAGTGAGTAGCGCGAAATGCTTATGGGAAAAGGATGAAGAAAGATTTTAAAAACTCGATCTGCCTTCACCATGTGGCGGCGCGTGCCTGCTAGCTCGGATAAAATATTAGAAGTGGCTAGATGTGCAAGCTACGCTCATTTGTGCAGCACGGCGCTGCGTCGGGTGAAGAGGAAGTCTACGTTCGGCAATGCGGTCTTGGGGCATGAATGAGATCAGAAGTTCAAGCAAGATGAGAAATTAAGCAACGTGGAATAGGTAGCCTTGCTTTAGTAGCTCACGGGAATACACCAAATCAGGGAGTCCAAGGTGATATGGGATGGACATATTTGAGGGCAGGGAAGCTAGCAGCAAGATAAAAATTTGAGAAGCGATTGAGAGAAATATTGGGGGAGTAGCGTTGAGCTAGGAAGGTTTTCAGCTACTTGCACATGAAGAATGTCGATACAAAATGGAGGAAGCAAACCAGAAAATTGACAGGTAAATACTTAGAAAACAGCAGGGGGCCAAACCAAAAAGAACTATCGGTTAAGGAGAAAGTGAAGGAAACGGAGACTGACATGTGGAGAATTGGCATGATTAAAAAGTCCGCACTAGAGATCTATCAAACTTTTAAGCAGGAAATCGCCAAGGAAAGGAGTATGATAATACTCGGAGTTGTTCTCTACTGTTTGAGGCCACGACAGGAATAATGTGAACGAAGACATATCGGGCCAAATACGAAGGGGTAGACACGGTATGCAGTGCGTGTTGAGGAAACTGCTGAGCACTTGATAATGTTCTGTAAAAGGCTTCACCCTGTAGTTCAGGATGATGGCGCAGAGTTTTTCAAAGCACTGGTGTTTAGGGACAGGGAGGGCAAAATAGACTTTAAGGGGGTAGAATTAACTAGAAGGAGGTTATATGATTGGTGGCTAAAGTCAAAGCACGAGTGAAGATTAAACCATTCACTGCAAGGTGGCTAAAGTCAAGACACGAGTGAAAATTAAACCATTCACTGCAAAGTACCAGTCCTATATTTCACTATTTAAAGAAAAAAAAAGATAAATCCAGTTATTTAAGTATTACGACTCGGTGATGTTAGCCACCGCCCGATCTAAAGGATAGAGTCACATCAGTCCATCCATCCAGAAAAGAAAAAATAAAGGGATAGTGCCCGCGATTTGAGCTCTGCTAGAGACGCTCGCTAAAGCAAGATCATCCACAGAACTTACATTAATTATTTGTTCCTTGTTTAAATACTATTCTAATTTGGGTAGCATTATAACACAGCAAAGTATGAAACTTTTTTGGACATTTCTGATCACATACACACGCCGCCCTGCCTGCCCAGGCATAGCGCTAGCGTCGAGCCAATCATCATCATCATTTTTACACAGGCACTTCTGGCGTTGATGAGTGGGTAGCCATATGTGCCAGTGCTTCTGAGTTTTAGTGCTAGCTTCATTAATAATGCCCGTTGTCGACAACGCGATCCAGCCCAGCTGGGCTGACCGGGTCGAGCAAGGTGAAGACGTTCCGCTGCCTTCCCTACCTTCGCAAACGCAAGTGGAAGTCGCCGACGGCGAAGAGAAAGTCACCACAGAATACCGCGTAGACGAAGAAGGCCGTAGGATCAAGGTGCTTCGGCACTACAGGATCGAAAGGAGGCAAGTTTCCAAGTCTGTGGCGCGCAGAAAGCTTTGGAAGAAGTTTGGAGATGCGAAGAATGACCCGCCGGGCCCCAATGCGGCCACTACGGTGGTCGGCGAGGAAATACAGATGCAGTTTGTCAGTGCCCAGGAGGAAGAGACCAGCCCGGAGGAGGACATGCTGGCCAAGCTGCGCAGTCAGAAGACCAAGATGGTCAAATGCCGAATCTGCAAGGAAGACCATTGGACCACGCAGTGCCCTTTCAAAGATAAGGTTGCCCTACCCGAACATCTGAAGGAGGAGGCTAAGCCCGTTGTGGCTGTCGAGGTTGAGGAGAAGGTGAAGTCTGGCAAGTACATCCCGCCCAGCATGCGAGAGGGTGCCAATCGTCGCGGAGAATCTATGGCGCAGTCGCGCACTAGGGATGAAGCGGCCACTATTCGAGTGACCAACTTGTCCGAAGACGTGCGTGACTCTGACCTACAGGAGTTGTTCCGGCCTTTCGGCCAGATTGCTAGAATCTATCTGGCTAAGGACAAGGTGACTGGACAGTCCAAGGGCTTCGCCTTCATCAACTTCGTGCACCGTGAAGACGCTGCTCGTGCCATTGCCAATGTCAACGGCTTTGGTTATGACAACCTGATCCTCTCCGTGGAATGGGCCAAACCATCCGGTACTGCTTGAAGACACCAGAGCAGACTGATATAACGTCCACAGGGACAATTGGTTAAATGAATAAAAACGATTGTAACGTGAACCACTTGTGTTCCTAGAAAAGCAAAGTTACTGCCACACATCGAGAAAGAAGCGAGGGTGTTTGCTCACATTCTCAACTCGGGTTGACTAGAAATGCTGTGACTGAGGCCCAATTGCATTAACACTTGTCCCACACAATCAGCTGCATCGTCTTGCAATGATGTAGAACAGAAGGAACGAGATCAAGGTTTGCTTTCATGATTGGGCACTGTAAGAAACTCCAGTCATTATGAAAATGGCATCAAGAGAATTGACAGACCAGCCTTCACTGCCATGAATTTTCATTCACATAGCGAATATCTGAAACAAAAGGTTGAATGAGTACGCATTCCATCAAGTTGTGACTGCATGCTTATTAGAGTGAGTGAAAGGGGATTATCTGGAAAAACTGGCTTAATATTTAAGCATTCTTTGAAAATTATTGAAAAACAGTGGCATACATTGTAGGGCCTGATCAATAATTGTTTTTGTTTTTTAGAAATTGGGGACAATGTAAGTTCAGACAACAGTGTGGCAGTAGCTGATCTTGGCACATTAAGGAAGATGGCCATTCATTCACCCTGCCATGTTTGCCAAAGGCGACGTAACCAGTCTTGTAGTTCATGACATCAATATCGCACCAGCCAATTCTCCTGATTTGACTATGAGACTGCGAATTGCTGACCTATATTATTGCAGCCATAGATCTCTCAATAATTAAACTGCCTCAACCATATTTCAAAAAAAAAAAAAAAGTACCTACAGTAAAATGAGAACAGGTAATTAAAACAACACAGACTTATTTCAGGGAACGTTCATGCAGCTCGAAAGGTGTGTAAGGCACTGATTTTTCTTGTCGCCTGCGAGGCTCTCTTGCTTTCACCACAAACATGTGCACACCCAAACCTCTGACACTACATTGTTTAATGGCCGAGTTCTGAGAGAGCACAGCAACAGTAGAGAGGCTGTAGAGTTTCAGTCGAGCCTGTGTTTTCAAGAAAAATGAGACGCACTTCGAGTGTTTATAAGAAAAAGTTTTTTTTTTAATCTACGTGACTGCTTAATGCAAAGATTGTCAGGCATGAGCTTCCTTTGAACATATACTATGGGAATGCCAGAGATTAAAACACAGTAATGAGAAGGCGGCCTCCACCGACAGCCTGTGCGCGTGTTGGGTGGCCGTGCTGCTCAGTTCAGCCCTGGACAATCAGGTGTGGGCAATCCGGAGGGCCAAGGAATCCGCTAGGAGACAAGACCTTCTAGTCGACACCTAGGCCGGAGCCCAGTCCACCAACAGGCCGGATACAAAATAAAGTTTATTCCTTACTTCCTTCCTTTAATCCGAGATAGGTTTCGCAGACCCAAATCTAAGAACCATGATCTACAACGATGATAGTTGGAAAATGGGCAAAAACTCAAAGCGGTGAAAACTGCTGTGGAATATGTTAGTGAGTAGACAAGTGAAAAAAAGGCAATTGACACTGCAGGCAGCTTGATGCAGGTGAAGTCTGGTATAAAGCAGGCCTAAAAATTCATTGCCACATTGTAAATTTGACATAAAAATAATAAAAAAACAAGCGATACAACTGGCCATAGTTTTTTCTTTGACCAGCCTTCCCATATCGTGAATGCTACACAAGAGGCTACAAAATTTACAATAATCACTGTTAGGTAATCTAGTATACTCAAACCTCAATATAACGAGTTCCTATATTACCAATTGTTGGTTATAACAAAGTAAGTGACCAATAGCTTTGACATAGATACAGTGTTACAAATAATTGTTTATGTCACATTTTTGGACATAACAAAGTGTTTTTGTGGCAAATGTGAGTTTTTTAAAATGAGGCTTGAATGTATTCGCTTCATAAGCTGATTTGTGGTTGTCAGTAGCCAGCTCGAACATGCACCAGAGCTGATGTGACCATTCGTCTTGTTAATTCCAGCAGCCTATTTATTCTTTAATCATTTCAATTGGTCAATTGTGCCATTCTTCAAGTGCTGTAGTTGAGTAAATGAACAGGGTAGGCTTTAGGCATATGTAGTAGAGAGAACAGGGTAGGAGCAACTTATAGTCTCCCATTGCAGCTTTAGAATCACACAACTTAAGAGTGGCTGTGTAATTAAACTGTGTCCACTTCTCCTGTACAAATTATGCTAGGCTGGTTGCTTTCTTCACTTTGAAGAACATGCTGAAAGCCTTTCATGCATAGACTTGAATACACCAGCAAGAAGAGAGAGAAGAAACATATCTGTACTGTATACATTAACAGATGCAACATTCAAGAGAAAGCCTTTCATAAAAACCAGCCGTACTCTTGGTTAGAGCTGGACGATGCTCTCTTTCAAACTCGTTTGTGCGGCAAAGATTTGGGGGTATTAGTAGTGGTTTGAAGAAAAGACATTTGTTCTTGCAAATCATAGTGGCATAGGGACATTGGGCAGAATGAAATGGGGTATGAAGGAAGAATTTGGAAAGAAAAGCTATATGCCACCTTCTCGAGAAATCAGGACCAACAACACTAAACACCAGGCCAGCTGTGGTACCTCTGTCTCATTAGCAAAATTGGTGATGGCCCAATTGGCAGTGGGTCCTGCACAATTCCAGCACTCCCTGCATTAGAGCCAGAGCACTAACCACCTCTGCTTCTTCCTCCTCACTACCTCTTATATTCTACCCATTAGTCCACCAATTCCTTCTCCACATGCTTCCAGGAGCACAGCCAGAATTTTTTTTGCAGGAGAGTTACAACTACACTTTATGTATGTTCATGCATACATACTTGTGGATATACTTGTGGACATGTATATCTGCCCAAGCAAACTTTTAAAATTCGATGAAAAGTTTGTATCCCCCTACCCCCCCTGGATATACCCATAGATGCTTCTTTCAACACTTTAAAGAAAAAGAGCGTGTGAAAAGTGCATATTTTCGCGGCGTGACAATATCAGTCATCTGTGTCGTGTGCCTATAGCCTCAAGTCCCGTTTCATGTCATGAATGGCGTGTGCGTTATTAGAAATTCATAAACAGGGATTTGGGTGAGCCAACATTTCAAAGACTAAACTTGTCGTTTTCAAGGTTGCATCCGTTTCATGTCATGAATGGCATGTTCGTTATTAGAAATTCATAGACAGGGAATCGGGTGAGCCAACATTCTAAAGAGTGAACTTGGCGTTTTCAAGGTTGCATCCTTGAAAGCGATGTACAAGTCCACTTGTTGAAACATCGGCTCCATCACGCACACCCGTTTAGGAATTTCTTATCGCAAGCTTCCATCTTCCCCTTTTCGCCTTTCGTTTGGACGTAGTGTGTCGTAGGCCTACAGGGTATTCTTGATAGGAAAGTGTGAAGCACTAAGTTTTCAAGAAAGGCGAAATGCAAGCAAACTAAGTGATGATTGTTGTCATGGGACAAAAATACAATCTCTTATAATTTAACGTTTTTTTTTTTTTTTTCTGTAATAATAGTCGTCAACTCCAAGCGAATTCCTGCAGCTGCCGCCGCCGTGTAGTTCTGTAGAAGCTCAGGCGATAAAATCACCGCGTGCATGCTCGTATGTATCGTATGCAAGTCAAAACGTTCGAGGTCAGCCGACGAATGCCGTTCAAGCGGACAGAAAACGCACGGGGTGATCAGCCAGGGCTAAGGTCTCCATATAAAACAACTTGTTTAACTATAGGGACCTTCCAGAAGCCGTCGCGCGCGCGCCCTATCTTGATTAGCTGATGGCTAATGCACCTTTCTAGAAACTTTTATAGAACTTTCATGTTTCTTTTTTTTTTCTGAGGGGGGGGGGGGGGTAATGGATGTGGAATTAGGTGAGCACCAACATGGCAAATATACACTCATATGGCACACACTAACTGCTCACAGACGAACCAAAACACACACAGCTTATTTACTTTATTCTTACAAAGCCCTCAAAGGCATATCTTCCCTGCTTTGCAGTTAGCCCAACTAATGGTTAATGACTTAATGCAAAAAGCGCAGTCAAGCTGTTTCAACCGGTTTCAACAAAGACCTCGTGTCAACTGGAAGCACAAGTTGGGAGAATGTGCATTGTAGGAAAGCGCACTTACAGGTAATGAACTATAATTTCATTGCTATCGCATACATTGCTTCGTCCTTAAGACGAAACAGGTGTTTGTGACGAAACTCGGATTTTTTATGTTTAGCCCGAAACCAATACACTCGACGGGCAGCGCACACCGAGAACACGCTTGGAGTTTTTGTTCGAACGAGGATTGGACCAACGTTTCTATAACTTGACGGCGTCGTAGGGGTTATGGTGAGGTGAAAACGCTTACGCAGGACCAGTGTCAATTCGCACTAGAAAAATCTTTTAGGACACTATAGTCAACTAGCAGAGGTATTTCCTGTGGATTCAATCATTTTTGGAGGCCGTAAATCAGAACGAGTTTTGGCCACCGAGTAGTTCCCGACGGGTTCCAGCAGGTTTAGGCGTACCGCTGGTTACCCCACTTCCGGCCTGGGTCCTTTCCCTTCGAGCTTATTTGTCCATTGCTACTGGTCATAGCGTAATGTTTTTTTTTTTTTTTTTTAGCGTCATAGCGTCTGCTGCACTGAGTTGGCGTGTGATGACACGCTTCGCACCGGAGATTCTCGTCGCGTATCACTTCTTGTACTATTTGTAGTGTATCTTGAATGGGAAATCATGAATATTGTGTCGCCTACATGGCGGAAATCCAGTTCACCGTGCTTCGTCCACAAGCTTCATCTTAAGTGGCTTCTATCGTGATGCCGACTCCAGTTTGAGACCAGTGCATCGCTTGTTTCGAGTGCCGAGCAATGGGTGTTCACGGCCTGTGGCAAGTAGTGGAGGCTGCGGGAAAGCCAATCGCCCTCGAAACGTTAGAGAACAAAGTTCTCGCCGTCGGTATCCTTTTCATTTCTGTATAACAGTTGCTTGGGTGTTGCGGGTAGATGAAAGTGGCGCTAGTGAAATTTGGTATTCCTTAAGATGATGTGAAGATTGTTTAATGATACAGTGTGTTTGTCTGCATCGTTGTTTTATTATTTTATTGCTTGTGCCGTGAGACGCAGTTCAACGAACAATCAGCGCGAGCTTTCCTTCACTCCGTAATGTCCACACTGTAGACGTGAGCTTATGGCTTCATCAGGCCGTCAAAGGATTCCGTGATGCCCAAGGAAGTCCCGTGGCCAATGCGCACTTGTTGGGGTTGCTTCAACGAGTTTGCAAGCTTCTATTTTACGGAGTTAAACCCGTCTTCGTCTTCGATGGAGGCGTGCCACAGCTTAAGAAACAAACTCTGGTCAGTATTTTCTAACCGTTGTCGAAGTTGTCACGACAATGAGCTAACTTCGGATAACTAAAGCTTAGCATTCGAAAGCGCATGCTAAATGTAGACAGACACAGGAAGCGATAGCAGCACTGACCATGTTGCTCTGTTGCCTCTGCGGAAGTCTTGCATAATAAATACATAGCAGTAAGTAAATATATATGTTAGCAAGTGTATATATATAGCATTGTAGGCAAAATATTTCGTTCAGTTTGATTAAATTACTCCTGGCTTAAAGCGTTCAGGGGAATGTAGTGCACTGATAATGCTAATTTACCTCTGACAATATGTTAGTACCTTTATGGGGTATGATGCATTGTTGGTTACGTTTTCTGATCTACTTCCTTTTCCACTGCTGTGATTGGAAAAACGAAAGACCTAACAGAGGACCTTAGCAATGAAATACAAACTCACATTTAATCTTTCAGGCTGCTCGTCAGGAAAGGCGTACATCTGCACAAGAAAGTGCGCAGCGCAAGGCTAAGACTACTGATTTTGAAGGCCCGGCAGAGAGGGTCGAAACGACCAGCGCCCAAGGCACCGGTAGATGACCTGTATGTTTTGCCACCTCTGCCAGAACACTGGAACAAATTATATAAGTATGTACTCCCTTTTCACAGTGCTTGAAACTTTGTGTTGACGATATAGAATAAGTTCATTGCATGCACAACATCTGTTTTCCTACCATGCTATTAAAGTAGTGCCAAAGTTATGAAGGTGAGATAACTTGTGAAATAAATTTGTGTGGACACACACACATCACCTACTTATATAGAAATGGCAAATGCAGCTAAGATATCATATTTTAATTTTAAGCCATGTGCTGCACAACTGTATGCGAAACAGAGTCCCTCACAATATCAACTTTTTGTGAATGTAAACCGCAAAACCGCAAACAAGCTACATCTTGAGCTTGTGTTTACCGTCTCCTTGCGTGCTTTATCCCCAGCAGTTCTCAACGGGGTGCTCACATGCACGCACTCTCTCGCACTACCTGAAACAGAAACCGTTATTGGATGCTAAAAAAATGTATCCAAACAATAAACCATCAAATGCTTGAGCAAACAAGTGCGCAGTAGTTTCTGTATATGATAAACAGTTCGTTGACTACTTAATGCAAAGAGAAAAAAATAAGATGTGAAATTCGATTGCTGGTACTCTATTGACATATGCCCATTTTCTGCTGTTTGCCAGTTTTAATTTAGTCAGACAGATACTTACACTTCGACTGAAAAATTATGTGTCACATATTTGTTAAGGTTTACGTGTGCTTTTGATGTGGACAAAAACCCTTAGTAGCTGTGCTGCTGTTCATTTCGAGCACTTACTAGATAAAACAAAGTATATAAATGAATTTAATTTGTTAGAATAGAGAAGCTCTTCAGTGGTGTGCCAATGGTTATTTGTAATCTTTAATTATGGTAATCATATCAATGAACTGATCATTTAGGTAACTGTAATTGAGAAAAAAATGGGGACCTGCGCCAATATTCTATTGCAATTTTATCTGTTCGCTTCTGTGCCTCCCATATATCCATCATTCCTGGCCATCGATAATACTTGCATCACCTTGACCACCAACAAAGTGTGAAAAATACAAAATGTAGCAGCTTTGGTAGAGGCGTTACTATAAAATCGTTTGAAGACATAGATGCATGCTCATACGTTAAAGGAGTAACAGAAGATTGCTGAAAAAGGCTTTCATCCTGCAATGGACATAAATAAGAATGATGATTATAATGAAACAAGTTAATGAAATGCATTGTATTTCTGCCGTCACCATTCAGAGTCGAGGATGATGATGAAGACTGGCACAAGGAAGATGCTCTCTGGGAGTTGGCATCACTTGACTGTGACTCAAAAGAATTCGCAGCCCTTCCAGCCGAGATGCGTCACCGAGCATTGATTGCCATGCAGCATCATCATCGCTGGCGTCCCACGAGGGCACCTGAGGCAAGTCTCTGGAAGTTATACTAGACCTGTAAACATCATTGTCCTTTCTTTTGGTGAAACGCCTTGTGCTCTTCATCTGCTGTACATTACATCTGCATTGCATGGCATTTGTGTGATCTCATTCGTTTTTGTAGTGTCTGTGTTTGTACATTGTTCCTTCTCTTATGGTGACATATGTGGATATCACTCAAGAACTAAAATTAGAAAGGCTCAAGAGCATGAGATCAGGTCATTGAAAAAGCAATACACAGATGATGAATTTCGATTGGCAAAGTATAATATTTTCTACAATGGACTGGGATATTCTGTCAGTACCCTAACCCTTGGAGGGTCAAACTTTTTGTAATGCAGTTATCACAAGGTTGGTGTTTTTTGTTTGCATTTTTAGAATTTTTCAGAGTGACATATTATAAGAAAAAACTACCTTGATATTTTAGTGACCGTAAAGTGACTATAAAACTTTGCCATGGGTATAAATGCACTGCTCAAATCATGGATATAGAAAATATGAATGACAGAAAAACTTACTATATGGGAAAGAAGTGTGTTCATTCAAATAAATATTTTTAAAGGGTCATAAAAATAATGCAAACACCCAAAAAGAAAACACGCAGGCATGGTAGCATTGTATGTACACACTGGCACTGTTTGTATTCGCTATTCTACCCATCTGTAAACAAGTGAAATCACACTGGGAGATAGACATGCTAATAGTATCAAGCAGTTGTGCCTTGATAAGAAACCATATGTAGACATCAGTTTTTGTGAGTGTAACAAACAACCACAGGTGCGCACAGCGATCCCCTTGAAAGGGGGGGGGGGGGGGGGGGCAAGTTCGTTGCAGATCCCTCATCCCTATTAAGTCAATATATATGGCAGACTTTGTGCCCCTCTCTTCAGTGACTGGGGGAGGGCAGGCACCCCCACTGCCTCCCCCCTTATGGACACGTTTATGGAAACCAACCATGAGACAAAGCCAAACTTATGGCAGTATGCATGCACAGATGTGCGAGCAATAGGTGTTGTGCCAGTATAAACGAACTTGGGAATTGAAACAGAATGTCAATAATGCTAAAAAAAAAGACATTTGCTCTATTCTTGTAGAGTGACAGCATTTGCAGGGTAAAGGGGAGTTGAAAAGGAAAGGGAAAAGTTTATACTAGCCGGGTAAAGTTTAAGAAACAGTGAAGCTGGTTGAGGTTACGGGCTGAACGTGGCCTTCTTGGTCGATGCTTGGTCTTTCTTCCACGTAGTCATAGTATTGTCGAAACACAGCCTGTCACAGACCATGCAAGAGTGTTTAAACTCCAGCACCAGAGCTGATGTGCAAAGCTGGCTGTGGCACACCCGGTGTAAGTGCGGGCCTTTCGTTGCTTGTACACGGCTCGTGCGGCAGGCAAATTCCGTGCGGCGCCTGGGTGGGCTGTCTACGTCAGTGGCAGGGGATAAGCAACAGCACATAATGAGCGATGCCACGGAGGGTTTTTTGGGCACACCCAACGTTCTACTTCAAACATTAAGAGCTTTGCTTTTGAAAGTGGGGCGTTTTTTCAAACATACAGATGGCGCAATACATTTATTGCTCAGAATATTTGGTTTTTGTTAGGTGGTGCTGTACCCTGATCCTCAAAGGGTGAGTTGACAAAGATGACTGTACATTGCTGCTCATTGTCAGTGTGAAAATAGTACATGTGTTGGTACAATAGTACCTAGAAAACATGAGTAACAATGTAAACGATGAAACTAAACTAGGGCGGACGAAACACTGAGCCTTGCTCATAAGAAAACATGCAAAAACGTTTGTTGAATGCTTCCACAATGCAATGTGCAGAATCTTCCTCTCATGCTGTCGTTTCTACTGCAGTCGAACTGCCTGATGTGTAAATTACCACCTGAGAGAATATCAATTAGAACTTAAAGGTGAGAATGCCAAGAAAAGTATAGGGGATGCTTTAATTGGGATGTAATTGTGAAAAAACAAAAATGTACAAAAGGTAACTTGCAGTTGGCAGAAACCCAACCTGCGACCTTTGAATAATGCATACGACACTCTACCACTGAGCCACGTGGTGGTCACACTCCAGTCCATTTTACTGGGTATATATATATGTGTATTTAAACCTTGGAAAAGTTGCATTGAAATCTGATAAAGGGTTGCATAGACAGTCACTTAGTGACAATCGCTTCATTTGTGGTTGCCCTGCTTTTTTTTTTCTATCACTGTAAGTTATACCAAGGTACTATGATGATAAGTGAGCACATGAAATGTACGAGCGCTATGGCATTGACAAGAAAGAAGATATATATGCGAGCGTGCCCTCAGTAGTGCTCCTCATCAAGAAACTTGCATATCTTTTACTTAGACAATGGTATCACGTGTTCATTTTGTTTGTATGATTCTTTATCACAGCTAGTACCCCCTTAATGTATTCCCACTTTTGTTTGAAATCCACTTTTGTTTGAAAATAATGTTCCAATGGATCCAGGATTATTTGACGAGAAGGTCCTTTTTTGTACAAACCTCAGATGGACCTACCACCAATTACTACACCTCCTGTGGCGTCCCTCAGGGCGCCGTATTAAGTCCCACTTTATTCAACCTCGTGATGGTAGGACTTCGTGAAATTTTGCCAAGTACTATCCTCATATCTATATATGCTGACGATATTTGTCTATGGACTTCGTCTGTAACTCGTCTACAAGTACGTGCAAGAGTCCAGCAGGCTGCCACCCTGACATGCTCATATCTCCGCAGGCAAGGTCTTTCCGTCTCAACGGAGAAATGTGCATTGGTTGCATTTACTCGCAGAGCCATTACACAATACCCCGTTATCATCAATGGGAAAATATTTCATACCAGAATAACCATCGCTTCCTGAGTGTGATTATTGACAGGAACCTTTCGTGGAGTGCTCACTGCAATTACCTAAAGAGAAGGCTAACTTCCATCGTCCATATAATGCGGTTCCTCTGCGGAAAATTTTGGGGCACATCGATAAGGTCAATGATGCAGCTATACAGGGCACTGTTTCTGGGATTTTTGCGCTACAGCTTGCCGTTACTGGCAAGTACGTGCAAGACGAACATCCGCACCTTCGAAAGTCTGCAAGGACAAGCACTACGCGTGTGCTTAGGATTGCCGCGATGCACCTCAACCTACGGGGCAATTATGATCGGAAGAGAGCATCCAATTCAAACATACATCACCCTCTGACAATTTGAGAGCCCACATAAGACACCTCTGCCGAGTTCCTGGTCACCATGTTGCAGTGTTGCCACTTCAAAGACCACAAGCGATGTTTTCAAAGATTATTTATGCCCATAGAGAATGCCTTCCTTTCGGCTTCACTCCAGCAACAAGACCAGCGTAACCTCCGTGGTGCCTACAACAATCACAGGTGTGCCTCACTATTCCGGGAATAAAGAACAAGAGCCGTCATTCAACAGTGGTCCTACGACAGGTGACATTGTCGCTACTCAATGAAGAATACGGCCAGAGGACCCACATTTTCACCGATGGATCGGTCTCGGCTGACAGCTCCACAAGTGCTGTTGTCATTCCAGCGTACCAGGTCACTATAAAGCTCAAACTGTCGCATAGGACAACATCCACAGCAGCGGAGCTTGCCGCCTTACGCGCTGCTATACTTTATATCGCGGAAGCCCGACCTCAAAAATGGGCTGTGTTCTGCGACTCCAAGGCATCCCTTCAGAGCTTGCAATCAGCTTTACGACAAAGGGAGCATCAAGAACTAGTGAATGAAATAAGAGAAGTGTTTCACGAAGTTTTATCGAAAGGACATGACGTGGTGTTCCAGTGGTTACCGGGACATTGTGGTATTGTCGGTAATGACCTTGCTGATAATGCTGCCCGATCCGCCCACGTGGACGCCCAGACAACCCCAATTCCATTGTCGAGAACCAAGGCTGCAAGGGGCCTTCACTCGTTCGCTAACACCATGTTGGAAACTTGGCTGAGTGACCCCAGTGTCAGGAACCGCTGCCTACACAAATTAGACCCATCGAGAAAGCTTCAAGTTCTATCGGGCCTCTCCCGCCAGGATGCAACTTTACTGTGCCGCCTGTGGTTAGGAGTAGCTTTTACAAAGGCGTACTCCTTTCGCAAAGGAATGGCGGATAGCTCCCGATGTGAATCGTGTGACACTGACGAGACAATAGGAATCTACTGTGTTCATGTGAACGTTTTTCGATCGAACGCAACTTGCTACGCGAAACGTTAGAGACAGTAGACCTTTCTTTGAAGAGAAGATCCTTGGTTCATGGCTGTACGCGTCGCAGGCCAGCAAAGCGACGCGAGCACTGCTAAGTTTTCTAAAGACGACCGGACTACGCGACCGCTTATAAGCGTGCAATGGACAAAGTCACATCTACACACACGTTGCCCTTCACTTCTCTCTCTCTTCTCCTTTAATCCCTTCCCCCAGTGCATGGTAGCAAACCGGATGTGCATCTGGCTGACCTCCCTGCCTTTCATTTCTTCCCTTCCTCCTCCTCCTCCTTGTTTGAAATCAGAATGTATCAGTGCAAACAGATGCCCACAAGGAAGACGATACATGCTCGCAGGCACTCATGTACAACTGCATTTATTGCCAAAATAATGCAACTTATAAATGAATGCCCAATTGAAGCATGGGAAATAAAGGGGAATGAAATAATGTTTGAAGCGCATCAGAAACAGAGTGCACATTCTTATGAGAGTACACAATAAACGTGTGACATGCTCACGTGCATGAGAAAATAAGCTTTAAAGGGTTTATATTATAGTGTATTATATTACGCCTTCTATGAGATGTGAAATTTGTTTTTATGATGTGCCTGGCTGACAAAAATAAATATATGCACATTTTTTTTCCCCACCAGTTTATAGTTGCTGGTGCTCACTGGTTTCAGGGCTACTCTTACACATGTGAAATAAATCGACCGAATCCATTTACAGGAAAGACCGCTTGTGAAACAGAGATTGTGTGTGCCTGCGAGTGAAGCATTTTCGAAAGAAGTCTTCTAGCTCAAAAAATTTTTCAAGTGCTCATGGGACAGGGCTTATAGATATGTGCCGACCGACCCAAGTAAGCACTCTAGAGCAATGCTGCCATTGTGATGAATTTATGTGGCATTCAGCTCAGCTCCATGATATGTCATTGCTCTTTGCCCAGGACTCTGAGGATTTCTCTGCCTACCAGCTGCGGGGCCTTTTGCGCAAGCGTACACTGCAGCAGCGTGCTGCAGAGGCTCGTCAAGAAATGAAGCCTGAGCCATTTTTGTGGGGTGAAGAGGCCCACGTCAGTCGAGTTGCCTCCCAGGCCAACACTCACCAGGTCATTGTGAACACCAGCCCCACCAAACGTGCACTGCGAATGAAAAGTGAGCAGGGTGATGTAGGTATGTTGAATAATTTCGCCTATGAGCCATTGCTTTTCACTTGCACAAAAATGGTAGCCATAAGGCTCAGGGACACGTCGATGATAGAGTGGATTAGAGATCAAACGAAGTATGTAGCCAATATCCTAATAGACATTAAGTGGAAGAAATGCACCAGAGTGGGTCACATCACGAGAAGGTCAGATAACAGATGGCCAATTGGAATGTTGGAATGGATAAGATAAGTTGGGAAGCTTGGCCAAGGACAATAAAGAGTTAGGTGAACCAACAAAAATAAGAAAAGTCGCAGTTTTTGCTGCGAGGGCAAAGCAATGAATGCATTTGCATATAGAATACATGATACAACGGGCAGTGTTATCGAGTTGTAGTTTATATATGGAATACATCAGTGATGGCGCAGGACAATCGACCTACACAGGACTAGACTGAGTTGGAGATCATTGGGGAGGCCTTTGTCTTGCACTGGGCATAAGACAAGCTGATGGTCATAAGCGTGCGTGGGGTTTACCTTCAGGAAGGGTGAAGGTTTGTCTCGATCCTTCAGGCATGTTTCGTTGTTGCTGATTATTCGAAAACTATTAAAAAAAATATTCGGCATTTCGAATATGCGCTATTTGACTATAATACCGAATAGAACAGAATGCTATCCAATACGTTATTCGAAATTTTCAAATATTTTCACACCCCTATTTTAAAACATGCTTACACTAACTTGTGGCTGGCGCTGTGTTCACAGCGCTCAGCTGCTGACTCAAAAGATGTGGGTTCGATCCTGGCCACTCCAGCTGCATTGTGGTGGAGGTGCAAGGCTAGAGGCCCATGTGTTGTGCGATTTTAGTTCAGGGACTGTCTGCTGCTCGGAAAAATTTTTCTGAGTGTGCAGAAAATGAGAAGATCGTTCATCATATCGTTGACAACTTTTGTTTTATAAAAACGAATTGCAATTTTACTCTGATGTTGAAAGTAAACAAAGAATAACCATTAGCGTCACGCAACAGCAATGTGGTTCAATCTGCTAGCAGGACCGAAAATTCCTTAAGGTAGACTCATTTTGCTTAAAAAGAAAGATTTATAGCTTGAAATTGCATTTACAGCTTTAGGTCGTGCTAGAGAATAATTTTTTTTCTCACGCACTCCAAGTGACACATGGTGGCGTTCCAGCTGTATGTTTGCTTGCTTGCATGCCTGCCTGCACTCGGCGGAGAAACGCGAGCACTGCGGCCACGATCGCTCATAAGAACAAAAGAAAATCTGCATGTTTTAAACGATCACTAAGATATTTGTTTTATTATTAAAGAAAACTTGGTGAGGCATGCAAAAACCATACACGGTTTCAGTTTTCGAACTTTCATCGACAGTACAATCGTCATCACCTCTACCGACCAGTGTTGTGAACATTCATCACAGAGAAAAAAAATGGAAGATGAAAGATGGAAGGAGACCAAACGTGGATCAGAAATTCTGTTTTAAAGTTTTCTACACACATTCCAGAGAAACCAGCTGCAGGGTTTGACACGTCAGATGGCACACCTTTTGTTGTGACACAAAACAGAAAGAGCAATGAAGGACGGTAGGCAGTCCCTTTAAGGAAACCCAGTTGGTTCGAAATCATTCAGAGCCCTTTCCTTTGGTGTGCCTCACAATTGTATTGTGGTTTTGGCATGTGAAACTCCCTGCAATTATTGCATTAGCTCACGCTGTGTAGCAGCTGCTATTAGCGTTACATAGACATTGTTGACACAACATGCAACTGACCGCTTTGTTCCTGGACGTTCTGCTGAGATGTTGTCTATTTGGTTACATAGGTACTTACAGAAAAGTGTCCTTGTTTTGTTTCTGAACCAGTGTAACCTACAAGATAACTGGAATCTTGCCATTAAGAAACTTGTGGCATTATTATTGAATGGCAATAGTGCACGAGTGTTCTGTTAGTGGGTCATACCATACAAAACATGCCAGCCATTTTGGAGACCATCACAAATGTATTTCAAAGAAATTGGGCTCATTTACTGCATTCGAAGCAATGAATTGCTGGAATATTTCGGAGAGAAAAATTTGTTGTTCGTGCGGGAGCCTTGAATTTCGCAGAATGTTGTCTGAGTGTTGTTTACCAGAAAACTTATTCTTAGGGTATCGTTTTTTGTTTTAATGTTGCATTTAATTTACATATCAAGTGAATGCATTTGTTCAAGTTGTTCGAAGCTCCATAATATTGCTCCAATTCTTGTGCCGCATATGTCCTGTAAAAATTTTGCCAGAATTGTCTATGTTGGCATGTTTTCCTTGTATTATTTCACTTTGCATGAATATCTAAGTAATGAATAACTACTTATATCGAAGGAATATTTTGCACAAAAATTTTTTCAGACTGCTAAAATTTTAAAATTTTACAAGAGAAAAATTGACAGTTTCGTTCATAGTGAGATGCAATTTACACCACATAATGCTACAAAATGAGCCTTAAAACTCAATCCACAGCAAATAAATTGTTCTTACATGGTGCTAGTTTTATCATTATCATTACATTTCATGTTTTATCATGACATTTTTTTTTATAGGAAAATAACTTTTGAAGTTCTTAGTTTAGGGCAATGGGAAGTTCACTGAGAAAGCTGCCATATAACCAAATGGCAAGATAGCTGTCGATTGGGTAATAAGAATATTTTCTTCCTTTAAACAAAGTCTAATGATGAAACTTGCCATCTAAGAAAAACTACATGTTTGTTTTCAATTCATGTAAGCGCACCAAAAGCGCAGTGGGGACTATGATATCAATACACTAGCTGTGCCAACCTGAAACTTGGCTGAGGTGGTGACATCTTGGAAGTTGGGTGTCACCTTCAGGTCACCTAAGATGATGGCAGTGTCTTGAGGTCAGGCGTAGGTATAGCCTAGCATTGCGCACACAAACTTCAATATTCATATAAATTATCTCTCATGCTGTATTGCTGTTGAGATTCAATAGATGATATAGGCATGTGTGTTCAGGGGAATTGATCCTGGAGGCTATCTCAACTGCAAAGTCTTATGTCTGTACCCCTTTAACATAGCTGTGGGGAGGGTTCTCCATCATCATGAGCGAAGCTTCAGTGCAGCGCCCCCTCCTTCCACAAGACGTGGTCAAAAGAAAAGCTTCAAAATGAATGCAAAACAAAAATGAAATTATCAATTGCTCATCTCAGTGCCTTTGATCGCCATTTTTGGGGGGTAAAAGTGGAAGGTAAACACTCATTAATTGCATTGTTAGGGTCTTTGGCCATCGATATCACCATAATTCTGCTCGGCCATAACCCTCCGCTTTGAACAGAGCAATGATATAGCGATGACTTCCTGCTCTCTCTGAATTGTGGGGGGGGGGGGGGGGAGTAGTGACGCTTGCTCTAGTTTTCAAGGTAACAGAGTGAAGGTAACACTGCCTCATTTCAAAAGTGTGACTTGATGACCTAGGCAATCAAGTACATTAATGTGTAACATTAAAATATTCAATTGAGCTTTCATTCTAGTGGTTCATAAGTACCAAAACTGTTACAGTACTTTATGTGGTGCCGCTTCTCTTATGTTCACAGTTATCGCCTCACACTTGGTGTTTAGCTGCGCAGCTCAATTTTATTTTTTTTATATAATCTTTTCCCAGATGATTGTCCTGCTAAGGACGAGAACACGGCCAGCCAAGTAGAAAAGAATGATGCTGGCTCAGGTGACGTCGTCGGCAAAAACACATCTTTGTCGATACAAGACCCGGCTGTTCTAAAGTGGCTTTCTGAAGAGTGCTCTCCAAACAAAGCCACTCAGGAGAGTTCTATAACAACCAGGAATTTGTATGGTGCCGAGTCCAGCAAAACACACCACACAACCGTAAAGTCTACTGTCAAGCGGGTGGTGGACTTGGCAGATGAATCTGACGAGTCAAGCAAACAGAATACGAGTCGCGAGGATGGCCTAGCAAGTCGTGCAAGGCAGGCCAGTGAACAGGCACAGCCAAATGCTACGGACACCTCTGGAGAAGCCAACGGAGTGCGCAGGCAGCCTGAAAGGAGTGAAGAGAGCACAAACATTTCCTCAGCACTGCCATCATTAGCTGTAGACTCGTCACTTCCCACAACACCTGTAGCCGAGGGACCTGTAGCACAATCTGCGGATCGATTGGCTTTCCCAAGTGACAGGGTTAAAAGCACGGACGAGCAACAAGTCTCGACTGAACAAGATAATGATGCTGCTTCAGATGGGTCGGGAACACAGGATAAGAAAATGAGTTCTTTCGACATCGCTGGGAAGCCTAAAGAGTCGGAAGAGGCTGGCAACATTGTGCTCTCAGACGAGGATGAGGAAGAAAAAGACGAGGATCTGCTTGCAGCTATTAGGGCCTCCTTGTCCGAGCAGCAGAAGGAGGACACTGGTGAACAGCCTACAACCAGCAGTGGCAGTGAAAAAACCAGCTTCTGGAAGCCTCCTAGAACTGAAGAAGAGGTGAGAAGGGCAGTTTCTTAGCAGTTTAATTTTTTTTCTCATCATGATGTAGTTTCTTTGTGGCACTGTCTTACATAAGATATGTGTTTAACATCAGGTTTCATTCAGCATGCATTCAAAAGGAAGAAAAATGGACAGATCTGACGAACAGTGGGAATCAATAATATGCGAAGCACGAATAAAAAATGTTATGTCACTTTAAAATCAGCACAACGTTACGAGGTGGAGGTAAATTATGCCGTACATGACTTCCGTGTCACGATTATCATGTTTGAATATGTTGTTTACCTTCGTCATCTATTCACCTCACGTGATACCAAATTTAATATATGTGGAGCTAGCGAAACGGCCGCGAGTACGCTATGAGCGTGGTATGTTGTCATGTTCTTACATGACACGTGTGTCAGCATTATCATGTTTTCACCAGTTATATATTTTGTCATCCATTGACGTCACGTAATACTGAATTAAGTATATGTGGAGCTAGCAAAACAGCCACAAGCGCCCATCATGAAGGGCCCAATATACTCCAATGCAGCGTTGACGCGCGCGCACGCTAGGCACAGCGACGCTACGTTAGCAAAACGTGAGCACTATAGTGTGATGCCAGGTGCGACCAGTGTCCGCCGGCGTGACCCCATGTGTACCTGTGCAAAATGTGACATGCTGCATTTCGCGTCGATGTGTTACCCAGACAACACTGCGTCTCCCCCTTTTCGTGACGCAGGTACGCCGAACGCGCTGAAACGTGCATGCGTAATAGCAGCGCGGCGCGTGCCTGCGAGTATATGGCAGAACCTGCGCCTGGCGGGGCAATGCCGGCGAGCACGCGCGCCGCGTCACGTCGAAATGTATTGGCGCCTTGACTGTGGCATGTAGTCATGTTCTCACATGACACGCATCTCATGATTATCATGTTTGCACCAGTCGCATACCTTCGTAATCCATTGGCGTCACGTAATACTGAATTTGGCATATGTGAAGCTAGCGAAACAACTGTGAGCGCATCATCAGTGTGACATGTAGTCATGTTATATGACACGGATGTCGTGATTATCATGTTTGGATGTGTAATTTACCTATGTCGTTTGTTCGCATTGCATAATACCGAGTTTTGTACGTGTGAAGCTAGCGATATGGCCGCGAGCGCATCATGAGCGTAGCATGTAGTCATGTTACATGACACACATCTCATGTTTGCACCCGTATCATACCATCGTTATTCATTCACGTCCCGTAATACCAAATTTGTTATAATTGAAGCTAGTGAAACGGCCGCCAGCGCATCCTGAGCGTAGCATGTAGTCTTGTTGTTACATGACATGCATCTCATGATTATCATGCTTGCCCCAGTTCCATACCTTCGTCATTCATTCAGATACTGTTATACCAAATTTGGTATATGTGATGCTAGCGAAACGGCGCCACCGCATCATGAGCGTGGCATGTAGTCATGTCGTTACATGACACACATGTCATGATTTTCATGTGAGGGTTTCTCACTTTTTCGCCATGCAATCGTGCCATACCATACCAGTTTTGCAACATACCATGTGAAAGAAACCACCGCAAGAGCTGCTGGACCATGAAATGTAAATCATGACATACATGTCATGATTTTCATGTTATGACTTGTCAAAGATGTTCTTCATACAGTCATGTTATGTCATACCAAGTTTGGTATCGATACCATGATCGAAACGGCCAGGAGAGCTAAAAGTCGTAGGTAGCTAGATAGATAGATAGACAGACAGACAGACAGACAGACAAACAGACAAACAGATAGATAGATAGATAGATAGATAGATAGATAGATAGATAGATAGATAGATAGATAGATAGATAGATAGATACGCATGCACGCACGCACGCTCAAAGTCGCCAAAGTTCGCTAAGAAATGCTTCGCATATAAAAACAAAGGATGTTGGCAAAGATGCTGGGAGAACTAAATACACTTGTCCTTTGTAGTATGGTAGTCTAATAATTAAACGACCAATGTTTTCTTGAGGTGTAGGCATGGAACCTTTTTGTTGCCCAGCTCCATTTTCGTAGTTGCAAAGTATACCTTAATGTCAGCAGCTTAATTTGTCAGTAAAGCTTTACTTATTGCTGTTAACGTAACCTAATCGGGAAACTAATGCTTGCCACTCGAACACATGATGGTGGATATAAGACATCCTGTCTAATGGAGGTGTCGTGTATCATGTAATTTGTGTGTCAATACCAGCAAACTGTTGTGCGACATCAAGGCTGCTGATGGAAAGGTGTATGGTAAAAACCAAGGAAAGGTGTACGGTAAAATACTTACTTTGAATTAAAATGTAGAAATGATGAGGTGTAACTGTGAGAAGGTGCTTTTGTAAAAATTTACATTGCGATATCTAGTACACATGCATACATATTAAAAAAATGTGGACAGGGAAAGCACTGTGATGGCAGCTCGATTGCCAGGAGTATCACTAATATAATGCCCATATGCGTGTGATGCTTTCTTTTTATCACTGTTAATGCGTGTCCACGTAACTTGAGCTAAGAATTTGAACTTGAAAAGAGCGCTTCGGAATTTCATTGAATCGAGCACATAGCGCATACTATTTACGCATGCCTATGGTTACTCTGGTTATTTTAATTTTTCTCTTAACTAACTCATTATTATGTTAAATGACTTAACTTTATCATTATTGCTGAAGACGCAAAGTATGAATGCAGAGTTGCAGAGCACCTTTAGAAACTACTGATTGAATTACTTCTTGTCCGATGTGTCTCATGTAGTCTTTTTTCTACATTGAGAATAAAGCCGGTGATGTATAGAAAAGACCGCTTCAGGAAGCACTTGTGCGTTGCTATCGTGCTGCTATCAAGCATGAAATCGCTGAGCCAGGTCAGCTGCAGCATGACTGTGGTCATGGGGAAATGACAGAGCGTTTTGATGGTGACCAGCATCTGGGCCTATGGCTTTTGTCAGGTGATGCTTGCTGACATACATGCGTTCATATGTGTGCGTTCGCATGCATGCGTTCGCATGCATGCGTCGTCGCTTAAGCTGAAGTTTTTTAAGGTGAATCGGGGCTGGTGATGTACATCAAGCCTTCCAAAAACAAATAGAGAAGTAAGGGAGCTCTTTCTACTACGTCTTCATTGCCTGCTTACTTGTGGTATACGTGTTACATAGTTGCTACTTGGCAACTGTTACACAGTACATATTAATATGTTGAGCATGTACGAGAGTTATTGTACATCGAGGGATATACACTGTCGCTGGTGCCAACAGTCCGTGCTCACTCCAAGGTTTGTCTATGCAACACACAAGGCCGCTGACATAACAGCTTCATACCTTGCATCTTTACTCATTGATACCTTCAAACTGAAATGCAGTGTCTACTAATAATGGCTATATTCAGCAATCCCGGAGGCCTTAGACGATGATATGTTTTACAACTATAAGCTCTAGGTGCTAAATAAACTCGAGTTGCTGCTCCTTATGCGTGTGTTTAATGGTTGAATGCAGAAACGAGAGCTTCAGATGAGAGAGCAGGAGCTGGAACAAGAGGCGGCTCGCCAACAACGCCATGCAGCAAGCCTCAATGACCTGCTTGTGAAGGAATGTCAGGTGGGTTCCAGCATTGGTAGTGTGATACGTCACAACTTTGAAGAGTTTATTTTTCTCTCTCTCTCTTGAAAACATCCAAGTTCCAACGCGGCGTGTACCGCAGTCCAGAACATTAACTAGGCCTATGCATGTGCCGCTAGAATTCTCATCATGGTGTGCTGGTGCAGAAAATTCAAGGTGGTGACACCGCCTGTGTTTTTTTTTCTGTCTCTTACCAAGGAAGCACTGTGACCCTTCCAATGACACTTGCCATCCTGCCCTTCTATTTCTCCCTGTTAATTGCATCATCATTTATTGTAGCAATGCAAAGTTCAACTCATTTCACTTATTCTGAAAGGGCCTCATATCACGATCTTGAAAGGGTAGTGTACATTGTTGAAGTTACCCAAGAAGATTGGGTATTGGAAGCTCTCGCTACTTAGCAGTATATGTGAAGCCAGCATTTTCTCATAATTTATCTGAAAAATATAAACTTTTTGTGTATGTCGAATTAGAGATAAAGTACTTTTGTTCTATTGATGGAAATGCCAGGTTAACTATAAAATAAGAGATCTTAGTTTGCAATGAAGGTGACATATCTGGATGCATATTGTTAATGTAATCCCTAACAAAATTTACCAAGACCTTGAGGCTCCTTAAGGAAACCAGTAACACAAAGAGGCACGTTGAGCGGTGTCTGTTTAAAACAGCTAGCTTTCTTGTACTACTAGAGCAGGTGGGCACTTTTTCTTCACTGTAAGCTTACATTAGATCTTGCTTATGGTAAAATGGCAGAGGTCTGGCTTCACTTTCGAAACATAATATTGATTCCAGCATGTTTTGTGAAACCTACCGACACTACCTATATTAATATAGGCACTAGCTTGCTTCATTTCAATTATTTGAATATGGCTCACACTGATTAATGAGATGTGCTGCCCATCTCTTGCCTTGACATAGGAGCTTCTTGCACTGCTGGGCCAGCCGTATGTGGTGAGCCCTGGGGAGGCAGAAGCCCAGTGTGCGTGGCTGGAGCAGAACGGACTTAGCCAAGGGGTCGTGACGGATGACAGCGATGCCTGGCTGTTTGGGGCCCAATGCGTTTATCGTCACCTGTTCCGCCCTGACCGGCGTCCCATGCGCTTTTTGATGAGAGACCTTGCCTCACAGTTTGGTGTGTGCCATGCTCATTTCTTTTGCAGCCATAGCCTGGAGGTTGTATAAAAAAATATATTATTGCTGGAAGGGGTTGGCCAACTATTCAGTTCCATGCTTGGCAATATACCTGTGAGGTGATATCAAGAATTTATAGCTATGGTTCAAAGCCCCACATTAATGTTTCTTTAGAACAAAAAAAAAAAGAAGCTTTTGGCCATAAATATGTGGCACACACATTGCCATGCGCAGCTTAAAGCTCGCCGTGCAAATCCGGGCCGTCCAGTAGGCCCGAAAAGCGTAGAGTAGCCAATACGTGAATGTACTGACATGGTGTACTTGAGCCCAAATCATCAAACTCATCATCATCATCATCAGCCTGACTACGTCCACTGCAGGACAAAGGCCTCTCCCATGTTCCGCCAGTTAACCCGGTCCTGTGCTCTCTGCTGCCAATTTATACCCGCAAACTTCTTAATCTCATCTGCCCACCTAACCTTCTGTCTCCCCCTAACCCGCTTCCCTTCTCTGGGAATCCAGTTAGTTACCCTTAATGACCAGCGGTTATCCTGTCTATGCGCTACATGCCCGGCCCATGTCTATTTCCTCTTCTTTATTTCAACTATGATATCCTTAACCCCCGTTTGTCCCCTAATCCACTCTGCTCTCTTCTTGTCTCTTAAGGTTACACCTACCATTTTTCTTTTCATTGCTCGCTACGTCATCCTCAATTTAAGCTGAACCCTCTTTGTAAGTCTCCAGGTTTCTGCTCCGTAGCTAAGTACCGGCAAGATACAGCTGTTATATACCTTCCTCTTGAGGGATAGTGGCAATCTACCTGTCATAATTTGAGAGTGCTTGCCGAATGTGCTCCACCCCATTCTTATTCTTCTAGTTACTTCAACCTCGTGGTTAGGCTCTTCGGTTATTACCTGCCCTAAGTAGACATAGTCTCTTACAACTTCAAGTGCACTATTACCTATCTCGAAGCGCTGCTCCTTTCCGAGGTTGTTGTACATTATTGTTGTACAAATCATCAAACTGTCAGACACTTAATTATAAAAGTTTTTAGCTACCTATTGAACTACTGCAGCAAAAACCTATATGGGTGGATGCAAATAACTTTATTATGGAAACCTATGTTGGTATTGTTAGCATTGTTGATGATGAGTGGCTGAGCATTATAGATGGATTCCATGTGCTACATATTTGTTCTCTGCTGCTGAAGACCTAGATATAAGATTATACGGTTTTGCTCACCAAGATCACAGTTTGAATCTGAGATGTGCTGTGCTGTGATTTTGACTCTAAGGGATTTGTTAGTGTACATTCATTCCAAAGTTCACCATTTTCTTACTGGTGAAAGCTTGTCCTGGAAAGAGTTGTATACACAAGTGGAATTGTGAGTATCCAATAAGGTCACGTAAGCAGAGGATCACTAGCACAGATGTGCAACTGTTACCATACCTGTACTTGCGGTGGCTTCTATATTTAATTTTAATCGTGCTATTTCTTTTGCTAGGCCTCGACCGTCAGAAGATGGTGGCCTTTGCTCTGCTGTGTGGCAGTGACTACACTACAGGCGTTAGTGGTGTGGGGCCTGTAACTGCCATGGAGGTGCTCAGCGAGTTCAAAGGAGGGGACGCTGTTTCGCTCCTGGACGAATTTCGGTGTGTCCTTGATTCTTAAGTTGCATGGGAACACTAACCGTGACTACGCCGAGTCTCGGTTACTTTCTACTACAGCTATGCATTGCTTCAATATCTCGCAGGTAGTCAGCATTAACGTACTCATCACCTTTTTTACTGTTGCTAGTAGTGGCATTGCTGTCGGGTACCATATCAAGCTCAAAGGCAATAACATCGCCCCATGCATTTTATGTTCTCTGTGTTAGTGAGAGTATGCAAGGGCAGCTAACAATGGCAGCTGAAGCTGAAATGAGACGCACTGGCCATCAGTTCTGCAAAAAGCCCATAGAAATGAGGGACTGTGTAGCTTGTAGCTTCGGTAGCAACTGCTTATTTTTATCAGCTGGACGTAGTTGCACGCATCTTATCTCTACAGAGATCAGCAGACAGCTCACACCTAGGTGCACGCTGCATTTTCACAACTCAGTGTTGAAGTGATAGACAGCGGGAACGTAACTTTGCTTGTTGCAGCAACGGGGTTTTTTTACTTTGGCGTTTTGTCATGTTTTGCCGGGTCACATGCTAAAGAAGCCTGGCTGCTAACCTTACTGTACATAACATTTCAGTTAGTTGCCATTGCATCGACTGCTTCATCCTAGCAACGAAACTGTTTTTTTAATGCTAAATACATTAATACACCCACACGCGTGTGTTTACGCCTTCAGATGCCGTAAAGAACACTTTTCAAACCGATTCCAGTTTAGCGTCACTGTTCCCAGACCACAGCTTTCAGAAATCGAACAAAAGTTTTTGTTAAATGCAGCCTTTGTGCTGTGAGCATTCACAGCTTTCAGACATCGAACAAAAGTTTTCGTTAAATGCAGCCTTTGTGCTGTGGGCAATGTAGATCTGTCATCATCACTCTATGCTTGACTCACAGCACATGGCTGGAGAAAGCCAAGGAAGAAAAAGTCCAGCCAGGCAGCAAGACACGGTCGCACCTGGTGCGCCTCTCTCTGGAGCCTGGCTTCCCTAGCAGCCGGGTGGCGCAGGCGTACCTTGAGCCCACCGTGGACGACTCACGCGAGACTTTTTCCTGGGGCACTCCGGATCTGGATGCCTTGCGGACATATCCTTTCAAGGCTTTTGCCAGCACGTAAATCATGTGTCCAGGGCACGCATAACCGTGAATACCAGTATAATGTCGTTTAAAGCATATCCATCTTGAAACACTTCTGATTGGATCTGTGTTATACGTGAGAGAAATATGCATGAAGTGTTTAGTAAGACATTTTGGAAGGTAGAATGCTAGGTATCTGCCATTCATCTTCATTCACATTTTTCTGAACTGTCGTGAGGTTCATGAACAACTTCTGGGCACCTACATGTTTGATCACCTGCTATCTCCTCTTACTGTTGAATAGTAAAAGTAGTACCTTCACTCAATAAAAGATGTTTAATGCTAAGCAATCAGTGACTGTACTTCCATCAAAGGCTTTTAAAGATTTTTCTCATTTTTCAACTCTCCTCAAAGCACTATATTTGAAGAGAAGAAAGTATTAGTAAGCTTTTACAAGCAGTCAATTTAGGTTCGAAGCGAACCAGAATTGATTGATTGATATGTGGGGTTTAACATCCCAAAACCACCATATGATTATGAGGGACGCCGTAGTGGAGGGCTCTGGAAGAAGTGAACCAGAAGTCAATACCGGTTTGGTCAAATCATTTCTAATCAAATTCGAATAGTACATATCAGATATTATGAAAAAATTACCATATTTGTTATGATTCAACTAATGTGCTCTATGTATTTATTTTAATTGAAATAACACCTGTGCAAATATCATTCTTTTTAGTTCAAAGTTGAAGCAACCTTCAATGGTAGCAGGGTTTTACTTTCGGTAGAATGTGAGTGATAACCCATAAAATATGTTACGTTTTGAAGTTCACTGTACTTTGAACACGTAAACCGGTATAACAAGCTTTCAAGCTTAAAAAAACGATGAATCGACGTGAGGGTGATATGTATTGCCGGCGTTTATTAAACCTTGAAGTGGGGCTTCGCTGCAGTGCAGGTTTTTTTTTTTTTTTGGATAGGTGCAGTTATGTCTCTTCACTGTAGTGAAACCACCTTTACAGGCAAGTTACAAGTGGACTAATATATGCCTATTCGTTCATTTGAATACTTCAAATTTTCTTATAATTTAAATTCAAACTGAAGTGAATTTGAATATCATAATACTTGTTTGAGTATTCAAAGTTTTTGAATATTGGGACAAGGCCACAAAAAGCTTTTTGACGTTGAAATTGAAAAGTTCTTTCAGAATTTTATGAATTAAAATTAAGCATTTCAATTCATTTATAAGTAATTATACTGATTAATCTTTCATGCACAATTTAAAGAATCGTAGCTCTTGCAGAAATGTTGGCAGTTGAATGTACATCCATTAATGATGTTTACTGGCTCTGCAAGATCCAGGAGAACTTGCTTGTGGCCTGGTTAATACGTACTGACACGATGTTTCTGAAAAAGACACCCCCATGTTTTTGTGTTTATGTTTATCCCAAGTTTTTTATAACCATGAAGTCTTTTTGGCAAATTTGGTGTTTATATTTTGCCTAGCAAGTGTCCTACAGCCCAACACTTAATAACTGATGGCAGTTAAGAATAACCGTTTTTACAGGATTGAACCACAACAATTCTGTTGTGTCGAAGTAACTCATTGGTATGAAATATCTTTGACTGCACACGATGCACTTATGCAAACCAGAAACTTGGCTGGAGCCAGGAAAAGCTGGATGACCTTTTATTGCCAGTGCTGAAGCGTATGGGTGTAAAGCAAAAACAGGCAAGCCCTTCAGTTTTCCATGAGTGCATTGCAAATATATCATGAGTTCCTGCAGATATATCAGTGGTGTGGTAATAGTTTGACAACAGTAGATTTTGACGCATAATTTTTTTTATGTTAGATCTTTTGTGGCAATTAGTCAAGAAAAAAAAAAATAAGTAGCAGACCACTGAGTAGTGCGACAAGATTGAGTAGCAGTTATGTTACTAAGGCTTTGTTATAACGCTGTGTCTAAAGGTACATCGGACATACCTAAATCCCAAAAACTAGATGTGCGTCGGACAAACAGGATTACCTAAAGCTGGAGATATAACGGCCGTCGGGATGTCATGGGAGCGCACCAGTTGCAAGGTGGGTCGCGGCTACCGCCTACCGGTTTTGGCACATATACAAAGAAATGAGCCTTTGTATGACTTCAACGCAAAAGACCAATAAGGAACGAGCCGGGCGAGCACTCCCGATGACAACAGAAAACTTTAAGCATCGCGTGGTTGACAAATGGCGTCGCAGTCGGTGGTTCTAGTAGTAGACTCGCCGGTGTGAATGCCACACCTTAGGGGACTACTGACACAAAACTGAAGGTGTGATAATTTGTAGGATAGGTTTGTGTGGACCATAATATTGATAGATAATATTGCCTAGAACATATATGAAACCGATTTAAAGCATGTGTCATGTCACCTCCCCGCTGCACACATGCGAAATGTGCCTTCAGTTTTCTTGTAAATGACGAACCGCTGTCTGTGTCACAAGTTTTTGTTAGCTGCCACAATCCTTGTGAGTGTTCTTTTCAATGGAAAGTACGGGCAGACTCGCCCGGTAGTTTGCCCCGGCAGTGCATTTATGAGGGGTCACGCTTATATAGTTGCAACCTCCTGACAGGAGATCATAGCAACACTCAGGGCCTCTGCTGCAAAATATTGTCTGTGCGGTGCTCATGTGAACATAATTTTGTGTCGCCATGTAGCCAGCCGAATTTTCATGGAATTCATTTTGAGTGTCGTCTCACTCGACGCTCTTTAAAACCACAACTGTGACCGTGTCTCAAAAACTAAGCAGCGCGCGTGAGCCCGCTTTTGTTTTTTTTTTTTTGTTCATTTTTTAAAAATCAAGAGCTATTATAGTTATGTATAAGAAAGCTTGAGAAGGCGAGAAAGTGCAACAGCTGACGTATCTTTAGACTCTCTGATCTGCACTTCCGTGAGTCCAGAAGGTCAATTGGGTGAACTAACGATGAATGGGCGGAACTGGCTGGTTGAACTTGGAGTCACTAGAGTGCAAGCTAGCGAGAAAGCACAACGTCCGACCTATTCTCAGACTACCGGTTACAAGTACGTCCCATAACTTTAGACTCTTCTAGTTTTCGAGTACGTCCGACTTAATTCTAGCTTTTGTGATTCAGGTACGTCCGACGTAGTTTTAGACACAGCGATGTAATTACAAGCATTGTGAGAGGAAACTCTACATTATTTTTTTAGAAACATTTACGTGCTTTTTATGTTTCCTAATTTGAAGTGTGCCTTTGTGGTGCTGAGTGTTTTTTCTTTTTCTAAATGCGACAAACTCAGTTTGTAGAAAATGTGGGAACAAACATTAAAATATAGGTGATTAAAAAGGCGAAAACGCTGACCATAACAGAATAAGAGATATAATGACGTTTTGGCACCCAGAATGGGAGCCTTGTTTAAAGTGACCTTGTGAACAAGGCTCCCGTTCTGGATGCCAAAACGTCATTATATCGTTTCTCGTGTTGTGGTTGGCATTGTTGTCTTTTTATTTAATCATTCTTCCCGACCAGACGAGCATCCGTTGATGCCTCGATTTCATAATTATAGAATGGTGCTACAAAATTTACTACTTTATATTTTATAAATCTTTTGCCGAAAATCTATCTTTACGATAATCATCTTTATTAGGGTAATAAATGCTTGTAGGCAAGATAGCAGCTTTTTCACTGTCATTGTGCTTTAAGGAACCTTATAGTAAAAATTTAGGTTAGAAATGAAAAAGGTTTTGCATCATTAAAAAGGTTTGTGGACTAATTTTACTAGTTTGCTGCATCATAAAACAAGAGCTACAATGAGTCTATTAGCTTAGTTGCTACATATGTCTCACAAAAAAACATTAAACTATACTTTAACCAAATCAGAGTATACTCAAACCTCGATATAATGAAACTGGATATAATGAAATATCGATTATATGAAGTAAATTAAAAGTAGTTTTGTAATAGATATAATATTAGGAATAAACCTTTAAACGAATTTTCGGTTATAACAAACATATTTTCATGTAAGATACAAGTTTATTGTAATGTTGTTTCAGTGTATAGATGGCCCCATCAGATAATAGATGTTTCACGAACTGCCTCAAACTGTCACTCAGTCGAGTATGTAATGACACTTCATGAGCTTACAAACAGCCTTCCCAGGAAACATTTGCTCTAGTAATGTTACTTCAATGTGTGACATGTGTTTTACCACTATGGCTGTTTAAAGAGAAGTTCAAGTCTCCTTTCATTTAGCATTTTTCAAGGTAGCACACAAAAGTGGGCTCATTACAAAATATCTCCCAGTTTAGTGCCGTTAATGCTGCACTTTTTTTTTCTCGCACCACTGTAGACTCGTATGGAGCAATATCTGGAGGCGTGCCAGGCGCCACCTAAACCCAAGCTGTTCCCAAGCAAGCGTCTCACTAAGGCCGTGGGCAAGCTGGCACCCTCTAAAAGGGCCAAGATTGAGGAGCCACAGCTCTCTGAAGACAGCGACTCAAGCTAGCAGCAGAAGCAGCAGCAAAAATGCACCCTCATTGGACAGTGTGACGACACATTGAGTAGAGGGCGTCAGTCAGTGAATGTGCCCCCTGTGTTAAAAAAAAAAAAGACAGCAGACATTGCCACTTGCAATTCAAAATGAATTTTAAAAGGAAATGCAGTTGAAATGTATTGTCACAGAAACACATTACTCACTGGAGCACATGTCAATAAGTGTCACTAATTACAATTTGTCAGTTAGTGCACAATGTAAAGGGGCCCTGCCACACCTTCTGAATGTGGTCATAAAACGCTGCCGATCGGTGGTCAAGGCTCCCAAGAACATGCGGAGCCAAGCGTTAAAGAGCAGCACACAGCCTGGAATTAATGATGCATTTTCCAAGTTGGCTGTAAATTGGTCCTTCTTAGCTCTGCAAATGCTGCCACATACCCAAATTACTGTGCCAGTACACCCAAGCCTTACAGCCGTCTGTTAATTTGAGCCTTGCATAATTACTGTGGCCACTGCAAGATGTTGCCATAGGCACACACGCACTCGCTATCACACTAAATGTAAGCCACTCATACGAATATAATAAAAAAAAGAGCTCAAGGTAATAACCGCGAAGGAGCTTCTTTTCATCGTATCATCCCTCCCTGCTTAGCTTCTAGCATGCTCATCAGCTTGAGAGACAGCAATTACAGTGTGCCTCAAGTCTTCATGACACTTCTCGCACTTGGCACATGCTAGAAGTCTTTGAGGTGGTCAATTAATGAAGTAATACACTCCTACAATGGAGCCATTTGATGGTTACTTGGAAAAGTGTTGCAGGGCTTTTAATTTATATGTTAGCATGCACGGTGCAATTGTATAAATATTCTGTCCTAGGGCATGTGCACTCTCATACTTAGTTACAACTTCTGAAAAAAAAAAAAAAAAAAGTCAGCTCCATTCACAGCTAACGCTAAAATTTATGTCAGCGTTCTTTGCTGTAGCGCTTCCTCACATTAGGGACATCAAGCACTTTACGATCGTTTTCAGATAGCTGACTTTTCCATGCAGACCCACATTTCCACGGGCTGCAGGTCATGAACGTCCTGGTAAATTTACTTATGGATTCTGACATCCCCGTGCAGCCAAACATGTTTTGGGTGGTAACAGTGAACCTTTAACCCTTAAAGGGACCCTGAGACGGTTTTGGCGATTTTGTATAAACACATTGCGCCAATAGACCAAGTCCTAAAGTTTATTTAGAGATGAATTTGAGCTCTCTGCATAAACTTCATAATTTATTACAATGCCTTAAAGCTGCGAATCGCTGCAACTCGGCCAAATGGGTTTTAAACCGCCCATTCGCAGAGCGACATGCTCTAGCCACTTGAGTTCACAGTGGCCGCTGATCTGATTGGCTTTCATGGGCTGTAGAATGCCCAAATGTAAGATCCGCTGGTAGGGTGACTGCACCTGTCGGAGTAGATATAAACCACTCCATGATTTTCGTCTCTCTTGCCAGACGGCGTGCGTGCTGTGTGATGGCCTTCGAGACTGCACACAACCTGTCGGTGTACAATCTCGGAGGTCTAGACTGGTAAAAGCTGAAATCATCGAGTGCGCTAATGAGAGCTCTGCGATTGCCAGCGTGCCTCATGAGCTGAGGAGGCCAGGCAGAGGGTATAATATGATTGTCAGTAGCGGCCTTGGTACACGGCGTGCAACTAAACTTGTGATGCGGACGGTTTGATGATGTACTAGCCTAAAAGCTGACAAAAATTCGAAAAACAGTTTTAGGGTCCTATTAATGTCCTTAGTGTTGACATTAGCTAAAAAAAAGTACTTACAGTTTGAGCGAAAACCAGCTAGTATGACTGTCCTTTATGGGTGAAGGGCAGGAGTGTCCTGGTTCTGTGTGCAAAGTTGCCATTTTTTTTCTGGGTTGCAACCAAGTATGGCGAGAATCACAAGTGTTTTAAAGAAAATGCTGGAGTGGACGCCCAAAAGTGAAGCCAGATCTCTACCATCTTACCACAGGCACGATAAAATTAAAGAGTAGCAATTCACCCACACAGCCTGTGAGTTTAAGACTGTCAGTTGCTATGAACAGATACTGCTGCACATGCCTTTTTGCATTACTAATTGTCTTAATTAAAAAGCCTTAGAGTCCTCACAAATTTTACTTTGAGTTGCATTATCCGTACATATGTTTATATACTACTTTAGTTGGGAACAGTGATCTTGTATAATTAACCTAGCATTTACATTAACAGAACAAGATCACTTTGTAACTAAGAATCACATTAGAAGGCTATGAAGCTAATGTACGTACAGATGCTGGCTTCATATTTTCTATAAGAGGTGAGAGCTTTGCTCCAGCATTCTTCTTTTTGAACCTCTTCAGGCTTAATTAATTTTGAAGTTGGTGTGAGTTATCGACTTTCTCACACTGTTGACATCCTTAAAGGTGACCCTTGGTGACCCCCATATTCCTTATGTTTCATTTCATTTCATTTCATTTATTTATACTGTTAGCCCAGAAGTGGGCCGTTACAGGGTGGAAGTACAAACAATTATTTGCAAAAAAGAAGTACCATACAGGTCTCGAGATAATTTCTCGGTACTATTGTGACCAGCAACTCGAAGTTATACATAACATACATAAATGGAACACACATGCGATGCAATACATACGCGCAGAACAGCACATGACGCATTTGAGGCGGCACTTTTGCACCGCGCTGAAGATTTGAAAGACAACTACTGCAGGATCATGCAACCAACAAAAAGTAGACACACACGCAAAAAAAACATATGTCACTGTTATTCGGAAAATAAACGTTTTAGATTCTGTTCAAATGATGTAAGCGAGGAACAACCAATTATAGACTCTGGCAGCATATTCCAATCTTCAATAGCACGTGGAAAGTAACTGAACTTAAAGCAATCGTTACGTGGGACTAGGGGTGGTATATACATATTATGGCGATGTCTGGAGTGTTCTTGTGTGTTGACCTGGAAGTAATCTGAATAGTTTAGTTTAAATTGATTATGAATTAACTGGAAGAGGAATTTCAGACGCTCAATCCTCGTCCTAAGTTCAGGACTATCCAGTCCAGCTTTTTTACAGAGTTCAGTAGGAGAATGATGTCGGCTATATTTATTAAAAATAAATCTCGCACCAAGTCGCTGTATTTTTGTTATTTTATTGCAGTTTGTCTTTGTGTAAGGGTCCCAGACAATTTTAGAATATTCGATAATGGGTCTGACAAGAGTTTTGTAAGCAAGACACTTTATATCAGATGGGGCGGTATAAAGGTTACGTCTAAGGCTATACAATGCCTTGGTAGCCCTGGAGCATACATTATCAATATGAGTGTTCCACCGGAGGTCGGGCGTGAACCATAACCCAAGATATTTATAGTTTTGTACACGCTTGAGGAAAGCATTGCCAATCTGGTAGTTGTAATCTAGAGGTGCTTTCTTTCTAGTTATAGTCATAAAGACTGTTTTTTCTGTGTTCAAACTCATTTGCCATTCTTCGCACCAATCTTTTATTCTTTGAAGATTGTTGTTTAGATTAACTTGGTCATGTTCAGTCTCGATTCTACTATAAACAACACAGTCATCGGCAAACAACCTTATCGGGACCGTAACGCGGTTTGGTAGGTCATTTATATATAACAAAAATAAAAGGGGACCCAGCACGCTCCCCTGGGGAACTCCAGAATTCACTGCAACTGCTCTAGACTGTTTATTTTTTATTTGAACAAACTGCTGACGGCAGCTGAGATAGGATGAAAACCATTTTGTCAAGTGACTATTTTGAAACGTTTTGTCAATTTTAAACAGGAGCTTTGAGTGCGACACTTTATCAAATGCCTTTGCGAAATCCAAATATACCACATCAGTTTGACCACGCAAATTGATTGTTTTTGAAAGATCATGAACAAATCCGATTAACTGAGTTGTTGTAGATAAGCCTCGGCGGAAGCCATGCTGCTTCGAAGATAATAGATTGTGCGTATCAAGATAGGACATCAAGTGTTTGTTAACAATGTGCTCGAGTATCTTTGAACATGTACTGATAAGCGAAATAGGACGGTAGTTGCGCTCGTCTCGAGAGGAGCCACTTTTGTGAACAGGGGTAATTTTAGCCTGCTTCCACGCTAGTGGGAAAGAGCCACTGCGCAGGGACGACTGAAATATTTTTGTAAGGAAGCGAGCCGCCCATTCAGCGTATCTGTACAGAAATTCGTTTGGTATACCATCAGGGCCGGGGGTTTTTCTTGTATTTATATTAAGTAAAAGATTTAGGACACCCTCTTCGCTAATTACCACATCATCGATCGGCCGCTGCAATGGTGACGTAGAAAACTCGGGCAAAATGCCATTATCATGAGTAAACACAGAAGCAAAAAAAGAATTGAAATCATCAACACGTTGTTGAGTAATTTCAGGTGGCCTCGGAGAGCTTGCTGGGGGAGTTACAAAGCGCCAAAACCTTGAGGGGGCTTCCTTCAAGTATTTCGTCAATGTCACATTGAAAAACCGATCCTTGGACTGCTTGATCAGACGTTTCAGTTCTTGTCTCATTGAAGAAATGCAAGCTGTTCCTTCAGGGGTACAATTTTTTGCACATGATTTCTGTTTCCGTTTTAGTTTTCTTTTTGTGTGAATGATTTCTCTGGTGATCCAGGGATTGGTTTTACAAATGCGTTTTCTAATCCTAGGTACATAGCTGTCTATGCACTTCCCTACAACAGTTGAAAAGAAATGCCATAGCCTATCAGTGCTGCAGTCAGTGTTGTAAAGGACCTGAAATTCATCAAAGGACCTTTCAAGATAGTCCAGAATAGACACATCATCAGCCGCCATAAAATTCAATACAGTGCTAAGTGTGGGTTTACCCAAGGTGTCTGGGGACAATGCTAGGTGAGTTACTACCATTCTGTGGTCGGATAGGCCTTCTACAACTTCACAACGGCTGAGTAACGGCAACAGCTTTGGGGACACAAAAACCAAATCAAGGATAGATGACCTTGTAGTCCCTATCCGAGTAAGTTCAGTGACAGTTTGCGTTAGCCCATAGCAGAATGCCAGCTCCAGTAGTTGCTCAGCACTTGCAACCTGTTCCGATCCAGGAGACTGGGATAGCCAATTAATATCCGGAAGATTGAAGTCCCCTAATAATAATACGTTATCTTGGAGACTAAAATTAGAATCCATAAAATTTCTTAGCTTTGCGATTATATCAAGAGAGGAATTTGGCGCTCTATAAATCCCTCCAATATACACAGTTCGCTCGCTGAACCCACACCTAATCCACAACATTTCTATGTCATATTTATCATCCAACACTGAAAACCTAATGTTGTCTTTAATAAGAAACGCAACTCCACCACCTCTTCCTTGCCGGTCTTTTCTAACAATTGTGTAACCTGTAGGTGTTACTTCAAAATCTGCTACATCCGTGTGTAACCAAGTCTCTGTTACGACCATTATATCCGGTTCATGCTCCAGGATTGCGGCTTCAACTGCATCAGCTTTATTCAGCAAACTTCTGGCGTTTACATTAATAAACGTGTGACTACATTGCTAGGAGTTTTGATAACGTCGTAGCCGTCATTTTTCTGATACTACCTTTAGACTAGTACTTGGGAGCTGCTTGCAAGAACGTGGCCACGGGGCACGCATTGAAACATTTCTGTATGGCGGCACTGCAGTGCCATTTTGTGTTCGAAAAACTCCTTGATGAGGGCTGTGCGGAGTTGCTTCACAATTCTGTCTGCTGCCGTGGTTGAAAGTTTCACCCGCTAGGTGGTGGTGATTGAACCCGGAGGCTTGTCCTTTTTAAATTGAAACTGGCACTGGTTGGTATTGAAGAGCTCATCATTACTGTTGCCCACTACAGGAAACAATGCGTTGTGTGATGACTAACAGGCCCCAAGGAACATATTGTAGTAGAATAACGCAAGGCCAAAATATTTGTGTCAGTATCCCTTCAAGCAGCCTTAGCAAAATGTGAAATAAAAAAAAGCAGAGAGCAGAATACAATGCTCTTTGAAATAGATTTTGATAACAAATTTCATGAAATTGGTGCTCATCTTGGGAAGCTTCCCATGTGGCCGTTTCCCAGGCTTCGATTCTCTAGGTACATGTCATGTTCAATTGTTGAACTTGCCAATGTGTAATACGTCTCATTCAGTAAAACCTGTGAATACTAGTAAAGAATTGCAAGAAATTACAGAATAAATAAAAATGACATCTCTAATGAATTTGAACAAATCTTTTCTCATCTGAAGCGCAATGGCAGCCACTATGATTTGAAGTGCACAGAATGCACATCCTGTGTGAAGTGTTCTATTGAAGAGTAACGTGACCGGGTACTGTCACATATAAAGAACAGCAACGAATTGTACCATAGCTAGGCTGTTCTGAGGTGCCCAATGGCGTGCAAATTTTCATACACCACTTTCAGCTGGATGCAACCGCTGAACTATTGCCTGCAGTATGTATTTTAAGTGATATGATAACAAAAGAATGTACATTTAAGCAAAACCTGTCTAGACTGCTGATTTAGTATTTAGATTGCAGAATACATAATCCAAATTACTGTTGGGTGGTCTGTATCGGAGCTTGTGAATGAATAAAGTTTATTTAAAGTCTGGAAGTTTTCACCGGGCGAGGTGGCGGAAGAAAATTGTTTTCACGGCACACTGTGCCACCCAAGTTTTGCTTAAAAAGACTACTCATTGGTACGATGTACAAAGGGCTTCAGCAAGGATGTCAAAACGTGTAAAACCTTCAATGTATATTGTATCAAGCTCAATCAGTGCATATCAGAACAAGAAATACACTTCTATGTATTTCGTGCATTACCATGCTTTAAGACTTCACAGTGTGACCGGGCTCTAAATGGCCAATTAATATTGATCTGATATACACCATAGCAAGTGCTTCTCAGTTATGTCTCGACTCTCCTCCTGGCAGGTAGGCTGTCAATTGATGAAACAAGCTTGGGATGCTCGGTTGCTGTGTAAATTAAATTCACATGAATAGTGGAGCCATACAACTTCTTGAATTGTTTGGTTTAATAAAAGCTGACTGGCCCTCGAAAACACACATTAATAAAGCTTTAAATAGGAGCACAGTGATGAACTGAGCACTTTTTACAAATGAGGCTTATATGTCTTCCAGTTAGCTGGACTGACACGGTTTCTTCACATGTACACTGCCACTTTTTCAGATTAACTTCGTGTGCACAACACACAGTTTTCTTAGAGCGCACACACCACTACCAGTGCCTTAGGAATCTTGCTCCTGCTGTGGTTGTTGCATTTGTTGCTGCATCGGGGGTGGCTGTTGTGGCTGTTCTTGCTGGTGTCGTAGGCGTTCTAGTTCATTCATGCGTGAACGGGCATGCTCAAGTCGATGAAGAGCCATGTGAAATACTTTCTGTGCTGCGTAGCTTGAGCCTTCGTGCGGTTGTACTAAAAAAAAAAAGAAAAGAAATAGTTACGGACATGAGATGACTATTAACACTGCACCCCATAAGATATTACAAAAAAAACCTGCAATAACTCCCTACATTTCAGATTTAATAATTTATTATCGTTCAGCAGCACCTTGAGTTCAGCTGCATCTGGTTACCCCGTTTGGGGAAGTGTTAGCTGCAAGCACTCAGAGCTTAAGAGTACTGAACGCTGGGAGAGTTGGTAATTCATAGCTACAAAACTACGCGAAAAAGCGACAAAAAACAGAGAAGGCACACACACAAGCGCAGACTAGCACCTGAAAATTTATTCAAGGATACACATATATAACTATCAAAAAAAAAATATATGACGTGAAAGATTAGAGGTTGGCAGTGAGGTAATTTATCTCTAGTTGGTGCAAATTCACCAAAGCTCTCGCAACACACGTGTTGCCATATTTGTGTATATAAAAAGTCTCGGCAACTTCTCTCGCTGTCCTATTCCTGTGCCGGGACAACACCCTTGTTTCGCGAAGTAATGGGTAACACTTGCAATCCCTGCAATGTAGGCACAGATTCGACGAAGAGTGGGCCTTCAGCGATGCCCTGTGATCCATTAGTCTGTTCTTCAAACACCTTCCAGTTTGCCCAATATAGCACTTACCACATGACAAGGGGATAAGATACACTGCACCCATTCTCCATTCAACAAAATTGGAAGCAAAGAAAAAAAGTGCTGTGATTGGGAGGTCAATCACTGGGAAATGTTTGTTGAATGTTGAATGTGAATGTTGAGTGTTTTCAATGAGTGTTCTGCACCACTTACCGGTGGAAACTTGCGTGAGGTACAATATATGTTTTGTCAGAGCAGCTTCGACGTTCTGTAACGTAGTCAGAAAGCTAGAAGTATTTGACTCCACTTGCTTCATACTCGGTTTTTCCCGACTAAGTTCCAGGCATGCCTGACCTGCAATGGGACTGAGTTTCAGTTTATTGAACGTACTTCTAAGGGTTACATATGGGGAGAAACGTACAGAAAGAGGTTCCTTAGTGTGAACACTGCAATGGGATCTTTCATTATGACATACATAAAAGAATAATAAAATCAGAAGTAAAATTGCAGTATACATGCATACAGAACGTATGAGTGGCAAGGTGGGTAATGACAATAAAACTATTCAAAATTGAAGCACACATGCAAAATAAGCGAGTATATAATGAAAAATTAAGTGCCATAGCAATAATAATGAAGATTTCAATGCTTGTAATGATACCTTATACTAATTAACTCACATGAGAAAAAAATTAAATGAATGAACCTAAAAAGGAATACACGAAATGCACCGCAAACGGGATGAAAAAGTATTGTGATGGCACACATAAATCAACAATTCATTTAATGCTGAATGGAGTGTTTGGTGTAAATAATAAAGGTGAGGCGGCGAGTGCAAGAACCTGTTCAGACCGCATGCCTCCTTTGTCTCGCCGCGCGGCAGAAAAGGCGGGCATCTCGCGCTTTTGCGCATGTGTCGCTATGACGTGTCAGTAATTCTCTCCCAATCGTACACCGGCTCCACCACCGCGCCTCCGCTGCATGGCATTCTGATTGGCTGCGGCGGATGTTCGAGCTGTCACGGTGGATGGACGTGTTTTTCGAGCTCCGGATCGACTGCGCAGATAAGTGTTTTTGCATGTTTTGAGCTTGTCTTTATAATTATAAGGCAGCGGTTGAAATATTCGTAGCATTTATTTTATGGTACGGCTTTTTCGGGGGCCAGTCACCAGGTATTTATTAGTTAGTGCAAGTGTGTGTGTTTGAAATTTTTTTGTTGTTTTTTTTCTTTCGCCACCCCGTGGGGGAGGTGCGCGTACATTGAACACGCAAATTTTTGTAGTAGAGCTTAGGCTTTCTTTTTTTTTTCGTAGTGCACGGCTCGAGTTTAGTAATTATCGAGTATAGGGATAATTGATGTCAGAAAGACATGGTTAAAGAGACTGTAAAGTGTTCAGGATGTGGAGTGGGTTTGAAAGTGGACACAAGCGTAGAAGCGGATGGAGAAGAGGCTGCCGCGAAGTGTAGGCAATGTGAGGTCGAGGAAAAAATGGAGAAAATGATGGTTGCCCAAAGTGAACTGCTGGTGATCGATGAGCTCGAGACTGCGTTGGCGACAGAGCAAGAGAAAACGAGGGCAATGGGAGAAAGACTGAAGTCCACCGAGGAAGCACTAGCGAAGCTGAACAAAGAAGCGGCCTACGGAGAGAACAGTAGAGAAGCGGCAACCAGAACGGTGGAGAAGGAAGAGCAAGCAAGTTTGGAAAAAACAGGTTTAACCGGTTCAACTGTCGCAAGGCCCAGCTTCAGCGAGGTAGTGATGGGGCTGGGAGGGGACAAAGCAGCCAGCGTCACAGGTGCAAGTAGCCCCCAGGTTCCTGTACGCTCCAGTTGAAAAGTCACAGCATGTGATAATTGTCGGGGACTCGAATTTAAGTCGATGCACAGAAGCCATCAGAGAGAAGGTAAGAGGTGACAAGAGGGTTGCAGTAGGGGCGTTCCCAGGACGCAAGCTTGAAGCAGTCATGAGGCAAGCGAGCGCAAAACTCAATACTATAGCTGATAGACGAAACCTCGTGATAATTTCAGGCGGTTTAAATGATGTCTTAAATGAAGATACAGCAGGACTAGCAGCCACACTGGCGAAAGGCGTCGATGACATGCGCGCCACTTCTCCTAAAATACAGGTAGTGATATGCACGATACCGGAGGTACCGATGCGTGATAGTAACCTGCAAAGAGCGGTTGTCAACGCAAACCAAGAGATATGGCGGATGAGTCGAGAGAAAGGCTTTGAGGTGATGGAAATAAACAGAGAGGTGCATAGGTGGGGTGGTTTTCAACGAGACAGAATTCACTTCGATGGGCGGCTAGGTCGTGAGGTGGGTTGGCGACTTGCAGGACGCGCAGTAGCTTTTTTTGGGGGCAAGCGAGCCCTTTGGTGTGCAGGATAACTAGTAACGAGGAAAACAACCAGGGAGACTCTTCGACAGGTGTTATGGACAGATACGATTCCAATGTGGCACCAATGTCTAAGATAGGTAGAGTCCGGGGCATAAATAGACGTAGCCAACGAGTGCCGAAGCCCATTCAGACATAGGGTATAATTACAATGCAGGGTGGTAGGAACGACTGAAGTGGGAAGAAGATGACGAAAACAGCTAAGGGAAGAGAGGCGATGGTATACAGTTTTGTAGAAACCAATCTCAGGACATGGACAACCTCCGAACAATCCGGACTATGTGCGTGGGAATAATTGTAATAGAACAGAAGGCAGCTGAAGGGGGGGTGGTATTGGGGCATTCATTCATAAAAGTACAGACTGGCAAAAGGGTCAAGCAGGAGTGGCACGGAACATTTATGGCTAAAAGGGAAGAAGTGGCAGGTCAAAGGAACCCTTGGGTTTCGTGTACTTGTGGACGGGAGGCAAAGGCCAGAGAGGAAAACCAGGCAATGGTAGAGTGTAATGCAAAGGAACATTCAGGAGTTAGGAAGAGAGTGAGAGCAAATAATTGAATGCGCACATAGAAGATAGATGGGTATAAACAAAAGCCTCAGCAACTTCTCTCGCTGTCCTATTCCTGTGCCGGGACAACATCCTTGTTTCGCGAAGTGATGGGTAACACTTGCAATCCCTGCAATGTAGGCACAGATTCGATGAAGGGTGGGCCTTCAGTGATGCCCTGTGATCCATTAGTCTGTTATTCAAACACCTTTCAGTTTGCCCAATATAGCACTTACCACATAACAAGGGGATAAGATACACTGCACCCATTCCCCATTCAACAAAATTGAGAGCAAAGAAAAAAAGTGCTGTGATTGGGAGGTAAATCACCGAGAAATGTTTGTTGAATGTGGAATGGGTGCGGTGTATCTTATCTTCTTCGTTCAGCGAACTGGGAGCGCAGAGAAAACACAAAGGACGAAGCGAGGAACCACACAACACAAGCGCTCGTGTTGTGTGGTTCCTCGCTTCGTCCTTTGTGTTTTCTCTGCGCTCCCAGTTCGCTGAACGAAGAAAATGAATTACCAACTGGCCCACATTTTGATCCTTTTGCAGTGTATCTTATCCCCTTGTCATGTGGTAAGTGCTATATTGGGCAAACTGGAAGGTGTTTGAATAACAGACTACTGGATCACAGGGCATCACTGAAGGCCCACCCTTCATCGAATCCGTGCCTACATTGCAGGGATTGCAAGTGTTACTCATCACTTCGCGAAACAAGAGTGTTGACCCGGCACAGGAATAGGACAGCGAGAGAAGTTGCTGAGGCTTTTTATATACACAACTATGGCAACACGTGTGTTTTGAGGCCTTTGGTGAATTTGCACCAACTAGAGATAAATTATCTCACTGCCAACCTCTAATCTTTCACGTCATATATATATATTTTTTTGCTAGTTATATATGTGTATCCTTGAATAAATTTTCAGTTGCTAGTCTGCGCTTGTGTGTGTGCCTTCTCTGTTTCTTGTCGCTTTTTCGCGCAGTTTTGTAGTTACTCAAAGCTTTCGGAAAAGTCGGCCAGTCACAGGATCTAGGCTTGTGACAAATAGTGGCCAACCAGTGGTAAGACAACCAGCAAAGTGGACCTGCCACGGTAGTCTACTGGTTATGGTGCTCCAATGTTGACCCCCAGGTTGCGGGATTGAATCCTGGCCGCATTGGCTCAATTTTCCATGGAGGACAAAGTTCATGCGCTTAAATTATTTATGTGCTCGTTAGAGAAACCTAGGTGGTCAAACCTGCTTTAGTTCTCCACTACGGCGTCTCTCATAATCATATGGTGGTTTTGGGATGTTAAACGCTGACAATTATTATCAGTAACAGGTAAAGTGTAAGAAACTAAGATGCAAATGTTTTGCAAGTGATTTCTTTCAAGTTGCCGAAATGTTATGTAGATAGTAATTACTTTGTTTTGAGTCTGAGCATATTGCAATGATGTGTAAGGTAGTTTTGCTTATGCAGATACATATTTAAACTTGAATCAGTTAGTCTATTTCCCTGTTTTGGAGATGACAAATTATTGTAAGAGAAAATTTCTTGCTATAGATTAAAAAATAAATTGCTGCATAATACTTTGCCATGAAGTGTTCATTTCCCTAACATTACAGCATGTCCCACATTTCACCATGTGATCACTTTAAATGATGACAACTATTTCATCAGTAACCGTTCAAGCAAACTGCAACGCTGCTTAGGCATGCTGGTATGAAAATTTACGCACAAGTATGTCACTGTAGCACCACCATCATTCCTTTGAAAAAGTCCATGAACAGGGGTTTTGAGCTCAAGCCTACGTTTTGACAAGTGGGGTCACCATTTTCAGGAGCACACAGCCCATGTTCATAGATTTTGTTCATTGCAATCTTCCCCTTCCTGCCGTTATTTTGCATCATCATTGCTGTGTGCCGTCTGCTATCATTGCATGGCCTGTGTCATTAGACACTACAATACCTTCTACTTCTCAGCCAGTCTAGTCATTAAACCTGTTGTTCTGATGGCTATACCGTCTTCAATAGATCCGAGTAAAATGGTAGGCCTAGTTGGTCACCATCACATTCTTTTTTTGTCATAATTCACACAACCATCAAATGCCCTGACACCAGTATTGTGCATTAACCATAAGAGGGCGTTTCCTAGCTTTCAAATGGGTTGCCAATGATGTTTAGTGATGCTCGTCGCATCACTATATCATTGTGAAGAAAAATGGCTGGGACACGTAATGAACACCGCTGCAGCAACAGAATAGGATGTTCAGCAGCTTTGGGACCAGTGTTGTAGCAACAAAAGCTTGTTCCTCAATCCTTGAATGTGAAAGGAACGCTGCGTGGGATCAAGCCTCGCCAATTCATAAAGTCGTCAAACGCCTTAACACAGCACCAACATCCGTCATAAAACCATCCTTTGCCGCTTGTTCCTCTCTAATACAGCACGTCAGTTACATTGGCCGATGCTACTAACATCACCGGTTTCCCATTTTTAGAGTGAAAACACTCTCAAGAGATTCCAGTGAGGCTTTTGATAACATTATCCTCTTAAAGTGGCATAAAACTTAACCATTTCACTTTCGGGTGTTTCCAGAGGGGGGGGTGCTTGATTTTGGAAATGGAGAAACTTGAAATGCAGAAAAATGAGGTGTAGTGAAGCGTATGACAGATAGAGATGGAAAGGGGATGCTACAACCTCGTTTGCTACAGAAAGCAGCACAAGCGTGGCCACAGCAAGCGAGTGAAAGCATTGATTGAGTTACAATTTGGTCTACTGAATAGGCGTATAGGCATCGGGGAGCACCCCTGAACTGGCGCGCTGCAGCAGATGTGTTAACAGGAGGTTAAAAAAATAAAAACCAATAAAAACTGAACACCTGCGGCCAGAGACACAACAACCATTGTAACTGTAATCGCACATGTGCAGCATGGTCCGAGTAGCATGCACAGAGCAGCCATGCCCCTAGCAAAGAAGGGTGTGAGTAGTGGCTCCGTACTCGATAGACTGGTTCTTCTAGATATATTCGAGAGATGGCACAACCAGTAGAATAAAGCAAAATATGCCGCTTTTATGTTACAGTGAGAATTAGTGAAAGCATACCACAAAATGTATCAATATGTTAGTGACAGTGAAATGTGTAAACAAAGGCAAGGAAGCAGACATGAGGTTTTACATCTGTTGGCTTCATGTGGGAGGCACACAGTCGCATTTTCACTTTTCACACACCATGATAGAAAAGACTGCACAAGAACAAACTGATGCACACCAAAAACAATACAAATATACACGTGTAAATAACACACAACTTTAAAAGCCCCAGCCATAATAAAATGCTAAACTGTGTTGAAAGGCTTCTTAGCGTGCTTTTGTCTATCCACTGTCGTGCTTGGAGGTGCATGCCAAATTTTGACAGTAGAGTTGGCATAATGAGGCACAGGGATCAGAATTGACAGTGAAGTGGCTGAACATTCTTATTCATAAACACGTGCACAAATGTGCGAGCCACTTATCTGTATGTGTCGCACAAAAAGAAACACGCTTTTGAATCCATGCATAATGCACACGTGTACAGTTGCATAGCTGCTGCCAAAGGTGCAGGATGATTTTCTTTTGTGTGATATTTTGCGACGCTTACCATAATGGTGAGGTGAAAGCGTGGATACATATCTGTTGAATGTTTACATTCAACCAACAGTGCTTGTGCCATGTTTGCTTCCTTGTTCGTGTCATGGCTGAAACGGTTACTCATTCTGCAACAATGCCTCATACTATTTCTGTCACAATACATTGAACATATTGAAGTGCACACGAGGCGGGGGAGTGTTTTCAAAGAGAATGAGTGTTCTGCATCACTTACCGGTGGAAACTTGCGTTAGGTACAATATATGTTTTGTAAGAGCAGCTTCGACGTTCTGTAACGTAGTCAGAAAGCTAGAAGTATTTGACTCCACTTGCTTCATACTCGGTTTTTCCCGACTAAGTTCCAGGCATGCCTGACCTGCAATGGGACAGAGTTTCAGTTTATTGAACATACTTCTAAGGGGGGAAATTACATATGGGGAGAGATATACAGAAAGAGGTTCCTTAGTGTGAACACTGCAATGGGATCTTTCATTATGACATATATAAAAGAATAATAAAATCAGAAGTAAAATTGCAGTATACATGCATACAGAACGTAGGAGTGGCAAGGTGGGTAATGACAATAAAACTATTCAAAATTGAAGCACACATGCAAAATAAGCGAGTATATAATGAAAAACTAAATGCCATAGCAATAATAATGAAGATTTCAACACTTCCAATGATACCTTACTTATACTAATTAACTCACGTGAGAAAAAATAGTGAATGAACCGAAAAAGGAATACACGAAACGCACCGCAAACGGGATGAAAAAGTATTGTGATGGCACACATAAATCAACAATTCATTTAATGTTGAACGGAGTGTTTGGTGTAAATAATAAAGGTGAGGCGGCGAGTGCAAGAACCTGTTCAGACCGCATGCCTCCTTCGTCTCGCTGCGCGGCAGAAGAAAAGGCGGGCATCTCGCGCTTTTGCGCACCCCGCCTTCGGTGTGAACGAGCCTTAAAGGTCCTGTTCCACACCTTGAGAGCAGCAAAGGTAACGAGTTTTTTTGTCGATAATTAGTGCATGGCCTAAGCAGTAAATCATTACTTTGGAGAAAGAAACATGTTTATTAGAGCAACTTGTTGATTTCTCTTTTGTGTTATAAGGAGCATCCCGCCTACACACAATGCAGTAGACAATAATGGCCTTGTTAAACAAAAATAATATTTGAAATGAGAACAACATTTAGGAAAAAGAATAGCGGAGACCGATGGGCATGATAAGTATGGTATTATTATATGGAGTGCCTGTTTTCAGATTTGCTCTGGTGGGTTTAAATAGATTCAATGCAATATATCAAATGACTACGAAGAAATGCAACATAGAGAGAAAGCAGGGAGCGTGATATGTTGATGGGATTTGAGAAGAACACGAATGCCATAGGCGGTCTTACTTGTAGTTCGTCCAATGTGTTAATTAAAGTCAAGTGAAGTTCGACACAGAGAAATACGCTTTTGTCAGATGGTATTATTGCAATACTATCCCACATGGACCGGGAGTACGTTGCACTGTTTTTTAGACCGACAGCAGAAGAAAAAAAAAAAACGTAGTTTTGGGTTATAGTATTAGGTGGGTTAATGGCAACCTTGTTTTCATGGCACCAACTTTATGGTATTAACTGATGTTCACTGCTAAGCTGGGAAGTTGAGGATACAAAAGAGTCACGTGTAGAGAAAATGTTGTCGTCAGCGTAAAGTATTCTGTCTGAGGCGACAAACAATCGAATATATTATTTATGTAAATAGAAGAGGTCCTACTATAGATATGTGAATATAGAGTCGACAGGTATGAATCCGAGGTTGCTGCAACTTCAGCTCACTTAAGCTCGCGTTTACTTACCTGCACTCTGGAGCGCCGAAGCGACTTCCTTCTCGATCTCTTCAAGTTCCTTGAGCTTCATTTTTAGAGTTGTCATAGAGTTCTGCGGAGGAACAAGCACAGCTTCTAATGCAAAGCAGCTACATTTGGTAAGCACAAAGTCTCTCACGACTGGAAGCTGAAGTGTTGTAGCCGCTCAAAGTACGGACGTGACTCAACACTTACCATCTTTGATTCAGAGTAGCAAGCTCAACGGAGAGAGATAGGGAGAGAGAAGCTGCTGTTCAAGTGAAGCACGTGAAGTAACCGCGCTTCGAGCCTTCGAGTTTTTAACTCTTTCTTTTTATCTTGAGCACTGTCTTTGTGGCGCACTTGTCTCGGCTAAAAACGCGGACAGATCTAATAATAGTACCATAGAATTGTCAAAAACGCCAGCACTCATACCGTCGAGCATGCGCTATAAAGCATTTTTTTTTAAACAGACGTAATGTTTGTTGTAAACTTGACGCAGATTCTTATTCTTCAGCGTAAAGGCACACACACGGCGCAAGAAGCGTTGCGCAGATTAACCATGTGCTCCCGTCTTCAGTCGGCCATCTTTAAATCTTCTATTTTGATTTGTGCAGTGGAATTTCGCGTGTGCCCGGCCGCCTGCAGAAAATAAATGCAGCGCTGAAAACACCGAGCTATGTGCGCATATGTCAGCCACAAGCACCTTCAGCACCAGTGACGAACCGAGCACAGGAGACCAGCTCGTTTTCAAGCGGAGAAAATTGTCGGAGAACCAGTACGTCTCGGAGCGTCCATCCAAAAGGGCATTTTCGATGACGGACACCACGAAAAGAGTGATGTACTCAGCATTAGCGGGCTCCAATGGTGTCAAGAAGACCGTTTCGCCGATGTCCAACAACAAGCCCAACTCGGCCAAAAAGCTGGTCATCAAAAACTTCGGTAAGTCCGAAACTCATCCGTCCGACAAGCGCCTGCGTTTCTGTGTGTCTGATTTCGTATTGGTGACTGTGCGGTTCTCAGATAACGCTGCGTGGTGAAGAGGGACGTTACTGCGTTTACAATGAATTAATTTAGTCGCCTTGACTTTGGCTGGTCGTTGCATCACATTGTCATTGCAGTTCGGTCGTCGCTCGTCAAAGCTGTCTCTGCAGCGCGGGCGCGCGCCATTCAGTGAGCTCCTTTCGTGAGCGCAGTTTTGAGCCTTCCGTTCGGTATGTAGCCATTCGTTATAGAAGTTTACTTTGCGTGGAAAATAACGTCTACTTAGTTATTGCGGCTCGATGCGTATGTTACGTATCTTTAGTTGCTGTTTCTCATAATTTACACAAAGGCACGGCGAGGAGGATCGTGTTGTCGTCAGGCGTTGAACTTCATTTTAGCAGTAGACTGGTAGGCCCATGCGTCTAACGCAAACTGAGGCTGCAGACCTGATTTGTCCCTATTTGCGGACCGAAATCGTTACGGCAGGGAATGAAGACTTCGTTGTACGCTTTACAATAGTCCAGTCAACAGATTACGTTTGGATGCGTCCGTCATACCAATGAGCTTCGATGGCGCTGTGACCTGTCCTTTTACCGGCATTGTAGTGTGCAAAAAAAGAAGCTAGATGCCTTAAACAGCGTGTCTGTTTATGGTCTGAGTGGTAAAGACCGATACTCAAGCACTTTTCGTATTGCAAAAAAAAAAAGCACGTATGTATCTTTTACCGCCCCGTGTCGTACTTGATCAACAGTATCGCCGTGATGTTTTCGACAGTTCTATGCTATATATCCGATATTTCTTTTTTTATGGCCTTACCTACTGTACGAATTAGCTTTGGTATATAACATCAATATCACTAAAGGTTTCGGTTAATCTATTTAATGCGTGGCTTGCTGTGACGGTCTGGAAAGGGTTGGTAACTAGTGCTCTGCAATAGGTAAGAAGGCACTAGAGGTAGTAGAGGACTGCATCTATTTAGAACAAGTTGCTGAACCATGAAACTGAAGTAACTTGAGTAAGAATGGGGTAGAGCACATTTGGCAGGCATCCTCAGATAAGGAACAGTTGTTTACCATTGTCACCCAAAATCAGGGGATATAACAGCTGCATCTTACTGATACTTACCTAGGGAGCAAGAACCTGGAGGCTTAGAAACAGGGTTCAGCTTCGATTGAAGACGACACAGCAGCCGATGGAGACGAAAATGATAGGTGTAACCTTAAAAAACAAGAGAGCTGATTGGGTCAGGGAAGCAACTGGGGTTAAGGATATCATAATTGGAGTTAAGAAGAAATGGGCAAGGGGGTTTGTAGCACGTATGCAAAATAACTGCTAGTCATGAAAGGTGACAAGATTCGAAGAAAAGGCAAACGATTGATGGGGAGACTGAAAGTTGGGTGGGCAGATGAGATTAAGAAGTTTGCAGGTATAACGTGGCTGCAGCAAGCATCTGGATTGTATGGCAGAACATGTAAGAGGCCCTTACTCTGCAGTGGGCATAGTGAGGCTGATGATGCTTCCGTCAAATTTCTAGAACACCTCCTTGAATTGCGATAGTGAGGTATTGGTATGAGTACTTAGTTATGACTGTCTTTGCATATTGACAAGCTTGTTTCTATTGGACATGTGTTATTTGGTGACAAATACTGTAAGAGCTCATGTGTTGTGGTATAAGGGGTTCGGAACTATCACTTATGCTTGGGAAATAAGCATACAACGGAAAAGGCCCGGCGCGGAACAGCTCAGCCAAGTCTTCCAGTTTTTCACAGTTATGGAAGCTCGCAAGCAGAGCACGAACTAAGTTGCTACTTTTTAAAGTGCTCTTTCTTTGCACAAAGGCTTGTACACGCTCTTGGAAGGGTTATTGTACAGCAGATTTTTCGTCACTCAGCAGATTACCCCTGTTGGCCAATAGGTGACCTAAACCAGGAGTGTAATTTTTAATCAGATGTGCTTCTTGTCACGGGGTGCTGCAACTGCAATGTGGTGGACGTTTGAAAGAAGGTTTAAGGTGCACAGTAGTATTTAAGCTGCAAACATGCATTTTAAAGAGGGTTTAAGCTGCACAGTAGCACCGCTAGAACAACAGAAAGCTGGTCTAATTGATAAGTATTCCTTTTAAAAGACAGGGCATGGAAACACAGACACAAGAAGTCAAGAGAAATGCCAACAAACAACTGAAGATGCACACAAAGGCAGAAAAGAAAAAAAAAAAGCATGAAAACTTATCTGTGCATGCCAATGCAAGAGGCGATCCTATCAATCCAGTACGCCTATGAGTCTATGTGAAAGATAAGGGCATTAGTGTCATCTTTATACAAGTTAGCGATTAGCTCGCACATGTGCTACTGCTATTATCGATATGTCATGACTTACATCAGACGTGTTTCATAATATTATGCTTGTACAAAATTGTGAATTCCTCGAGTTTCGGTATAAACTTACACTCTCGACAATGTAAAGGAAAGCTTGAAGGCCTGAAACACAGATACGGCTGCGCGAATAAATCTTCTTAATAAACCTTTGCCAGTTGATCTCATTTTACCCGCAGGCCTGTGCATGGTTGTATTAGGGGCAGTGTAGGTTCACTTTATCCAAATGAGGACAAGCTTTGAAATGGATGCATAAAGGAAAATGCAACATTCATGTGCTTCTCGCTATGGCCTGCATTGGTCTCCGGCTTTCTGTGGGCACAGCAGTCGATAGTTTGCTAAAGCTACCCAGAGAGCCACAATCGCACACAGAAATCACGAGAGAGAGTGATATCATCTAATTGTGCATGCTCAAGGCCATGAAGCACACTGATGTTAACTTCTTTGCACTGTGCCGTCCCTCCCTGTACAACTTTCAGCGCGCTCCTTGAGACAAGAAAAGGAAAGCACTCACAGCACACGACAGACCCCTGTATCTCTACTGCTTTTTCATAGATTCTAAAGTTTTTGTGGCAGTCGATTCAAGAGGCGTTGGACACGGATACTGAGGTCATTCAATGATTACTCGCACAAGCGTTTCATGACCTTTCAAGACCTTATGTTAATCGTATATTTAGTCTGAATAAATGGATGGGACAAAAGTGGGAAGGGAGATAGACTGGTACTATACTTTTTATGTTTCTTTGTGAAAGTTAGGGAAAAAAAATATTTCGCAAAAGCATTTCATATCTGCTATTAAAAATTTGTTTTGTTTTATAGTTAAAGTGTTTCAGGCATATAATAAAACTTCAGCACACAAGGAGGGACAGGGAAAAAGATTGGACAGGATTAAGTGTTGACCCCAACAGGTTTCAGGTTTCCACAGCACTAATATTTATTAAATGCATCATTCCTGACAGTATATGGTGTACTTGTATTTCTCTTACTTATCTGACAGATCTGTGTCTTGGTTAAAAGGAAAAATGGTATTTGGCAATATCTATTAATGCACGAGCATTATTTGAGAACTCAAATAATATACCTTTCGATAGAGAGAGCAGCTGATTTACTTGCGGCATTTTCACATATTAGTGCTCAAGATGAAATGAAAATTACTTTTAATATAATGACCAGCCATTTCTGCCATTACTACAAAACAAAGTTTACATCATCGTTTAATAGTCGCCCCGCCATGGTGGTCTAGTGGCTAAGGTACTCGGCTGCTGACCCGCAGGTCGCGGGTTCGTATCCCGGCTGCGGCGGCTGCATTTCCGATGGAGGCGGAAATGTTGTAGGCCCGTGTGCTCAGATTTGGGTGCACGTTAAAGAACCCCAGGTGGTCAAAATTTCCGGAGCCCTTTACTACGGCGTCTCTCATAATCATATGGTGGTTTTGGGACGTTAAACCCCACATATCAATCATCAATCGTTTAATAGTATTTGAAAGTTTCTGTAATTACATCTACATTACCAAGCTTTGCCTTTTAAAAAAGTAGTGTAATATTAAAGGGACTCCACAGCACCTTTATAAGTTATATAATGACCTAACTTCTCCTGACTTGTAAATTTTCTGTCATGTACAATAAGGCTATCTCATGAAATGTCTGCTTTTTTTTCATCATCTTTTGTCGGCACGAACTGGGGAGCAGGTGATGACAAGGAAAACGGTGAGGAGGTGATATTGCCACGGGAAATTATCATTGCTCCGCGCAACGCGGACGTTGGGAACCAGAGAAACGTCAACGGCACGACTACGAGCGACGAAGCCAGCCGCAATGCACGAGCTGGCCCTGCATGCGCCCGGTACTCCCCCGAACAGACAATGCGCGTGAAGAAGAGAACGAGGGTGCTCGAGGCAGAGGCTCACAAGGACTACCGCCCTTGGATCTTCTTGATTGCTGTGCGTCGTTCACTTTAGGCACAAGTTCGCCCTTAATAAACCGTGTAAATAGAACATCGCTGTTGTGAGGCTGCTACATTTGTAACATTTTCTGGTGGAGGTGCTGGGTAGATGATTCCAACCCCCACGAGAGAGCGAAGTCTAAGCCCTTACCATCCGCAAGCCGTGGAGCTTACGCCGGTGCACCAACGGATCAGTCGCCGTATTCGAGGGGATTAACCAGAAGTTGGACCACTTCCCCCTGTGCCAAAGGCATCAGCGACGGAAACAAGAAACGCCACCACCATGACTAGCCAAGTTGCACCATCACAGCTCATTGTCAGCCAGCCCGTCATACCGAAGGTGTTCCATGGTGACCCGTTCGAGGATGCCGAAGACTGGCTGGATCATTTCGAGAGGGTGGCGAACATAAAACAATGGAATGAAGCAGGCAAGTTGCGCAACGTATACGTCTCTTTGGAAGACGCAACGCGAGTGTAGTACGAAAACCACGACGCATCTTTGTCGTCCTGGAAAGAGTTTTGGCGGCAGCTACTGTGTACGTTTGGCAACAATGATCGCCGGGAAAAGGCAGAAGCAGCTCTTCGTGCACGGAATCAATGCACAAATGAGACTGTCGCTATGTACATAGAAGACATGTCCCGCCTGTTCAAGCGAGTCGATCCCAACATGACTGAAGACAAGAAGGTGCGTCATCTCATGCATGGGGTAAAACAAGAGCTGTTCGCGGGACTCGTTCGCAATCCGCCGCGCACTGTTGCTGAGTTTTGGTCGGAAGCAACAACAACAGAAACGACGCTGCAGTAGAGAGCCCGGCAATACAATCGTGACGTAGCCAGTACATCAGCAGGGGTCTTCTCGGCAAACGTTGTCGATAATCTTGACACTCTGCAGGAGCTCGTCCGGTCAGTTGTCAGGGAGGAACTACGCAAGCTGCAGCCACCCACTTCACCGGAACTGTCTATTGCGGATGTTGTCCGAGAAGAAATTCGGCAGGCCATACGGGAGCCGCAAAGGGATGCACCACCGACACGACGCGCGGTAACTTGTTCTGAGGTCCTCAGGCGGCCTGCTGTCCACTGTGCGCCTATTGAGACACCTGGTACTTATGCACCGACAACACGTAGCCCGCGCCATATTGTAGAGGCAACTCGCAGCACACCTCTTCTGACAGAGACAAGGCCTCGGAAAAGCGATGTATGGCGAGATGCAGAACGTAGGCCCCTGTGCTTCCACTGTGGAGAGGCCGATATCGTCAAGCTGGTCTTCGAGGATTTGCGGTCAACGCACCGTGTCCGCGAAACGGCGAAAGGCCGTCCGACATCGAGGAATACCTGTGCTCACGTCAGAGCTTCGACCTGCATTGTCGTCATCAATCGCGGTCACCATCCCCTCTACGTCAGTGCTCGGCAAGCCCACGTTTCTTTCCAAACGCACCTAGGCATCGTTCGCCTAGTCCAAACCCGGGAAACTGAAGTGGGCGACCTGTGGAGGCGAGGCCGCTGGTGATTCGAAATACGAAGATCCTCCACTGTGACACCAGCGTTACGACGACGACGACTGTCTCCAGGTAAAGAAGTGCAGAATTGAGAAGATAACTTCAGACTTGCCATTGGTAATTGACGGGCTAGAGCTCATGGCTTTAATCGATACCGATGCGAATTACTCTGTGATAAGCTACGATTTAGCGAAGTGCCTCAGGAAAGTTCTGACCGAATGGAGTGGACCTCAAGTACATACGGCAGGCGGTCACCTTATTACGCTTCTCGGCAGACGCCGCAAGAGTTGAGATACGAGGTTTCACTTACGTTGGTGACTTTGTTCTCCTGCCCGTATGTTCAAGAGAAGTTATACTCGGAATGGATTTTCTGCAAGCAAATGGTGCCATTATTAATTTGCAGAGGTTCAGCGTATCATTTTCGACGGAACAAGCTATAAAGGTAGCTTTAGCAGACGAGCAATACATCACTCCACTGCACATCGTCGATGATGATGTGACTGTACCGTCGCAGAGCAGTGTATCATTTCTAGTCAGAAATGATACGTTTGGTGACTACGAAGGTGTAGCAGACAGCAACATGGATGTTTTCCTGAAAAGAGGTGTTTGTGTGGCACGAGAGATTATCCAGCTACAAAACGGGTACGCAGACATCCTCCTGACAAATTTTGGGAACGAATTCCAGCACATCGCAAAGGGGACAGCCATAACCTTTCTTCATGAGGTTTGTGAAGCCACATAAATATGCAGCCTTGAAACAACGCCAACGGATATGAAAGCAACACCTGATGTCTGCGACGTAATATCCGTAAATCCTAATCTTTCAGTGATCCAACGTCAACAGCTATACGACCTTGTACGGGAATTTTCAGCTGTTTCTGCAATAGTTCAAAGGTACGACGCACAACCATTGCAAAACACAGGATCGTAACAGACGAGACAATCAGGCCGGTACGCCAGCACCCGTACCGCGTTTTACCAAAATAAAGAGAAGTCATCAAGAATCAAGTACAGGAGATGCTTGAAGATGATGTTATTCAACCTTCTAGCAGTCCGTGGGCATCTCCTGTAGTACTTGTCAAGAAGAAGGATAACACGCGAAGGTTTTGCGTCGACTACCAGAAGTTAAATGCTGTGACTAAACGGGATGTATATCCCCTCTGTGTATTGACGACACATTAGACAGACATTAGTGTGCCAAGTTCTTTTCATCACTAGATCTGAAAAGTGGATACTGGCAAATTGAAGTTGATGAACGTGATTGCGAGAAGACTGCTTTTGTTACCCCGGACGGACTCTATGAATTCAAGGCTCTCCCTTTTGGTCTCTGTTGTGCGCCGGCAACGTTCCAATGCATGATGGACACTGTACTTTCCGGATTGAAGTGGCAGTGTTGCTTAGTGTACCTTGACGACGTGGTCATCTTCGCCGCTACATTCGAGGAGCATATCAAGCGCCTGCGAAAACAGTGTTAGTAGCAATCCGTTCGGCAGATTTAACCATCAAGCCAGAGAAGTGCCAATTCGGTTTCGAAGAGCTTCGATTCCTTGGGCACGTTGTCAGCGCCCACGGTGTGCGCCCTGATCCCGAAAAGACAGCCGCCGTTGCAAGGTTCCCGGTGCCAGCAGACAAAAAGTCAGTATGGAGATTCCTAGGTCTCTGTGCTTACTACCGACGATTTGTCAGAAATTTCTCGCAGATTGCAGAACCCTTGACGAAACTTACGAGCGAAGATGTACCTTTCCAGTGGGAAACAGAGCAACAAAGTGCCTTCAACGAATTAAGAAAACGGTTGTAAGAGCCCCCAATCCTTTCTCATTTTGATGGAACAGCTGACACGGAAATACACACAGACGCCAGCAACATCGGCCTAGGATGCATCCTAATACAGTGGCAGAATGGCGAAGAAAAGGTGATAGCATAGGCCAGCCGGACTCTAACAAAGGCAGAGACCAATTATTCGGCCACAGAGAACGAATGCCTTGCCGTCATCTGGGCCATCAGTAAGTTTCGGCCTTACTTGTATGGTAGACCATTCAAGGCAGTCAGCGATCACCATGCCCTTTGCTGGCTCGCCAACCTCAAGGACCCGTCCGGACGACTAGGAAGGTGGAGCCTCAGACTGCAAGAATTTGACATAACTGTGGTATACCGATCTGGCAGGAAGCATACCGACGCCGACTGTTTGTCACGGGCACCTGCAGACACAGCACTATCATATGAAGAGGACTTTCCATTCGTGGCTGTTGTCGAGACTTCCCAGATAGCTGAAATTCAACATGCGGACGAAGAATTGCTCCCGCTCATCAAACACCTGAAAGGAGCTGACGTACAAGTACCTCGTATATTTTCTCGAAGCCTCGCATCGTTCTGTCTCCGAGGAAATGTCCTCTACAAGAGAAACTTTAAGCCCAACAGTGAAAAGTTTCTGCTTGTCGTTCCCGCAACTATGCGGCAAGAAATATTACAAGCGTGCCACGATGAGCCTACGTCTGGACATGTGCGGGTCACTCGAACACTTGCACGAATCAGTCAGCACTATTATTGGCCCAAGCTATTGTCTTCAGTACAGCGCTATGTCAGAACATGCCGCGAGTGCCAAAGACGGAAAGCGCCTCGTGCTAAGCCAGCGGGCCTTCTACACCTGATAGACCCACCGAAAGCACCCTTCCAACAAGTCGGAATGGACCTCCTTGGACCATTCCCGACATCTTTACTTGGCAAGAAGTGGATCGTTGTAGCGACTGATTATTTAACGAGATACTAAGGAAACAGACTCCTTGCATCGAGGAACGGCAGCTGAGGTCGCCAAATGCTTTGTACAGAGCATAGTGCTACGGCATGGCGCTCCAACTGTTGTAATCACCGATCGCGGACCGGCTTTCACGGCGGAACTCATGGAATGCCTGCTGAACATGACCCACACTGTTCACAGGAAAACTACCGCATATCACCCTCAAAGCAACGGCCTGACTGAACGCCTTAACAGAACTGTAGCTGACATGATAGCTATGTATGTGGACGTCGAACACAAAAAGTGGAACGAAATTTTACCATACGTCACCTTCGCCTATAACACCGCCGTACAAGCGACTACCAAGATTAGCCCGTTTCAACTAGTTTACGGTCGTGTAGTTACCACAACACTGGACGCTATGTTACTTATAGATCAAGATGACTATCCTTCTGATCTCGATTACTATATAGAGAGAGCGGAGGAGGCCCGCCAATTAGCAAGGTACCGAATATGTCACCAACAACGAATCGATGCCGACCGCTACAACCGAGGAAGACGTGAGACACGGTATGAAGTTGGTGACAAAGTGTGGATATGGACCCCAGTACGACGACGAGGCCTGTCTGAAAAATTCATTTGTCGATATTTCGGTCCTTACGAGGTAGTACAGCAACTCAGCGACCTCGTTTATGAAGTCAAGCCTACAGGTCATGGGCATTCTAAACGACGCAATCCCACCGAGCGTGTACACATTGTGCGCATGAAACCGTGCTACGACCGGTACGAAGACTAGCCACCCCAGTTGGTTGCTGTAATACCATTTCCCTCTTACAAACCTTCCGAGATGGAAACGCTGCATACATTATCATCGAAAGCATCGGGGCGATGCCTCTTGAGAGGGGGGATAATGCCACAGGAAATTACCATTGCTCCGCCCAACGCGGACGTTGGGAATCAGAGAAACGCTAACAGCACGGCTACGAGCGACGAAGCCAGCCGAAATGCACCAGCTGGCCCTGCATGCGCCCGGTACTCCGCCGAACAGCCAACGCGCGTGAAGAAGAAGAGAACGAGAGTTCTCGAGGCAGAGGCTCACGAGGACTACCGCCCTTGGATCTTCTTGATTGCTGTGCGTCGTTCACTTTGGGCGCAAGTTCGCCCTTAATAAACCGTGTAAATAGAACATCGTTGTTGTGAGGCTGCTACATTCGTTACAATATGTGACATACATTTGAGGAGTTACGCTGTTGTGCTGTAGCTTTGAGAATTTTCTCTTTCACACTAAATTATGGACATGTTTGAACGGTAGACTGAAAGCAGCAGGCTATTTCTCCCTGGCAATGTGTAAGTGCACCTAATCCTGAGTGTTCTGTCCCTGCATCTTCACAGAACGGCCGCAGTTGCCCGAGCAATATGCCGATGAGGCATGGGCACAGCTGCGCGGGGCTGTCGTGGCCATCCAGCAGTCGCAGCACATCTCGACATCCCATGAGGAGTTGTACCAGGCTGTGGAGAACCTCTGCTCACACAAGATGGCCCCACAGCTGTACGACAACCTACGCTCGCTCTGTGAACAGCACGTTCGCTCCGCCCTCAGCACTTTCTCCAGATATCCTTCACGGCGATATTGAGGTCATCTATGGTCAAGCACGAGTTTTGGTTTGCGGCTGAAACAGCCACAGTCTGATGGAATCGGAATGCAAAGACAGGCGTGTGTTTACATTCAGGTACACTTTCACTCAATAAAGCAGCACAGATACTACGTGCCGATGCCAACATAAAAAATGTTGGTAACCTAAACAATTTATCGATTTCTGGTATTTTGTAAACCACTTTATCATTTTCCACTGTCACCGTACAGGGGTCAGGGCCACTTCGACCACGACCATGGCATTTCAGCTCATATAGATTACAGCTTTACATGTCGAGGAGCTTGTGTCATCAATAATAATTTGCAGGCTACTGCACTAAACAAATAAAGACAGAGACAAAAAGATTATCAGTGCTCAAGTCGTGATCCTCGTTTTTTCCATGTTCTCATGTTATGCCTGTCCAGTGTGAAATAGCGCACAGCTTTCCAAGGTTTCTCTTCAAAATTGTACTGTGGAAATTGATTTGGAGCATTTCAGTGTCATTCAGAGTCCTCTGTGGTTCTCAAAATATGTTAAAAAGTATCTGTGAGATGTTTTCATGTTGCAGTTTTCTTATGTCGCAAATGTCGAGATATCACTGGTTGTAGAATGTTCAGTGTTGTGTAACTGCTTCCTTGACATCTTTGCACAGATTCGCTCGATAGCAATTTGTTTTTAAAGCTTATGAACACATGCTGGCAGTCTCATTGCCAACAAATGGTAAGCAACTGTTTTTCAGCCATGATTAATTTGCATTGTTGTATTCTCAATATTCCGGGTCATCTTTATTGTTTTACATTTACAGATTATGATTCGAAGCATATTTTTATTCCTGGACAGAACGTATGTGCTCCAGAATGCTTCAGTAGCTTCCATTTGGTGAGTATCGCTATACGACAAGCGATAACAATGATAAGTGTAGTGCTGGTTTAAATTCTTTTTTAACATCTACACTATCACTGTATGTTGTTTTTCCTTATGTTGAATGGAAGCTGAACCCATTGCGAGTGGGAAAAGTCTTGAGAAAAAGGGTTTTTGGGTAAAGGGACTCATAAGGCAAATGATAAGTCGACATTGATTGCTGAAGTAGTGGTCTAGAAACCTCCTAGTGCCACTTTTATGCCAAGGAAGTGCTCATTTTGAAATAAAATCGCATATCAGTGGTCTTCATAGCGTTAGGGCACTTCAATTGACCTTCCTCAATGTGAAAACTTTGTGGGGGTCTCGGCGAGGCGAACGCGCGCATCGCCACGCCACGCTCTTGGAGTGAACGGACACAGTGGACACGGTCGGTACAAAGCACACAACATACATTTATTAACTAATTTAGACGACGATATCGTCCGCCGAATGTACATCAATTTCAACTAACATGCTACCATACAAACAACATAACACAGTGAAACACTAAACACACAATAACATGATAAACACACACTAACACCCAACACACTAGCACATACCCAAGGCGGCGTCGCCAACGACTGACTTTCCACGTGGGACCCTGGCGCGAATCCCGCGGTGCCGAGCACCGGGGGCCCACGCGACAGACAACCGTTCGCGGCAGCCGGCACGCGCAGAAGAGGCTCGCTCAACGCTCGCCCACCACCAAGGCCCGCCTTCCGCCAGGGGCCACCACCGGCGCTACCACTCTACCAACAGTGGTACTCAACGCGAACACAACGCCATCTATCGCCCGGTGGTGGTCACCACCGAAATAACGCCCTGGGGCGAGACACGTGCGCCACGCGGCGCAGACAACTTTACAGGGGGGGGGGGTGTCAGCACCCCCACAACTTTCACGTCACTGTTGCCGTGCACAACGTTGCCCTGCTTTCTGCGCGTCCGCTGACTCTAGTAGCATCAGAGCAAAAGTAACGGCAGCCACAGCAGCAACAACGGCCATTGAACAATTTCCTGCCGTGGCGTTCGAGATGACAGCGTGCTTGGTTCAACTGGGTCCCGTGAGATGGCATGGCCTGTCCAGTTTAACCAGCCAAAATTGAACTTTTGATCCTCTCGTGCCATTTCCCATAGTAATGTCCAACGGTTATTTTTTCCATGAATCAAACACAAACAAACAAGCAGCATTTTAGTACGTCTCTTGATGCACGGAATGGTCGTTATTTAGTGCAGCTAGTTCGATTACTTGTGATTAATTGTAGGCGGTACCTCTCACGTCATCGGGATTATTTCCAAAATATCCCACTCATGGGGCCCTGTCATGTGGTACATTCATATTAATTTGTTGGTAAGTAGGGAGTACTGTTGATAATATTGTTGTTTTAGACATTTTCGTAGACAAGCCACGGAATCATAAAAGGAATTATTTTTAATTGATACCAGGGTGTCTGAGCAAAGTATGCTTCTTTTCAGTTTCAGTTTATTCCACCACAAAAAATTCCGTTTCATTCCTCTTCTGGAAGGAAAAAAAAGTTTAATTAAAGTTTTTAAACGGTTCGCAGCAGTTTTGTATTTGTATGCAAGAATGCAAGGCTGAATTAACGATAAAAACATAGATTTCAATGTAGGGACAGGGGTAAAGCACATTCCTACAGCATTCTTCAGAGAAGCCGAAGTAACGTACCACGAAATTGATGTGCGTAGTGAAACATTGTACAGTGTATCATTGCCAGCTAACACAGACCATTACCCTTCTAGGTCATTTCTCAAAGGTTGAGAATTTTTTTATCAGCTTCAGTGTTTTGTATCAAGGGGTGGGGGCTGGAGGGTGGAGCATGATCTCAAAAGTTGCAAGTTATCAATTTGAAATGTGCGGCTACGCCGTTCTGAAAAAACAAGCTCTAGTGATGAGAATTATGCTTACCTGCATGACAGACACATGAAAGTCCCCGTGCGTTGGTATAAACTGCTCTGGTTGCATTTGTTTTAGTTTTTCGCACAATTTCAGCTCTTTATTTTGGAATTACTGCTTAAGATGCGCGCTAATACTGTCCCCTTAAGATATGCTCACGTTTCAAGACCTCTATTGTTTCCAGTTGCCAAGTTTTCCCATGAACTGAAAAAAGATTTTTGGTTTCACTCCGGGACGAAATAATAAATGCATTTAGGTTAAATTTTTCTTCCAGTAAAAAATATAATTTTTTGCTTGTCCTTTTCTGGTTTTTCTTTTATTTTGATACACTGATTGAGGCAAATAAGCAATTTAGCCACAGCCAAGGCAGTGAACACAACAGTAGCAACAATAACAAAGGCACAACAAATAAGTGTGCCTCATTGTTTCTGTTGTTGCCATTGCACTGTTCACATGTGAAAGTGCCTCACCAATTGTACCTAGTAATGACTATGCACTGGTAACTGTGTGTATGTGACAAAAGTGAGGGCATTGTTGCCTGCATATGCATGTACAGGGTCACCCACATCTAAAGTGAACACTTCATTACTATTCAAACAGGTATAACAGGGATGCTAATTATACATCATAAGGTCAATGTTTGTTATATTGCCACATTGAATATGCAGCACCAAGAGAACAACGAAGAACACGGGCAGCGAGAGAAAAAGACGAGGTTCTCTTCTGATCAGTTTGCCAGTGTTCTGGTACAATTAAAGTGAGTTTCCTGTATTCAACTTCTGCTGTTTCTGCATTGTGACACTAGTGGAGGTGCTGGGAAATGTGTCGTCGCTCGTCAGTAAAATTCGTCAACAAAACCTCCTGCTTCACCGCACGCAACATTGACGATACTTCTGGCAATTGCAACACCGCGAGAGAGTAGAAGCATCAATACTTGTTCAGCAATTCTTTCTCCAGTATTCTGTTCGCTGCACGTGACTGAAACAAGGTGGCACAATAACGGAGATACGGTCACATCGTCAATGACTCGCAGGGATTTTCGGTGTAGCGCTGCGCTTTGATCCGCTGAAAAGGTCGGTACACCGTCCGGTATATTGATGATGGCACCATATTCACGCAAGAAATTCATCCCCAAGATTGTCTGTTTGCAACACTCAGAAAGAATAACGAAAGTTGCGACGAAGGATGCATCCCCTATCTTATTTCTTGCGGTGAACTTTCCTGTAGGTGTGAGTAGCTGCCCTCCAGCTCCTCTATCTGCGGTCCTGTCCACTTCCTTTCTAACCTTCCTGAGCGTGTCTGCCAGACTCTCACTCATTATTGAGAAGTCTGCGCCATTGTCGACCAATGCCATGACGTCATGTCCGTCAATCGTAATTGCAACTTCGGCAGTAACAACCCCATCTTTCGTCGATTCATTGAAAATGTGTCTCTTTTCGCTCGGCAGTATTGGGGGATTTTCAGCACTTCGACGATTCGCAACCTTCCCCCTCTGGGGTCGCTGCTTTTAGTTTCCCCAGCGTGGACTAGGAGATCTCTCTCTTGGCATGTCAGTGGTGCTCCGTCTAGAGGATGGAGAATAACGCCCAGGAGAGCGTGAGCTTGACCGAAACCCAGGAGGAACATCCCGCTGTGTCATGACACTCGTGTCGACGTCAGGTGTTGCGTTGAAATGGCGCCAAGGAACAGTGGAAGGAAACCCTTGGTACCCTGCGACGCGATACGGGCAATACCGAACGATGTGGCCTGCTTCCCCACAATGAAAGCACAGGGGCCTATGGTCAGGGGTACGCCAGATGTCAATTTTGCGAAGTGGGGGCCGCCTCGGCGTCGAAGTTTCTCTGTAGTACCAAGGTGCTGTCGGTGGATGTTGCTGGTGGTACTGATGTGGTGTCGGCATGTTCGCTGGCTTGTCGGCACGTTCGCTGGCTGTCGGCAGACTATCTCTGCATAGCTTGCCCTGGGAGTGCTCGTGTTCGGCTCAGGAAGCGAGAGCGCTTGCCTGATCTCCTGGCGTACAACTTCCGTTACTGAGGCGATCGCGCAGTTATTCGGTTTGGCGACGAGCTTCTTGACCTCTTCTTGTACGATTTCTCGTATTAGTTAGCGCAAAGAACCTTCATCGGGTGTTGTTGCTGTGGTCGTGGCTGCCACGCTAATCGGTGCACTGTGGGTTGGGCGGTCATACTGGCGATAACGTAGATGCAGTGCGCGTTCGATAGATGTCGCCTCCTTGGAGAATTCATCAACACTTGTAGGCGGATTTCGTACGAGACCAGCGAAGTGCTGCTCCTTAACGCCCCGGCCCGCATGAGGTGGCTAACCTTTTTTGGCTTCGGGCATATTAGGATCTGCTCGACGAAATAGCCGCGCCATGTCCTCAACAAACATCGTAACGGATTCATTTGGTTTCTGAATCCGTGACTCGAGGAGACGCTGTGCGATTTCTCGTCTTTCAGTGCTCGCGAATGTGTCGAGGAACTTCTGCCGGAACTCGTCCCAAGACGACCACACGCGATTTGTGAACCATGTTCGGGCTCCACCTTGAAGCGGAAAATAAACGTAGCCCAATTTCTGTGTGGTGTTCCACCCGTTAACATTCGCTGTGTGCTCGAATTTCTCGAGCCAAGTCATGTGCGTCCTCATGTGCGTTTCTGTGGAAGTTAACTGGAAGTCAAGGGTTCAAAACAGTCACCTGTGTCGTGCTTGGGCTGGACATGTTGGGGCCAGTGCTTCCAGGCGCCGTCATGCTTTCTGGCACGGTCACACTTTCCGGCAATGGACCGAACTACGGGCTGGACCGAACTACGGGCTGAAGCCTAACAGGCGGCGGCTGCTGTGGTGAACGGGGGTGTCGATGCGTGGAAGTCTTTCTGGACTAGATGCGGGGCTGTTGTCAGGCGTCCTGAACATGTACCCAGTGCCTCCACCAGTGTCACAATGCAGAAACAGCAGCAGTTGAATACAGGAAACTCGCTTTAATTGTACCAGAACACTGGCAAACTGATTAGAAGAGGACCCCGTCTTTTTCTCTCGCTGCCCGTGTTATTCGTTATTCTCTTGTTGCTGCATATTCAATGTGGCAATATGACACATAATCACACTATTTGTAAACACTGTAATAATTTTCAAGATTATGTTTAAACATCAACTTCCTTGAGGTCTTGTATACTAACAAGGTAACGACCTTAGATGTAGATGAGCCTGTACATTCTTGCATATGTGGCAGAGACAGACAGACAGAGAAAAGCCTTGAACACAGATATATTGGACTTGAAAGAAAAGGGGATTTAGTTTGATATATCAGATAATTTGGTGTACAACTTCAAATTAAATGAATTAATTTGCTGTGCAAATTTTGGTGCACAAGTTGCTTCATGGCACCGTAAGCAAGACACCCTTATGGCAATAAGAATGTTTTTATTTTAAATTTTTTCTGTAATTTGTACTTGGGGATGTTGGGTGATATTTAGGAGCGTGTTGTAGAAGAGAAAATATGGTATTAGTGTAAGTAGCACCTCAAAATGTTTATATGCAGCTGTGTGTACTAGCCAAAAGCGTCTAGTCTGCCTTGGCTATAACGTTGTCCTTGTTATGCTGGCATGCTGCTTAGGATGATGTACGCAGTGATGTCAGGCTTCCATTCCCCAAGTTTGACTCAACTGATTATTCAGTTTTGCAGAAAACTATGGGTTATTTTTTTTTTTTTTACGGCATCTATCACATTGATAAACAAGCTTGTGTACTCTCACAATGGGCCAGCGGCAAAGCACGGCGAAAGCATGGGAGATGCATACAATGTGCGATAGTTTCGACTTTCTCCAGTTAGGTGTCCCCCTAATGACACTGCTTGGTTACCCAAATGCATAGAAAAGTTTCTGTCTGGGAGGGCAACCCAAAAAGTTTGCGAGGGAAAGCAGAATTCTTGGGGCTATTCCCACTGCCTATCACTTGATATGTTCGGGGAAGTCCTTAAGGCATATCACAAACAAAGGAGGAGGAATGAGTACGTTAGTGTCCGTTCTTCGATCTCATTATACAGGAGTGAATGCTTATTTTTCTATAGCACTGTGTAATAGGCTAATTGTGATAATGATTCTGAAAGCACATATATAGCCGCGCCCGAAACAAAGAACGAAGACGATGTGCGCGGCAACAGCCTCGTGAAAAGGGGGACTAAAGAAGACGACTTGCTTTTGTTTGGCTCGCCTGCTCTTGGCTCCTGCATAAAAACACACGCCGTCGGTTCTCGGACTCAACGTCTTGGTGCACTGCTTACGTTGAACCGCGACACTGGTGGAGGCGCTGGGTTGCAAGCCTGCTGATGCTCAACATCCCATCTGGGAGCCGTTCATCAAGTCCCGACACGCAGCCACCTGTTACGACACCAGTGCATCGCTTCAGTCGGCGGTTGCTAGGCCTATCTCCTGAGCTGACCTCCTTCGACGAACATTCTACCAGGCATTACGTACCTCTACCAATGGCCTCCGCCAGCCAGCGACAGTTGGTCCAAGGGATACAAGGCAGCCCCGTTTCCAATCCAGCCCAGGTAACACTTCTTCAGCCGCTTGTGCCTGATCGCTTCAGTGGTGCCCCACAAGAAGATGTTGAAAATTGGCTTGAGCATTACGAACGCGTTGCCGACATCAACCAGTGGAATGCTCTACAGAAGCTCGCCCGTACGTACTTCACTCTCGATGACAGCGCTCACACGTGGCTTGAGAATCGAGAAGGCCGTATATCCACATGGGATGAGTTTCGTCAGCAGCTGGTTGATACCTTTGCTAGCGTAGACCGTCGAGAGCGGGCTCAGCAGTTGCTCGAGTTAAGGCTTCAAAAACCTAACGAAACTGTGGCAATGTTTGCTGAGGACGTGACGCGCCTATGTCGTCGGGCTGATCCCAATATGTCCGAGGAGAAGAAGTTGCGTTACCTTATGCGCGGCGTGAAAGAACAACTGTTCGCTCGACGTGTGCGCAATGCCCCAACTACCGTGGCCGATTTTATAAAAGAAGCCACTGCCATTGAGCGTGCTCTGCACCAAAGATCGAGGCAATATGATCGCTCGTCCACTACCACCCCAATCAACGCCGGTTCAGTGACTCTGGACAATCGGGGCTCCCTACGTGACCTGATCAGAGATATTGTCCGAGAAGAAATTCAGAAGCTTTGGACTCCTCCAGTGGATACACCAGTGACCGCCGTTGCCGCAGTCGTTCGTGACGAGCTTAGGCACGCTTTTTCAGCAGCTGATCTCAGTCGCGATCAGCGTCAACTGAGTTACGCCGACGCTCTCCGCTGTCAACCACCCGTCCCGCCTATTACACCATATTACCAGCCACCTACAGCCGCACTTTCGTCGCAACCATTGCAGGAGGCTTTCAGACATCGGCCCATGTCTCCAATGTCTCCATGCCACCAGTCACCACTTGCCGCGCCTTACTCATCACCACGAGAGGACATAAGACGCCCACAATTTCGCAGAACGGACGCTCGGCGCACCGTCGATCGGCGCCCTCTCTGCTTCTACTGTGGTGGTGCCGGCCATGTAGCTCGCTATTGTTGGTACCGCGACACATCGCTTCGCCCGTCTCGGCCAGGGTACGACGGTCGCCGTGCCAACGACAACTACATTGTTCGCCATGACGACCCTGGTTTTCGAGGACCTTCAACAACGTGGTCTCCCTATCACGAGTCGCTTCCTAATCGCCAGCCCAATTCCGCCTTCAGGTCACACTCTCCATCCCCTGCTCAGACATCGTCACCAAATCGACGTACTTTTGCTGACCTTTGGGGAACAAGGTCGCCCAGCCCTTACCGGGGAAACTAAAGGCGGCGACCTCTCGGGGTGAGGTCGCAGCCTGACCACAAGACGATAAAAAGTCCCCAGTACTGCCGCTACAGAACGACTCGACGCCGACGAATATTAACAACGACGAAATGGTGAGCGCCGACCTCAATGTAATTATTGATGGAGAGCAAGTAACAGCCTTAGTCGATACGGGTGCTGATTTTTCCATAATAAGTCACAAGCTGGCTGATCATCTTAGAAAAGTAAAAACGCCATGGGCAGGACCACATATAAGAACAGCGGGTGGTCAATTGCTGCTCCCTACTGAAAGATGCACACCAAGAATCAGCATAGGAGATTCTTCTTTCGTCGCGACTTTTATTGTTCTCCCAGAGTGCTGCAAAGATTTAATTATAGGAATAGACTTGCTCAGGGAGCATGGCGCAATAATCAACATCCCGGACCGCGTGTTTTCATTTTACGAGAGTGCTCGTCTGACTGATCCTACATCACCAGAGCACAAATCCTTTTGTCTCAAAGACCACAGTATAGTCGTGCCGCCTCGATCATGTATCCTCGTTTCAGTAGCATGTGACGTACTACTGTTCGATGGTGAAGGAGTCGCCGACCAACTAACCTCGCTGCTTTTCACACACGGGATTTCCGTAGCACGAGGGATAGTTAATGTCACCGACAGCTGAACAAACTTGCTGTTGAGCAATTTCACCTCCGAGCGATGGCACCTTCCGAAAAGCACAACATTGGCACATTTCGACGAGATAGCAGATGTTTGTGACTGCTTTTCAGCACTCGAAGCAACACCTGCACAAGATTCACATGACCTAGCACCTAACCTTGACGTCAGCCCTACTTTAACTCAGCAACAGCGGGAACGCCTGCTTGTGCTACTAGACGAGTTCCGCGACTGTTTTGCGTCGACCTCGAAAGTTGGCCGGACGTCCTTGACCAAGCACCAAATCATCACAGAGGACACGGCTAGACCAATCCATCAAAATCCGTACCGTGTGGCTTCAAAAGAACGAGAAGCGATAGAAGAGCAGGTAACAAAAATGCTTGAAGATGACGTCATTCAGCCGTCGAAAATCCCCTGGGCATCACCTGTTGTTCTAGTGAAGAAGAAGGACGGCAGCCTGTGTTTCTGTGTGGACTATCAAAAGGTAAATCAGGTTACAAAAAAAGACGTGTACCCGCTTCCCCGCATAGATGATTCGATTGACAGGCTTCGAAACGCACGTTACTTCTCTTTCATGGACTTAAAGAGCGGATATTGGCAAATTGAAGTAGACACCAGGGATCGTGAAAAAACCGCTTTCATGACGCCAGATGGAATGTACGAATTTAAGGTTTTACCATTTGGCTTGTGCTCTGCGCCTGCTACTTTCCAGCGTCTCATGGATACCGTTCTCTCTGGGCTTAAATGGAGAAGCTGCCTAGTATACCTTGACGACGTCATTGTGTTTTCTACGTTTGACGAACACCTTGAACGATTGCAAATGGTCTTGCAGGCCATACGGGCCGCAGGCCTGATGCTTAAGCTGGAGAAATGTCACTTCTGCTTTGAGGAACTGCAGTTTCTTGGCCATGTCGTCAGTTACGCAGGAGTTCGTCCAGACCCCGAAAATGTTGCCGCCGTTGCACAGTTTCCAACACCATCAGATAAAAAGGCAGTGGGGCGTTTTCTGGGGGTCTGTGCATATTATTGGCGGTTTATTCCAGATTTTGCGCGCATTGCGTCAACCTTTAACTTGTATCACGAGGGATGACGTTGCATTTGTTTGGGGCAACAAACATGAAGCTGCTTTCAATGACTTGCGGCAGCGTCTACAGACGACCCCCGTGCTTGCCCATTTTGATGAGACAGCCCCTACAGTGCTCCATAGTGACGCCAGCAATGTTGGCCTCGGAGCTGTGCTTGTGCAGCGCCAGGACGACGATGAAAGAGTGATCGCTTACGCAAGGAGAACTCTGTCACGCACAGAAGCAAATTACTCGACCACTGAAAAGGAATGCCTCGCCGTGGTGTGGGCAGTTTGGAAATTTCGCCCATACTTGTACGGCCGCCCATTCAAGGTTATCGGTGGCCACCATTCGTTGTGTTGGTTAACAAGTCTGAAATATCCTTCCGGGCGATTGGCACGCTGGAGCCTTAGACTATGGGAGTTTGATATAACAATGGTGTGTAAGTCGGGAAAACGACACACGGATGCCGACTGCCTATCTCGATCGCCAATAGATTCGGCTGCTGCTTTTGATGAAGAGACAGCATTCCTCGGAATCCTCGACACGTCAACCATTGCAGATCACCAACATGACGATCCTGAGCTACTTGGCTTGATTAATTATTTAAAAGGACGAAGCCAGAATCCACCCAAAGCCTTTACAAGAGGACTATCGTCGTTCTGTCTGCGAAACAATGTCCTTTACAAAATGAACTTCTCGTCAGACGGGTCCACCTACCTGCTTGTCGTCCCTACCACTCTTCATTCTTAGGTGTTGCAAGCGTGCCACAACGAGGTAACATCTTGACATTTAGGCTACACGCGCACACTGAGCAGAGTTCGAGGGAGATATTACTGGCCTAGACTCACCGCTGCCGTGAAGCATCATGTTCGAATCTGCCTCGATTGCCAGCGGCGCAAGTCACTTCCAACGAAACGAGCCGGTTTGCTACACCCTGTCCAGATCCCGACAACGCCATTTGATCAGATTGGAATGGACCTTTTGGGCCCACTTCCCACCTCTAGTGTTGGTAACCGCTGGATTATAGTGGCGACCGACTACCTTACTCGCTACGTCGAGACAAAAGCCATCCAGAGAGGCACAGCAGAGGAGGTGGCCCGGTTCTTCATAGAGAACATTGCAGCTGAGACACGGTGCGCCACCAGATCGTGGAACCACATTCACGGCCACGCTTTTAGATCATGTGTTGGCGCTCAGCGGTACTATTCATCGCAAGTCAACAGCTTACCATCCACAAACCAACGGGTTGACCGAGCGACTTAACAAAACTCTGGAAGACATGCTTTCAATGTATGTGGACATCGAACACAAAAACTCGGACAAGATTCTCCCTTACATAACGTTCGCATACAATACTGTGAAACAAGAAACTACACGGATGACCCCATTCAGCCTTGTTCACAGACGAGAAGTAAGAACGATGTTGGACGCGATGCATCCACACGGATGCGATGACAACGAAACGAGGGCTGAGGCATTCACTCCACGTGCAGAGGAAACCAGGCTGCTCGCATGTCTGCGAATATACCAACAGCAAGAGTATGACGCAGGCCGCTATAACCTACGTCATACACCTGTAACGTACGAAACCGGGGACAGGGTATGGGTGTTGACGCCTGTACGAAGACGGGGACTATCCGAAAAGTTGCTCAGAAGGTACTTTGAACCTTATCGAGTGCTGCGACGACTAAGTGACGTTATCTATGAAGTCGTCCCGGATAGCCCAAACTGTTCAAGGCGTCGCCAGCACCGACCTGAGCTTGTGCACGTAGTGCGCATTAAGCCATACGTCAGCGAGTGACTTTGCGAGGCACCGTCGCTTCTACAAAGTGACTTCATGCGCGAATCACTGGCTCGAGCTATAGCATCAAGCGATGCTCTTTTAAGGGGAAGCAAATGCCGCGCCCGAAACAAAGGACGAAGACGATGTGCGCGCCAGCAGCCTCGTGAAAAGGGGGACTGAAAAAGAGGACGTGCTTTCGTTTGGCTCACCTGCTCTTGGCTCCTGCATAAAAACACACGCCGTCGGTTCTCGGACTCAACGTCTCGGTGCACTGCTTACGTTGAACCGCGACAATATATATATATAGTGACTGATATGCGAAAAATAAACTAGTTGATATCCAGTTTTCTTATGTTTTTCTTCCTTGATCCTAGTTGATGCCACATTTTGTTAAAATAATGAAGGAGATGAGCTTACTGACCTTAACATCATCGTTTAATCTTCTTCACTCCTTGACCAATGCTCTCTGCAGGGATGTGGGCTTGGAACTGTTTCGCACCCACATAGCCAGCAATCCCGGTGTGCAAAGTCGTACTGTAGATGGCCTACTCGAATTGATTGAACGCGAGAGGGGTGGTGATGCTGTCGACCGGTCCCTCCTGAAATCTCTTATCAGAATGCTCTCAGACTTGCAGGTGAGTTTCACCCCCATCAGCAGCAATGTAAATACCCCTTGTTTCTGTGACCAATCAAGCCAATATTTCTGTAGTTAAATGAAGGTGCAGCTTTAAATTGACCTCTGCTGCATTGAGTATTTACCTATTTTGTAGTCGTTATGGTTAGGAACAATTTTATGCATTTTGGGTACAATGCAGAAGGTGCACTTGTGTTGACGAACACATCTTTTGTGATAATCTATTTCTAAAAGTTAATATGCAAGCTTCTATAGACACTAAGGGGCCACCCTGTTTGGGAGGCTGTCAGCATCTACAAGTAACAAGTAGGTTAATACTTTTTGGCGCCCATGTATCGAGGAACCCATCTTAGCTAGAGGTTAAGGCATTGTGCTGCCCTAGACATTTTCTTTAACTTGTCCTTGTTTAGTTGTTATGGAGGCGATGCAGAGGGGCTTGCCTCATTGCTCCTATAACTTTTGCATCGTAGATAGCCAACATTGGCTCCACTTCTCTGATGGTTTTGATAAATTCTTAGTGGATATAGAGTGCAGCAACCATATTTGCCGTTTAGGTTTGCAGCATGACTTACAGAGTTTTGAAAGTCATTCGTTAAGGAACTTGTGTGCAGATGTACGGGGAAGTGTTCGAAGGTCGCTTCCTGGAGGCAACAGAACGGCTTTACGGGGAAGAAGGCCAGCAGCTTCTTCAGGAAGCAGAGGTGCCCGCCTACATGCAACACGTTGAGCGTCGCCTGAATGAGGAGCAGGAGCGTCTGCTGTACTACCTCGATCACTCCACTAAGTGGGTACCCTCTCGTGCCCTTTCCAAAGATTGCCTCCCTTAGCCCACCACTTGCTGTCATTATTAAAGTACAATGGAACTTTTCAAATATAGACCTTTTCAAAAATGCCTCCCCCGGGTGTCGCCATAGTCGTCTTTGAGCTGCGCAAATTGGCGTGACCCCTCGAAAATGCACTGACATGGCTGCGCCCTTAGCCTTTGTACCCCCACGGGCAGCCCATCATGGCGGTGTTTTTTTTCCTTCCTGGGAAAAGGTGTATATGTCCCCAAGTTCTGCGACAACCCGCATTTTATGACGAATCGATTTGGTCCCGGAAAAATTCCCATGGAAATAGTAATAAAAACTGTGGTTATACGATGCAGTTTTATGCTGACCCCGCATCTTGCGCCGACTCTCAGATTCCAGCCGAAAGAAAAAATCACCTTTACTCGAATCAAACGTCAACCGAATATTGACAGGTGCAAAATTTGAACTTGCGTTCCCCTAGGTTTACGATTGGAGAACTATACAGTCAGACAGGATGTCTCCTTTGAGTAGAAAATATATTCTCCTGGAAATTCTGCATGTGCCTCGATCACATGCGTACGTATCCGGGGTCGTTGCTTAGTCAAGCTCTTTCCACACTGAGTAGCTTCAGCTGGCCGAAAAGCTGATATTTTCAAGTTCACGGTCTGTGGAAACTTCTCCTGATCAACGTACAGCTGGTCTTCCTCCTTTGTTGCACTCGCAGTCACAGGCTTGCACACACATATTAGCACGACGCAGCTGTTTTCACCATGCAAAATTACTTTCAATTGATGTCACTGTTCATAATAAGAGTGGGACACCACTAGTTGCACCTCACAAGGCAACAAATTACAACACGCACAGCTCAGTTGCGTGCGCACAAAGTCATTCTACCCAAACTTGTGGTCTGTCGCCATCATGTGATAGCAATCGCACTGTGTCTGACTCTTCTGGCAAGAGGCTGTTGGCAATGTGGTTTCGGTTTCATGGGTAGGCGATTTTCGGGCTCTCTTGATTCAATTCAATTTTTACAAGATTCAATTTTTTGCTAAGGTTAAGAATAAATGTTCGTTCACACCTCTAAGTAAGTAATGCTGCCGTTAGCTGCTACTGGCAAGAATAATGTAATGCACCTTCCTTGCAGAGACACAAGGTCGTCGTGCCGTGGGCTTATTCAGGCAAGCTGTACCCGGATTTTATGACAGCTTTGCGTGGTCAACTGAAAGTCATATAATCGGGGTTACACTGTACTCAGCTCATCATTATACGAATCACTAACCAGGTGTGAGCCTAATAGGTGTATAGGTGTAACAGGTGTGAAACTAATATAGGTGTAAGCCTGACATTCCTTTGTAGAAACAATTAACTTTTTTTTTTAAACAACATAATGTTTCTCTGGCCTTCTTTATATAGCATGCTTGTATGCACAGCTTCACCTTTAAATTTTTATAAAGCCATGTCTTTGTTACTATATTCCAATCCACATGGCTTACTTGACATCGTCATTAAGGGCCCAAATTCTGACAAAAAGAAAGTGAAATAGTAGTGATACCTATTGACTGAATATATGTCAGTACTAGTCGGTTGGTATTCAGTTAGCACTGAGCCTGCTTTGACATTTTCAAAAACTATGAATGGGGTGAGACGGAGTTGAGAAAAATGCAAGAAAGTTTTCATGAAGTTACAGAAGACTGGAAGGGATACTAAAGTTGAATATTTAGTTTTTGTGGATTGTTAAAATAGCGCTTAGAAACCTCAAAGTGCTTGTTTTTGGGTCAAGGGAGTGCTTAGCTTAGAGAAAAACCGTGTTTCAGTTGCTTCCAAATCATTGGCACTATTCCAATCTTCTGCTTCCGTGAGCCTTCTGACTTGGCCTTCTGACCATGACCCCATGCAGTCCATGCCCCCATGCAATTGTATGTGATGGCAACAAAACTTCGAACAAAACATGCACATCCAACGCTCACGGAGTGAAAGCAATGCTGTTTGCCGCAGCTTTGGCACACTAAACCACGGAAAGTGGGATCATAGAAAGCAATGATGTGGTTCTCAACGCACGTGGACAGCCTGCATGTGTGGATCGAAAACAGAACTGCAGTTTGCCGCAACCACAATCGCTATCAATGCAATCTACAAAATTGCACCATGTCCCGCTAAAGGGGACCTTGAGGGGATGCGAAGCAACGTGGGGGGTGCACACAGCGTTTGCATTGGTTTGACTAGTCGTTTCTGTGTTTGCGTGCCAACGCTACTATTGCATTTCGACACGTTGAGCCCGCATTTCATCTGTAGCAGTTTCCCGCCGTAGTTGTGGAGAGAGGGAGGTTGGCCACGGCGCAGCCACAGATGTTAGCTGGTATGTGGAGTGGAGGCAGTGCTCATGCCATCCCCTCCAACCCACCTCCTTGCACCACTCTCGTGAGCTGAGGGTCCTCTCACCTTCTCGTGCTCACGCATGTGCAGTAAGGATGGTCACGCCCTTACTGAACTCTGCCATGAGCTGCTTCACAACTAAAAAATAGCGACTATGCAGTCTGAACGTACGCAGCCAGCGCAGTGGCAGATTAAAAGCACAAAAGTCATAAAAACCATCAAGCATTTTGATATCCCTATCACTGTTCGCTTATAACTATGGTGGAGCAGATTTCGGCTCTTACTTTTCAGTTTGCCTCACACAATGCTCTGATGTACATTTTTATTGCAACCAACTGTGACATCTCTTATTGGACTGTTAGCATGTTCTGGAAAGACGTATGTAAGTTATTTTGATGAAAGTAAATGTTCTGCACATGTACTGTTATGGTCTCAACAAAGATGTTGCTCGTTTTTATTTTTTTTGGGCAGGGGGGGTGGGGGTGGGAACCAAATTTAGAGTAACATGAATATTTTTGTCCCCCTTTTAGATTCATATCACCAAGATTCTGCCTTACCTCCAAATACGCTCTATCCCATTTTTATTCTTCTAATTACTTCACTTATCAGATCTACAGTCACTACCTGCTCTAAGTAAGTGTTTTCATTAATCTCATGAAAACGTGAGATCTGACTGAAGGTCTCATCAAAACTTGAGAGGCCAAGCTCATCTTCGAGAAACTGGAACAGCAAGGATAACTTGTCTCCAGGATCTTCTGTATTGAGAAAAGCTTCCCACCTAGAGCAGAACCAGGGCTTCTCCTGGGAGTATTGTTTTTGAAAATAAACGTTTGTTCATCATTGTTACATTCTTTGTGTTGCACTGGAGCACGTGGGAAGAGTAACATGTCTTAACATGAATGCAGGAAAGCTCTCATTGGCTGCGTGGAGAGGCAGCTCTTGGGACAGCACTTGGGTCCCATCTTACAGAAAGGTCTAGACCAGCTGCTTGATGAGAACAGACATCTAGGCCTCATGTACAGCTTGTTTGCCCGTGTCAAAGATGGACTACCTATGCTCTGCACACACTTCAATCACTATGTCAAGGTTTGTGCCACTGGCAGCAAAATTCAAATTTTACCTTTTATAGAATGTTGTCATTAGCATGTCATGTTAACTCATTAATTATGCACAAGTGGCAAGGGGCCATATTTCAGTTCATCACCTGGTTTTTATGTGATTTTGAACCGAGGTTCACTTGCCTTTGTGGTGGGCTAACGACGAATTTTGATGCAGCTCATTCACTGGACTGAGGAGGGTTTCACAGCTCGGAGCAATGCACAGGGCTTCATTGTCAAAGAAAAAGAGTAAAACGTGCATGATTTGATTTACTTACTTGCATTCTTGTTGGCGCGAGCGCCGAAGCGTGACCAACTTTGCGAGGAGGAGTCCTCTACATTTCCCTACTTTTGGCTTAACTAAATGTCACATAACGGCCTCTCCTGAGTATATTCCTTCCTTCATGCTTGCATGAAGTATATTCCATCATATACTTTTGCACAGATCATCGAAATGCCGAACATATACCGAGAACTTCATTGAGATCAGCAGGCATCGATAGATCTCTGTAGTTGCCCTATAAAACAAAATAATAGACGGCTGTCTTTTACATGTGCCTCTAAAGGAAACATTAGAAATAGTGAATGTTCTGACACATGCTGATCGCAGTGCCATTCCTTTGTGTTGCAGAAACGTGGTCGGGTAATAGTAAGCAACCCAGAGCGAGACAGGTCCATGGTACAGGAGCTGCTGGACTTTAAGGATCAGATGGATCAAGTGGTTAACCATTGCTTCCACCGCAACGAGAAGTTTGTCAACTCACTCAAGGAAGCGTTTGAGTACTTCATTAACCAGAGGCCGAACAAGCCAGCCGAGCTCATAGGTTCGACATTCATGTGCTCACTCTCTCTCATTTTGTTCACAGCGAGGTACACTGTAGATACCTGAAGTAGTTGTTGGGAAAAAAAAAATGCTGTGATCATTTAACCTGACAATACTCTATCCTGCTGTTCAGGAGAAAGAACACTGCTACATTCTACAAACTAAGGAGATTAAAATCACTTGACATTTATGTATAAAAAACATCAATAGCCCTTTTTTAATTGCTCAAGGGCAATAGAAGACAAGGCTGTAGTTTTTGCATGTACTTGCTAACATGATTGATGCTGTCGTAAGCACACATACAAAATGTTTAAGAAATTTTTATGAAAAGCGTTATACAAATAATTTCTATGGTATCAGCGTTCAAAACTGAACAGGTTGGTTGATCTTCATGATAAAAGCAGCTCAAGAACACTGTGGTATGCACTTCATGCATTAACCTTTTATTGAGTGTCAATTTTTTCTGGAAAACACTTTCGCAGATGGTCAAATTACTTATTTCGGCTTTTGAATATAAGAAAGGTGTACAGTCAGGAAAAAAAAAAGATAATTTAATAATTCAGGAACAAAATATTTTGGTGTCATTGTCACTCAGAACTGCACAGTGTTTAAAAAGTGGAGATGAGATTCGAAAAATTTGCGTTAATACATTGCGTAAGCAAATAAAATTTTTTCTATTAGATAGGCTTTTATGCTGATTTCAAATATGTAATTGGTTTGATAGTAAACTGCAGTTTTTGTTTTTGGCCATCACAATGTGTAAAGTATATTTCGTTTTGGGTGAACTTTTTGTGCCACTAAACCTTTCTTGTTCTGAATGCTTAATAATTAAGCTCACATTGCACATAACTGTAGAATGCAAATAAGTATCAATAAAGCGCTTATAAGACGATCTAATCGACAAGAAAAATTGTAATGTGAAAATTCCTACAATCCTCAGCCCATACTAATTGCCTATTCTAGGTTCATAATAATTGTACGGACAATATCAAGTTTTAAAGAAAATGCCTGCACTATTCATATGTTAAGGAATACCTGGGCGAAATTTCATCCCGATTAGGCTATCAGGTGTACTAAAAACATGATGTCTTAACTCAAAAAGTTGCCCAAACATGGATCTTGAGAAAAACGCACGTACTTAAAAGATATACATAAGTGAAAGCTCCTCCATGCGGAAACGATATGTTTTTTATAATTTATTTCTTTATCGTTAGAGCTTGGCAATTATGATTATTTTGCGCTTGTGGCTTTAGTGAACTTCTCATGCAAAATGTTTTCCAAAGCCAGGTGACAATTTCCTGGAGACTGTAGACAATGAGCTCTACTTAGTTTTTAGTAGCCAGCTTGGGTTCTTTTAAAGTGATTTTAATGTACTTAGAGTTTAGTTACAATGTTCATTTTCTCTTTTTTTTGTCATGAAAGTAGAGAAACTGCCCATGTGAAAGGAAATAAAAACTAAAGATATGTAATTTTAGAAAAAAAAAAAACTTGTGTTTTTTTACTCTCATCTCCACTTAATAGTATCGCCTCCTAATAGTCTGTGCACAGCACCTTATTGCAGTCTGCGCACGTTGAATGCATGTCTGTTCTCTTGTATTGACAAGTTGTGTTGGTGCGTACGCGCACGGCTACCTTGGGCAGGTTAAACTCTGTAGTTAAGGAAAGAGAGCGAGAATACGCCATAAGTGTTGGTGATAAACAAGCCAAGAGGAGTGTGAATAAAGATGGAAACCAACTCCTCTGCCTCTGCAAGAAAGTGCTGATAAAATATGAAATCGAAGTTCATGCGCCTTTGTTGCTATCACTCGGTGAAGCTAAAACCGCTCAAGAGTGTTGCACATCAGCGTCGCTGTCGACCACATCAAATGCTGATGCGGAAAATCAGTTCAGTTTATATCTGCAAGGAGATAATCATGTCTACAATCATTTCTAACGCTTTTTGTAAGTCCTAGGAGGTGGCAGTACCTCCCGGGGAGCATGCATTGGGATTATAGCACGAAATTTTAAGTGGAGGTTTGAAAACGTACCCGTACGGCGAGGACATTGTGGGATAAAGAACTGCTGCCGTGCATGTGCGGCAAAAACACTCAAAAGGTTTAAATTCTGCATAGTTAAAAGCACTGTGCCATTTGCTGTGGCCTGCCTATTTTGCTCTGAGGGAGAGGAATCTTAGTTTCTTTTTTAAATTCTAAGGAACTGTTTGAAAAGTATGTGAACACTAGGTGCAGTTTAACGATTGCGCCTTAAAGGGGCCTGCAACACTTTTTGAGCATCGTCAGAAAATGCTGCCAATTGGTAGCAGAGGCTCCCAACAACACGCGAGCCAAATATTATAGCGCAGCACGTAGCCTGGAATTCACAATAAATTGTCAAAGTCAGTTAAAAATTGCTTTCTCTTGTCAAATCACGCGATATACTTAAAAATCACACGCGAATTACCCATCTATCAGCCATTGGCTGATCTGAACATGGCGCGCTCACTCGTCACAGTGATCGCCGCGGGAGGCCGCCACTTGTCCACGTGTGCGTGCGTGATCAAAACTGAAAAAGCTGTGCATTCAAAGGAAAAAAAAAAATGAAAGAAAAAGTGCTCAAGGTTACAGGGTGCACGTGATGTTCGTCTGTGGCCCTGCCATCCCTCCCTGCTTAGCTTCCAGCGATTTCGTCTGGACAAAGGAAGAGGGAATACGATTGCAGCGTGTCACAAATCTTTGTAACTCCGCTCGTACTGGATGGATTCCTTAAATTTTTTGCGGCGTTGAATTCGTGAGGCAATAAGCTCTTCCAGTGAATTCATTCTATTACTCTAAAAAGTGTTTCAGGGCCCCTTAAAAATTTGTGCCTACGATAGATGCCATATGCACTGATCGGAAGTCATGTATTGTGCTGACACTTTGCCTTGGGCACGATCTGCACTGCAAGCACCCAGTTTTCCTAAACAAACAGTTGGGCACGAGCTTCTTGTAGTAATTTGAGCATTAATATGTAGTGCCACCAGGAATGAGATAGGAACGTATGTCTTTTTACCGCTGAAACATCAATATCTCTATTTTGCAAAACTCTCTATATAATAAAGTATTTCACAGCTAGTACAGCTCGTATATATTGAAATTTAAATGTGCATGCTTTTGCCAGTCTGTATAGTTCATTGAATTAATTATACTTAATGTGTCCTTCATTAAGCTCTATTAGGTTTCAGACATGTTTATGTCAGTTTTTTTTTAACAAGGAAAGACCATTAGTAGTGTCCTATCATTTACACAGGCATTATTTTGCAGACACGAATACTATACTTTTTAGGGATGGAACAATAGTTATCTGTCCTAATTTGAGCTTTTTTATGTATAGCACAGCATTCACTAGTTTTTTTCCATTCTACTTTTGTTGCAGCCAAATTTGTGGACTCAAAGCTCAGGGCAGGAAACAAAGAGGCAACAGAAGAAGAATTGGAAAGGCTGCTGGACAAAATTATGGTGCTTTTCCGCTTCATCCACGGTGAGTATAAAAGAAAGAAAAAGTAATTGTAATGTTAAAGGGACACTAAATTCAAATGACAATTTATGTCAGAGTGAAAGCTATGGCAACGTCTGAAACGACAATATTATCAACAGCAGTGCCCTAGTTACCGAAAAATTGAGGTAAATACACGAGAACACACGCACTACGATAGGAGGTTTGCAAAATGATACCGATTATGTCAAAGGTAACGTTTACAATTAATCACTAGTAATCAAACTGCACTAAATAAAGAACTTTCCGTGCATCAATAGACGTAATAAAATGCTCCATTGACTATGCACCTTGTTCGCCCACTGCTGGATTGAAGCGTTCACATATCAGTTGAGCTCACTTTCTCTGGTAGGGGAATGGCTGGCCCTAGTGTCGGCTGAGAAACGTGGGCCACTGTTTCCTATTTTAGTATTTGAGGAATTACTTGGAAGCAGTTAGTTTACACTCTGTCGTTGCATTTGTTAAAGTTTGTCGTTGGTAGCTAAGTTTCCAAAGTGCTTTTTCGGAGATGTGGATGATGTGAGCATCCCATTGCTAGTTATCTGAAAAAGTAGAACACTCATTTACAGGAAGTGCCCCGCCACGGTGGTACTTAGCTGATGACCCGCAGGTCGCGGGATCGAATTCCGGCTGCGACGGCTGCATTTCTGATGAAGGCGGGAATGTTGTAGGTTCGTGTACTCAGATGTGGGTGCACGTTAAAGGGCCACTCACCAGGTTTGACAATTTTGAGCTGACATGCGCAATGCGTAGACAAGGCGTTCATGATCACGTCTGCCAAAATTTGCAACGCTCCGCGCCGCAGAAATGGGTCAAATTTCAAGATGAAAGCTGCTTGCCCTCCCCTCTACCTGCGCACGCGTAGAGAATGAGGGCATGACGTAGGCGTAGGAATGGCCCTACGTACACAGCACTGCGGTCACGTTGGTCCTCTACGTAGACGACTCTGCTCTCACGTTGTCAACAGTATACCACGTGACATGGGAGAAATTAACGTAGACGACTCTGCTCTCACGTTGTCAACAGTATACCACGTGACATGGGAAAAATTATGTAACACAACATGCGCAGTTTATGTATTTGTTGCTTTAAGAGATGAGTAAAACTTGAAATAAATAATGAGACGCAATAAAAAATTGTGCATGTTTTTCTTACATTTTTTTTCCCGTGAAATGCTATGAGATGCGGGGCTAATGTGCCAGTGTTTCACATGCGTTCGGGTTCCTTCGGTCAGCGCATTGAGCAGATGATCGCCATGGAACGCTCCTACGCGTTCGCGCACTCATTGTGCTCATGTATTCTACCGCGTCTAAGCCAGCAGTTTCCAAACAATCCCGCAGAAACAGGCAGAAGACCACAAAATAACGCTGGTCTACAAAGCAACACCGCTCGCGTGCACGGGGGCTGGGCTTGTTCGGGCACGTCCTGCGAACGTCACCTCTTGGTCGCACGCCGGAGAGGGTGGGGAAGAGGTTTGGCTTGCGAAGGCTACGCGGAGGAGCTGCAAGGGTTTCGAGCTCGTCTCCTCTCACCCTCGTTTCGCACCGCTTCAAAAAACCTGTTTTCTCTGCTCGTAATGAACCGATTCCAAAAATGTTTGTGGCAATACGTTCCTCATTGAACACCCAACAACTTCCACTGCCTAACTAAAATTCGGTATGGGGCCTGGTGAGTGGCCCTTTAAAGAACCCCAGGTGGTCGAAATTTCCAGAGCCCTCAACTACGGCGTCTCTCATAATAATATGGTGGTTTTGGGACGTTAAACTCCACATATCAATCAATCAATCAATCAATCATTTATAGGAAGTCAGTAATAAGGGACAGGTAGTTAGCAATGTAAGAGAAATGTGGCAGCTTCCTTTTTTATCGAAGGTTGTTTCTTTTAGGGCTTTATGTGTATATGTACATGTGTACACAGGATAGGGCTGATATTGGCACCAAACCTAAAGATATTTCAACTGCTGTTGCAGAGGTGTGCGTTTCACATAATGACCAGGCAATGTTTTGTGGATAACGACAGCTTCACGGGCTGCCAGTGAGTTAAGGAAGACCTCTTGTAATCCTCGCATGCACACTCATTGCAGGCAAGGACGTGTTTGAGGCCTTCTACAAGAAGGACTTGGCCAAACGTTTGTTGGTGGGCAAGAGTGCTTCTGTGGATGCTGAGAAGTCAATGCTGTGCAAGCTCAAGCAGGAATGTGGTGCGGCGTTCACCTCCAAGCTGGAGGGCATGTTCCGTGACATGGAACTGAGCAAGGAACTGAACCTGGCCTTCCGGCAGCAGCAGCGCCGTGAGCGGCTTGAGCTGACAGTGAGCGTCCTCACAATGGGCTACTGGCCGAGTTACCCAGCCCAGGAGGTGTCGTTGCCCGCGGCTATGGTTCGCCACCAGGAGCTCTTCCGCCAGTTCTACCTGGCCAAGCACTCTGGCCGCAAACTCCAGTGGCAACCCAGCCTTGGCCACTGTGTACTCAGGGCCACATTTCCCGGTGGCGGTCTCAAGGAACTGCAAGTCTCACTCTTTCAGGTCAGTGATGCTCACGGCATGAAATTTTTTAGGTAGGGATGCTTCTTAACTAGCTGCATGCATTGTGTGAACGACCAGATAAAGTAGCAACAATGCACGCGCGTCGGTTCAGCGGCGGCAGGCTGGAGCCACATGGCAGATAGGAGAGCACTACGAAGAGCCGTGCCGTGAGTGGCAGTGATTGCGTGTTGCTGACGAGCATCGCAGGGGCCTTCCAGAACTTTCAACCTTTCTCATTAACAATAACAAAACCCATCACAAGGTGGCAGATTCTTGGATGAATAACCCACACCTTTGAGATTTGTAATGAGGTTATTGTCAGTAGTGATACAAGATAATGGCAATTACTAAGAAAAGATGTCTGGCAATTACTATCAACGACACATAATCAAGTGTCACTCGGCACAACTCTTGTGTCTTCCTCTGCTATATGCTCCCACACCGAGTCTGCTTTGTGACAGGAAGCTTATCTTTTTAAGGAGCTGCCACTTATAATATGCATACTGTTGTAATGAGATATTTCAGTTAAACACAATAAATTCTACGTACATTACACTTGAAAAGACACGAGGTGTGTTTTGTTTTACAAAGTATGAAAAAATAATGAACACAATAAAAAACATTTTATTTAAAAACTCATCTATTCTGCAAGGTTGCGTTCGAGTATGAAAAAATTGTAAACGCTTCAAGTATCGAATAACATTACACACTTTGAGCCAACTCTGATGCCATCTGTAATGCACTCTGGAACAGTAGTACATCTGTCTTTGTGAATATAAACATGAGTGTTTACCCTAAACTTCACTAATTTTGCTAAACATTAATAATGATTAATTATTAATGCTAGGTTATTAATAACTAGGTTAAGAAGCCTGCAGACCAGGGCTTTGCTAATGAACTTTTGATATAATTCACTTAATATCAGTTTTCCAGCTGGGTCTTGGCAAAAGTGAGTCAGTTTGGTGCAGGTAGGAGGCATGTGTAGTTGCACATTGCATGGCAAGCAGAAATATAGTGCATTTATGACAACTGCAAGATCTGTCCTGAACTTTTTGTGGGCTACGAAGCTGTGTCCTCCTTGTCGGTTTAATTTCTTGCAATAATGGACATTAGCAAGCTGTTGGTCTCGCATTTACCATACAACCAAGCTAACTTCAGAGAATGTCCGGGACACCTCCCAGGGACCTTGAGTAGCCCTGAGTGGCAGAGTGTAATGCTAACATTGCCTTGCAGGCCTTGGTACTGCTGTGTTTCAACAAAGTGGACGGCCCCATTGGGCTGGCAGAACTCAGTGAACAGACTCGGATTGAGGACGGTGAGCTTCGGCGTACACTGCAGTCACTGGCGTGTGGCAAGGCCCGTGTGCTGCAAAAGGAGCCCCGAGGTCGTGAGGTCCAAGATGGCGACCAGTTTGTGTTCAACACCGAGTTTCGCAACCGCCTCTTCCGCATCAAGATCAACCAGGTGCAGATGCGTGAGACGGCTGAAGAGCAGAGCTCAACGCAGGAGCGAGTCTTCCAGGACAGGCAGTACCAGATTGATGCTGCTGTGGTGCGCATCATGAAAATGCGCAAGAACCTTACACACAACTTGCTCATCACTGAGCTCTACGATCAGCTAAAGTTTCCTGTGAAGGTAGGACAAAACTCCTGCTCTTGTGCTATCGTCCTCCTGCAACACCTTATATAGCAGCATGGTTCTCCCAGAAATTCCTTTCTCTTTTATCAGCATATTCAGTTGCAGTGGTGGGGAACGTGCATCAACCGGAAATTACTGCGCCATACTGCTTCGAAATGGTCTTTTTTGTCTAATTTGTGCCATTGCTGCGCCACGAGGTGGTTTTGGAACCGAAAGTAATGTTGACAGCATGCATCATGAGCAAATATTACGTGATGGCCACAATCTTGTTGACTTGTGCTGCTGCTAAAGCGTGGAATCGGCCAATCAATTATTCTTACTTCCACGCGATGCGGCATTACCGATTCTTAATTATTGGCAAAGAACGAAGGCGATGTGGCGACTATCGAAAAGCGCGTTAGTACGACTTATCGCCGGCAAAAGCAACGTGTGTGGTGCGGCACCGCTTTAGGGCTAGTGCACGCTTTTAATAGCCGGCAACTACATGAGAGCGCTGAGGCTCCAATCACTGCCGCCTCAATCCTTGTGCGGGACCATGTTAAACGTGCGCCCCTTTCCAGAAACGAAAGCAACTGGCTGTTGCTGATTTGAGCGTCGTAGATCACGCTCCTCGAGACAGCGAGCGTAGCGCACGCTATCATGAGACGACAGCCTAAACGCACCTCCTTCCGCTGCCAGGATCCGCTAGAGCATCGCTAGCAGAAAGTGTGCATCGTCGTGTTAAGCAGCAGGCTTCTTGCCGCATCTGTGCACGGTCTCAAGCGGAGTAGGTGCAAGTGGCTCGGCATGCTGTGTACGCCAAGTAAGCGAAGCACTGCATACAACTGCTGAGGAGACGATCGACCCTCTGCGATCGTAATGCATCTAAAAAAAAAACTGTCAATTTTTGTTAAGTAGCGTATTGCCGTACACATTTATCTCGGACAGCCGATTTTTCCGTTTCGTCGCTATGTCAGTCGCTGAGTATCCCGAATTCCGCAGTAGTTTCAAAATGCTCTTTGGTGTCGCCACCGCGTGCCATCGGACGACAATTATGCGAAAACACCAAGCATTTTTGAACATTGGCAAAAAGAAAGAAATGGCTTCATGGTGGGCACTTTAGGCAATATTGGCTGTGGCACTGTATTTAATCTTTTTTTAGTGGTGAGCGCACGTAAAGCAATGCAAATTGATACTTAGTCATAGGCGTGTGCACGGGGGTTCGGAGGGGCGAACGGGGGGCTCAAAGCCAGCCCCATACATTGGCTTAATATTAAGGGGGCCACTGTGGGGAACCTTCCCCCTCCCCACCCCCCATGCAATGGTACCTTGCGCACATTTATGTGCTTGGTAGTTAAAGAATACTACATTTAGTACGTAAATAACTGTGTTCCCAGAAGGTTCTCGGCATGCATGTACGTATTAACAATGTTTTACTTTAACAAGCATTGAATGCGTGTGTGTGTGTGTGTGTGTGTTTGTGCACGCGGGCTGCTACGAACTTCATACTGCAGCCAGCTTGGTGCAATATCCTTCACTGTAGATGAAATTTACACAGCGCTGACCAAGGTAAAAATTGCCGCCGGCATCTTCCCACGAGGGCAACTCGAGTAAATCATTCAAGAGTGATGGGGGCATCGCATGAATGTTGCATACTTGGGTATGGTTTGGGAATACTTAATTGTTATTTTGTCTTTATTATTCTTATTTATTGAATGAAGGAGAAGCCTTCAACGTCAAACGAAAGCCAAGTAAGGACGGGAGGTGCCCATCACAAAATTTTGAACGCGCGATCCAGTGCCTACACATACGGGTGGCCAGTGAAGGGTTGGGCAGTGCGAGCAGTTATTTTTTGATTAGCAGACGTTGCCTGCGTCGGCCTTGTAAGGTGACAGAGGTGGAGGGCAGCGACAGTTTTGCGGATGCTTTCCTGGGCCGGCATGAGAGGCAAGCATGTGGCACGAGACGCGAGCATGCGCATTGGGGGTGTGGACGGCGCAGCTGCCGATGTGGAAGCGCAGCATCGTGCAACGTGCAATAAAAATTCTCCCTATCTAAAAAATATATTTAAAAAATTCTTAACTATATAATGTCACCGCTTCTCTATATAGTCCTACTTTTATTTCTCGTGCTTATTTTGTGGGCTTTCTGCTTCTGTACAAATGTATAAATTATTATGTAAACTGAGGGAATATTAAACTAAATTAAAGCTAAATTTTCTTCTTATGTGCGTGTCATGAAAAGCCTGTACGTGCTCCAAACACAGAAGTAGCTGCTCTAAAAGCATATTTTGCCTGCTCCAGTGGCTGCTCTAAAACGCTGAAAAGCATTTCCGCCACTCTATTGTGTACCACCACATCTCCTACTCTTGTCACATCATCAAGCCATCCTCGGCTATCTTTGCTATCGTGTGGATTACTCTCTTCTGTAGGCCAACAGTTACTATCTGCTGTTTGCATTATGCAATGCGGCCAGCATTAGCTAATTGTGTTGAATAATTAAAGGTAGATATTGTCTAAGTTGTAAAATGTTAGCTAAATCATAATATTGTCTAGCTAGGGCTAAGAAACAAACTCAAGGAACGAGTCAGTTAACAGGACTTGTCCTTTATTTGGTAAAACCTCATTAATTCAAAGTCATTGGTACTGTGAAAAATTTTCGAATTATGTGTTTTTGAATGAAGCAGCAAAATGGGAGAGGTTCTTCAGCTGTCACTCATTAGTATCGCTACACTGCATTACTTTGTGGCTCCTAAGGGCATTCATTCTGCGGATATGCGGTGAAATCGGGAGAGGGCATTGGCAAATGGCAGCCCAAATTTTTGCAAATTAACAGGGCTGGTGCTGACCACCGTTTCTGATTATCCCCTCAAACTTACATTGCAAGATATGGGACTGCATACGTCCTTCAAATTAGGTGGGATTTCGAGATGACCAACTAAATTAAAGGAGATGTGATTAGAAAAAAAAAGTTCTATTAATCTGTAGTTTTATGTTATGTTGCTCAGTTTTTGTCTTATGTCATGACAATATGTAAAGTATAGTTTGTTTTGGATGAACTTTTTATCCAACTAAATATTGATGGTGCTGGGCCATTATTGGCTCATATTGCTCTACAGTAACTGTAGAATGCAAATAACTATCAAGAAAGTGCATATAAGACACTTAATGGACATGAAAAATTGTACTGTGAGAATTCTGACTCCTCAGCCCATACTAATTCCTGACTTATGTTCATAATAATTTTACTGGCGATATCAAGTTTTAAAGCGATACTTGCACCCTTCACATGTTAAGGAATATATGGGCAGAATTTCATCTCTATCTGGCTATCAGAAGCACCAAAAACATGATTTTCAATGTTGTCCTTAAATGGATCTCGAGAAAGACGCATCTTCAAGGTATAAGTAAATGCTCACCTATGCTGAAAAGATGTGTTTTTTAAGATGACTTATTCCATCATAAGAACTTGGCAATCATAGTTATTTTGAGCATGTTTTTTTTATTACACTCATGCGAAATACAATGGCAAGCAGCCAGGTGACAACTTTCAGGGAAGTCTAGACATTGAGCTCTTTTATGTTTTTAGTAGCCACCTTGTGCTCTTTAAAAGTGATTTTAACCTACTTCAAGCTTAATTACAATTTTCAGTTTTTTCCTCATGAAAATAGAGTAACTAAACTTGTGAAAGCAAATAAAAATGAAAAATATGTAATTCTGGAAAAACTTGTTTTTGCGGCTTGCATCTCCCCTTGATGAGGTTTTACTGTATTGTTGTGATGTAGCATATACATTATTATGAACCAGAACGAACTTGCCCGCCTTTCAGTCACTAGCTGCATCCACTCACTCTCGAATATTAAGAATATTGTCTACATGTCTAGTAATGTTACTCTAATAATTTTTCTTTCCATAACGTACAGTGAGGTTTTCGTTTCTCGGGACAACACTGTATAAACATAAAACCCAATAAAGTCAATGGAGACAGCTTTATTACCTCTAGGCAGAATATGTAGAAGGACCACCTAAGTCTAAATTCCAAAATTTCACATCTCTCTGCAAACATATTGTAATTGTGTAAACATATTGTAATGTGTAATTTGTAGAAAAGTGATAATCTTTTAAGGTCAAGGCTAAAGAAATTGTGTAGGTTCAAATCACATAAACATGTACCTATGAGCTTGTTGTCAGCAACACTGGCAATAGTACACTTATGTTTGATGCACATTTGTAGAAAAGTGTGTGGCTTATTGAGTGAAGCAAGGCATGCTAAATTTTGTCATAATTGGTTAGATTTACTTGAGAAATTGCGCTAATTATATTGTCCATCCACAATTAGCAATTGAACACTCAGGTGCTACATTCAGTGCACATAACTCTTGGTGAGAGATGGTCTCACTACTGTAGGCTTGTACTGTCGCGGCTGAGTACTGAATATGAGACTAGAATAGCATTATTAGGTACCGGCCGATTGCTTGCACATTGCTCCACTATGGGGTGAAATGGAAGGATTCAAATATTCTTCTTTGATTTGCCGGTCCAGGCACAGTCAGTGCTCTATTGTAAGTCAGTCCTTTGGCTTTTTACTGCTGGATTTCTTTGGCTTTTTTGTTTCAGGTTATATTTGGATGACTCTGTCAAAGAGCCCCTAATCAAGGCTCGTCGCAAATTTTTGCCATGCACTGGAAGTTGAGGTGCAATCAAGAGACCATTTAACCAAAATAGTTTTTCTAGTCATTTTAATGTCAGCAGATATAAAAATGATTAAATATTCCTGCTTCACTGCAAAGTTGAGAGGGAGGGTGGGTGAGGGTTGCTGTCACCAGGTGCTCCCCTCCCATTTTGGTTTTTTTTTGTTTTTTTTTGTCATTCAGCTTTCTTACCCTGCATTCTCCACTACCAGTGTAAAGAGGCTGCATCGTCACATAACAGAGGCCCACTTCCACTTGTACTTTTTTTTTTTTTGCTGCACAGCCCTTTCCTAGTGGAAGGATTGTGAGTTATGCATTAGTAGATTACGTGCCGTGGTCGGTGACGTTGCAAGGCAGTGTGCCCTTGACACTCTTGCTCGCCATTTTATAGAAACGACCATCGTTGTGTAACCAATGTGCTGCACTTGTTGGTTTGTGATCTCTGAACTTGGCCAGGGGCAACTTAACATTATTCTAGCCAGATTCGTTGCATGACCAATAAGCATTCTTATAGCACAGAAGTCTTATCTATGATGGCTTTTACGCAGCAAGGTCAAATATAAAGCATTGGGTGACCATAACTTTGCAAGAAGCTGTCACTTCCAGAACACCTGTGAAGGTTGCTGGAGGCAGCTGTACTCAGATGTATTACAGCGAAAGCTCTTATGAGATCACAACTCGGGTCTCACGCAGTTGTCCGCTGCCGCCGCCGGTGTCCGCAACCACATCGCGCGAAATTAGAGAAAAAAAAAAGAAAACTAGTATCAGTGACACAGTGGCGCTCGAACCCGGGTCCGCCGGGTGCCAGCCCAGTATTCTACCACTGAGCTACACCGGTGCTTGTGACTTATTGTCAAACTTGCATTAGGCAGGCTTGATGTCGGCAAAGCAATCGCATCAATACGGCGTATAAAGGGTTTTTCGCATAATGCGAATACCGTAACGAGTGGGCCGCCCAATGCTCCTACCCATCACAAAAGCTTGTTCCTGTTCCCCTGTGAACTGTGGGGCATAGCCACTTCAGCAATAATTCATCGTCGTCGTCAGCCACTGCATGAACAATTGGCACAGAATTCCTTGCAAGTGTTTAGCGGTTACCACGCTTCTCAAAAGAATGACGAAAAATAAGTTCAAATTTTGCTCCTTTGTTACATATTCATTTTGTTTTACATTTTTGTTTTATTGTATTTCTTTTTCCTTGTTTATTTCTTTTTGCTTTTTTTTTTTGAAAAATGTTAGTGTTGCTACCACTCTTTCTCTGTAATGCCTCTGGCCCTAAGGGGTATAATAAAATAAAATGAAATTTAATTAAAATAGCATAGCAAATGCCAGCCTACTACCCCAAAAAGTTTATTATTAATGCCCTAGTGGATATCAAGCAAGTGTGCTTGCAATAGAGTATTTACCCAATGAGTGTTTTGAAAGGCTCTGAAAGGCCGCTCTTCTAGCTTTCGCTGTGACTGTGCTGCGCCTTCTGCCTAGGCCTGGCATTTTTTATTTTTTTATGCAGCCTTATTCACAGTTCATGCCTCTAATTTTAGGAAAGTGTTGAAACTTTATATTGTGATGTTTAATGTCTCAACACTGCACAGTGAATTAGAGTGATTACATAGTGGATAGTTGGTCATCTGGTAGAAAGGGTACTCTGCCATTCATCATTTTATGCATTTTCACACAATAGTGTTAAATAGCCTGCATCGCAGAAAATGTGGCGTTGGCTTATGTGGCATTGTCCATGAGCAGAAAATCCCGTTCGACGTAAATTATAATTAGGGTTCGAGTTGGGATCGAATCTAGGCTATCTGCATGGCAGTGAAGTGTTCTATCATGAGGCAACACCAGTGCTTGAAACTGCTTTTGAAAAATCTTGTAGAGGAATTATGTCAGGCAAACAGACACATCAATAGACGTAATATATTGCATGGCAGAAGTATAGGAACACACTAGGAACCATCCCCCATCGATTGTGCAACAAGTGAGTGGTTTAAAGATGTCCACCCATTACAAAGGGCCCAGCTATACTTGTGATCAGCCATAGCATCAACAAAGTGCACATTGTAAATACTTCCCAACTGTACACATTTATAAAAGGCCTAATTGCATGGTTTAGGTGTCAACAGAAAAGCGAAGCATGGCAAGAGAACGAGAAGGCGATGCGAATAAGGGGTAGAAGTGCTATTGTACAATTCTATGGCTAATAGTGTCTTGACACACATTGCAATAGGGTAGCGAATATGTTTTTCTCTCTCCTAGTTTTTGTTTGGTGTAATGACATTACCATATGACCTACTTGTTTTTGTTCGCTTTTACCACAATTTGTGGATTCGGTCCACTGCAGCCCACAGACCTGAAGAAGAGGATTGAGAGTCTGATAGACCGAGACTACCTGGAAAGGGACAAGGACAACCCAAACCAGTATCATTATGTGGCCTGAAGACTCGCCACCACAACCCCTGTAAAATAGACCGTTCTTTTTGTTTGATAAGTGTCACTTGCCTGGCACATCTGCAAACTTGTCAAATAAAAGCTGTACTAGCTGATCGTGCTACTTTGACTTCTTGATCGCCGAAATTGAAAGGGCAAGCAAACATGGGAACTCCATTGTGTTGATTGATTGATATGTGGGGTTTAACGTCCCAAAACCACCGTATGATTATGGGAGACGCTGTAGTGGAGGGCTCCGGAAATTGCGACCCCCTGGTGTTCCTTAATGTGCACCCAAATTTGAGCACACAGGCCTACAACATTTCCGCCTCCATTGGAAATGCAGCCGCCGCAGCCGGGATTCAATCCCGCTACCTGCGGGTCAGCAGCCGAGTACCTTAGCCACTAGACCACTGCGGCGGGGCTCCCATGTGTTAAGGCATATCGCAAATTGGTTAATGCTAACGTTGAGCAGGGAACTGGCTGACGGAAAGGCGTTTTCCAGTCTCACCTTATATATGTGCAACTAGTAAACGCTGGGGACGTTGCACTGATGTGAAAGACTATTTTGCTAGTATACTAGTTAATTCATACTGTCACAGAAAAGTTGTCGGAGACAAGTTAAATATAACAAGAATTGTACAAACAATTACTATAAATGCAGCTTGTGCTTCATTTAGGTGGCAATGCTTTCAGCAAAAGGTTATGTTAACATTGGTACTCATGAGCTCTCAAACATTCGGAAACGGTGCGAGTATGGGGAATAATACAAAGTGAAAGGTGTCATCATGCAGCACTGTATATATTATTCCATGTGCAGAGCGACTTGTTATAATACATGGAGCATGCATGCTTGTTAGGAAACAAGTCCATTTATTTGTCGTTTTTTTTTTTGTCTTCTTAGCTGAGGCAGTAAACCCCATCTCTTTTATGAATCTGGTGCCTAAGAGGCCAGAATCTGTTAGAAACAGCATAAGTGCTTGTTGAAAATTTTGAACTTGTTTTTTGTTGCTGTTGCAGCACAAGCACACCCTGCTACCATCCCTTGACATTTGTGAAAAGGGGAGACAGTGCAGTTTCATGCTAATTTGAAAGGCCAGGTGATACTTGCCAGTGGAAGTTTGATGGCATACGAAAAACAAGACTGGAGTTTGACCTGCTTGACAAGCATCCGGAAAAAAGTTTTCTGCTGTCGACATGTTGTTACATTGAAGAAAGAGGGAAAAAGTATTTTACTACGTTTTGTTTATGCAAGATCATTTATTGATGTTCTATTTTTGATAATTCTTCCCCTCTTTTCTATTGAAGCTGCCAATTCATAAAGCCCATGTGATTGAGGCATTCTGGTGTAGAGCAGTCTAGCACACAAGGATTGCGCTCTTTATGCAAGACAATGCTGTATTTTGATCACTCATTTACTAACATTTCTAGCCTTCCACTCAAAAAAAAGTGAACATGCCCACAGCGAGCCAGAGTTTTGTCATCGACAAATTTACAGTCTAACAACAGTTCACAGTCCTTAACAAGTATGCAGTACATGCCAACCAAAATCAACAAATGCTGCACATACATTGCCAGTGACTAAACTAGTAGTTATATAGGCATCCTTTGAAGTTAAATTGCTCGTGTAGGGAAATATCAAAGGCTTTGTTCTACTTATATTGATGAACAGAATTAAGACGTTGAAAAGTACTACTGAGATGAAGCGTTTGCTGTATTTTTTCTCCCTATACCAAGGCCTCGCACTCACCAAGGGGGATTTGCTGAGACTTAGATGGTATCGAAATTCTTTAATTTTAAACTATAGCAAAAAAAAAAAAAAAAAACAATGAAAGAGCTAAAGTTAATTAAAAAAGTAATTTAAAAATTCCCTGGAAGCTGTCATAAATTTTTCAGTGGCAAAGGCATTGCAATGGCTCACTGAGGAGCCTCTGAGGGAAATATGTGAAATTAAGTCACCCCAGTTTGTCTGCACTTAAGTATTTAAACATTTCTTGCATAATCACACTGGCAGCAGACAAAAGGGGCACAGTGGAGGAGGCCAGAGAATATGTACCATTGAGGGGGGCCAAGTCAGTTATGCATTGATAAAAAATGTTTACAACATCACCAATGCACCATTGTTACTCTAATTAGAAATTCATGCTTTTTTTTTTGGCTCAGTTTTTCTCTTCTTGTGCAAGGTCAGTTAGCCTATTACTCGTTGATATTTTTCATTTTCCTGCTGCTGCTGCTAAATTGCACCATCGAATTTGTACGTGATGGCCAAGGAGCACTATGTACTATAAGCTATCTTTCAGTAGCTTGACAATGCCATGGACACCTGTAACACCTATAGCACCTTCGCAATATATGGGCTGCGTGAGAGCAGCCAAAAAAATTTAAGCATTCACGGAGCTTAACAGTACCACGGTGTGTAGTTGGGCAATACAAGCAAATGTATCATTTAGTAGTCTGTGATCAACTTCTCAAGTAAAAAAAAAAACATAAAATGAAGACAAGTAAAAGTTCACAGTTTGCAACAGCAATGCAGTGCAAAGTTATATGCAATATAAACGAGCTGTAACATTAACTAAAAAGAAATTGTAAGAGAGTTATAGTGATTGTCGGCGTATCAGACGTATCGGGCCTTCATTACCTTTAGAAGGTACAGTCGTGGTTTTTTTTGGTGTCTGCAGTGTGTTGAGTGAAGGATTCCAAACATTTTATTTGGGAGCCTAGTAGGAAGCAGGATTCCCCTTTCTCGGGGTGAAGTGGCAGTTGCATCCGTCCTCACCAGGATATTGTCATGGAGATGTCTGCAGAATTTGTCGATAGAGAACAATTTTCTTGCTAAACTATTAAGTAATGTTCTTTTTGCAAAAAAAAAAAAATCTAGTAAGTGTTTCTCATTAAGTTTGACTAGCCTTCTTAACGAATATATGCTGAACCACCACAGCACATATGAGCCATTATGAAAGCAAAACAAACAAAACGAAACTATTGTGAGGTGCAATAAACAGTTCCAACTCCTTTGCACTGGTGTCAGTGTAGTACACTACGTTGAACCAATTGGTCGGGCATATAGCTTGGGATCAAAGATTTCACCATTCAAATGATATTCTTTGATGTGATTTGCTGTGTTTGACGCGGAGCATATTCTACGTTGCTTTTATCTGCGATTTCAGTGAGCAGAGCTTGGATTTATGCTCCTCCCCCCTAAAATTTTACAGGTCAGTAAGGCTTTACGTCAAAATCGGCGCATTGTATTTGCGAAATTGAAGTTATCTTTTAGTGGTGAGAAGCACGTGAGAACTGTGCACCACATTTAACTCGTCGGCTATCTGCTTCAACCCTCGAACGAAAGCATTTCTCTGCAGCCGACAACGGCAAACTAAAATACGAGAGACGTTCCCAGCTTCCATGCGGAGGACGTGTTTCGGAGACAATAAATGCGTTCGGGTGCGAGTTTTTTCACAAAGTTTGAGGTGTAATCCGCACCATATGGGCATGCCAATGCTTTGACCGAACTTGAGGTTAAACGAATTTCGATTCGCTCGCTACCGCCGCAAAATACTTTTATAGATGTTCACTGGCTAACTGAGAAATGGCTGAACGTTGTCTAAGCTCTTTCTCATTGCAACAGGCTTCACGTGTTCTCAAAACAGTTCAGTCCGTTTTCCTGGGCTCTCGACGCACGCTCCAGCGTGCGGCTATTCGCACCACAGACCGGTGCTAGAGAGGCTTGATACTGGTAGGTGTTCTGTGGGCTCCCTACTTGAAAGCTTTTCCAAGCTCTCTGGATGCCATTGTCAGATAGGAAGGAGACGAATTATCCGTACGTCTGTACGCACCACCACCGAGTTTCGTGCTGCGGTGCTCGGCGATCAGTCGTACTGGAGCGGTCTGTCGTCGCGGCTAAAGCTAAATCGGGATATCTAGCGGTGGCGTGTGGCAGCAAATGTGTTTTCTGGATCTAGAATAGAAGCATACTGAGAGGTTGCAAACAGCTTACGCGTATTCTTTTTGGCTCGAAATACTTTGCGAGCAATACTTCTCGCGAATACACATAGTTGCTCTTTAAAGTAAATAAAAATGAGGTCACGTGGTCTAGTCCCTGGCGTTGGCCCGGCCGACGCCACCAGTAAAGTTTGTAACGCGGAGCGGGCCGGTCGTTTCGTCGGCGGCGTCTGCTAAGTGGGCTCCGCGTCTCTTTTCCGCCAGCGGATTGCCCGGGGTGACGCTCGGAGCTGCCGCCAACATGACCATCATCGTGTTCCTAGTGGACACGAGCGCCTCGATGAACCAGCGCACTTACTTGGGCGCCAGGCTGTCCGTGCTGGACGTCGCGAAGGACGCGGTCGAGCGCTTCATCAAGGTAAGGAAGACCGACTGCGCGCCGATCGGCCGTACGCTCACCGCCGCGCCCTGGTTTTCTTTTTTGCGGATACCCCTAGATTCGCCAGCGGGACTCGGCCAGTCGTGGCGATCGCTACATGCTGCTCACTTTCGAGGAACCACCGGCTAACATCAAGGTAAGACGAAATCGGTGACCGCCAACTTACGCCACCGCGCTCGATGAACTCCCGATGCACCTCTGCAGGCTGGCTGGAAGGAGAACCACGCGACGTTCATGGCCGAGCTGAAGAACCTCCAAGCTTCTGGACTGACGACGTTGGGTCCCGCGCTAAAGAATGCTTTCGATTTGCTCAACATAAACCGCATGCAGACGGGCATTGACACGTACGGCCAGGGCCGATGCCCCTTCTACCTTGAACCGTCCGTGCTAGTGGTCATCACGGACGGCAACCGACTCACCTCTTCCGCCGGCGTCCACGAAGAAGTGAGTTCACGTTACGTCTCCCGTGTTGTTGCGGACACCTGTAAGACCGCATGGCGGCAAACTGGATCCTTGTAGTGATACCAACAGCCGTACTCGAGCCGCTGCAATCTTGTTGCTCTATAATTCTGCAGTGGTGTCCAACCTTTGGTCGGTTAGACTTTCAGCAGGACGTTCCGTCCCTCGTTTCTTCAGATTCAGGGAACAACTCTGAAGTCATTTGGCAGCACTCGCTCGGTCTGTCATAGCTTCCGTGCATTCGTCAGGTGTCGGTCCATTCGTGCAATAAGTATTAGATTTAGCCGCCTCAACAGCTGGACATAAAATAAGTGCAAGTTTTCGTATTAATAGCTTTTTTTTTTTACTAAGGTGTACCTGTTAGTCAAAAATATCATATGTATGCCTATTGGGCAAGCAGCATGGCAGTTTGTTCCTTACCCTTTCCAGCTGACGCTACCAATGCACTCGGCTGTCCCTGGGTCTGAGCTGACAAAGGAACCATTTCGCTGGGACCAACGCATGTTTGCACTTGTACTAAGAATGGCTGGGACACAAGCACCCTCGCAGGATGTGCCGCTTACATCTGACGCATCACCCATCGATGACATGTGTGAAGTCACGGGAGGTTAGTGTGGATCCACTGTGTGATTTCTAGCAGAGTCCTTTTTTCTGGACCAGATGGGCTTCAAACATGTGGTGCATTAGTTGCATGAGGCATCAAAACATGTAGTCCAAGGACTTTCATTTCACTTTTGAGGCTTACTAGTGATACATCTGTCGTTCACAGGTCGTTCCTTCTGCGTGAGTTCGCACCGGCTCCTAGTGCAGAGTTTGGAAGCCCTAGTGGCCAAGGTGCAGGGAGGTGTGGTCATCAACTTTGAGCGTGCCGCCTGAGGACGTCTGGGAGCCCAACTGGCAGAGCTGTCGTCGACTCATCTACGTGCAACGCTCAGCCCAGAAGGGCTACTCAGTTGGCCACTGGCCTCTTCCAGAGGCCTTTTGGCCAGACTTGAACTCCCCTTCACTTCCTCCACGCAGTGCACATCCCCAGGTGGGCTCATGAAAAAAAAAAAATTAGAGGAAAAGTATCATGCACTCATTTTATTCTGTGGACATTCTTTTTGTAATTATCTTTAGTGAAAAGTCATATTCTTGCCATTTAATCCACATGCATATAATATGTAAGGATGTTTAAAGGGGCACTTTTTGAGCGTGGTTAGAAAACTCTGCCCATCGGTATTTGAGGCTCCCGAGGCACACGAGAGCCTAGCATTACAACGTGGCTTGCAGCCTAGAATTTTCAAGTAATTCTCAAAATCAGCTAGGAATCACTCCCCCTCCCTTTTTTTTTCTCTGCAAATGATTTTATTAGCCAAGCTTCTGCGCCATATACCCACGTTCACAACAGGTGGCTGAATTGAGATGCCACCATATGCAGTGTGTGCTCACGATCACACAGTATGTTGATCACACATGCTGATGAAGGGACGCATCTTTTTGTCCCCTTGTCATCCTCCTCTCTGTGTTGCTTTTAGGGCACTCACTGGCACGATAGGAGAAAGCGCTTAAAACATGCAACAAATACCTGTTACTCTACTCGTGTTGATGAATTCTGAAACATTATTGCGGCATGCAATTTGTGATGTGTCATGGTGAGACTATTTTATTATAACCCAGAAAGATTGTTGCAGGGCCCTTTTAATGGGCATAACGGTCATTTACCCAGTTATAGCGCAATTTTTTTCAGAAAGGTTGAAGTGCTAGAAAAGCACTGACAGACACACAGGCTACATTTCTTAGAAATCTATTTTTTGAGGACCCGTCACACTCGTTGCACATAATCTGACCAGATGAGTGCCATAGTTAACACTTTTAGATTGCAACCGAAAAATTGAAAATTTTTTTTGCCAGTTCAATACATGGCATGCTTGCGTGAGACATATAGTATTGAGCTGGCACACAGAAAAATGTGTTTTTTCATATTTAATAATTTTTTTACATATTTAATCATCATCAACAGCGGAACCATCAACAAAGTGTATAGCTGCATAGGTTTGGGTGTTGCCCTATGGACACTTAGTAGGTCCTTCACTGATTCGCTAAAGAAACGATTATGGCGTCGTGGGCACTTAATGACTGTGCAACCAGATGAAATGAGTAACGTAATGTGCGAACAGCCCCTCACTATATTTCATTTTAATGAATATGTTCCGAATGTCATCTTAGACAGTTATTTCACCATCTTTTGCAGGTAGCTAATAATCTAAGTCATACTCCAACTCTTACATAGTAAATAATAAACAAGGTAACCTTGAGGAGGCAGCATAACTTGCAGTAGTGCTGGCTATGTTGTTGCCTAGCAAGCATATGAGTGATACAGTGCAAAGTTGTGTGATGGAGTGAGGTCAACTCGGCTCTGTTCAGTAGGCCTACTAATGCTTTGAAGACAACTGTTAAAGGAGTACATACTTGAAAAACTTTCACTTTGCCTTTTTTATTTTGCTGCAGAATGTTGCTGGTGGCCTAGTAGCCGCAACACAACAGATTGTTTGTTGGTTTGGCACGACAGACCTTTAATTTCAGTCTCTTTGCTACTGACCAGTCTCGGCTTTGGTTTGGGAGAGCTTCGAGAATGACAAGTCCCTGGGTGCACCTAATGATGTCTAGTGTGTGAAAACGGCTCTCAGAACCGTGACACACATTCTGCGCTGCTTGGCATCGTCTGCTGGCATTTTTTTAACCTGCCACATGGGCTCTGCTGTCATCGTTGTTGCTATCATCCTGGTCTAGTGGCTAACTTTCTTGAGGCTTCCACGATTTCAGCACGTTTACTGTGGGCACTGGACTCGCGAGCCTGTGGCTGAATAGTAGCCTTCTGACGGAATTGTGGAAAAAATATGGTGGTGACTAGGACATCCTCACACCTGGTGGACAAGGCTCAGCTTAGCTGCAGTAGAGTAGTGATGTCTCAGAAGTTACGGGTTACCTTCAGGTCACCTTACACGACGTCACTGTGGCAAGGTGTTGCGTATAGTGCTGGATTGTGCATGTGAACTTTAAAATTTACATAAATTACCTGCCAAACTACATTCACTGTTCATATTTGGTAGACGATATGCACATGTTCAGGAGTATTCAACCCCCAGGCCATTACAGCCACAAAATCTTGTGTCGGTACCGTGTTAAAGTACAAGTGTTGTTTCGGTGAGTTTCATCAGACTTGGCAAGAGAGGTTTTCCCAACAGTATATGGAAATTGAATTAGCTCCACAAGATGAGGTAAACTCGAGATCATCAAGAGAGGCCTTTCGTTCTGCAGTGGACATAAAATGAGCTGATGATACTGACTGCCTGAAGCAAGATCTTAGAACAATTCTTTAATTGTGCAGGTATTTCAAGATGGTTGGTTAGTTTGTCCGTACCATTGATACAGAGGTTCCGGAGCTTGGCTGCTGACCTGAATGACATTGGTTTAATCCCTGTCATGATGGTCTATTTCAGTGGAGGCAACATGCTAGCCCTCAGATATAGTGTTCCTCATTATCGTATCCTGGTTTTGTCATATAAAGCCCCAGAAGGTATTATTATTATTGTAGTGAGGAAGAGGAAGGCGACGAGTTTATTGTGGTTGTTGCTGTGCATGAGGATCTGTGTTGTTCAGATCGGCGCTACCCTGACTGTCAATGGTTACTGTGTTCACAATAAATTGTCATCACAACATTTCGTGGAGGCTGCTGCAATCTTTGCCCTCACCCTGGAACTGCACAACTGGACATTGCAAGCTGCTTCAGCTGCTGCAATGACTGACAGTGCCCACCACCAACGCGATACCGCCGCTGGAACTGGAAGATCCAGCGGCGCCATTCAGCGGTACTGTGACACTCCCATCTTCAGCAGAACAGGTGAAGCTGACGTGAACGAATGGCTTTTGACCTATGAGCGTGTCAGTGGGACTAACAACCGTGATGACCCGTTGAAACTCCGTGTCGTCATGTCATCTTCTACCTTTCTGACGGGACCTAGCTTGGTTTCAATATCACAAGCGTGAGATCCCCACTTAGTCCTATTTCAAGAAAACGATCGCAGACGTCTTCGGCTGCCTGACCTTATGGGAACTGCACGCTGAACAATGTCTGCTCTAGCATGCTCAAATGCCCGGTGAGGCGTATACGAGCTACATCGAGGATGTAGCAAGCATTTCCTCTCGTGTCAATCCTTCCATGAGTGAAGAGGAGAAAGTAAAACATATCCTTGAAGGCATCGAGGACGAGGCATTTCAGACGCTTCTTGTGCAGAATTCTGCTACTATCTTGGACGTCGTCATTCTCTTCCTCGCTATATTATTATTATTATTATTATTATTATTATTATTATTATTATTATTATTATTATTATTATATTATTATTACTTGGGTTTTAATGCACTAAAAAGAAGCTGCCTTCATAGACAGTGCGTTAGCCTTCTATACTATTAAGAATTAAAGTGCATTATTGATTATGCTGATTTTGTACTTGTCACATCATGTTCATTATTCTGCCGTGGGTCATATTTCTTCCTCTTGATTTGTAGGTAGTGGTTCCAGCCTAATGCTAGTCTCCCTCACTCAGGTGCGTGTGAGCGGCTCACCGAGTGAACCTCTTCTGCTGGACAACTTGCCATTTGACAAGTACGAGCTGGAGCCGTCGCCATTGACCCAGGCCATCCTGGGGCGCAAGCAGCCTACAGTGGCCTTTGCAGTTTCGGTGGCTGGAGCGGCACCTCAGAGGGGTGGCAGTGCCTTTGGCTACCTCAAGGCCAGCTCGAGCCTGGCGTGCGTGAACCTATTTGTGCTTCCGTACAATTACACTGTGCTGCTGCCACTGCTGGATGAACTGTTTCGTGTGCATCGGTGCAAGCCGCCAGCGTGAGTGGAAGTTGCAGTTTGATGCTTACCTCAAGGGCATGCCACTGTACTACGCCGGGCCGCTGAAGCGTGCCCTGCAGCGTATGGGCGCACCAAACCTTGGTGCCAGACTCAATGGAGAATTGCCTCAGTTACACTGTGCTCAACTACCTCAAGCGCCTTAAGAACCAGGTGAGCAGCTTTCGGTTGCGAATTGAGAGCGGCATGTGCCAACTTTTTAGTCTGGCACATGCTTCTACTACTTTCATCAGTAGGGTAGCGACAACGAACCTATTTCTTCACACTTCTTAAAGTGAAAATGTGATTTCTTTTAGGTTTGGTTAAAGCATTCATGTAGCATGTAAGTAGTGACAAAAAACTTATTCGGGGATGTTTCACAATGGTCTATCTTCTAAATGGCATTTTCACACTAATTCTTATTTTATAGGTTGATTATTGAATAATTGATTGTATGATTATGCTAAAGATAAAAGATAGCCTAACATTCTTAATGTGAAGGTAAACAATATTGCCTTGGTTCTGTGTATTAACAGGGCTGAAATTTTTCATTAAAGGAACCCTGCAGCACTTTTTCAACATATAAAACCTTCCGATCAGTAGTCAGTACTACGGTGAACATGTGAGCCAACTATTTCTGCGCTGCATGCTACAGGGAATTCATAATTTCGTTTCGTAGACAGCTAAAAAATTGCTCGCTCTCCTCTCGGCAAACTATGTAGTTGAAGAGACCGACTACGAAGGCAAAGGAAAGGACATACCCATTGTCTGATTTCACGATTTCCAAAACATCTCCAGTAATGTTTGCTGTATAACAATTCAAAATTACCCACCCCCTCTTTTTTTTGTGATCATGATGCTTAACATGATGGGGCGCTGGTTTGATATAAGAAATCTAAAACACAGAAACTCTCAAAATGTAAAAGGACACAGCCAAAGAAAATGAAGACAGGATGGTGCTCCTACTTTCAACTGACTGTTCATTGAGCTAAGAAGATACATTGTCCAGTTCACGCATGTGCAAAGGCTGCTGGCAGGGCCAATAATGCAGGAGGAGGAGGGGAGAGAAAATGAACAAACCATTCAAAATGCTTTGCATTGTGATGTGTAAAGCTACACCACTGCATTTTATTCTAAAAAACATTTTTTTTTTTTTGAAAAATCAAGAGAGGCTCTAATGACTTCATGAACATCTTAACAGGTCCCACTGTATCAGCTGGTCTGTCCTTGTCACGATTCTCTGTTAGATCTCATTAAATTGTGTCTAACAAAGCAAAACGAGCCCTTAAAATGTACACTACTTTCCTTCATACTGATGCAAGAAGCTCCTAACCTGGCGACTTCAACTGTCTTGGTAATCTCACGCGTTGTCTTACTGTTGCTCGTACTGACGACGATCTAGTGGCTAAGGTACTCGGCTGCTGACCCGCAGGTCACGGGTTCGAAGCCCGGCTGCGGCGGCTGCATTTCCGATGGAGGCGGAAATGTTGTAGGCTCGTGTGCTCAGATTTGGGTGCACGTTAAAGAACCCCAGGTGGTCGAAATTTCCGGAGCCCTCCACTACGGCGTCTCTCATAATCATATGGTGGTTTTGGGACGTTAAACTCCACATATCAATCAATCAATATCAATCAGTACTGATGACGATATAGTTACCAAGTGAAGGTGTACAGCCGTAGCTCCTACAATGTTGAATGAGATGACCGGCTGATACAGTTCGTGACCTGTTAGGATGTTTACGAAGTCTGTTATTTAGGCATCTATGCCTGTTTGTTCGATGTACTTCATACTGAAATGACAGGCTTCGTGTAGCGCACTACAGAGCTCTACATGCTTTTTACAGAAAGCATGTAGGCATGTGTAATACCCCTTATGCCCCTTATGTAATACCCCGCATGGGGCCTTTAAGGGTTCAATAAATGATGGTGATGATGATGTGTAGTGTTGTTTCTTTGTTTAACATGTGCAGTATTGAGGAATATGTTCCTTCTAAAATAAAAAAAATTAAAATGTGCAAGGGAATGTGTGCTTGTGGCTGTGACGCAGGCGAAGGCCGAATACGAGAAAGTGGTGAGTGCAGTGGGTGGGCCCAAGACAGGCCTGGGTGCCGAAGGTGTGCGGGTGAGCCCCGGAGTTCCACGGCCATCCACGGGTGAGGTGACGAAGCTGTCCGAGCTGGCTCTCAGCTGGAATCCCGCTCTGCGCGAACGCCTGCAAGGCTTGCGCCAAGAGCTCAGCGATTTCTCAGGCTTTGCGCTGGCACCAGCACCACCACGGCCCCCCGACACGGCTGAGGCACCTCCGAGAAATCCTTTCGATATCAGTCGTGCCTCTCTACTCCACCAGGTAGCACGGATGCGGGCACGCTATCTGCACCCCGGCACTATCACACGGTTGCAAGATGCTGGTAAGACCAATTACTCAACCAGAGGCTTGTCGTAAGCAGTGCACCATTGAACAAATAGGCGGCTGAAGTTGAATGCTACTTTTTGACTAAATGTAACGCATTGTAAAGTCTTGGTGAGATCGAGGTTCTCCAGCTGTACATTTTATTGGCTTCTTACTGGTGAAGCTCTTCTTTCAAATGATAGAAAATATTAAGACGTGTGAACCTCTTTTATGACTATTAGAAGACCTATACAATATAATTATCTGGTTAGTACATCTAAAGAGAAAGAAAAAAACATTGCTATGCGTTGTTTATTTTTTTTTTTTTTTTGCAAATGTGTTTATGGCTGTTGGGCTGTAGTTAGACAAGTGTGAGAAATCGGCATGACTGTTCCTACATACAGCATAACCTCGTTGATGTATTTCAGTAGTGTACAATATAAAGATGCCAATATTCACCATATTTTTTTCATCAATTCTGGCTGTATTATGTTTAGTAAAGTCTAACCACCTGGTTTCCTGGATAATACGTTCTTGTCAACGTTTTTATTTCAAGCATGTATGAACGAGGTTTTACCTGTACCGTAACGTCTACGGGCATGGAATATATTACAATGAAATTTTTTTTCTTACGAAGTACACAAACTTTACTCTTATAAAGTTTTCCTATTCACTGTGTATTTCTGTGCCTTTTATGCAGAACAATTGCACAACCTTCCTGTGAGCCAAATGGGTAACTACCAGGAATATCTTAAGCGGATGCCCACACCATTGCGAGAAATTGAATCTACACCTGTACGGCAGCACATGTTTGGCAACCCATTCAAGATTGAAAAGGTTGGTCCTTTTGTGGCTGCTGTCCAATCGCATTTGTCGCTTCTATACAATATATATAATTAAAATGCAAACAGACAACTGCACAGATGCTCAGGTGAGCACCTTCCTAGCTTTCTCTCTTGTACTGCCTCGTTTCTGTGCTTTGATTCTTCTGAATTTTCCAGTGTATAGGGCACAGCCACTATTAGGTAGTTTTATGATTGCAAGACAAAGCTTTCTATTAATGTTCCTTGCTGTTGCTGCATGTGTCATGCACTATCCACTTGGGTATGCACGTTATTATTTCGATCATAGTATGCATACCCAAGCGATGCTAACGCTACGAACCCTATTCTAAACTGCCTATTTTTTGGACTATTGTGGTGAATGCTGGTGAATAAGATGTACCTTTGCTTGAGGACCATCTTTTTTTCATTACTAGTCAACGTAATTACAAGCAACTGCACGTACATGTATAATCATAGCAGAATGCCATACTCATGGACCCTGAATGTTCCTATGTATAATAACTAGGACTCAGACATTCTTGCTATATGAAGCTTGGAACTAATGTTCCTCTCAAGCATGGAAAACCAAAACTTATTGCTCTCACCCAAAGCCATGGAAGGCCTCGTCGTCTGGCAGACAGCCCAAGCATTCTGTTACTTTGGTTGGCAACATCGCTGAGTGGCTGCCATTGGCCTCTGAATACTTTTGCACGACATCGTTAACGTATAATCCACCTCTTCTACTATGCCGCGGTGCATGCACCCTTCCCTAGCAGAGGAGTCGCGAAATGACGTCTGGTCTTGGCGCAATGCCAGTCCTCCCAGCCTCTGCCAAACCCTACCAAAACGCCAGAGGGCAGTATAGGAAAATGGAAAAGGCGGATTGGCATTGCCTATACTGCGTCGTGCGCTTGACATGGACACATGAATAACAATCGCACCTCACCCGATACATAGGCACGCAAATGATGAATGGTGACTTTAAGCTATAACCACTGTTGCGCTGCCAACTCTTCTAACACAGAAACTGATAACGACAGCAAAGTTTTGTTTTTTGCTCTTTTACAGCTGGTATGTCATCATTGCCGCAACGAACTGTTAAACATTGTGGGGCCTTTTTTATATTTAGTGTGCTTTGTGGGTTTAGTGTGTTGTTTAAAGAAAGAAGGTTCAGCTATAACAGCAATATAATAGGTGGGATAGCAGCTTTCACTATGGCCATGAGTACTCCAGCTGCTGTGCTGCAAGAAGCAGATATGTATAGCCACGGCTTCTCTATTGTTGAAACAAGTTAAAAAAAGTTTGCCATGATGTCGCAAATGTTTTATTGTATTCATAAAAAATTTCATGTTTTAGTGTGCACGATTTTGGCATACTCAAAATTTGCAGTTCTGCAAGACACACGTCAAAAATATTTGGTACAAGTAGCATTTTATACATTGAGAGAAAGATGTTGGCTATGAACATTTAGCAACCAGCCTAGCACTTTATTTTATTAAAATATTTTAGTGCCCCGCCACAGTGGTCTAGTGGCTGAGGAACTCGGCTGCTGATCGCAGGTCGCGGGATCGAATCCCGGCTGTGGCGGCTGCATTTCCGATGGAGGCGGAAATGTTGTAGGCCCGTGTGCTCAGATTTTGGTGCACGTTAAAGTACTTCAGGTGGTCAAAATTTCCGGAGCCCTCCACTATGGCGTCTCTCATAATCATATTGTGGTTTTGAGACGTTAAAACCTACAAATCAATCAATCGATTAAATTATCTTAGTACATACCTGAATGCTTATTCAATAAAAATTAGTATGTGTGCACGCAAGCGTCAAAAATGATGCCTTTGCTGTAAATTGTTTTCGTCAGCTGACATCACTGCAGAGCAAAAGCCTCTTTCTGATGTAAAACTTGTGCTGGCCTGGGGTTTCGGAAAGCTGCCCACTGTTCCTCGTGTGATGCATGAAACTCTGCTTGCTGCAGCGCATGATGGTGGATGAAGCCGACTTGGACCCAGCTGCTAGCCAAGCACGAGGGCACAAGCGACCTGCAGCCGAGGCTCCTGGGGGACCTAGGGCTAAACGGCGGCCTGGACCTCTGCCTCGGAACTTCACTCGTAGCCGAAGTCCTATGCCAAGTCCTCCTTCTACTCCCGAACCGGCTACTGCCAAACGGAGCCCGCCCAGGGGTGAGTCAGTGGCTTTGGTTATTAAGTTGACAGGCCATTGTTTGCATTAGGACCAGTTGTCTTGACTCAATTCCAAATGCACTGCCTTGGTACAATCTTAATCCTGTTATCTGTATATTGTCACGAGGCGTCTTTGTCACTGGTATTCACAGAAAACAAGCTTTATTATTAATGAGGCAAACTTGTGCCTCACACAAGAAACGAAGAAAACAAACCAAACAAGAGCGGTATGTACGTGCACAGCTTCTGCTGATGCTCCGTGCAAAAAAAGACAACCTGCAGGTTGTGTGCTGCCAGTGTTTAAGCACCGTTTAGTCACAAGACATGCGCATACGTGTCATCAGATATTGCTCTGCCTCATGCGATGGGCCTATCAAAAGTTCAATGCTTATCTCAGTCGACTGTAACCTACCCTGCGTAAATGACGTAACAGCTGTCTCTTGATGGTTCCAGCCGCGAACCTTGGCACGGCATGTGGAAATATTGACGCAAGGTAGGCTGGCAACTATAGTAGCCAGCCTCTGAAGAGGGCAACGAAGTAGTTCTCTGTGCGCGTGCTCTGGTGTTCGCGTTTCTGGCCCTTGGGTTACAAAAGAAAAACGCCCTATTTTGTACTTGCGTGCCTGTGTCTTTGTGACATTTTCTGGTGGAGGTGCGGGGTACGGTAGATGATACGGTCTCCTGAGAGCACCCCTGACGCAAGCCCATCGAGTATCTCAGCCGAGCTTACCCGTGTGCACGTACGTTCCAGCCGTCGTCTCCAGGGACTCGAGCCATAGCACGGTTTGCTGCCTGAACGTCAGAGGACTATGAATCAAACACCACCTAACGTCACCGCGCCAGCACCAGCGCACCTGGTTATCAACCAGCCCAAGACGCCGAAGACATTTCACGGAGCTGCTTTTGAAGATGCTGACGACTGGCTCGAGCATTTCAACCGGGCCGCCGTCATCAATGATTGGACCCCAGAGCGTAAGCTACGCTATGTGTACTGCTTCCTGGAGAACTCCGCGAAAACGTGGTTTGAGAACCATGAAGCAGCGCTTACGTCATGGGATGAGTTTCAACGGCAGTTCCTCAAGGCATTTGCCCGAGAGGACAGGAAAGAGACAGCGGAGCGTGCTATAGAGGCAAGGGTTCAAGGCCCTAACGAAAGGGTGACGACCTACGTAGAGGACATGGATCGGCTTTTCAAGCGTGCGGAGCCCTCTATGTCCGAATCCAAGAAAGTTCGCCACCTAATGCGTGGCGTTAAAGAAGAGATTTTTGCTGGCCTGATTCGAAACTCGCCTGCGACACTTGCGGAGTTCCATGAGGAAGCCACTGCCATGGAGAGGGCCCTTCAACAGCGTGCCAGGCAGTATAACCGTGGTGTAAACCCAAGTGAGGTCACTTCTGTCACTCTCGGCAATGACATCAGCGCGTTGCGAGAGCTTATCAGAGCTCTCATTAAGGAAGAGCTACAAAAGATGCAGGTGACTGCTTCACCTGCAGAGCAGCTCTCCATTGCGGAGATGGTACGCGCCGAGCTACGGCAAGCCGTTCACGCTCCCCAACCATCCGAGGCGCCACAACAGAGGCACTGCGTCGAGATGAGCTACGCGGAAGCAGTGCGACGTCCTCCATCGTGCAGTTCAACCAGCGTGTTTTACCCCAATGAGCGACACGCTCAGCAAATGGAGGTAGGCTTCCGCCCTCGCAGCTCACCGTTGATCGCCGAAGCAAGACCGAGAAAGAGTGACGTCTGGCGTACACCCGACCACGGGCCCCTTTGTTTCCACTGCGGGGAAGCCGGACACGTCTACCGAACATGTCCATACCGTCGTGTGGGTCTCCGTGGATTTTCGCCTAATGCCCCTCGTCCACGACCTGGCGAGCGACCGCAGGAAACACAGAGTTTCATCTCGAATCGTCGCAGTATCGAACATCGGTCACAAGAGCCTCGCTCGTCGTCGCCTGCTCGCTACAGGTCACCGAGCCGAGCCTATTCACGCGGCGCTCCAAGACGCTGTTCACCCAGTCCTGCAAGTCAGGAAAACTGAGTTCAGCGACCTCCAGAGGTGAGGCCGCTGACGCTGACTCTACGGAAGATCCTCCATTACGACGACAGCGACAGCAGCAAAAAGATGTACAGACGCAGTCAAACGTGATGCGAAGAGTGGTGACATCAAACATTGCGGTAACTGTGGACGACGAAGAAGTAATGGCGCTAATTGACACTGGAGCAGACACTTCTGTTATGAGCATGGCTCTTGCCTGCAGACTGAAGAAGGTTTCTACCCAGTGGGCTGGGTCGCAGATACGTACGGCAGGAGGCCATCTTCTTACTCCGGTGGGGCGGTGCACAGCGCGAGTCAGTATTCACGGATTTACGTATCTCGGAGATTTTGTAATACTGCCGAGTTGCTCGAGGGACCTAATTCTCGGACTGGACTTTCTGCGTGATAATGGAGCCGTGATTGATTTGCAACAGTCGCAAGTGACGTTTTCTACGGCACACGCTTTAGCACGCAACCCTCACGGCAGTTACGTCAATGCTTTGAGAATTGTTGACGATGAGGTCTCGTTACCGCTGAAGAGTAGCGTGTTCACCTTGGTAGCCTGCGACGTTTTTGACGAATTCAACGACTATAAAGATATTGCAGAGGCAAATATCCCGCTGCTGCTCAAACGAAACATATGCATAGCCCGATGCCTTGTTCGGTTAGAGAATAAACGCTCTCGAGTTCTGATGACCAACTTCAGCAATGAGTTTCAGCACGTTCCTAGAGGGACTGCTGTCGCTTTCCTCAGTGAAATCGCAGACTTTTTCGATATCGACACATTGGATACGACTTCACCGCATGCAAAAGCTTGTGCTGACCTGGGAAGCCGCATTCACGTTAATCCAGACTTGCCAGATTCTTGAAAAGAGCGGCTGCTAAACCTTGTGAGGGAATTCTCGGACTGCTTCTACACAGCATTGAAAGTTCAGCGTACCACCGTTACAAAACACCGCATTGTTACCGAGGAGTCGGTGCGGCCTCTTCGCCAACATCCATACCGTGTGTCCCCGAAGGAAAGAGAGGTGATTAAGCGTCAAGTTCAAGAAATGCTGAATGATGACGTCATCCAACCCTCGACAAGTCCGTGGGCATCACCTGTTGTCTTAGTAAAGAAAAAAGACTACACACTACGCTTCTGCGTGGACTATCGACGGCTCAACAAAGTCACGAAACGCGACGTTTTACCCCCTGCCACGGATTGATGACGCCTTAGACCGTCTACGCCACGCCCAGTTCTTTATACATTAGGTAATGTTGAATAGGTTTGGCTAAGTTCTACCGGTTGCTGGAGAATCATACAAAATGTATCCTTTACACCACTAGATCTCAAGTCAGGGTACTGGCAAATCGAAGTTTACGAGGGCGACCGTGAGAAAACCGCGTTTGTGACGCCTGACGGGCTCTACGAATCAAGTGCTGCCTTTCGGTCTCTGTTCCGCTCCCGCCACGTTTCAACGCATGATGGATACTGTACTAGCTGGACTAAAGTGGCAGACGTGTCTTGTATACTTGGATGATGTCGTTGTGTTTTCAACCACATTTGACGAGCATCTTTCAAGGCTAAAAAGTGTCCTCACTGCAATAAGGAGAGCGAACCTTACTATCAAGCCCGACAAGTGCTACTTCGGCTATCAGGAACTCACGTTTCTCGGCCACGTGGTTAGCCCGGGGGGTGTTCGACCAGATCCGGAGAAGTTGGCTGCCGTTGCCGATTTCCCTCGTCCTGGAGACAAAAAGGCTGTTCAGCGATTCCTCGGACTTTGTGCGTACTACCGCCGTTTTGTCGAAGGATTTTCAAAAATTGCGGAACCTCTTACAAGACTGACACGGCCAGATGTGCCTTTCGTATGGATGGAAGAACAACAACAAGCCTTCATAGAGCTGCGCAATCGACTGCAGACAGCTCCAGTGCTGGCACATTTCGACGACACTGCCGACACCGAGATCCACACAGACGCCAGCAACGTGGGAATCGGAGCCATTCTAGTTCAATGGCAGAACGGCGCAGAGCGTGTGATCGCTTACGCGAGCCGCAGTCTCACAAAAGCAGAGGCTAATTACTCTACCACCGAAAAAGAGTGCCTAGCAGTCGTTTGGGCCATCAGCAAGTTTCGACCCTACCTATGCGGCCGGCCATTTCGAGCGGTCAGTGACCACCATTCACTCTGTTGGCTTGCCAATCTACGGGATCCATCAGGCCGCCTCGCGCGCTGGAGCCTCCGCCTTCAAGAGCACGACATAACGGTGGTCTACCGATCAGGACATAAGCATACAGATGCTGACTGCCTGTCTCGTGCTCCTATTTCCCCGACGTCATCTGACGCTGAACAAGATTTACCATTTCTTGGCATCATCGATGTGGTGCGGATGGCTGAGCTTCAACGTGAGGACACTGAGCTACTTCCTGTCATCCAGCATTTTCAAGGAGAAAACGTTATCGTCCCACGCCGACTCTCGCGTGGTTTGACTACATATTGTCTGCGAAACAATGTTCTCTACAAGAGAAATCTTGAGAGCAGCCAGGAAACTTTCCTCCTCGCCGTTCCAATGGCACTGCGTGAGGAAGTTTTGCAGGTGTGCCACGACGATCCTTCGGCCGGTCACTTAGGCTTTGCTAGGACATTAGCGCGCATCCGACAGAAGTACTACTGGCCACAGCTGTATTCGTCCGTTCAGCGCTATGTCCGCACCTGCCGTGACTGTCAGAGGCGTAAAGTTCCACCCGCAAAGCCCGCCGGTTTCCTCCAACCTTTAGATCCACCTCGAGCACCATTTCAGCAAGTAGGAATGGATCTTCTTGGTCCCTTCCCTACGTCATCCTCAGAAAATAAGTGGATAATTGTCGCGACCGACTATCTGACTCGCTATGCAGAAACCAAAGCTGTGCCTAAGGAAACTGCAGTTGAAGTCGCCAGATTCTTTGTCCACGACATTGTTTTGCGCCATGGTGCACCTGCTGTTCTCATAACCGATCGCGGAGCAGCATTTACGGCAGAGTTATTGCAACAAGTCACCAAGCTGACGCACACCAACCACCGGAAAACAACAGCTTATCATCCCCAAACGAACAGCTTGACGGAGAGGTTAAACAAAACATTGGCCGACATGCTATCTATGTATGTTGATGTAGAGCACAAAACGTGTGATGAAATTTTGCCGTACGTCACGTTTGCTTATAACACCGCTGTGCAAGAGACCACAGACCTAACACCATTCGAGCTTGTTTATGGCCGTCGCGTCACAACACCGTTAGACGCTATGCTCCCCGTAGACCAGGACAACAGCGGAAATGACAGCGTTGACGACTTCGTTGAGAAAGCCGAGAGAGCCCGTCAGCTTGCACAAAACCGCATTCGCGCGCCGCAAGATATCGACGCTCGCCGTTACAACCAAGGCCGAAGGAGCGTCCACTATCAACCAGGTGACTATGTATGGGTGTGGACACCAGTTCGACATCGTGGGCTTTCGGAGAAGCTGTTGCAGCGCTACTTTGGCCCTTACGAAGTTGTGCGCTGCCTCAGTGACGTGAATTACGAGGTAGTTCCCCAAAGCTCCGACACCAGTTTAAACCGAAGACGTCCACGTCCAGAAGTAGTCCATGTAGTACGGATGAAACCGTACCACGCCCGCGAGTTATGAACACTTCGAACTTTTTCCTTATTATCCACAACAGCATGGGTTTTTTTTTTTCATTGACGTGATCATTTTTTTTTTTCTTTCATGGCCACCTCTAGCATCTCAGTCAATCGACCGGGACGGTCGCTCTTGAAAGGGGGGAATTGACGCAAGGTAGGCTGGCAACTATAGTAGCCAGCCTCTGAAGAGGACAACGCAGTAGTTCTCTGTGCGCGTGCTCTGGTGTTCGCGTTTCTGGCCCTTGGGTTACGAAAGAAAAACGCCCTATTTTGTACCTGCGTGCCTGTGTCTTTGTGACAATATGAAGTTGACAATGCTAGCTGAACCATCAAAAGGTCAAAGTGTGTCATATTGGTGCTGACAGTTTAGATTACCCTGCAGTCCTAAATTTGTGATGAAGAGATAACTGCATAATTGCCCATGTGAACATGCTGCAGCAAGAACGGTGCGAATAAGTGCACTAATAAGAAAGTTATAGGAGATGGAACAACTATTTAGGGTGGTTTAAATAGCTCCCTCGGCCTCACCACCCTTCTTTGTCTCACTCAGAGGTGTAGGCATAGCCCGTCGCCGTGACTGTGCCCACATCGGCATCATAATTCAGTGTCAGTGTTGTATCATAGGCACGCAGGCACCACATTGAGGAAGCGCATTGTGAGGCACTAACAAGGTAAACAAATACGAGACAGGCAGAACAACTGCATAGTAAAGACCTCATCACTGAACGGGACAAGGTGCGATTCCGTAGTGCAGACAACCAATTGATGAGGTCAGCACTATGTAACATTGCCCATGGGCAACGTTGCACACAAACCTCATTGTAATAAAGTTGCATCTTGCAAGACAATAAGTTTGTTATATGCAAAAATTCGTTATTTAGGTTTATATATTTCAAAGCTATTTTTTCATTTACTTCATTATACTGATATGTCATTATAGCTGTGTCCATTATATTGAGGTTTCGGTGACCAGGTGCAAAAAAGGGAAATGGGGTGTCTGCGTTATGATATTCACTAAATGTGACTGCTGGAGCCTTCTAATGAATGAGTCAGCTTGTTTAGGAGACATCACAAGAAAGCTAGGGCCAGTTCATAAACATTTTTGTCATAAACACTTCTGCATGCATGTGAATTGAACAACCTAAACATCTCATTGGGTCATTGGTAGGCTTGATGCCTCAATACACATAGACACATGATCCCTTCAGGCTTTGCACCTACCGTAATCCCTGCAGTGCCTCCATTGACATTGACTAAACCGCTGGTGTGCCTTCACATACGTGGAATTTCGTATAAGTCGCGTGTTTCTTATATTGCCCTCAAGCAACTCACCTTGGCACATTTGGATGACCGATACAGCGACTCTGTGCACATTTACACCGATGAATCCGTAACTTTATCCGCCTCAGCTGCAGCCGTCGTGATCCCTCAACTCGGTATTTTCCGACAGTACAAATTAGATCACAGGTCATCGACAGCTGCAGAACTTGTTGCTATACAGGAAGCCATAAAATTTGTGCACGACCAAGCACCGCAATGGACGATTCTGTCTGATGCAAAATCAGTGCTTCAAGCTATCCGTTCTTGCTCAAGAAGAGGCCAATTTTATGAGTTAGCGTTATGAATCGTCCAAGAATTTGGCCTAACACACAGGAGCAGTCACTTGATTACACTCCAATGGATGATTCCTGGACACTGCGGCCTGGTTGGCAACGAAACAGCCGATAGCGAAGCAAGAGCGGCAGTATACAACGCTCCTGTGTACATCAAAGTACCGTATTCGCGAAGTGACGTCAATACATTGTTGAGATCGCTCATGCACGAATGCGCTGCCACTTACTGGTCGCTACCAGATCACCGAAACAAGCGTCTGTGGGAAACAGACCCCGGTATGACTTTTCGTCTTCCAGATAAAATCAGCCAAAGATATGCTAATATACTGCACCGAATTCGCCTGGGCGTCGCCTTCACTCGCCACTACACCCACCTAATTTGCCGTGCGGACAGCCCGAACTGTGAGCGCTTCCAAGTGCGCGAAACTTTCGCTCTCATATTTTGTGACTGTGCATTATACGTGGCGCAAAGAAAAATGCTAACTGCAACGTTGGCAAGCATCGGACAAACGCCATTAAATGAAAGCCACATATTGTCAGCAATGAACAACCAAACAGTGTCAAAAACTTGTGGTGTATACGTATCCCGAAGGAGTACGGCCACCAGCATGGGTCCGGTCTTAACGAGCCGCAGGGCACGCGTTAACCGTCGCCATGAACACGATACTGCTCAAAGTCGCAACACTTTGTCTGTGGCTATCGAACGCAGTACAGCCCGTTGCAAAGACGGGACAAGAAAGCAAATAGGCTTATCCACCCCACAGGCATAAAAGTACTACACAGGGTGCCACGAGCACGTCTCCGCAGTAAGGGTGATCCACGGAGACACCGGGACCAAGGCCGGTTGCTCGAGCGAGGGCAAAGGCGCTCGCGTTGGCTTCGGAGGGAGATGGCTCGGCGTAGCTAGGCCACGCACTAGGACACCGTACCACCCTTTGGCCGTGCGTACGCAGTGGGGCAACAAAAGGTGAGCGTTCGCCTCGGGCACGAGGCGCCATCAGCGAAGTCCGTCAGCGAGCCCCCGAGCGACGGGAGTCGACGGACGGAAAAGATTGCGTGGCTCACCGTCTGCAGTCCCGGAGAGTATTTATCTGCCCGCTCCCGACGCAGCGCGCAAAAACCTCTCGGGAGACTTCGCGCGCGGCGCCACAGTCAACATTCGCTACCGGGTGAGGGGGTTAAACGTCACTCCGCTCTCCCAGCGCAGCAGACAGCAAAAAAGGGGAGACATGTCGGGACATGAGAACGGCAGAAAAGGCGGCAAAGCCCGCGCAAGGAAGGGGGCTAGCTTAAATTCCCACATCCCGCTCTCCTAAATTTGCCCTTTACCGGTCTGCAAAAGGCAGCCGGACGTCACCCATGCAGTTATTTATTTATTTATTTATTTACATATACTGCCAATCCCAACAGGGATTATTGCAGGAAGGGCACATACATTGTGAAAGGGCAAGATTTATACAGAGGGTACTCACTGAATTATTATAATAACAAGTGAGACAAAGCCGACAGAAATACATTTGATGACTACATCAATACCACTAAAATACATTCAGTAGCATAGGACATCAATTCCAACTAGTACTGAAAAGAAAAGAATAGTGAGCTCTTCAAACAGTGGACAAGAAAAAAACAGAGTTCGTCAATTCTGATGACAATAAATAACATTCGAGCAGGGATGAAAAAGTTTCCAATGATTGACTGTTTGTTATACTGATTGGCAAGTTATTCCACTCGCGAATTTCTAGTGGAAAAAAAAAATATTTCAGACAGTCCGTCCGGCACTGATATTCATTCAGTGTCTGAGAATGCTTTTGTCGTGTTGGCCTTGTTTCTTTAAATGACATGTACTTTGAACTGTTTATGTTTAGCTGTTGGTGAACTAACTGATATAGGAATTTCTGACGTGCCAGTTTAGCGCGGTTTTTTATTGTTAAGAGACCTGCTTTTTTTAAAATTTCAGTGGGTGAGTCAGTTATTCTGTACTTGTTATAGACAAATCTTATCGCTTTTCGTTGTATTCGTTCTAGGGCATTTATGAGATTGTTTGTAAAGGGAAACCACGCGACGTTTGCATATTCTAAGACAGGTCTGACGAACGCTTTGTAGGCTAGAAGTTTCGTTTCAGGTGGCGCGGAAGCGAGACTTCTACGAAGGAAAAACAGCCGTTTTAATGCAGCTGATGTGACATGACTAACGTGGATATCCCATCTAAAATCTTGCGTTAAAGTTAAACCTAGATATTTGTGTTCAGTCACTACCAGAAGTGGAGAGTTATTTATAACGTAAACAAATTCAGATACTTGCTTTTTTCTTGTTATCCTCAAGAGAGCAGATTTTTTAACATTCAGGGTCATTTGCCAAAGAGCACACCACTTAGATATGAACTGCAAGGCATTGTTCAGTTTTACATGATCTGCTAGGGCGTTAATTTCCTTGTAAAGTATACAATCATCGGCGAAAAGCCTCACATTAACACCAATGCCAGTAGGTAAATCATTAATGAAGATCAAAAATAAAATGGGGGCCAAAACACTGCCCTGCGGTACACCTGACGTAACGTTGGCTATGGTAGAACTTTCGCAATTGGCTTGCACATACTGTGTTCGGTTACTCAGATAATTGTCGATCCAGTTAGTAAGTGGGCCTGCGCCTATCGTTGCTTCTAATTTTTTTATAAGTTTTTTGTGTGGCACCCGATCAAACGCCTTTGAGAAATCTAATAGAATTAAATCAGTTTGTTTTGTACAGTCTACATTGAGGGAGATGTCGTGAATTAGTTCAACCAGTTGGGTAACTGTAGATAGTCCTTTGCGAAAACCGTGTTGTAGTGGCGATAAGATGTGATTCTGGTCAAGGTACAACGTTAGATGTTTAAGAATAATGTGTTCCAGTAGTTTGCAAGTTGTGCTGGTTAGTGAAATGGGTCTGAAATTCGAAGGGTCAGCTTCGCTACCAGATTTATGAACAGCAGCTACTTTTGCGATTTTCCATTCTTGGGGGAGGGAACAGGTTGATAGGGACTTGTTGAAAAGTATACACAAGTATTTGGCTACCCATTCAGCATATCGCCTAAGAAATTCATTTGGCAAGTTATCGGGACCGGCACCCTTCTTACATAGCAGTGTCAGTTAAATGACACTGCTATGAGCAACAGCTAAACTCAGTCCAGCCCTGTTACTGCTGCTAAAAAAATGATGACAAAGGAGAAACAAAAACATAAATAACAAAATAAACACATGACACTATAAAAATAACTGCGAAAGGGAGCACAGGAGAGTAGCAGTAGTGTTCGTGGTGCAGAAGCGGGATAGCGTCCACAGCGCGGACGGGCGGAAGGGCGCGACAACGCCCGCTGGTTGCGATGCCCGAGTGCAAGGTCAGATGCACGGAAGGAGGGATCTCTGATGGCTCGTTGCTGCTCTTGATGAGCCGTGAGTCCGACGAACGCCGCCTCGGTTGTTGTTCGGAGACCCCGCATTTCTGGCTCGATGACGGAGCTGGGCCGTAGCGGGAAGCCGGGCCTCTTCAGTGATCAGGGCGGCCGAACCAGAACTGGCTGCTAGGCGCCCTGGCGTTGGCCGGCAGAATATAGCTGCTTTCAGCTGGCCTCGCGCAGGAGCCATGGTGGGAAAGCAGCAGGGCTTCTTCGGCGACGGCCGAGAGCAGAGCACAGCATCTGTAGGTCAGTGCCCCGAGCACCTCTGGTGTCCGCGTCAATGGGGGGGACGAAGAGCTCTTCACCGATCCACTTGGCTGTACCGATTTAGTAAGCCATGTGATCGAAACTGGTGACGCGCTTTCTTTGAAGTAACCCCAGGCCCATCAGTCTCGCCAAAAGGCAGATTATCGATGGGTTGCTAGATGACATGCTTGCGGCTGGCATTATTCGCCGCACGTCTAGCTCCTGGGCATCTCCAATTGTGTTGGTGCCTAAGAAAGACGGCAGTCATCGCCTTTGCGTCAACTATTGCCGTCTGAATGGAGTGACTCGTAAGGATGCCTATCCGCTCTCCACGATAAACTTCATCGTAGGTAACCTGGGTGATGCATGGTACTTTACAACGCTTGAAGCCTCTAAAGGTTACCAGGTCCGGATGGGTAACCGTGACCAGTGTAAAACTGCGTTCACGTCCCACATAGAGTTGTTCGAGTTTACTTGTGTGCCCTTTGGTCTTTGCAATGCTCCTGCGACGTTTCAAAGACTCATGGTCAACTTTTACCGTTCCTTCATTCCGTTCTGTGCCCAACTGCAGGCGCCCTTGAGCAAACTCTTGGGTAAGTCTGCTGAGTGGCAATGGGGACTTGAGCAGCAGGAGGCGTTTTGCCGACTGTCTAACGCCATCGCGGAGACAGCACAGCTCAAGCTCTCCGACCTGACCAGACCATTCGTTGTACAAACTGATGCGAGCGATCTGGGTTTAGGAGCTGTTCTTCTACAGGAATACGATGGCGTGTTGCAGCCGTTGGCCTTTGCCAGCCGCTCCTTGGTCTCTGCGGAGAAAAATTATTCCGTGACCGAAAAGGAGTGCCTCGCCATCGCGTTTGCGCTGCGGAAGTTTGACGTCTATCTTGATGGGACTAAATTCGTGGTGCCAACGGATCAACATCCGCTACCGGGTGAGGTGGTTAAACGTCACTCCACTTTCCCAGCGTGGCAGACAGCAAAGGAGGGGAGACATGTCGGGACATGAGAACGGCAGAAAAGGCGGCAAAGCCTGCGCAAAGGCAGTGGGCTAGCCTCGATTCCCACAAACTGCTACAAAGGCTGTTTTAGACTTTATAAAAAGCACTAGACTAGATACTAGACTGTAGGGTACTACGCTAAGTGGCTACTGTACATATGCCACCTCTTGTCCCCATCATCACCCTTCATCCCTCTTTCCTTCCCCCTTCACTTATCCCCTGTGTAGAGCAGCAGGCTAGAGCGAACTAGCTCAGGCCGACCTCTCTGCCTTCTAATAAATTCGCACTCTCTCTTTGTGCAAAGAGTGAATTTTAGGTTGGAAATGAATTCGAAGCAAATAGTGATTTTGGTCGAATAATTTCAAATCGAATTCAAGTAGTATATATCTCATATTATTTTTAAAATATTGGTAAACTTGTCATGAGCTAAGTGACGTGCACAATTTTTTTTTTAATTTTGAAAGGCCTCTGTGCAAATGTTTTTTTTTTTTTTTTGTTCAAAGGAAGTCAAAACAACATTGAATAGTAGCCAGGTTTGACTTTTGATAGAATGCAAGTGATAACCTGTAAAATATGTAATGTTTCAAAATTTACTGTACTTAGAGTATATAAGCCGGCATAGCAAGCTTTTAAACTTCAAGAAATGACGAGTGGATTTGAGGGTTATATGTTCATTGAACCTTGAAATAGGGCTTCACGGCAGTGCGTATATTTTAATAGGTGTTTTCACGGCTCAGCACCTCGGCACTGCAGTGAAACTAGTTTTACAGGGAATTACATGCGGCTCAATATACATATATTTGGTAATTGCAAACACTTTGAAATTTTCAATAATTTAAATTCAAATCAAATTGAATTCAAATATTGTACTATTCATTTGAATATTGAAAGTATCTAATATTTGCATAAGCCTAGTTATTCGTGTCAGTATAATTCAAAATCTTGTGTATTTGTGTTGGTGTACCTTGATACATGTTCAAGACAAATGCACATAAAAGTGACATTTTTTTAAAGACAATATCGCTCATAAGCATGATTACTTTACAATTGAGGATGATGCAGTCAAGTTTTAGTTAGAGTTTGTTTCAGCTTGATGGCTGTATAACAGTTTTATGTTGAACATGTTGTGATAATAAAGCAAATATCACAAGTTGATTCCATTCGTTTGTTTATCTCTCCAACAGAGGAGGAGACGAGCAATGGCTGGGCGCCTAATGAACCAGCTTCTTGGGAGGAGAGAAATGGCCAGGTGGCTCCACGGTGGCGCGACAATGGTCTTATTAGGGGCTGCCTGCTCAAGGAAGTCAGGAAACCTGGCAGAAGTGAGTAGCTGTGGACGTGTGCTCAAGCCTGCACCTGCGTTGCTGCACTTTTCTCGCAACAGTTTGTTTCCGCCCCCCTCATAAGGGAAAACTAATTGCAGTAGCTTAGTCAGAAGAACTTGCTAGTCTAACTTCCATCTGCTAGCTTGTTGTCACAGTTGCGAATTAAACTTGGCATCTTCAGTATACATGGATGCACAAATAAAGAGCGAGTTTATAAATATTGGCACATACTCGCATTGGCATGGCTAAACCTCGTTCCATGCCTGTGGCATTCCATGCCACGCTGCTGAACTCCTTTAAAAGCTTTGGTGCCAGTTATTTTGCCGAGAATCGGCAATGTAAAAGTGTGTATTCAAAAAGAAAAAAGGCTGCTGTCCAATCAAGCATAATGTTATGCTTAGAGCTGTACAAATAGCAAAATTTTGTTTGTGAAACGAATTCGAATAATAGAGTACGAGGTGAATGTTTTCCAAAAATTTGTTGAGTATTTGCTTAATGTTTTTTTGAATACTTCGAAGTGACATTACCTCAAGAAGGTTGCGGAGTGTCTCTAAGCAGATTCTTATGAGATGCTCATGCTGCAACATGAGATAATCTAATATGGCATTAGCTTTGGAATTTTGATTCCTAAAAGTTTGTTGTGTCTGTAGGATGGTGCAGGAGCCTTCGTTTGCTGTTTGTCATCTAGGTGTCATCAGTGTAGTGCAGGAACCATATGTTACTAAGTTATTGTGCAGATATAACTCCTTACCTACTACCCAAAAGTGTAAAGATGTGTATACTACTGTGAGGAACTGCTTTTACTCAGCCAAGCTCGAGCAAAATCACATTGATGATGATACAGTCGAACCTCGATATATCGAACAGTGAGGCGATCGTGAAATAGCTCGATATATACAGAATTCGATATAAAAAAATCACGAAAGAAATGCGTCAACAGCTTGCTGAAAACAACCAACGAACCGTTCAAGCGTGGTGCAGTAAATACTCACTTGAAGATTCAAACATAGTATTTATTGTGTTGGTTTAAAATATTGAAAAAGAGTAGCCTGCTTTTTGTTGGCCATGGCGTGTTTGACGACTGCGTCCTCAATATAGTCCAGCGATCCATACATGATAGGCCGGTGCCTTCAATCGCGCGGCGCACAAGGGCCAAGGCAGCTACGACCTCAGCTGATGTCGGGAGCGGCGCACCATCAGCGCTTGCGGGATCCACCTCGGCAGAGTCTTCATTTGGCTGCTCAGCAGTAGCTTCGGCGACAATCTCCACATCCGTGAGCTCCGCCGTTCGGAGTTAGGCCTGTCGCGCACCACAGGCCTAACTCGGAATGCACGAACACTGCGAACACAACGACCGATGCCTGCCGATGCTACGGGAGAGGAGCTTGCAACAAGTGCGCAGTGTGCCGTTGACGCCATAGAGACTGCAACGACTGCAAGCTGCAAGGCTGCGGCGTGAGTCCGGGTGTAAAGCGCGCACATGGCGCGCCCATGCCGGCTCGCCTGACTGCTTTTCCTTTCCCGGCGGCAGTGCGGGTCGCGTCCGAGACAGTCGTCTGCGTCCTTTTTCTCCTATACTTTCCTCCTCAATCTTTACCTCCCACCCCCCTTCCCCCACGCGACGCCATGTCGGTGCCTTCGTACTGAAAGAAAATAATAGCTCCGCGCTTTTCTCTTCACTTTCCTCATTAAAGAACCTCTACCGCAAGGCTGCGGCGCGCGTACGCCGCTACGTTAAAGCGACGCTCTCGGCACCATCGATGTGTGCAGCATTCGTAAACGCCCGCCTCTCTACCCCTACTTTCGAGAGTTGCGGGAAAGCTCGCCGCCTGTCAATGGAGCGCGGGCGGTTTGGGGTGGCTGAGTTCGATATATCCATTATACATCAAACTTTGTTCGAAATAAAAAATCAATAATGGATGCGATTTCCCGCGTGATATAGGAACCGTTCGATATAGGCAATAATTCGATATATCCGCGTTCGATATATCGAGGTTTCACTGTATGTAAAGAGGATGCAAAGCCAGTCACTTATCGTGCTCACACTATTCATGATGGCCAGTGCAAATAGCACTAGAGACACTACGTGGGCACTGTCCATGAACTGAAAGTGTAATGAAAAAAGTGGAATATTTGAACAGAACTGGAGGCACTGGCACTGACGAAATCTTAGCGCTCCATACACAGCTTCTAAACACGTGTTGCAGGTACAACATTGCAGTATTTGGTGAGAGCAATAGATGACTGGCTATTTACTATTTCATATGCTTCCTACTATTTCATATGCTTCGATGACAAAAAATGTTTCAAAATGGATGTCACTAAGAACAGCCTCAAAACTACCTTCGTCGAGTTCACCTATTTGCACTTGACGAAATTCGAGAGTGGGTTAGGGTCAACGCTGTGCTTTCGTGCGATGTCTTGCTTGGCGGTTAACTTCTTTCAGGACTTTCTTTTTTTCGCACCAAGTCAAGCATTCGGTAGGGGCCGCGAGTTGCGATTATCAAAAATTGCCACCACAACACTCAAAATCAGCTGTGGAAACTTGCGCAGAATCAACTCACAGTGTGTTGGCGGGCTAGTTGGTTTATCATGCTATGTTTGAACAGCACAACTGGATGTGGATGGAGCAGAACACGCAAACACTCTGCGCTGTGTGCGTCTTTTCTGCCTGCGTCCAGTCGCGCTTTTCTAACTTTAACCAAACTTCAGTCCAGCGCGTAGCTGAAGCTCTCGACACATTGCAACAAATGACCTAGTTAGCCAATGCGATCAATGCGATGCCCCAGCGATGACTAAACACGATCGCCACTTCATGAACTGTGGCGCTACAGGCAATGGGAAAATTCCCGATTTTACTGAAAAACTACAGTCACCTCGAGGCTCTCGACTGAAAAATAATTTGTGATTAATTGGCATAACTGGCCTTTACGCTCGAATCATTGAGCATTTTTTTCTATGGGCATGCATGCAAAATTTATGGGACCACTTGACTTCTAATTAATCAAAAATTTCTATTAAACAAGTATTGGGAGTCGACTGCACTATGTCATTTTCAGCCAGTCCTAGCATAGCTCCCATGGGATCCAATGCATTGGCAACTGAACTGTTACATTGTGAAATGGCACTCTAACATGATCAGCGTGGCTTGGAAAGTGGTTATATTGACTTTTCACATACTTTAGCCTGCCTTGAGTACGAGATCAACTGCACAACGCTGTCTGACCTACCATGATGTATTTACAATTTCTGCCAGCGAAATCATTCACCAAAGGTATAGATTTGCTGTTTAATGAATGTTGAGTCTATGACGCCACTTGGCTTTAATATGCTTCTGGAGCTACCAGGTTGCTCTGTTAGGTTGGCGTGAGCTCATCGTTGTCCATCCTCTACTAGTTGCAAGCATTGTCCGTGAAATCAGCGTACGATTCAGAGATGCCCTAGATTTCTCAGCATTGGAGTGTACCATTTCAGCCATTTAGACAGAAGTGTGGACGTCTGTAAGTGTTTTTTCCTATGCAGACACCATTGCTGTGAATCAAACTCTGAGTTGTCAGTTTAGTAGTAGGCTGTTATCGATCCTGAGTCATTGCAGCAGCTAAGGTAATTGAAGACAGTTTTTGAGGATGGCAACATGTTTTCCCTTTTGTGCAGACTTTGAGCGTCTTTTCGAGTTGCTGGGCCTAGTGCAGGGAGGCCTGGAAACGCAGGTGTGTATGGTGCGCCATGTGATCCACGAAGCGGGACGTTTCAAGCGCCGCCTGCTCATGCAGATGCTGCAGGACTTTGAGCAGCGGCTCGTTGATGCAGCTGCCTTCCCATCAGCTTAGTTGCACGTGTGGCACGAGACAGTCTGTTTTATGCGCTTTTATTTTGATCACAAGAGAATGCTCAGCCAGGCCAGGATGAGCACTGTGCCGCCAAAGGGGGCACCGTACTTGACCGAAGGGTTGCCCGTCAGGGCATACGCGTAACACGAGCCGCAGAAAAGGCCCATGCCCACCAAGAGGAGACTGCCCACCTGCAAACGAAAATCAAGTTACTGCTCTGGGCTAAGGTCGTTTGTGAAAATGTTTTGTTACTTTTTCAATGACCCGTGTGCACGTTGGTGGCTGCTTTGCAAGTAGTGTGGAACATGAGTCTTGAAATTGAGCTAACTTGGGATGCTACGGAAGACGCCTGTTGTTGGCTCAAATAGTACGCACAAGTCATGACTGTGAGCTTGCCACTATCATCACTGATGGTTTTTGTTCTCGTTGTTGTTTGTTTTTTCGATCTCTTTGTATGTTCTCCAGTTATGTTTTTTCAAAGTTCATTTCACATATTTCCCCTACCCTACCTGTTGATATGCTCTCGCCTCTTTTACAACAGTTGCAATGCAATGCGAGGTGGCTGGGCAGAGTAAACCAAACACACCATAGACTATTATTTCCTATTTGCAGTGTTCAGTCTCATTTAATCATGCATAAATTGGTTTTGTCACCTGTTCAGTGCCAGAGGCTATTGTTATTTTTTATTGCACAATGGGTAATTGGCAAGTGAACCCATCTCGGGTCCAAATTTTCCAGCAATAACGAACATGACCAGCTGCTGATTTCACCATTTTCGATGCCACGAGAGATTTGGTTCCACGTGTTAGTTACTGCAATAAGAGCGATTTCTCAGTTCAACCACAGCACTGGCAGTCAATGTTCTAAAAGATAAGAGAATATTTCTGCACAGTCACGGTATCCTACTCGCCTAGAGAACGATCTCCTTTATGAAAGTGAAGACTACACTTCATAGTACTACTTTGAATCAGAAAGTGCATATTCAGTTAGCATTGAGTTGTGCAGCCATGGGATCCAGTGACAGTTTTAATGTAAGGAAAAGCAGTGTACTGTCGGTGTCAAGGGAAGATCGAGCAGTGGCAAGCATTCACAATGGTATAGTGATATCCTTTCAGTCATGGCCATTGACAGGCACACGCATCCGGTTGGGCAGCACAGTGCATACGCGCCTGTTCATAGTGATGACTGGACATCGAGAATGCTTGCCGCTGTTTGCGTTTCATTCGTCACCGACTGCACTTGGCAAGCCACATGGTACGCTTTGTCTCTTCGGTCTTCGGCATCTTAATTTCGTAAATGTCTCCCATCTTTCCTTTATTCAAGTGTCCGGTGTTTATTGCTACTGTTTACATCCAGATGCAATCTGTCCATTTAAAGTGCCCGGTTATTGTATTGTAAATATTGTACGTTGCCCAGCTATCTTGCCACACGGTCTTATTTGTACAGCTGCATTATCACCACTATATTCCATTTTTATAAAATGGGAAGGAAGTCTCTGGCTGAAATAACTTTGGCCCAATACACAAGAGCATGGGGTTTCCATTGTACAGCGTACATGCACTGCCTTTCATGGGGGGCACTCATTGCCATCTCCGTACTTACTGGCTTGATGACTGGTTACTTTTTGTATATAGCAGCTTCATTGGGTTTGAGATGTTCTTATACATTTCTGTTTCTTCACTCAAGATAGCTGTACATAAGAGGCTGCTAACAATCATTATGTCTTCAAGCAGCGAGGACAAGAACGAATTGTGTCATGTACAAAGTATAAACATCAATGTGTGCCTATGTGTCATTTCATCAGAGCGTTAAGTGTCAATAAGGATTTGTTTATACCATGTTATATGTGCCCTCTCTCAAATTTGCTTTTATGGCTGCATCGACAGCTAAAAAAGTGGCATCAAGGCAATACTGTTTTTTTTTTTTTCATTCAACTTCATGGGTCTCTTTCAGACTGCTGTGTTTGAAGCAAACTACATTGTATATTTCATGTTCTCTCTCCTCAGAAGGCACAATCACAAAAAACACATGATAAAAATGGTTGCAGTTCTCAAGGCTAAAAACTTGCATATTTAGTTTATTCGTTGAAGGCAAACTCTTCAAGGCCTTAAAATGGATGTCAAATCTGAGTGTAGATCTGATCCTCACAAATATTTGCTTTTTATGTGTATCACATTACCTAAACTTATGTTTTTGAATCTTCAAGTCAATTTTTTTAGATATATAGAAATGGTTCAAGCAGCTGCATTACAGAAATACAATTACTGTTTACATGGACATTTTGGTTGAAAAAACAATAAATGTTTTGCAACAAATTGCTGTTAGAAGGGCACATACTATTATTGCGATATTTCCAAATAAAAGCACAGTCTTTCACTCTACACTCTTTGAGTAACATTAGTCATGAAGTACTATCAATAGCAAAAGTTTGCGGGGCGCGAAATGTTCGATAAAGCTGATTACCACTTTGTCTGGGAATGTAATTTCGAAAAATGTTCCATACTGCACTTGGCATTCCAACCTCTACAGTTACCACCTTTATTACACGCGTTAAGCACTCATACAGCAGATTTTCGCATTTGCAGGGGTGGAACAGGGTAGATGGGTTTTGGGAGCAGGCAAAAGTGCTTTTTGTAGCAGGCGGCTTGGAGCAGCCAGAAAGGCGTTTTAGAACAAGCTTGGAGCAGCGAAGAGGGTTTTTCGAGCAAGTTTAGAGCAGTAAGAACACTCGGAGAAAATGTAGCCCCATTCAATCAACATTTGTTCAATGCTGCATTTTTCAAATACTCAGCTAAATTGTGCAACTGCCTCATTATTGCGACAGAAACTATACGGATACTTTCTACGTGTTTTTGCCAATGCCATCATGTTTCACCGGAAGGGCGTTTCACAACAGTTTCACCAGAAGGGCGAAGCAATGAATGTGGTAGCAACAAGTTGTAGGCCTGGCAGCCAACTTTTTTAGATCAGATATCGTGCAACTCCAGAAAACAGTGACACGTGTAAGCGAGAACAGTCGAGTCAGGAAAAGATGCTCTTCTCGCAGTCTCTTTGCCTTGAGAGCGTACCACTCAGAACACATAAAAGGGTTAAAGAGCCATTTGCGCCGATTCCTGTCGTGATCGCAATGGTGCCCTTGGAATCAAAGTTCACGGCTACTGCTGGAGAGATGACAGCCTTAACAAAATCTAAACTATAACCATCTCGATGAAAAACCAAAAAGACGATGTTTCGGCCACATTTCCACGCACGATGCTCGATGGCTTTCGCATATTGCGGCTAAATTTTGCAGCTGCACACAGTACGGCACGGAGAATAAGAGTTTGGACCAGCAGGGGTGGTATGGCGTAGGATGGTGCGAGTAAATAAGTATGGCGCACAATGGTGCAAATGGCACGACTGTTCCACTCCTTCATTTGTTGTGGATCAAACGTCCCTCAAACTTTTGCTGATGTGTTCATGTGTTCAGAAAGTGGAAACAAGCTGCATGGTTTGACAGCACATAAATGCCACAACAACGAGAACAACCATTCATTACTGGCTTATGAGCGTCTCCATGATTACCATCAGTCAAAAAAAAAGATCACCAATTTATACATATGATATCATGCCATCATCATTTTTATAGCATAAGACAATAGTTTGGATAGAGATTGCATTAATCATAAGGAAACTTCTTATAAAGGAAATTCAGAGAAATGATGCATGGCATCTCTGTAAAAAATGGAAACTAAAAATAGTTGATGTGCATCTAGAAAAGGTGTAAATCCAAATAGGCATCTTTAGTTGATTACTCAGTGCTGTTGATACAACAGCCCCCCCCCCCCTTCTTTTTCTTTTTTTGATGCAACAATTTTTGAGATTTCAGCATAGAACCAGCTTAAAAGGGATGCTGTTTTCGACAAAGTATTTTATTCAGCCAGGTTGATCATTTCAGCGATTATGTATTTTCATGTGCTGATGTTGCATATGAACTCGGTTTCTATGTGCATTGTGCTATTAGTATCAGTTAGTGATAGCATAATTTGACCATATTTCTTATTGAACTAGCAGTACAGATCTTGCTATAATAAATATTATTGAATTCTACACATGATAGGAAGTGCAACAAGCACAGTTTTCTAGTCCTAACTTTTTTTAGCATGAAAGTTGCAAAGCTTCAACACCCTCACTTGAACGACTGAGAAAATGTGTGTTCCTTATTTCACACCCTTTTGCAGTCTCTATACATTCAGATTGTTATGGCACAATAAAAATGTTGGTGTGTTCCGAGGCCTAGAAATGGTCATCAGTAAATTGCAAGGTTAGCAAATAAAGAAGAAAATGGCAGAAAGCAAATTGAGAAACACAAACTGTGGGTCACTGACATGATATAAAAAGCTGTTATGGCTAAGGTGCATAAAAATTGGCAAGGTTATCAATCAATTAGCAGAATATAAAAATGAAATTTCTGAAAAATCAGTTTTTTTTTTACATTAGACACACTTATAACTCACAAGTGCACTTCCCTGTGCTGCCCAACTAATGGTGGCACCTGCTGTAGATCAAGTGGAGATGAGGTCCTAGTTGCACGTGAGGAGGCTTGTCTGTTGTGTGTTTATGTCAAGAGAGCAGTCTGCACTTTAACATGCTGTTTCCCGTAAGTAATTAACTGTCAGTAACTAACTTGTGCAGTTGGATTAACTGCACTACAGAAAAGCTAGCTTTACAGTTAAAACCTCGTGCCCTCTGAGCTTGTAGAAGTGCAGACATACCACAATTTACATTATGGCACCTTCACTTATGTAAGCGACACTTAAAGGGACCCTAAAACGGTTTTTTGAAGTTTTGTCAGCATTTAAGCTAGAGCATTATCAAACCATTCGCACCACAATTTTAGTGACACACCATGTACCAAGGCCGCTACGGACAAATCATACCCTTTTCCTGAGCTTTGCCTGGCCTCCTCAACTCACGAGGCATGCCGGCATCGTGGGTGATCGCAGAGCTCTCATCAGCACGCTCGACTATTTGAATTTTTACCAGTCTAGGCCTCTGAGATCGCGCTCCGACAGGTTGCTCGTAGTCTCAGAGACCACCACATAGTGTGCCCGGCAGCATGCATGCCGTCTGGCAACAGAGACGAAGATCGCGGATTGGTTCATATCTGCTCCGCCCAACCACAGCAGATCTTAACCACCCTACCAGCCGTTATGAACCACCCCAGTGCCACCACCCTACCAGCTGATCTTACTCCTGCGCATTCTACAGCCAATGATAGCCAATCAGATCAGCAGCCACGGTGACGTCAAATGGCCCGAGCACGTTGCTCTGTGAATGGGCGGTTGAAAACGGGTTCGGCCGAGTCACGGCGATATTGCAGCTTTAAAGCGTAATAAATTACACAGTTTACGCAGAGAGCTCAAATCAGTCTCTAATTGACCCTTAGGACTTGGTCTACTGGCCCAATGTGTTTGTACAGTCGCCAAAATGATTTCAGGGTCCCTTTAACATAGGAGCACGGTTGTATTTCGTCGAGTCTGTCCACACAGTCAAGGCATGGACGGTTTGTTTCAAATGATAAAACTACATCAAGATCGGGCAGCGATGCTTGCTGCCAACGCAAGCTAAGTTCAGTTCATTTCAGAATGCAGTGCAGAACATTACTGCAATGTTATCTTGCAGACAAGTACTACTGGGTATTTCTTATATGAACGAAATTTCCAAGAGCAAAGAGCTAAACATAAGCTAAAGTTTAGTTACATTCCAGCTTATGTCTCTTAATAGGCTAGTTGTAAACTTAGTCAGTGCAAGATTCCTGGAATCGATGGCATATTCTTTATGTTTGTGTGCATTCTGTGTTTTCTCTGCCCTTTGCTTACACTTGGATGACCGTAGAATGTTGCAAAAAACTGCATCGGCAATTGTAATAACACGCGGTTATGATAAGAAGTACTGAAACCATAAACGAACCTGCCGTATCTTATTATGGCAGCAGGATATATTACACACATAGTGGGATATTTAGGTGACTGAAGCATATATGAGCAGGAGTGCTTTACACAATGGCATCATGATTATTAATACTTGCGATGTTGTATGCAGCAAGTACACTGACCAGTGCCGGACGCCTCGTGAGCGGGACACCCAGCAGTGCCAACGTGTGTAAGAAGTGGTAGTGGTTGGCACGGTCGTATGCCTCCTTCAGCTCTTCCGGTACGTCGTCCCGCTTGAACAGTGCTGTGTGATGAAGGAGTCGTAAATCAGAATAGTCCCGCGAGAGACTGTAATAATAATTGAGGTTTAAAGTCCTAAAATGGAGATATGATTATTAGACTCTTTAGTGGAGGGCTCCAAAAATTTTGACCATCTGGAGTTCTTTAACATGCACCTAAATCTAAGCACGAGGATTTTGACCTCCATTGGCAATGGAAAAGCTGTAACGTTCACTTTTTACATGTGTTACAACTTGATTGCCGCACTGCCAAGTATTGAGATTGTTTTCTATGCAATGTGCAGGGTAAGAGGAGGAGGAGGGAAAAGCAAGGAGGCATCAGTTTTACTACTGTATTCTTTGGGGAAAAGACTGAAAGAAGACGAGGGATGAAGGTGCTGGCAATCTCTTGGATGCCTGTAATTAATCACTTAGGCTAGTCAATCCACTGCTTTGCTGACCTGCAGTGTGTAGGGCCATGGTCGGGAGATGTTTTCCTCTGAAAACGGTCTATTGTCTAGTTGGTTCAATGCACTGTGAAGAACATTTCTTTCGATCGCAAAACAATCGCAAAAACATGTCCTCTTGCCTATGTCCTCTTGCCTCTTCGCAGTTGCAGGAGTAGCATCAGCAGTGTTTGACAACCCAAGCAAGATTTACGGAAATTGTATTTCCACGAACAGAACAGAGCAGCAGATGTGTCTACATAATCGCAAGGTACCGAGCTCGAAAGGTTCCCTAGGTAAGATTTTGAAGGCGATATTTTGGCTGGGCAATGAAAAAGGAGATAATGGCCTTGCGTTAAGCTTATACTTTTTGGTAGAAAAAAAAAAAAAAAGCTGAGACAAGAGAACAGGAGCAGGGTTGTATTTTTCTATAAACTTGCTTCCCTTTTGTTCTTCACAGAAAACTTCTATTCACAATGCACTACTATGAGCTCAAGCCACACGAATCTCCCGCAAAGGTCGTATTGCCCTTCACCCGTATCTCATTGGCTCTGTTCGTTGAGCAGCTAATGAGAGACTAGCGGACGACGGCCGGCGCCGTCCGCTCTGTGCGGGGTGTCCGCGCGGCTTGAGCGGTAAAGTGACTCTTAACTACGAAGTTCGTTTTCGGTACTACATTTACCGCTCAGAAGCTGCGCCCGAGGTGCCAGCACTACATTATATGAAATGAATCGCATGATACACTACTATGCTCGAATATGCCGTCGTGAATCTGCGAAGTTCCGATTCAAAGCGTCAGGCCGTGCCAAAGTGCGCCGTTCGCGCGCTGCCTACCGTGTGCGCCGTAAGCGCCGAGGGCGACGGCCAGTGCTCCCGACAGTCCCGCGAGCCGGACGAAGCCGCCGCCACTCTTGACGAGGTGGCACGCCCACGAGGGCGGCCTCGACAGTTCGTGCGGAGGAGGGCTCGCATGGGACGGCGCTCCGTGCGTGTAGCCGCGCACGTACCGCGTCACAAAGTTGTCGGTCACCGCGTCCGACACGTACGTGACGAACTTCATTATGAGCAGCGACCAATTAGTTCTTCAAGAACACAGGACCGACAGCACTAGTTTTATCCTTTGCCTGCAGAACCACCACAACCACCAGTTCACTAGGTGTCCGCAGTCCACTCACAATCACGCTAGGCTCGTGCTCTGTGCTCGTACCAGCTGTTTCCGGATACTGTTTTGGATTGATAAAAAAAAATAAAAGAAAAAGCTTGTGAGATGATGTTAACGAGCAAAATTTTGTAAAAAGAAAGTAATAAATAGTGTCACTTTAAAATTGTTCTCATACAAAACATAATCGGCAGTTATCGCGGAGCATGCACTCACACGTGCACATTGCGTGCACTGCTAGCTAGCGACTTCAAGGGTTTATTGTTAATATCAATCCACTCTCAAAGTAACGTTAGCGCATAGAGACATAATACAGTTTGACACCGCCCTAGCTGTGTTGGTTGTGGCGTGTTGTGCACGGACGGTGCACGGTGTTGTGACCATAATCATAGCCTCGTGGTTGTGATGCATGCGATATATTGTAGTGCGATATATTTCTCCCCTTCCTAGGGGCCTAGGAAGGGGAGAAAAAATTAATTACCGTGCAGCAACTCCGGACACATGCAGATCAGCGGCTGCGCGGTGGGGCAGCTGCTCCCCAAATTAAAGTTTCGCTTGAAGCTTCAAGAGCAAGCATAACCACTACACTACACCACACCTTTCACAGGCACGCTTCCGTATAACTCTTTCGGATTCAACCATTGACAGACATGGATTCAGCAACACCTCCATGTTGTAGTATGGATGATGATAGTGATGCTACTCGACTGTTTTTTATCATTCTGTCCACGCCTATGCGGCTCTGCAGCACTAGTACTGGTGGAGATCGCTTCCTTGCTGCTGTGTCTCGTCGCTGCATGGAGATTACGCTTGGTAGTTCCGCGGCAACGCTGCGGCATTCCCAGTAACTGCTCGTGAGACGACCTCCAGAAGAGGCGGTGCCACAAAGAACGCGCCTGTGTTGCAGTAGCTGTGCACTATGAGCGACGAAGACCCTGTGATACAAACCAACCTTGATGCCACCTTAAGCAAAAGGGATGCGGTTACCAAAGGATACTGGCACGACCCTTACATACAGTACTTTGTCAAGGCGACGGAACGCAAAACACCAGAGATCAGCCGCGGCTACTATGCCAGAGTTCAAGGCATCAAAATGCTATTGGACAAGTTCCTCAAGGTAAAAGATGTAACCGTCTTGGTTTAAAGAAATCGAAAGAAAGTGAAATCTGTCTTATATATGTGTGTTATCAAGTGATTCCCAATGTGTCAAATGCGCAGCTCATGTGCTGTCACGTTTTTCTGTTATGCGGTTGATCGGTCGGGCCATCGACAATTTCGTTTTGGCAAGCGCGATCAACTTTCTGTCGATCAACGGCGTAGCGTGCGTTTACTAGCTGGAAAACTTCGTGCACGCAGGTCTGTGGTCCCGAGTGCCAAGTCGTCAATTTGGGTGCGGGATTCGACACCTTGTTTTGGCGGCTCATGGACGAGAAAGCGCAGTTTAAAAGCCTCGTTGAGGTAGACTTACCTGCGGTCACCACGCGCAAGTGCTACTACATCCGTCTGCGCAAACAGCTGCTCAAGGGCATTGCCACTGAAGGTCTGTTTCGTCTTCATCACCTCCTGCACCTGGTTTCTTGATGCTTGCACAAATTCATCTGTCAACCAAATGGCTCTGTGATGTGTTGTGCTCGGTCTCGTGTTTCGCCCTCGTATGTCGGCTGCTTTGTTTTCGTTGTATTGGCCGAAATTAGAGAGCGAATCCTCATGAGTGTGTATATTGCTGTTTTACCCCAAAACAAACATAAATACCTAGTGGGCAACTACATGTCCTCAGCTCACCATTTATGTATTGTTAGCTTGACTGACGTTTGAGCATGCAGCATTATACGATCTAGCTTTTAAACCATTTGTTTCTCCTTCACAGCTTCCACAACCTTCAAAGGTCTTCTTTGCAGTAGCATGCTTTTCCCATACCCATCTGGCACTGTTGTGCTGGATTCGTCTTTCTTCTGTAGCAGCATGCTGCTCCTTATTTGTACATATCTAACCCTTTAATTTGCATGTCACTGCCTCCTTTTGCCCTTTCTAGATGCGTTTAACCAGCTGCTGATCCATCAGTCGTCAAGTGTTAGCTCACCAGCTTTCGGTTAAGTACAAAATGTGCCGCTGCTTGTTCCCATGAAGTGATGGTGATGCAGTTACCCTTTGTAACCATGCAACTGCTTGCGTGTATGCAGACGACGATGTCCGAGTCAACGCTTCGGACTTGCACGCTGGTCAATACCACCTGGTGGGCTGTGACCTGCGAGAGCTTGATGTGTTTGAAGCCAAGGTGGTGCACGAGTCTGGACTGGACCTTAAGCTACCTACAATGTTCATCGCCGAGTGCGTGCTTGTCTACATGAGTTGCGATGAGTCATCGGCACTTCTGTCCTGGATCACACGCAATTTCCCAAATGCCGTGCTTGTCTCCTATGACCCTGTAAGTTGATGCATTAACATCCGGTTAATATTATCTTTTGGTTGACAGTTGATGCATTAACATTAGTTAGTCACTGTGACTGACTAGCCGTGCGTCTGGCACTGAATTATCTTTATTGTCCTTTTTTTCTTGCACCCTACCTTGCTGTAATTCTAATGTGTGTTTGCACTATGTGTAGTGAAATTCTAAAAAAAAGACAAGTATTTATAGCAGCATTCTCCTCCTCATTTTAATGACATTGAGTTGTAAACTCAGTAGAAAGCACATTAGTGCTACATTAACAAAAACTACTCACTTTATCCAACCTTAGCAGGAACTTTTTTTTACTGTTTAGTCAACATTGATGGTGAGGTTGAATGTCACATATGCAGTTCACATGACTTTTTGTTTAGTCTTACAGTTATGATTTTTGCGACTGAGTTATTCGATTATACACATTTCAAATCTAACAAGTATAAAATGTGCAACAGGTGAACCTGATGCAAGACAAAAGCAATATTATTCAAACAAAAAAAAAATTATTACCATTTAAACGAGCACTCATCTCAATATTTCTAGTAAAGGAATGCAAATAGCTCAGGATGTAAAAATTTTACACCACCTCCCACTAAAAGAAACCATGAGTAGCCTGTGAAGCAGCGCATGGGTCAACTTTAAGTTCTGTTCATCACAGGCACCTTGCCTGATGTTAATGTGTCCTTGCGAGTGGAGCGCACGTCAAATTCGCTGTCACTCGTCCTGAACTCTTGTTGGAGCACGCCACGCGGGTTCACCATTTCGCGACACAGGAGTGTGTGCGTTCATCGCACGTCTGCAGCGTCTCGTTCGCCCTCGCCATCACGTGATTGCTGAAAGAGTGTAAGGGGGAGAGGGCACAGCCTCTTACAAAGACGTTTACGCAGACCCGAACACACTGGCCCGTGCTAGCACATTCTGACTAGGATACACTTTGGTTCGTCGCGCGTCTGCAGAATCTATTTCCTTGACACATGATAAAAATCACTAATTGCAGCCTCTTAGAAAGAAATTGGTATGGTTCAGTAGTTAGTGATGGCCTCTTTAAAGCACTATTTATGCAAGACAAGAACCCTTGATCTATTTACATAATGTGTATATTCCTTAATTTCTCAGACCAAGTGCATCCGTGCTTTTGGTTCTCTTCGCATGCCTAAATCATGGGAACATCTAAAAATTTTCACGCTTCAAAAGAAAAGCACTGCTTATGTGATGATCCGTCAATGCTGGGGCTTTAGATTCATACATACTGTCAGCTGATGTAGTTAGGCCATTTGTGTTGTACTAATTCTGAGAAACGATATTAATTCAGTACGGCTATAATTGGTGCCTTCAGCCTTTGTAACATGTCTGCATTGCGTCGTAGATTGCGTCTTCGTTTAAATTTCTTGCGTTTGGTTGCACCTGTGCAGGTCAACATGGACGACAAGTTTGCCGAGGTCATGGTGGAGAACCTAAAGCAGCGCAATTGCCTTTTAGCCGGGCTGCAGGCATGCACTACCATCAAAGCACAAGAAGAAAGGCCAGTAATTGCACTGTTGTTAAAGCTGTCCTACTACTGTTGTCATTCAAACGTGCCCAATGGCAAAAGCAGCAAAAAATAAATGTTCCTTTGGGCATTGGCATATGAATGTACGAAAGAGGAGTTGGCACCATCTTTTCCATATTCTGCAGAATGAGTGCCACCTTGGGTGCTGCAATGTCTGCTGCATTTTAGCCATTAGTCATGTACTGTATCTTTCATTGTGGGTTTGCTAGCTGTCAAAGCTTTTGAAATGGCTATGATGGTACTGCCACAGTAACTGAGCGTGACAATCCAGACCAGTGTGGAAACTCAATGGAAACAGTAAAGGAAACTCATTTCACAGTATGTAGCCACCTTGCAAACATCCCACTACACCCCATCACCAATCCTCCACTTCATTGACCATAAGCTGATACTGTTGAGAAGTAGCCAATGTGAAATGCAAGATGGTCGGTCGTTTACTTGTATCCAGGTGCGCGTTAAATAACTATAGATTTTCCTACTGTGTCCATTCCTTGCTTCTACGTGACCACCTATTGTGCCACCTTTACCAACTGCCCACTACTTCGTTCTCGCAAACATCCCGCTAAGCCCCATCATCAATCTATCACTGCACCGTATAGCTACCACTTACCAATAATAACATTTTTTGTATAACTATGTACAGTGTTTATCACGTCTTTGATGATGTAGTGGGCGATATTCGCAGATGGTTCACAGTTTAGTGATGAAACTCTCCAGGGCTTCGCCCCACTCATCCTCATTCACTCCGTGGATATGCTGTGATTTTTTTTCTTGGTTGGTTTTGATTATACTTGGAGAGTTACAGTGATACAGTGATGTTTGTGTGCTGATTTCAAGTGTGCAATTGTGTTTCTAGTATGACGTGTAGTTTTTGAAATACAAGATATTTCCTGTGCCTTTTAGGGAACACTATTTTGCTAAACTGAGTAAGTTACAAAGCAAATCAGCATATCAGAATAACTTGAAATCTGTACCGTGTGCAGCGGAACAAATATGAATGTTCTAAACCCATTTGAACGAAAGTTATTGTATATTGAAAATTTGCGAGCGGGTAAATTTTAAGCTGGAATTTCACTTGCAAATGTTCAAAATACCACAACTTTTGTTCTAATTGATTGGCCACATCCATATTTTAAAAAGTTGCACTGTGCCCAGTTCTTATTCCAGATTATCTTGAAATGCTGATTTATTTGTAATTCTCACAGTTTAGTAATAATATTGCTCACCAAAGGGCACATGAATATTTTGTATTGCGAAAACTACACATTGTATTAGAAAAATTATTGCACATTTGGAATTGAGGCACAAATATACATGAACTTCCAGAGTTTCATCACAAGTGGTCAAGAAATATAATGCCCTGACCCCCAGTTACAGTGATACATAATTAAAAGCGAGTGTAGCAGCTGCCATTCCTTGCATTAACACACACTAGCCATCTGGGTGCTAGGTGTACAATTCTCTTGCCCAAACAAGCATCTTGCTTTGTTGCTGATGCAGGTCCCGCCAGTCAGGTTGGGAGGTGTGCAAAGTGTGGACTATGAACCAAGTTTACCAGTCATTTCCTGCCTCAGAATTGCACAGGTTAGTAATACAAGCACAGGCACTCGAATTTCTCTACTGTGTTGTAACTGTACTGTACAAATGAAAGAGTTGAAACTTTCTCGCAATTATTGACCAAACAGATCTGTGACATATACGTGTGTGCTGTACTTGCCAAGATTACGTTACTGTTAATGTTGCTCACATGCATTTGTAGTTGTTTTTCACGTGGCGCTGTTATTACCTGTTTATTTTTTGTTGTACAGTGCCTCCTCAAGGCTTTACTCTTTTTTTTTTTGCCTTTTATGACCACGTTTCCTCATCATTAAATGTATTTCCATAAATTGACAAACTGAAACATATCAAATAAAACAGTAATAAGCGTGAATAAAGGTTCTGGACACATGACCCAGTGCACCAGCTTGTCTATGGTTTTATTCAGAAGTTGCACTTGCACGTGTTGATTTAAGTTGTGCCATGAGGCATACGTGCACATAATAAACAAATGTAAATCTACTGTATGAAAAAAAAAAGAATGATAGGAAAGGTGAAAAAGGCATCTTAATGGCTTCTCTTTCTGGTGTATCAGACATAAGGTTTGTCATTTATTTGGCTTCCAGGGTCGAGAAACTGGAATTGCTGGATGAAAGGGAGCTCTTGGATCAACTGTTGTCGCACTACTGCCTCTGCGTAGCATACAAAGGTGGAGGTGTACCATCCAAGTTTGAGCAGCTGTGTTTCCCGCTCGACAACCACTGATGTGCCAACTGAAGTAAAAGAAAGACCAGCACTCATGGTTTGGCGCCTATCCTGTCTGGGCAGCATATGTGGACATTTCAGTTTGCCTAGGCAAAGGGAGCAGGTGGGGGAAACCCTTTCATAGACAGGGATGTGAGAAAACCTGCCACTATGTGTTGCTGTGTGCTCACAAATCCAGTATCCCAGTGATAAATTTGTTGGTTAACATGCATCTGTTTCATTACAGCACTCCAGTTCTGTTGGAAAGACGGTAGGTCTCCCATGCTCTGCTGGGACTTGCTTGTTGGTGCATGAGTTTTGGCTGTTGTATATTTTTTTTGTGGACCCACTACTGCACAGCCTGCTTAATATTTAACCTTTGTTTGATCTCCGCATCATTCAACTTACATGGTGCAACATTGTGTTCCTGTGAGCATTGGTGTCATAGTCGTTATTAAAACATATGTGAACAACTGAGTGAGACTTTTTATTGCGTAGCCATGATATTAGGAAGTGTATGAACAACCCTCACCGAGGCTTGTGTCTGTCAAACATACACAGTTTATGTTAAAGCCACAATGCCAGTCAGATTAGTAGGTGAGAAAAAGCAACAAGAAAGTTTTCCGTGATCCTTAGCACGTTGATAAACTTAGCTGCTTTGAAGTTGAGATGTTCTTATTTTATTTTGGTAATGCTTGTGCTGGCAGGCAAGTTGGGAATGCATAGTTCATAGGTATTTATAACAGCAGAAACACATCGCAAGAAAACTCTGAAGGTACAGGACAGAGAGTTGAATTCAACTAACGGTTGAATTTTGGGTCAAGTGCTTATTTATAGAAAGCATTATTAACATCGATCGTATTTATATCTGCCACCTCTCCCGAATTGTCCAGGGGACTTCCAAATTTTGACCTTATCTTCCAATTGTACGAAAGCTATTTTGAATCTCTCAAACAGTGACTGCCACAGCGGATCTTTATTTTTTTAAATCATGCGGGAATGTTAGCCTTTCCGCTGCAACAGGAAGAGCATTCGCCAGTGCACTTCTAGTTCATTGGAACTATACCTTACAGTACCACTAAGTATATTCTAAGTGCTGTAGTATACTGCGCATCTGGGCGAAGGCGGGCAGCCGCAAAACCTGGTCACCACCATACCGAAAGAACACGACCACAGGTTTTGCATCTGTCTGCCTTGCGAGGTACATTAGGCATGCGCCACTTTCCTAGGCATCATTTGTGTTTGGTATGGGGTTTTGGGGATTGCGTGTTTCCCTGAGTTCATTTGGAAGGTCGATGGCAATTTCAAAAGTAAAGAAGTGTTTGCAAGCATTTCTGGACTCTTGCACAACTGAGTTTTTATGCTTTGCGACTACACGGAAAGGTGACAAGTATAAATCCTGTATACCGCGTCCACCTGTGATGCGTTTTGCACGGTGGTAAGGCCAACATACTGCTTCACAAAAGCATCAGAAGTGCATTTGTGCTGTGGAAGGGCAGGACATCGAAAGTTTTTTCCGAAAGAGCTGCAAAGACAATGCAATCAGCACAGCATGCCTATTCATGGTATTTCTTGTGAAACGTAACTTGCGGATGAGCATCAGTGATCACCTAAGACCATTGTTTTGGGAAATGCTCTCGAAGTGCAAGGATGTGAAGCGGTAAGAATACGGATCTACGAGAACAACTGCCATCAAAGGGGAAATGGCTGCAGATGCCAAAAACGCAATGCTTGGAGGCACTGAACCACAGTGCTTTCGTAGTTGCAGTGCACGGATGCAACGACAACGCATTGCAAATGTGTCAATCTCAATAATGTCAGATATGAAAAAAAAGAATGACTCTGCCCGCCTCCTTCCTCCCACTGCAGTCTCCTGAATTTTCGTCCTGCTGGGTTGGCAAGTATGCATATCCTAATGAAGAAAGAGAACACATGTAAAAAAAAACCTACATCAGTCATTTATGACACGGCATTATCCACTTCTGGAGCACAACAGTTGTCTCTTATTTGGTAACTAAAATTCGTGTTCCCTTTTTTATTAACAAGTCATTTTTTGTTAAGTTTTATTGACAAGTTGTAGTTAACAAGTTGTAGTTCTAGAAAGGCTGCTCTTCCAGCTTTCGCTGTGCACTCCGTGCAGGCCTGAAAGTGCAGGCCTTCATATCAAAGAATTTAAACAGGTGTGAAAACTCTATAATGCAAGTGAAGGTTGAGATACTTTTGAAGAATGTCAGGGTAGTTTGTCAGAGTATGTTTATGGGCCGAATTAACCGGGCCATAGAGGAAGATGTGGGCGGGCCACTGAAATGTCGCACTGCCTTTCTATTGTTCGGGTAGTTTAAAAGGGACACAAAAGAAGAACATTGACTTGATTGATATTGACAAACTGCACTCTTAAAACTCTAATGCCATATTTTGTGCTATTGTAAGTTAATTATTAGGGGAGAAAATCAAGGTTCATTTTATTCTTAAATTTCATGCCAGAATCTTCGTGCATGATGTAAGAAATTTTTAGAAGTATTTTTGTTATTTTTGTGGCATTGGCTCAAGAAATTTTATGAAACTTCGTATTTCAAGTCTATGGCACTCAGAGATTGTAATATACTTCATTTTTATCGAATGGAGCCTATGTAGTACTCAGTAGATACCTTCAATATTTCTTACATTACGGTGTTTAGTGTGAAAATCTCAAAATGGCATCACCAGCCACATTTTATTTTTGCACGTTATCTTGCTTATTAAGTGTCAGGTGGGGAGGAGAAAAGTGTTTTTGGGATTGTGAAAATGTACTTTACTAATACACGAAAAATCGTCTTGCTCTTAGTGTCCCTTTAAAGAGCCCACCAGTAAAAAAATTCATTGTGGCATGAAACATCGAGTTCTGCTACGCATAAGCTAGACAAAGTTTTAGATGCTTCTGATAATTAGAAGTTATAACCAAATCCACTTTGATGTGTGGGAAACGGGAAGCCATCCACTCATTACATAATTCACACAACATGACACCCGATGCAGCGCTATGCATCTTCCAGGCAGTGTTTGCAGCTGCATACTTGCACATGCAAGTTTTCAAGCATTATAGAAGACACTGGTCGATGCTGCTGTTGCTCATGATGATAGCAATTTGTGGCATAGCTCTCAGATGTGGTTGGCCAGCACCCAACTGTTACATATTTGACTAGCGAGGACATATCGATGACAGTTCTACCAAAATTGGCTCTTGGAATGTGCCGACAACAGGTGAAAAGGAAAAGACAGATGGCAGAGATGAACAAAGTGTATTAAAACTTGTGCATAGGTTTACGTCAAGTCCTTAGCCTGGCATAAACATGTCAGCTGCGATCATAAAAGTGGCTTAGCGATCGTTGAAGACACTGGACTAGGTGGACTACTAAGAAGTGCCCATGATTATAGACGTGTAGTAGGCTGTGTCTAACAAAAAAAAAGCCCTTGATAAGTTCTTTAATTCCTTTCGTTAGTCATTCATCACTCATTTCATTCCGTGCCCTCGTTCCCCAGTGTAGAATAAAGTAACTTTAGGATCACAAGGCAAACCTGACACTATTTCGATAAATGCACACACATTAAAACACTGCTTACTAGACTCGGTACCTTCAATATGCACTAGGAGTTTATGACGAGTTCTTGGAAAACAACTCCTCCTGTTAACGCTGCAACATAACTGCACGTTTCACACACCTGTTGTTTTTTAATACTGCAGATGTTTTCCACAGCAGTCATATTTATTTCTGCTCATTCACTTCTGGCCACGAATGCTTGTGTATTCCATCTTTGCTTTTGTTGGGATGGCATTCCAAGGCACGGACAGTCATGTAGACGTCTTCGTGTCCCAAGTGCAGAATCTCTATAAAGAAATAAATTTGCAGCAGATCCAGTTCACGTCATGGAGTCTACACGAAGTGAAACGGTTAAAAAAATGTTCAGCTGTTCATCTCTTGTGGTATGTTGCAGCATAGCAATAAAAAGCGGGCCAAGTGCACCAGCTAGATGCTTGAACCCATGTCACGTATTCCAGGCACTGCACGGTCCCAAGTAATCCATATTCAATTACAAATTAATGCATTTCTAGTATCAGCCCAGCACTTGTATGGCTAAATTGAGCCCTTCCCAAGAATAGTGGAATATTGCAATATCTTCATTGCAACTCGGAAACTTTTCTTTTGTGAAGAAGTTATGAACATGAAGAAAATTTAAGATGCCAGAATTAAAAAACAATTTGTAATTGTGTGTGCATTTGCTTTCAAGTATTTTGCCTGTGGGTTCGCAGTGCCTATGAATCAATTTGCTAAAGAAATGAAAGAAGTAGAGGCAAAATTTTACTGCAGAATGACGGAGCTCGTTGACAAAATTATAGTCGATATCAACATTAAGATCAGGATTTGATCTCGGTAATACTGATTTGGAAATTGCAGGGAAGGTGCATGCCTCATAGTACTTAATGGCATTGTTGCAGCAGCCCGCAACCAACAGTACGAACTTTGTTGTTTTGGCAGAGCTCTGAAAAGTAAGAACAAGACTAAAGAAGATGGTGGCTGACCTCGAACAGCATAGTCGGAGGTCGCCATAAAGCAGTCATTTGGGAACAAAATTAATTGTACGCTGAACTTGACGTTGTTCACTGTGCACCAGCAAAGTCTGCGCAAAAAAGCATTGTGGCCTACTTAATGCATTCTCTTTAGACAACTTGAAGACGAATGCAGTCTTTTTTTTAGTCGATGCAATGATCTTGCCCTACCCACCCCTCTCTCATTTTTTCTGCACATAACCTATGAAAAGCAGCCAATAATCAAAGAAGCTTAAAACGATTGCAAATAATGTGCACGCAGACAGAGCCTGAAAATTATTAAGACAAAATCAATGCATTCTGTTGTATAAGCCATTGAATAAGAGAAGCAACCACAGCTAGTATTTTTGTGGGAGTACTTGCAGGGACGACAAACCAACACAGCTCAGAACCTGTTGATATGCAAGAATACTACCAACTGTGGTGACCCCCTAATCCCAGCCGCAGCGGCTGCACTTTGGATGGAAGCAAGAATTATTGAGACCCGTGCACTTATTTTTAGGTGCACGTTAAAGAACTCCAGGTGGTTGAAATCTCCAAAACCCCTCCACAATAATGTTCCTCATAATAATGTCGTGGTTCTTAAACATTAAATACAAATTATTATAATTCTTCCTACCAAGTGCTGGGTGCAGCCTCCTCAAAGTAATAAGCAGTGTTGTTATTAGGGTGGCCAGATGTTCAAGCATTACAGAGCACATCCAACGAAGTCATCCTTGTGAAAGATTCAAATGAAAGTTGGCTCCTTATGGGTACCTGCCAGGATATGGAAATTTCGCTAGATTGAGATAGTTGTAAAACTGGGTTTAAGTAGATTGAGTTTTAACTTCTTTTTCTTACCTGAAAATTCTGTATAACTTATTTTTCTAGGTTCACCACTGATTACCAAAATATTGGTTCCTGATTTACAATATTACACGATATTTCACTCTCAGTCTTGTGAATTATGAGACCTCCTTCTGTATATGTGTATTTTATATGCAGTGTATCACATGCATTTCCAACTTTTCTTTATTGAGATTCACTCAGAACGCAAGCATCGCATTCAGCTTCACCTATTATGAACATACAATAAAATAGCACTAAAGGTGTTCACTACAATGCTCAGGGATAGCCCAAGGCTTCTCTGAATTGATAGCACAGAAGAGGTTCCTGGTATGTCGCAGGAGTCCGTACCGGGGCGGGACCGCTTTTAGTCATCTCGTATGAGAGCGGTGGTTCAGGCATATATAGCGCCATAAGAGAATTAGGGGCATGTTCAAGCAGAGCTTTACGGAAACGTTCCGTTGACTCCTCCTGCTCCTGTATGCTTTGGCGGGGCATCTGAAATCGGCGACAGCGGCGAGGGAATAGTTTCTGCATCTGATGCCTGAAATCGTCTACCAATTCTTCTTCTCTGAGGTTGGTGCATCGGAGCTTCTGTGGTACTTTCGCAAAGCCCCTCGACTGCAGCAGTTGAACGGTTTTGAGGGTTCCCATCAGGTGATTGCAGGCACTTCGTCCATTCACACATTTACAGCTGCCACTAATGATTTCTCCTTTGGAGTTTATGGCAGCGAAGACGGGATAGGTTGACTCTCGTTCTGCATTTCGGTAGCAACTTGCCTTGACGAAGACAAGCCCATCACTGTAATCAAAGAGACCAATAATAAATTATTTGAGACAAAAGGGTGAAAGATATATACAGTGCAATACACTATGTGGGGCATTGTTTCCCACCTTGAAAACATATGCAATGAGATGGAGACAACAAGTAACACAACACCACATCTCCAGTGCTGACAACCACCTTTTTGTGATGTCGCTTTGTGCTTGGGCGTCTTGGCCATGTTGCGCTTTTAACCAGGTATGAACCAACTCACACATGTCAAAAGTCTTACTGCTGTTGTCGTCATTACCAGCCTTAATTTTGCTGCTTAATCTACTCGTTGCCATCTTCGGCGGCGTTTGTGACTCTCAGTAACCATTTCAATCCTTGCAAGACCTTTTCTCTAGCTTACTTGTTTTACTCCTGGTTTCAGCACTGGCAGCATACAGTGATTGCACACTTTTCGATTTAAGGACAGCATCAGACTTCCAGTTCTTATTTAGGATTGTCTGCCCTATGCGCTCCAACTCATTCTTATTCTTCGGTGAACAATCCTACGTTTGCGTGAACATGAAAATCCGACAAGCAGACGAGGGAACGAATTGGGCGCATAATCCAAAGGTCGCAGGGTTTGTCCCTGCCGCCGGCAAGTAGCCTCGTCACCCACTTTACTTTTACCAGCAATTATTACACTGCTTATAGAGAAAGAACAATCAACGTCCCCTGTAGCTTCCTTGGCTTCATTATCTGCTGATTTTCATCCAGGTTGTGTCAAAGAAACGAGGGCTCGTCAAATCTTTCACAGTTGCTTTCACGTTTTCGTCTGTGACACAGGTAGAAGAGCGGTGGTAAAAGATAGGGCAGAAACCACACCTTATTTTGGAGATGTTGCTCTGGAATGTAGACGATAGCACAAAGGGATTGACGTTGCGGTTGCGCGCAGTGCCTGGCCTGCTTGTGTAATATCTCAACATACTCTCTTCGCTGACGCGCGGAATTACGGTAATGTTGTTTTCCCATTCTGTGGTAGGAAACACGACCTTCTCAGCCCCCTCCGATGAGATCGACATGATGACCACGGCTCACTCTCAAAAGAATGCGAAACACTTGGCCAGAGTACAGCCCAGAACACAGTACAGTACTAGCCAGAGATCGAGATGTGTTTGGCGCCATGAAGTTTGGCTATAGTTTGGCGCCTTTTCGGCTGTTGATCGACTTTCGGATTGTTTTTTTTTAATCTTATTTAATGTTTTGTGTCTACAATCACGTTTGTGTTTCAAAATAATTTTATAACGCGGTTATTAAGCTGTTTTTAAAGCTTGAAAAGTACGCATAAAATTTGCTTTAGTTTCAAGGGTTTGTAATGTACTATGACAGCACATAAGAAGGCGTAGACAAATCCAAGAAGATGATGGCGGCGGTTACAATGGCGTTAGAAGTAAAGTGAGCTAGAAGTTCAATTGTTGCTGGCACTGTAGCACTTGTAAACAACTATCAGGTCGTTTGACACGCTCTAAGTTTAGCGCTGAAAATGAGTCATGGAAGTGCAAGTAAGGTGAGTTTGTATAAGTGGGGAACCATTCTCTCATTTGGTCGTTGCTTCTACTTCATGCACTGCCCAACGCAGCTGCGCAAGAAATAAAGTATAGCGTAGTGATTCGCGATTTTCTGTGATCATCACTAATTAGGAGGAAAGTAACAGTGTTGATGTCACCAAACTGTCTGCAGAACTGCCGCGTTTCTTTTGTTGTGATTCGCAGGTGGGGGAAATTTTCACAGCCGCAGGAGCTGCCTTCACCAAGCTCGGTGAATTGGCTGTTCAGCTGTACTCTGCTTCCGAGTCATCGCCAGCCGGGTGAGCGTTGCAATAGCGCTTCTGGCTTTGACTTGGACTCCTGCGCAGTTGCAGTGATTGGTCTGATACGATTCTTGATTGGTGCACCTGCATTGCACGTTTCGTTTTTTAGCCCTCAACCAGTGGGGTAGCGCAACAGGAAGAATACAAGCAACGCGCCCGAATACAAGTGTCGTAAAACAGCTCTATGTACTTGGCGACGTATCTTTGGGTAAATCGGCACGTTGACAATTCATTTTACAGACGACGTTGCACTCGCTCCAGTTTAATGTGCTATTCAGTGAACGAAATATTACAGTGATGCTACACTCCGTAAACACGGACTACGCTCAGGCTAATGGCTCCCATCCCCCCTTTTTGTGCATTGGGCATAGTAGGTAATAATTGTAGCTTGATTTTTTTTTTTTGCAAGTGTGGTGACTTTTTGTGCATATGTTTTTCGATTTTGATAACGTGCGAAGTGCCATTAGAAAGTATGGCAAGTCGCTCTAAGAAAAATGCAACGTGCTTATGTTTTCAATCGATTAGGTCATTCCCTATTCATTTTCTTCTTTTTCCTCTTGTTCTCTTTTGACGTGATTGATTTGCAGTGTGTAATTTTATCACTTTACTAACGTATGACAACACTTTCGGACACTATCACCAGACGGCACCTGCATAATGCACAAAGAAAAAGATAAATCTAGTTTTTGTTCACTAAGTATTACGGCTAGGCAGTGTTAGCCGCCGCCCGATCTAAAGGGCTCAGCCATATCAATCTATTGTCATGGTCTCTAGATATGTTCAACGAGACACGAACAGCAAGGAACACGAAAAATTCTTTATGTATATGAAACTGAATGGAGAACCTAGTTTACAAAAGACATGTTAAATGCGCTATGACAGTTTCCCACGCACTATATATATATATATATATATATATATATATATATATTGTAGTGAATAAGAGGGGCCTCAGCAGCGTTTCTCGGCACCTCAGGGGCATCGCCATCAGCATAAGCTTGTGCTTGCTGCGCTTGGCCGGACGCTGCTGACCGCTTCGCTTTCTGCGTTCTGCTCTGCAAATAAACCCCGTTACAAGTGGTGGAGTCTACTGGGTTTCGATCACCCAGGAGCTTCGAAATCGCATTTTACCATCCATTATGCCTACCGATGCAAGCGTCGCTCCAACTCCTCCACCGGCACCGCCTACTGTTCTCTGCGCCGGTTCTTTGCATCTGCGAGATCCCCCTGTTTTCTCAGGCACAGAAGAAAAGGACGTTGACGACTGGATTTCAATGTACGAGCGAGTGAGTACTCACAACATATGGGATGACGCCGCCAAGTTGGCCTACGTCTCCTTCTACCTGTCGGACGTGGCCAAGCTGTGGTTTATAAACCACGAAGCGGTACTCCCTACATGGTCGGTCTTCAAAACGAGCCTCACACAAGTTTTCGGACGGCCTGAGGTACACAAATGCCATGCCGAACAACGCTTGCATACTCGGTCCCAGCAGCTTGGTGAGAATTTCACAAGCTATATTGAGGACGTTCTGGACCTTTGCAAGCGAGTCAACGAGTCGGTGTCCGAAGAGCTTAAGATCAAGCACATCATGAAGGGCATTGAGGACGACGCTTTCGAAATGTTGCTTTCTAAGAGTCCTCGCACTGTCCTAGAACTGACGAGTTTTGACGAGTTGCGCAGGCAACGTCTTTCCACCCGACGTCCCTCGGTGCTCGACAACTCTTTGTCCAGCCTGTCTACCCTTGGCATAGGAGAAGACCATGCCTCTCTTCTCTCCAAGATCCAAGAGTTCATCCGCGCTGAGGTCGCTCGTCAGTTCTCTTTGATGTCCTGCGTACCCGGTCAACCACGCAGATTGACGTCTACACTCCGCGACTTCATTCAAGACCAGGTCGCACAAGTTCTTCCTCCCGCCCGTGAACCGCCGCCAGTCGCTGCACCTCTCACGTACTCCGAGGCCGTTGCTCAGCCTTGACAGCCAGCGTTCCAGCCAGCGCCTACGTATTCGTCGCCGCCCTTTTCGCTGCCGACCTATTCACCGTCACCTATGCCGATACCACCTCGGCCGCAGTTTTCTGCCCCCCAGCCGCAAGCCGGAGCCTACTCCGACCAATGGTGGACTCACGACAACCATCCGATATGTTTTTCTTGTGGCGGTGTTGGCCACGTGGCACGTTATTGTCGTCATCGCCAGGCTGCTCAGAACATTCGACAAATGCCCTCTTTCGACCCTCAGTTTTCTTCTACGCCTTCAGGCTCTCCTTCCTCTTTTTTTCCTTCTGATCGTCCACATGGTCCCACCCGCCGCTCCCCATCTCCACGTCGACGTTCGCTTTCCCCTATGCGCGCCGTTCCGGACCCACCGACCAGGAAAACTAACGGCCGCAGTTCCCGAGGCACGAACTGCGTCCCCGTCGCCATGCACAAGTCCTCGCCCCTGTCCAGCAAACGTCATTGAAGTGTCAGTCGATGGTATCGTCGTCATGGCGCTTGTCGACACCGGAGCCGCTCTATCCGTCCTTTCCATCAACCTGTGCCGCAAACTGCGCAAAGTTCTGATGCCATTATCCGGCCTCTCTCTTAGAACGGCTAACGCACAAAGTGTAACACCTCTCACAGCCTGTACCACACGAGTCGTCATCGAAGAGATTGTGTATATCGTCGAATTCGTAGTGCTGCCCTCGTGTTCCCATGACATGATACCTGGCTGGGACTTCCTTGCGAATAATGCTGTCATTGACTGCTGTCGCGCTGAACTTGAGCTATCTGCACTTTCTGATGTTGACGCTGTTGAAGCCTCCCCGCCGTATTATAAACTGTCTGTTTCCGACGACAGCACCGTACCACCGCGCTCTTCTCTGCTGGTGACTGTGTCGTGTGACGCTATTTCCGACGGTGATGTTCTATTTACGCCCTCTGCCCTGTTCATTCTACGTAAATGTTCTCCACTGCCCGTTTCTCTCCTTACTCTCCACCATGGCGTCACGAAGATGCTCGTGTACAATACGCTAGAAGGGCCCTTACCTTTATTCTATGGTGAATGTCTCTGTCACGTGCATCCGATCGACGCCCGTCACATTTTTGACGCTCCATCTAGTTTACTTTATACGGACCTCAGTGCACTCATTTCTGACTCTGCTGTTGACCAGTCACTCCTTGACGCTTTCCACCGCTCCATCGATGTCGCAACGTCTTCTTCAGAACAAAGCCAGAACCTGCTGCAAAAGTTTCGTGCTTCTTTTGACAGCCACGCTTCTGGCCTCAGTCGCACATCGAACATATCTCACAAGATTGACACAGGAAGCCATACGCCTCTACGGCAGCGCCCCTATCGAGTCTCCGCATCGGAGCGCCGTGTTATTGACGACCAGGTTGCTGACATGCTCCAGCGGGGTATTGTACAGCCTTCTAACAGTCCCTGGGCATCACCGGTCGTTCTTGTTAAGAAGGACGGCTCCATTCGATTCTGCGTGGACTATTGACGTTTAAACAAGATCACCCGTAAAGACGTTTACTCGTTACTGTGAATAGACGATGCCCTTGACTGTTTGCAGGGAGCAGAATACTCCTCTTCGCTAGATTTACGGTCTGGATACTGGAAAGTACCTATGGAAGCATCTGACCGACCGAAAACAGCATTTGTCACACCTGATGGATTATACGAATTTACCGTTCTGCCTTTCGGCCTTTGTAACGCTCCAGCCACTTTTGAAAGAATGATGGACACTATTTTACGAGGCCTCAAGTGGAACACATGTTTATGCTACCTCGATGACGTAGTTGTCTTTTCCACTGATTTCGACAACCATTTAAATCGTCTCGAGCACGTCCTCACACACCTCACTGACGCCGGCCTTCAACTCAACCTCAAGAAGTGTCGTTTTGGTGCCCGGCAGCTCACCATTTTTGGTCTTGTCGTATCGCGGGACGGCATACTTCCCGACCCCGCCAAGCTTCGAGCAGTCGCCGATTTTCCGAAGCCAAAGAATTTAAAGGAACTTAGAAGTTTTGTCGGCTTGTCGTCATACTTCCGACGCTTTATTAGAAATTTTGCTTCCGTATGTGCGCCCCTTATGGACCTTCTTAGTGGCGACAAGGACCTTTCCACCTGGTCACCAGCATGCGACGATGCGTTCACCAAATTACGCCGCCTGCTAACTTCACCACCCATCCTCCGCCACTACGATCCTGCTGCTCCCACGGAGGTTCATACTGATGCCAGCGGTGTTGGACTTGGCGCTGTGCTCCCGCAACGAAAGGCAGGGTTTGATGAATATGTCGTCGCCTACACAAGCCGAACTTTGACGAAAGCTGAGGCTGACTACTCCGTGACCGAGAAAGAGTGTTTAGCTATTATTTGGGCCCTTGGAAAATTTCGCCCCTACCTGTATGGTCACGCATTCGACGTCGTCACTGACCATCACGCTCTTTGTTGGCTATCCACACTTAAAGACCCTTCCGGACGACCTGCTCGCTGGGTGCTCAAACTTCAGGAATACGACATCCGCGTTATTTACAGATCCGGTCGTAAGCACACGGACGCCGACGCCCTTTCTCGCTCACCCATATCGGATGAAGGTGTTTGCCTATCTTCCCTCGAGCCTGCACTTGCGTCATCCGCCTTGCGCAACATGACCGTGGAACAGCGAAAGGATCCTTGGATCAGTGGCCTCATAAACATTCTTTCTGATCCTCTCACTCCTTCGCCGTCTCGCGCTCTCCGCCGCCAGGCTAGCAACTTTTGCCTAAGGGATGATCTTCTTTATCGATGCAACTACCTTTCTGACGGTCGCAAGTGTCTCTTTGTGATACCCCGCCATCTTCGAGCTGCTATCTGCGAAGCTTTTCACGCAGACCCACAGTGCGCCCACGCAGGCCTCTTCAAGACATACGCTAGGCTTCGACTCATATTTTATTGGCGTGGTATGTATAACTACGCGCGGAAATTCATTCGCTCGTGTGCTTAGTGCCAACGACAAAAGTTACCTCCCGGGCAAGTCTACCCGTCACAACCTCTTCTTTGTCCTAGTCGACCTTTTGATCGCGTTGGCATTGACATTTACGGACCACTACCATCAACTCTAGCTGGTAATCGCTTGATTATTGGCTAGATTATTGTTGCGATAGACCATCTGACACGCTATGCCGAAACGGCCGCGCTGCCGACTGCCACAGCCCGTGACGTTGGAACGTTTCTGTTGCAACGTTTCATTCTACATCATGTTGCCCCTCGTGAGCTCTTAAGTGACAGAGGCCGTGCCTTCCTTTCTGACGCCTTGAAGGCATTACTCAACGAATGCCGAATCGTGCACTGCACAAGTACAGCGTACCACCCTCAAACGAATGGCATGACGGAGCGCTTCAACCATACTCTTGGCAATATGCTGTCGATGTACGTCGCCTCTGATCATTCAAATTGGGACCAAGTTCTCCCGTTCGTCACCTACGCGTATAGTTCTGCCGTACAAGTTACTACTGGGTTTTTGCCATACTTTCTTCTGTACGGATGAGAACGTTCAAATACAGTAGACACTATTCTCCCATATAAACCTTATGAGTCCGAAAGTACAACTCTGTCCGAAGCTGCTCGACATGCTGAAGAATGCCGCCAGCTTGCCCGCTCTTTTTCTACCGAGGACCAGTGGCAGCAGCAATCCCGCCAGACTAAGGACCGTTCGGCTCCAAACTTCCCACCTGGTTCATTGGTATGGCTTCGGGCACTTGCTACCGCACCTGGCCGCTCCGCAAAACTTCTTCCCAAATACATCGGGCCCTACCGCGTTGTAGAGCAAACTTCGCTCGTCAACTATATCGTGGAGCCCATCATCCCATCCACAGACCTACGCTACCGCGGTCACGACACTGTCCACGTCTCTCGCCTCAAGCCATATTATGACCCATTAGTCGTTTCCTCTCCCTAATCCGCCAGGATGGCGTCTTTTTCTGCGGAGGGCGATTGTAGTGAAGAAGAGGGGCCTCAGCAGCATTTCTCGGCACCTCAGGGGCATCGCCATCAGCATAAGCTCGTGCTTGCTGCGCTTGGCCGGACGCTGCTGACTGTTTCGCTTTCTGCGTTCTGCTCTGCAAATAAACCCCGTTACAATATATATATATACACACACACACACACACACACACACACACACAAGATTATAGAAAGTCGTATTTACAAAAGTCCAAAGTGCGTTGCCTTGACTTGGCTCCGGCAGCGAGTCGTAGGGCTCATCCCGTCTTAGAAGCTCGTTGCATCGATGGTCCCGGCCGTAAGCTGCACCTTCAAGGCCCTACAGTGTCCGGTCACCGCGGCATCGGGTCCCCCCAAGAACAACTAGCTGTACCGCTAGTTGTTCTTGGGGCACCGCCTACGGAGCGTCGCTGCAGGCCATCTGGTGCGTGACAATCGGGTTGCAGTCGCTGGGCCGGGCTGGTCGAACTCCTAGCTGCGCCCCGCAGCTCATAGGACGTTGCTGCGAAGGCTGGGGCACGTCCTTCCTAGGGGCCATGCTCGTGGGGTTCCGGGAAACACCGTGCCGCGCACGTCTGCGTTCCGAGACTCCGTGCCTTCGTCTGTCCCGGCCACGTCGTTGCTCGTGCTCCTCTTTTCTTTCTTGTCTTCTTCTTTTCTCATTTCTCTTTCATCGATATTGTTCTTCTCGCTCTTCTACCACCAGTTGACATGTTCATGAGATCCATCCATCCATCCGGCAGTGTTGCAAGCTGCCTAGCATGTTCTTTGTTCATGATGATTCTCAGAACAAACGTTTTGGTACCCCCAGCCGCCCTCGTGAACAACACCCGCATAGGTGACGCTTGAGTACACACAGCTCATCTGCGATGCGTCTTTGTTCTTATCCACTTTGCCATATAGACTTATCTCTATGTGACAGTGCTTTGCCACACACTGTAGTGTTATTGTATATTGTAACATGGTCATGCTGTTCACGAAGGCAGCAGTCGATGCACTACTGGCGAAACTGAAAACTCAAACTATAGCAATACACACTGGACACTGATATTGGCGAACAGAGCGTCAGCTGTCGTGCATCAACAGTTGTCAAGCAAACTGGCATTTATACTTGTGCCATCGAAGATTTCAGCATTAATGCTGGCAGCCACGTAACTTCCAGAACCAACTGAAATGTTCGCGCTGTGCATGTAATTTCATCGGAGGTTGTAAGATTACCGAGATGGTTCTCAGTCATTCAGGCACAGTTTGAGCTAGAAAGCAGTTACATGTGTAATGGCGCAAAAATGTAAAAATAGAAACAAACATCTGTTTTATTTCCCCCCTCTGGAAAAGCATTGTCTCAATGCTTTTGACATGGCATAGAAGGGCATAAAAAAGGGCTTACACAAATGTATGACAATATGAAAGCAAAAGTACTCCTATAGATTCCTAAAAAGTATAAAATGGCTTGAGGATCATGGCAATATGCCACCTAGTGCACTTAGCGAGCCACTTTTGCTGGTGCTCAATTCTCTTCTCCACTGCCAAATATCCTCCTCCTTTGATGCTCACATCCCTCAAGTGGACACGCTGACAGATTTCACAGAGGGGCAATGTGCACTTTCAAGCAAAGAGAAGTATCAATGAACCATTGAAGATCTGGCAATACTTTGTGCCGATATTTCCCATCTTCGATGAAGTTTCTACTTGCTGTCACAATTGCTGCTCTCTTTCCCGTGTCTATTCAACTGCTGAAATAATGAACTAACATACTATGAATGTGTAAATTTGCATTGTTTGAGCCTGGCTTAATATGAGTCTCGTATCATGAGCTCATACATTGTTTGCAAGCAGAGGTATAAGTGCGCAAATCTGAGTTGGTAATGCCCACGCAGGGGCAAGTGGACTGACGACGAGGTCGAGATGCTGCGCAGTGCAGTGAAGCGCTTTGGAGACGACCTGAATAAACTTAGCGATCACATAAAGAATCGCACCATGTAAGTTCGCGGCCCTACAACCAGTGCTGTTCGACTGTGTGAAATTCTGTGCACAGTTTTTTCACTAATGTGCTCTTGACACATCTTTGTGCTAAGCTTAAGTGACCTACTTCATCTGCTTTTATGAGGACAGCAAGAAGTGCTGCTGTTGCAGCAAAGGTCCTTTGCCCTCATGGTCACATTTACTTGCACTTTGTAGTGTCATGTTTTATGAGCCATGTTTATGCAGTGAAATGGAATGATGCTTCCAAAGAATTTCACCTGTTTTCTGGAACTCTGCCCTTTTAATCTTTTAATGTTTCTTTTCAGCTACGAACATGACCGAACGGTGTCTTTAGTGCAGTATCGTCCAGACATGCATTACAAGTGTATTCGAGATAGCCACAGCATTCTGCAAATTCATTGAATGTGCAATTTGTCATGTGAATTCATCTCATAGCATTTGGGTGCTGTCGTTATCTAGCAAGATTAAGTGAAATTTAAATGAAGTTTCATTCGCTTTAAATAGCTTATTGTATTCATGGCATTGTAATTAAGTTGGCTAGTGTGCTTACGTAATCTCATTCGTGATAAATGAAAGCCATTTCAAGAGGAGCTAAACGTTTGCTAGCTGGCCTTTGTAACATTAACTACCCACAAATAAAGGGCTTGATTTGTCATAAAGTTGTAATCAGTGATGCAGCTTCTACACTTCATCATCATTTTCAGCTTATTTAGGTCTACTGCAGCACAAAGATCTCTCCCAGTGATCTCTGGTGTGTCATATCCCATGTGACCCAATTCCAACTTATCCCTTGGAAACGTCATTTTGTCACTCTATCTAACATTTCGCATGCCTATTGCATGCCTTTCGCGACTGCATTTTTCATCCCTTTGTAACCATTCTGTTGCACTTAGTCTCATCTGGCTGTTTGTCCCACTATGTGCTACTCTGCTAGAGCAGCTTCATTTCTTTGGCTTGATATCGACTGGAATATGTGCTACCCCTTGTTCCCTGATCCATTCTGCCATCCTATGATTCCTTAATGTTACTCCTGCCATTTATTGTTCCATTGTACACTGTGTGTTTCTTAAAAGGGTCAGTAAACAGACTGTGTCTTTTTTTTCTTTTACACAACTGAAACAAGCTTGCTAATTCGTACAGTAGACCGCGGCGATGGAATTTTCTGAATTTTACAGTGCTGCATGCTGTGCAGGCTTTGCATTTCAAAAATATCATTTTCCCACTTCTTTCCTACGCCTGACCAATCCCCATCGTACGGGGAGTGACGCATACTTGTCCACGGGTAACTTGGCGTAGCACTGAGCTCATCGATTTCGTCTTTTTGCTCTACAAAATGGTGCCTTGACCCTGCGGTGATGCAGTTTTGGCCACGCAGTTCTCATTCTCATTTTTCTGTGCTTCCCCCTGCCGTTTTGTAGAGCGTGAGATTACTGGGAAAAGCAGTATTGCCAGAACGAAATCCTCCGAGATAAAGATGCATCTCACTACTTTACCACTAGGGAAAGGGTGCTCTTCGCATTGAACTTCTTCCCTGCGCCACTATTACGTGTGCTCATGTGGGTGAAGCCCTGCGCGGTCGCTGGCTGCGCACCGATGATGTATCGCTGACGTGGCTCGATGCTGAAGTATGCAGAGTCATGACGACGAGCTATGCCTTTTCCTGCGCTATGGCGTTGAAAAGTGGCAAGGACGCGCGAAAATTTGAAACAAACTGGAACGTATGTTCTTACCCCTGTAACTTCCCTATTATAGCACGCGTTCGCAAAATTCTTGCAGCAGCATGTTCCCATAGCAAAAGTTCGCACGTTTCTCTTCATTACAATATTGAGACCTCAGTGTTGTTTTCTGTCCCTTTAATCTTCCCCTGCTTTTTTTTTTTTAAGACGAAAGTGTTTTATGCCGGAGTCCACCTCGACTCTGCTGACGTACTTCCGTCACGGAAGTGACGTTGAAAAATTTATACTATGAGATTGCACAGAAAAAATCAGGAGGCACGCATCTGTCGCGCGGAATTGAACCAGCAATTTCTTGATTGTGGCGCTAACCACTAAACCACAGCGTACATTGTCTGGAATGCGAACGGCAAGCCATTTATATGTACCGTACACCATTTGGCAATCATTAGAGCTTGGAAACTTTAGGGTGTTTTTGTTATCAGTGACGAGAAGGCGCAACAGACTCAGGTTGGGCATGCTCTAAAGGTTGTCGCTTCCACAATGCGCCGCCTCCACAAAGCGTGGTCTTTCCTGCTCGCGCGCTCATTTGACTCGTAATGGGCCTTTTTTTAGTCTGATTAGCGCCCCCAAGTGGAGACCGCCAAAATAAAAACTGGTGGCTCTTGGACTACGAAAGGGTCCACCGCATGCCAGTAGGCAATCGCGGAGGCCTGCATGCACACTTTTTGGGGGAAACATTTACACCTTTGTGGCACCAAATGTTGCTTGGTCTGCAAGTGTCTTCACGTTTGGTATAATTGGAATTGGTATAACACTTTCCTGTTATACTGATTCCTATATAGGGGTATTATCTTTTATCCTTCGTGTTTCAGCTCCGTATGTTAGAACTAAAATTATGCAGTGATTGTATATGTCTTGCTTTAATGACAGTTGCAGATTTTCTGTCATTATTTAAGAGTCCCCACCAAACGAACTGCAGCCCATTCTTATTTTTCAGTGAATGTCCTTTTGAGCAAGTGCGTCAGTACTTTATTAATTCACTTGCAGGTGCTGTTGTTATGGTTGGGTCTCATACACTTTGATACAAGTTCTCCTTGCACGCCTCATTGTTTCCTGCAGCAGCCAGATCAAGAACAGTATGAAGCGTAAAGCATATGAAGAGGCAGGCGTTCCCATCAAAAAGGCCCCACCCAAGGCAGAAGCGGCACCACCACCTCCTCAACCGACATTAGCCGCAGGTCTGCAAGCTGCCACAAAGTCTGCTGGTGAGTTACGAAAATGCAAAACAAAAGTAGATGCATGCTTTTTCAGAGGTGCACGGAAATAAAGTTTAACTGAATATCATTTATTAGATTTTTTCTACCCTTGCTTCGTCTTGGATGGGACTCAATAGTAATAAGTGTGCATGGTTAATCTTCACCAAAACTTTACACTCTTTTATATTACAGTTAATGTCGTGCTTCCCTTGAAAGTTGGTGAAGTGTGTTGGCTAGTGTGTCTTGTGTTTGCCTGTGCTACAACAAAATACTAGCAGCCTCCTCCATTTTTACTGGATTGATGATCCTTTGATATTAGCATAGAGGCTAGAACTGCTTTGTACCGTTCAAAGCACCGGATAATAAATGCGTTACTTCTTCATCCTGTCTACTGGCAGTGCTGTTGCTGGCTAGTGAACACTTAACTCAGGCACTTGCATACTACTTTGCACTGTTGAAACTTGTTTGAATTGTGCTTGTTTAAATTTGAAGCATTCTGTGGCAAACCAAGGGTACTTTGAGACTATCCATTAGCTGTCTGTCTGCCTTTTGGTTGGTGTCAGTAAATTGGTCACTTAGTTGATCCAAGTAGACTTTGTTCAAATAATATCAAAATTAGTTTGGAATGACATACATGTATGACAAACATAAACGACAGGTCATTGTAAAATTTTTTTTTCTTGGTCGACTTTGATGAAACTTTGCGAGTTTATGCATATTTGTGTGCTGATTTTGTGCGTGCAAATATTTTTCTAGTATTATATGTAGTTTGTAAAATACAAAGTATTTGATGTGCTTTTTAGGAAGTAAACTTTTTCTAACCTGAGAGAGTTACAAAGTAAATTAGCGTATTGCTATTGTCTGAAATCAGAACTGTGTGCAGTGCAACAAAAGTAGCTGTTATACGCCTATTTGAAGAAATGTTATATGTTGTAAATTCGCGATCGCAGCTTGAAATTGACTCACTCGCAAACGTTCTATGTACCATAACTTTTGCACTGCATACAGTTTTAATTCCAGATTACTCTGATACAGTGATTTACATTGTAACGTCTCAGCTTACAAAAAAACTTGCTCCCCAAAAGGCACATGAAATATTTTCTATTTTAAAAACTACTTATTAAGTAGAAAAATGATTGCATCAAACAAAATCGGTACACACATATACATAAGTTTAACAAGCATTATCATAGTCGGTTAAGAAATCTAAAACATTTTTAAAAAGCTGTTTTCTCCCTTAGAGTACCGAGATTTATGCCAACAATAGCGGCATGTTTTTTCTCGAAATTAATCATGAAACCACATTTGTGGTTAGTGACGGAGCACAGTAAGTTAATGTCTACATCTGGTTACCTGTAATACTTAATAACTCTTAGAATCATTTAAGAGTGGCAACAAGATGCACATTAGTGGGAACAGTGTAAGTATAAATTAATGGTATTTATATTGAGATGGGAGTTTTCTGATAACGTAAACTACTCAAGTGGGCAATGAAAAAAGGCCTATCCCCTTTGATCTTACTTCAAGCAACCCCCCTCTTTTCTCCTGTTCCCGCCACATTAGTCTCACTGATGATTGGACCAAATTTCCATTTGAGGGAAATTTTTCTGAACTAACTTCTCTTTCAACCACTGGAAGCACCGGCTGCTCATGACCCAAGAATAGCATTCTAACCTCGTTAATATCAGTACAGTCGAACAAAATCGATGAGGAAGCAATTTTTCTTTGTTTTCACGAGAACATCGTTGTCAGGAAAATAGAAAAATATGCACACCAATTAATTCACACAGCCAAAATTTATGTAAAGAAGTCGCTTATCTTGCTCTGTTTCACATTACTTAGAAGGAGCTTGATGGCTCGAGACTCGCAGCTTCTTTGCACAGCTGCATTGTCATCATGGGCACTGAAGAAAGTGTGAATGTTACAAGCGTCAAGAACTTTGCACGAACTTGCCTTTTTTAATGTTTTGTTCTATTAACTCTTGTCATCACTCTCATATTCCTTGTACACACTGATGATAGTGTTGTCGCTGAAATTTTCAAGCAATTTTCAATCTTGTACACTTTTCGTTCTCAGCGAAAAAAAAAAAAAGATTGTGTTGCTATCATCATCATTCGACTGAATGTAAAGAGAGAAAAATAAACTTATTGTGGTCCTGTAGAAAGGGGTCACAGGGGCAAGGCCTTATATGGACCTTCAAGAGTCAGTTCAGCGGCGCCGCCAAATGTTGACTGCAAAGGTTACGCCAATGCTTATTGGCGAAAACGTATCTGCCCGGCTTGCTGAATGAGCAGTGCTGCAATTTTTTAGCTTCAGGGTTCCAAACTAGCTCATGGGTTGAAAGAAATGTAATGGGTCACAACCTGAGACTTTCAATATAGCGGGAATGGTTTTTAAATATCTTTGATTTCAAGAGGGCGTAAATGCACTGATTGCTATGGATGTTGCTGGAGACGCCACATTTCTTTGTTGCCAGTGAGAAATTAGTAATTGAAGGATTTCATTATTAAAGAAGTGCATATATTATGAGCACTTGGTTTACTTCCTCTTGTGACATCTTACCAACATATCTATGGCTCACTCTGTTGCACAAAAAATAAAAATTTGCTTTTTTTTTTGTTTTTTGCAATAGCAATGCTTTACAGATGTGATTCACATTTCAGTGTAGTTCAAAGTTTCATCTTGTTAAAGGCCAACTCCAGCATTTTTTTTTCCTGGCTTAGGAGAAATTTGGAAAAAAACTTAAATAAGCACAAAGATATAAATCTGAAATCCAGCCGAGCAGTACTGTCCTTGTGTGACTTTTTAAGGGACACAAACTAAAAATTGAGCAAGGTATGTCGGTTTGGCAAGTACAGAGGCAGAGGATGGAATCGGCCAAGAGCAGACACTCGGTTCAAACTAGGCTACACCACACCATCGGTGCGATGTCTTAGGTTGAAAAGAGTCTTTTAGCAGCACTAACTCACTGTATGGAATTCTTTTCATAAAATATACGGTGGTCTCTCTGTGCATGGTAAGCTGCGCATTGTGTACAACGTTGCTATACTCGACTTGTGGTAAATTTTGTTGACCCTATCGCTGCTGACATTAATGTTGCTGTGTGCAAACTTGTGCATTCTTCCTGTAAGAATGTAAGTCCCACACACTTAACATTGAGCATTGTACCTACATACCGGGCTGTATAGGCAGTGATGTCTGACAGTCGAGAGATAAACGAGTCAACCGCATAACATAAACAAATGCATTCTGCATCATTGCTGTTGTGAATTACTTAACTCCAAATATATTAACTTTAAGGCTTTGTACACATCAAAAATGCTGCATTCCTAAAATGGCTTTACTGGCACTCTCGTCGCTGTGGCAAGGACCTGTGTGAAAACTAAGTAGGCAGTTTAAGGTAATCTGCACATTTCTTAAGCCTGCTATTTTGTGAAAATGACAGCAAGTGCTCAGAAGAACTTACCCAGTGATTACTGAGATTCATAGACCTCGAAAAATCTCTGTGGTCTGCCTTGCAGTGCAGCATTTATTTCATTGAATAAATAATTTGTTACTTTTCTCGATATTTTTGTTCTCTGTTTAAAAATTTCTCACATTCTCCCTGCATCAAGCAACTGTTTGATTGATGTTTCTTGTGTGTTCTGCGCAGACATAACACTGAACATGCTGAATGCAACCTGAGACGGAAGTAGATGTTGAAGGACTGGGTGGAACTGGCAAACTTGACTACGACAGCTCCTCCTAAGGTCATCACCACCGAACATCATTCACAAGTTCATGTACAAATCATATCTCAATGCAAATGAAACTCATTAGTGATCAAACATGTAGCCTCTGTTTGTCTCAAAATTAAGAGATCAACATTTGTTTGAGCAAATAATACACATCTAAGGAAGATCATTGTGAACTTACAACATTATACTTGAGCTACTCTCAAAGTCATTAAAAGCCTTGTCTTTTACTGATTCCGAGTAAGACATGGATATCTTATATGCCAGTCTAAACAGCCCTTTTACAAAAAGTTGGTCAGCAGCAGTAGGTGGGCTATAATTCTTCCCTTTTTTCTTCTCATGTGTGTGATTGTCCCAGCTCTTCTTTGGGTGGCTAGGTTTAGGTGTACATTAAAGAAAACCAGGTGGTCAAAAGTTATCCATGTCCCCCCACTATAATGTGCCTTATAATCATATTGTGATCTTAGCACATATAGGCCAAGCAATTATTATTCTTTCTCATTTTCTTTTCCCTATGTTAGGTAATGTCAAGTTCAGTTAAACTCAGTGCTTCACCCTCACTTGTATCCAGTCCCCTCATAGAGCAGTGAAAAAAAAAAACTATTTCTCATGCAATCAAGTTTTTCAATACAGTGTCTGCCTTTACAGCAAATTTAATCCTCTTGGTGGAAGTCAGCCTTAAGCTTTTCAAGTATACTTGGTATAATTGTGTCTAATCAATTGTTCTTTTCAATTGTTACCTAAATGCTGCGGCTCTCAGTTTTCGAGCTGTAGACACCCGCTGTGGTCACACAACAAAAAAAAAAAGATAAGGATGTGTGAGCATTGCCCTAATTCAATTGTCAATTCTTCTCTGTTCTTGGTGGCTTAAAAGCACCGTGAACCAATTTTTAGGGTACTTATTTTCTTCAGTGCTACGGCAAGCTTATCTATCAGTGTGTTTAATGGCTAAATGATATTGTAGGAAAAAACTTGAGGCATTTGTAACCAGAATTTTTCTATCTGCGGCGAATATGAACTCGTAGGCACACGTGACAATGGACCATGGCTCAACATAGTCCGCTGGCGGCTGTGAAAGCAGTGCGGCTTCTCGCTTTGCAGTTCCTTTTACCTCGTAAGCAGCACAGAATTGAGCAGGGCTGGACTATAATACCCTTACAACTTTGAGGACTAATAATGATGAACAATACAGCATCAGACTACATGACTACATACAGCAAATTAATCGACTTCACAATCAAGCTTCAAGGCTCTTCTGCTAGGCTGCGTAACATAATGGCTTTTATTTCATAAAAATTGGTTGTAGTATTCGATCCTTCTGTATGCCATTTGTGTCTTCAGGGAGTTTGTCAATGCAGTGTGGCCCATGCCTTCCTGAAAAATGTTTGGCTGATTTATATGGCCTGATGCTGCAGGTTCGGTCTCTGCTGGCAGCAAAGTATCCTTTTGTCCGCTTCACTTTCTTCGCATTGACGACATATTTACTGCAAATAAGTGGACTGAAGAATGGCCACCCCTGTAGCTCAGTGGTAGAGCATCGAGCGGGGTATTCAAAAGTTACAGTTCTGGTCCCTGCCAGCTGCAAGTAGTTTTTAAATTCATTACTTTCTTCACATATACATGATTAAATACCATAAATAACATCTCCTATTGTTTCCTTGTCTGTTAGTTCTAATTAATGTAGTATTTAGCAAAAAAGAAGCATTTAAAATTCTTCTTTTGTTCATTGACGTCCAAGCACTTCGAGCTATGAAAGGCACCGCAGCAGAGGGTCCTGGATAATTGTGAACATTGTATTTTTTAATACGTGCTGGCATCACTCATTACACGCAACCACTTTGACTAGGAGTGGAACTCACATTCAGAAGGCTAGCAGCCAAGCTCAATAACCGTTAAGCCACCACATCGCCTTATTTGCTGGTAAAGAAAGTGATGCCTAGCCACTCATGGTATCATCCTTGTTGCTTTTTTCAAGACATAGGTGTTATTCAGGCATTACCTTATAAGAAAGTCTAAGGAGTCAAAAATGACTTAATGTATGCAATCAAGGCATGCTAATGGCTGTTTTTAAAATATTAAATTGGTTGGTAGGCAAACCTTGTTTTGTTTGTTGTTTTGGAAGGAATGCATCATTGCTTAAACATAAGTTGTCAGGGTGCTCTTGATAAATGTGCTTGTATTCACACCAGTAATAACTAGCAGACTGTGCAGTATTTAAAAGCTTTATACAACCATAGTTGGTATTCATTTGTGTCATACCTAAGAACACCGAGTTTGTTCGAAACTGCGCAGCGTCCAACATTTTCAACAAGACTGTCTCATGCTATGATTTTCTTGGCTCGAAGTCTGACAATCTCTTCTGCAGTGAGGTACTCTGACAGTACTTCATCTGTGTGCTCTCCAAGTAGAGGTGGCGCTGATCGCGCTTTGTTCACGCCATCACTAAACTCCACAGCAGGACCTGCATAATTCACAGTTATAACGTAACCAGATTGATTTCACAAAGCGTGAAGTGATGTCCACATTATTTTACATCTTGGACTATGTTTCTGTGATGTTCAGTCATGATAAGTAAGAATACTCTGAATTCGTGTGTAATCATGATTATATATATATATTGTGAGGTATTGAATTGCAGAAGATACCTGTTTACTTGAGCGTTTATGAACACCTTTGTACTTACTTACTCTGTTTAGCGGGCATGACCATGAAAGATACTTTGACTGTTCCCTCTCATATTGCTCATGTCCATACAACTGTTTGCAGGCACTCCCTTGAGCAGCGTGTGTTTTCTGAATTAGCGCAGCTGCAATGGTAAGCAGGAACGGCATTCCACGATAGGTAACAAAGAACACTGGCCATGCTACCCGGTGCACAAATGCAGCTTCAGATACAAGAGGTTCTATCCAGATAGGCCAGGGGTAATCTTTCATCAAAAGATACGTTAGCTTTAAGCAGCTTCCTGTAGGAGCCCTGCGAAGCTCTTCCCAGGACTAAAAGCTGGTATTCTATGCATTATGCAGCACTTTTAACTGCTGCTTTTGCATTGTGCAATACACAACTATGTTCAATACTTGTGCCTTCAGCACAATGAACATGCACTTTCTATTTTTGTTATTTTCATTTCAATGTAGACCTTCCATGTTTATAATCAGTTGAGTCACTCGGAACATTTAGAATGTGTGGCTTCATACCAGGCCACACAGAAATATGAAATTTTGAAATGGAGTACAGAAGCCTGGCCATCGCACTGACTGCTTACGATTTTTCTCGGCCAACAGAATAGTCGACCATATATAAGTTTTTCGCAGGCTTTGTTTCATCAAGCAAAGGTGGCTCACCGACTAAGGACACCGTGCCAGCAGTCTTGTGTGGAACCTTTACGACCATTTCCTTGCCCTGCAAACGGACAAGTACTAAGTCTCTTGGCACTGCTGCTACGAACCTGCTAGCTCAAAACACACACTCAAAAAGCTGTGCAAGCTCATAATCTGTCAAAATACAGTAGACTCTCGTTTAATGGAACCTGAATGGACCCGGAAAATATGTTCTATTTAACAGGAGTACCATAGTCTGAGAGGTGAGTAGAGCTGAAGAATCGAAGTATTAATCCAACCGTGCGGGAGACAGCTGTTGCAATTAAGGTGCAGTTTCGTTTACCAATTTCCTATTATTGAGTGTCTACTATATGTTAGTATTTAACGTGAATCTTTTTGCTAAATTCAGATGCTTATTGCCAATTCTCGCATCTATGCAGAAGCAGCCATTAGGCTAGTTGTAGTAATTGGTTGTCTATTCAATTAATAAATGGGCAAACACATACATAATTAACAAAGGGAAGGCTGTAATTTTCAATTTTTTGGGGAAATGACTGTTTAGCTCAGAAAATGAGTACAATAAGGACAGGTTAAAAGTAAGACTGGCCATAACAATAGAGAAAAGCGACAGGTTTGCACTTAAGAAATTGGCACTAAATTTTGCCGTTTATATGTTGTGTCCACCTTGGAACTAGTGTACACTGGTGCACTGTTGTTTGCAAACACACCTGAGGATCTTCAAACACTTGCCGAATGGTGTTGATGGGGCCGTATGGTATGCCCGAACCTTCAAAAAGCTGCAGCCACTCTTGTGTCGTCTTCAGTTTAAACCTGCATAATTTTAAAGAGATTTCAGGCACAGCTCCAATGTTGCCATTTCATTGTTGTTAATTCTGGTGTAAGCATCCAAATGCATACTCCGAAGATTTGCCCACAACCAAAAGCTTTAAATTGCATTCTCTTTAGGACAAGACCGCTGCTACAGCTATACTATTTCCCTTCTAATCTATTGTTTTATTCGGGCATTTTTTATAACTAAAATACAGCTGCTTACAAAAGCCGATACTTAGTTGACTAAGAAATGAAAATTTCATGCACTTATATACTTTCTTGACTGCGACCCACCTTTTATTCAGAATTTCAATGAGGACATCCCTGTTTTGGACACGGCTTGGATTATCCTTGAACCGAGGATCAGACAGAAGCTCACTAACATCAAGGACTCTGCAAAAGACCTTGAACTGGCCTTCACTTGCAGCTCCCACTGTGATGTAGCCGTCGAGCGTTTCAAATGCAGCATATGGCACAATGCTTTCGTGACTTGTACCATGGCGGCTGGCTTCAAGGTTAGCGTTTAGGTAGTTGGAAGCTATGTTGGCCAGCACAGACACCTTAGTGAGAAAGAAGCATATAAGACCACGTTTAGTAGTCACATTATTTGTACTTTGTACAAAATGGCTTCATACAATTCCTAGCAGTTGCAGGAAATGTTATACGGGCTTTATGCAGGAGAAGTCCGGCATTGTACACAAGCTTAGTGCCATAAGCCTGTTCTCAATTGGCTGGATAATTTGAACAGAGCTTATTCATAACTGGCCTCTGAGGCTTATTGAAGCCTGCTTTATCAAGCTGCTTCTTTACAATCAATATCACAGCTGAATCACAGTATTAACTATAAGTGAGAGCAGAGAATATGTTGCTTGTTCAAGATAGATATTACTCAAGGCAGCGTACTAAGTTGAACAGGTCAATGTATACCGAAGAAATTCAAATAGTATTTTTCATGTCACTCTGGTGTATTCTGCGTACAGGTTCTGCCAAAAGGCTTTTTGTGCTGCCCTCAAATAATCGAGCGTACTGTTTATTTAAATGTATCTTATATGTAACCTATATATATGTGCAGATTACGTCATGTCTGTATCATGTATAATGTAGAAATATTATATACTAGCAATAAACACGATAGTAGTACAACTAATGAAATGAGAAGCTTGGATAATATATTGCAATGAATGAATAATTAGTCATCATGGATGACTTGATATTTTCCTGTAAATGTTACTTGCTCAAAGGTTTGCATTATGTTGGGATCAGTGACTAGAATTAATGGATGAAAATAAGTTTACAAACAATAGGTTCTTGGACTGTCGGTGAAAAGTCTGCAAGTATATCTATTCAAATATTCCTGTTCATTTATAAGGGGTGGAACATTTAGACAAGTACAAACGTATTGAAATATTCCAAGCTTTTCCCACTTTGTTTTCACATAACACAAGTCAGTATTAGCTTATTTCTCTTGCTCTGTTTACAGCGCAAATCATTTCAAGGGCGCATAAAAGGGAATGCGCAGGCGAAGTTTGGAGTGGGACTCCAGCCCTGCTTCATGTCCATTCATATATTCCAATGGTCTGCCCATTGATTGCTATGGCACGTGCATAGCAAACAGATCAATGAATAGCCACAAATTAGCCTCCTTGAATCTGGCTGATTTGTCTAGAAAAAACATATGGCACGCAAAGGGTACAGAACTAATCGAGAAATGTTTTACCATTATTGCCAACATCTCATCAGCAGGTGCTGAGCTACGTACTTGAGTTGAAAATAAATTGCAGTTAATCCATTGTCCCTTGCCCGTGCGGTTTCGCTGCAGAAGTGCAGCCATGACTGCTCCGTGAGCGTACAGGCCAGTTGCCAAGTCTGTGATTGCCACACCGACTTTACACGGTTCGCCTCCACGTGGTCCTGTGATGTGCAGCAGACCTCCCATCGAGGCAGCTATGACATCATAGCCTGCACGATCTCTGTACGGTCCTTTTTGTCCGTAACCTGTAGTTCGAGTTGGTGTATCAACACTTTTACAGGGAAAGCATCTGCAAGCGTTGATTCAAGCAAAAAGTGACCTGGAGCACTGTTCGCACAGCTTGCAGTAGTTGCTACGGCATACACGTATATACACAAATTTTGTACCACACGCGGTTGTGCACAATGCACTTAACACATAAATCGTAGGCTTTGCTCCTGCGAGCTTAATCAGTTTGGCCCTGCTGGTGTGGCTCAGTTTGACCCACTTCAACATCTTCTCTTAATACACTTTATTTTTTTTGTTTTCATTTCATGAGACTCTAAGTTCTACAATTTATGAACTCATATTAAAAAAAAAAGCATATCTTGCATTGGAGGCACAATGCTAAAGAGACTGCAGAGCTTATGGGCACCTATGTAGTACCGGTTGTTTTTATTTTGCGAGCTTTCTGTTTCATTTTCTCTTTGTTGTTTATGTTTTTTCTTTGTCGGTTTATTTCTATTTTCTTTCTCTCTGTTCCCTATTTTCTGTCTTTGTACATCATTCCCTGTGTTTTTTGCGCCCTCTTTGTCTCGGTCTCTCCTCATTTGATTCTCTCTCCATCTTTCTTTCTCTCATACTTTTTTCCCTCCAATCTCTCCTCACCCTCACCTCCTTTTCCTACCCCTTGCTGTACTTTACTATACAACACTACGCCATGTTCTGCTAGCATGCCTGGATAGCCGAGAGTCCAAGATGCTCCCCACCGGATCGTGGATACGCAGGTTCGAATATCACCTCATGAAGAGATTTTTTTTCCTTAAAATATCTCTCATTCTTTTTTTTTTGTACTCATCTCGTCCATCAGAGTTATTGCATTCCTCTCCACAGGAGTCACCACTTGTTCTGTAAGCGAAACAGAAGGCGAAGACGGTGCTGCGGTTCTTGGCCAATCCCCCACTCTGGGTGTGCACCACAGTTAATAGGGGAACAAGAACAAGGACTAAGGGAGCACATGCCAGTGCATGATTGTGATCATTTTCTGTCTGTGGCTCACTGGCTAACGACTGCTACTTAACATGTGTGCTGACTATTTTCTCAAACACCCACACGTAGTAATTCTTTCTGTGAACAGTGCCTACTTAAATGAATTGTCGTAATTAGAAAAGCAGTACCATGAGAAAAACTTTGACATATGACATAATTCTGTAGTACACTGTAGTGCTTCAGGGTATTGGAAGTGATGACTGTATGTGTATCGTAGTGCTTGTGCATTTATGTAGTCTTACTTGGTATTATACTGTTAGCATGGTGGTGCCTCTATAAACACTAGTCCAGTGCGTGATAACCTCTCGCCTAGTCTGACAGAATGATGGTGGAAAAGAAGGCAGCGACTGACCAATGTTGAAAAAGTTGTTTTAAAAATTAACGTTTTGGTGCCCATGTGGGAGCGTTGTTCCTAACAAAAATCTAATAGTGATACTCAGATTTAGAAATAAAAGGAGAATTATAGGGGCTCATTTTTTTTTGTTAGACACAACCTTAATGAGAACCTAGACACACATGGTTTTGCAAAGAATCATCACATTGGTTGGTACAGCGTTTTGGTTTTCCTCACTAACTAATGGTTTAGGAGTAGAACTCGAGAAGCGAGGTAAAAAATAATGCATAAAGTCTGGCTTGCACATCACAAGTTTACACTTTGTAGTACTGTTCATGACTGCCAAAGTTTTAACAGAGGCGTGGCTACTTTTTGTCATGCTAGCGGTCCTGTCACATGGCAGACGTAGCAACAGCACACATTATCCATAAGCCACCCAGATATCTAAGCAGAATGCTGTGGTGTATGTCCTTCACAGTTTGGATCATCCGAGATCCAATACTGGGAATAAGCATTATTGTAGTTGGTGCTCAGTGGACTTGGATGAAAATTTCGAATGTCAGGTTTAGGATACAAACAATCACACTGCTCTCTTTTTTATGGTGTCTTTCTTTTTTAATTACTTTGGCTGTATGCTTGCGGATTTTAAGCTAAACTGCTGCTATTATTTAAATAAATTGCTGCAATGCACCTGAGACATTGATTCACCGATATCTATGAGTGACAGGAAGCATTCTCTACACATACCGGTTATGGAGCAGTAGATAATCTGAGGAGCGACAGCCCTAATATCTTTGTATCCGAGACCAAGGGAATCCAGTTTTCCAGGAAGATAGTTTTCTAGCAGCACATCAGAGGTTCCAGCAATCTGTATTAAAAGTTACCAGTGTTCAAATGTGTGCTCGATGCTCCTAATGTAACGCTTACCTTCTTTATCAGACTAACGCCTTCGACGCTTTTCAAGTCAACGGCTACGCTCTGAAAAGTGAAATCGAAGGAGAAATCACTGTTATTCACGATGGGAGAAAGAGAGCACGAAGTGTGCGTAGAATGAACCTTTTTGTTTCTGTTTACTGACAGAAAATAGCAGCTTTGATCTTCAAGAAAAGGCGGTCCCCAATTTCGTGTTTCGTCTCCGACACCTGCAGCACAGCAAATAATCCACTATTCACAAAAAGAAGCAATTGGTAATATATTACTCAAAAGAGCAGAGTGTCATTCTTACCTGGTCTTTCGATTTTGATGATCTCGGCACCCAAGTCACCAAGAATCATGGAACAGTACGGGCCCGCCAATATCCTGGAAACAGTTGAACGCATGACCACACCCAGCTTTATAACCGATACAATACGTAGCAGGAGATTTCGGGCATGCGAAATTTTTTTTTTCCTCCTCACCTAGTTAGGTCGAGCACCCGAATTCCTTTCAACGGGTCTTCAGGTCGGCACGTTGAGGGTGCTGCGTAAAGCTATGCAATCAGGAATATACGTGCTAGCACTCAAGAAACAATTTACAGTGTTCAAGCCGAGGTTTACCTTGTACTGAACTGGAAGTGTGCTCGCCATGTACGCCGTGGAAAGTTTTTGGCGATACACGTATGCCAGATTTAAACCTACGCGTTAATGCGGTGAATGACATTGTAGTTTTACTCTAGCACCGCCGCACGCCAGTACGCTGTTTTTATTGCCGAAACACGGAGGGGACAAAGAGATGAAACAGCTGTAAAGTCTGCCAATGACTCGCACTCTACTGATAGCAGACGCAAACTGTCGCCTGCTGTTGCCGTGATGCGTGCCGCGATGGGACTAATGATAGTCGAAATCAAGCTACTGACAGCACCGAGAGTCAAAGAAAAATCAGCTTTTGAAGCGTGAGCCTCAACGCGGACAAGTATAAAAAGATGGAATATTTCAAACTTGCTTATATATGTTCACATTGGCACAAACGCGAGTGAAGGAGCCAGAAATAAGTTACTTATATTACCGCTAGTGGCGCAGTAGGTAATGGGACTCGGTGAGAGAGAAGGCGCAAGAGGAGAGCAGCCGGATCGGGCATCGCGCGCTCCGCCAGCAACGCGGTTTATTAAAGTTTGCACGCTGGCGGGCAGGAGTGGCAGGCCCCGCGTGCGAAAGTTGAAACTACCGAAGGCCTGCGGGTTGTGGGCGTGGGGCGGTGTATGTGCTTTACGCGGAACGTAACAAGCTTTCGGACGTCGCTGCGTCTTTCAAGACTGATCGGACCATGTATTTACTCATAACAGTGGTGGGCTTGTTAGCCAGTGTGCGTGCTTTCAACTTGGAACCGAGGCTACCTCTTCTGAAGCAGGGGACCAAGGGCAGCTACTTTGGATACTCCGTCTCCGAACATCAGACTGTCGAAAACGGCGTGACCATCGAAAGCCTGTAAGTGGAGAGCGTGTTTTTTCTTTTAACGTGCGCTTGTCTTCTGGCAAAGAACAGTGCGCCCGCGTGGGGCTCTCCGAGCATTCCGAAAGTTCGTTGCGGGACGTTTCGCGGTTTGGATGCGGGATGTCTTCGCCGATCGATGACCGGAGTCCGAAACTCCTCATCGTGCGCTCACCTGCGCCTAGCGTTTATCCGACGGAGGAAACTCGGAATGAGTTGTAGTACGTGCACTGCGGCGCACTTATGCTATGCATGTTTACGCTCCGGCGTGTATTACCGTTCTCCTTGGCGTTGTAGCTAGGGTCACGCTCAGTTGCTTCGCCGTTGCTGCAGTGGCTGTGCTATTTCAAAAAGCTCCCACGGGTGGTTATGGTGGGCCCTGCCGAGAAGCATTCGGTGTGTCGGAGAAGCGGCGTGGGCTTAGCGAAGCACTCGTTCCGCATCTCCGCTGCTGCAAGACGTGTGGGCGCGCGCCGGTCTGCGCGTTTCTTTTCCTCCCGCTGCCCAAACTTGGAGCTCGCCGAATATAAGATCAACAAAGTGTGCTTCACCAGCGGAGGCGCGGTCGCCAACGGAGTCGTCGCCTATTTCATTCTGGTTCGCTTCGCAACGCAAGCCGCGCTTATGCGCGATGGCTACTCGCACAACACCTGTGATCTGAAACACGGCGTGTGTTGCGCCCCAGCAGCTTACGGCTGCTGTGCACGTTAACACGGGCTTTCGACGATCTGCGAATGTCCCTAACCGAAAATGTACTACAACAGCATTAACTTGCGCTCCTAGTTGTGCTACGTGTATTCCACGCGTTCCCTTGAGGCCGGGTTCGGACTGTGTCAATCTGCGGCGCGGCGGCCACCTGTGGAGCGCGCGTCGGGCTGGAATACAAACCTTTTTCAGCAGATTCACCGGAGAATACCTGAAGAAAGGTCGCGGTTCGGCCACTCCCTCGTGTACTGCATTGTTGTGCACGTGTGTGTGATAAAGGGCGTCGTCTTTCCTCTCGCTCGAGGAGCGAACGAGGGGCCCCGCTTCTCCACAGGGGTTCCCTCGTTCCTACCTTGTTTGGCCGCCGCAACAAGTGCCGCTGACCTTGGGAATTCGTGCATTGGTTGCTGCTCTCCCCTTCGAATCAAAACATTCGCATGAAAAACGGCGCGCGCGGAACAAGAACTTCGCCAAAGATTATATGGGCGCCTTTCCTGCAAGCGGACCCGTCACATCGTCCGGCAGAACTCGTGTTCTGGTTATTATCGATACTGCGATGCAAACTTTTTTTTTCTATCTTCCACGTTTCGACTGAAATCGTTGGATGAACACCTTGACGGTCGTCGCATGTGCGGAAAGGCTAATGCGCACGTCGATTAACGTCGCGAAACAAAATATTTATTGTCGTGTTCTCCACTGCAGCTTTCGTTTATTTTCTTCGACATGCACCATTATTGTTTTGCAGCGTTCGAAGTGCCGATACTCAGAAAAAAAAAAAAAAACACGCATCTCCGCGAAGTGAATCATGATTGGGTGGATAGTTAAATCACCCGCCCACTCTTGCATGTAAATGAGCGACGATACATGTCTATAGCATGTACAATATTAAATTGGTCCTCAGTCGTATGTCGTGTTGAGTTCTGCATGCTGTTTTGCCTCCATTATTACTGGCTCGTGGACCGCGAAATGTGGAGCTAATGGTTCTTCGATGGGATCTAGCCTGGCTGGAAGTGCCGGCACAGAGAAACATCGTTTCGACTGCTACAAGGTAACAATTGCGGAATGGACGCTTTCAGAACACGCAACGGTCAGTAAGATCGATAAGTATTCGTTCTCGGTCAGTGCGTACACTTAAGAAACGACTTTTATTAACGTCAGTTTGTCATCTTAACTTTCCTCTGAGATTTCGCTGTGCCCAAATAAGTGCGTAATTCATCTCTCGATCAGTGACCTTGCCGATTCATTTCGTACATTTCTTCGTTCGTCTTACTCAGCATAACATCACTCTATCAATGACTGCCTAATTTTCAGCGCATGTTTGTTATAAATGGCCAGTGCTTAAACCTTAAGGACAATTATCACGTGACATAAATGCGTTTCAAAGTTAGACATGTTTCTCAGCCGCCTAAGCCGTGCGCTTTATTTGACTCATTTCTCGTTCAGACGACTCGGCCTCCAAAACTCTCACCAAACGAACCTCATAAAAACCTTCGAATCACTTCAGTACCGAGGTGTCATCTTCCAAGATTACCCTTACTAAGCTTCACTGCTAAAAAATTACGTACTGTTTTCCCAGATCGGCTCAGTGGTGTCGCGATGCGACGATGGTTGCGTTTTCCGATTGTGCCATCTGTGACCATTATTATAACAGCAGCCCTGCAAAAATTGGAACGGCCCTTCTCGGCAACACTTTGCACCGCTTCATCACTGCAAAGTTCAAAGAAGTCGTAAAAAGCAATAGGTAAGTCCATCCCCCTCGTGAATGTCAGCTTCATTGAAAGGAAAGGATTACTCTTGGCCGCTGTTAGGGATGACGTGGGGTGAGGGATTTAAAGGGTGATGATGAGCAACTTTATGGCACGCTTTCGTGCGAGTCAGGTGACCTAGCTCGCCTTACACCACTCGAAACAGGTCGACTACCGTATATTGTGAGAGCTTTCTGTGTTTAATGGTCGGACTTCGATTATAAATTCCGTAGAGGGGTCATGTCGGCGTGCAGCAGGTGTTGAGTGTGCTCTCTGCCTTTTGAAAATGCGGAGGCACGTGCGATGTTCCAAATCTGCTCGGCGCAGTGTCTGACATCGCGTATGAGTATTTTCACTTGAATCAGCCTTTGATCGAGCTAATGTAAATGAGTCTTCCAACCGCATGCTCGGATATTTGCGACGAAACTTTTCTTCTGTACCCATGTCAGTGAAACTAAACCTTTACAAAACGTTAGTACGCTCTAAACTGGAATACGCATGCGCCATCTGGGATCCCGGTCAAGTAACCCTAACTCTCACTCTAGAAGCCGTCCAAAACCGCGTAGCCCGTTTCATTTTGTGCAATTATTCACGTCATGCCAGCGTCACAACCATGAAAAAAAAAAAAAACCTGAACCTAACCGACTTATCGTTCCGTCGAAAATGCTCTCGCCTTTCTCTTTTTCATAAAATTTATCATTACAATCCATCTTTAAAAGAGAGCCTTCTCTCTTCCCCCTCTTACATTTCACCTCGTTTCGATCATTGCTTCAAAGTAGGTGTGCCATTTTGCCGAACAAACCACTACAGCGATTCCTTCATTCCCAGATCAAGCAAAGACTGGAACTGCCTTTCCGCTGCCACCGCATCTCTCATCGACCCTGCAAACTTCTAACTCTCCATTCTGCAGCAATTGTAACATTTCGCTTACTTTTTGTTGTATAACCCCCACTCCTTTCTGTAAAGCCTTCGGGCATGGAAAGTATTCAAATAAATAAATCATTATTGGGTGGGTGATAGGAAAGTCGAGAAGCAAGCTCATTGAGTTACTGTGTATTGACGATAGCGCAGTGTGGTGCTAGCTTGCTATTCAGCCACGGATAAGCACTCATAATACGAGATTGTGAAAATAAACGAATCTTAGCGAATACAGGAAAACGTATACGTTTCGCAGTGTTCGTAGGGCACAGCTGCACCCTGTTGAAGACCGTATCTGAAATACTCGGATTCGACGCAAGCAATTGCGCTTATATAACGTCAAACCGGGGTATATCAGTTTGTGTAATAATTTCCTGCGTTAACCGTTCATTTGAACGCCGCAGAATTTCCGCAGCACACGTAGTTGTTTTGGCTAGCGACGTGCGGCTCACGAAAGCTCTCCCTGCAACCGTATCTCGTAACCGCCCTCACGACCGACCTAAAGCTGCTCAGCTAGCTATCCTTATGAATGTCTCTAAAAAGCATCACAAAGCCGAGGTAGGAGGAGGAGAAAAAGCTTTATTGAAACAGAAGTTTGGAGCGCGCAGGCTCCCGGGGACCCGCACGATACCGGTGCGCTAAAGCGTTCACTTAGCGGTGGTTATGACTTGCAGCCCGGTTGGTAGCCTTTGTCTTCTCTACCGGGTCCTCTAAACGCAGCAGGGTTTCCCAGGTCTTAAGACGCTCGAAGGCTCGCGAGGGAGGATCCGCCGTGCAGTAGGAAAGGATAGCAGAAGCACGAGGTTCGGGGCAGAGAGTATAGGCTGAGGCGTGGAAAAGGGGGTGATAGTGCAGGCGAGTCTCGCCGTGATAAGCTGTTGCAGGCACGAGTATTGAGGGAAATCGCGGTTTAAGGATTGTTAGACAACGGCACATTAACGCAAGAGGTGTGTGTGTTTGAGCACGCGCGGGGGAAAAAAAACAACAAAAAAGATCATCTCTTTCTTCTGGTGCAAGTTTCCTTCATGGTTCCCCTTCTCTCTTGTTAAGGTCATTAGGACCTGTGTCACGTTGGGTTCCTAAAATTCGCGAAATATGACAACAGTAATGTAGTGCACTGGCCGTTAGGTGTGGAACGCGCTATAAGTATGCGGCTAATTTGATGGAAGAGCTGAATATCTCGCCGTGGGCCGTGGGAAAGCACGTGGTTCTAGCCCACGTAGATGATTGCAATGACCGTGAAGACACGAGTGCGTTCATCTCGCCGCCATGAAAGTAGCTGACGGCATGATGCCGCTCGTTTTGGCTCGCCACTAAATTGACGCCCATAGTAGGGCGACACTCGGTCATTCCGCGAATCTTGATTCGTTTGCGCAGCACCAAGGTCGGGCGTATGGAAGGAGTTCCCAGCGTGGCGCGCGTTCAAAATATGATTGATTGATATGTGGGGCTTAACATATGATTATGAGAGACGCCGTAGTGGAGAGCTCCAGAAATTTCGACCACCTGGGGTTCTTTAACGTGCACCCGAATCTGAGCACACGGGCCTACAGCATTTCCGCCTTCATCGGAAATGCAGCCGCCGCAGCCGGGATTTGAGCCCGCGACCTGCGGGTCAGCAGCCGAGTACCTTAGCCACTAGACCACCGCGGCGGGGCCGTTCAAAGTTTGTTTCAAATAGAATTAACAGTCCTGTAACAGGAGAATGCTTATGCATAGGTTCGTCATTAATATTAAAGAGGAAAACAACAGCACAAAAGTATCGAAGCCGAAACGGGCCCTTGTGCAAGGTATACGTACAACCCCCCCCCCCCCTCTTTTTTTTTTCTCGTGCGGACGGCTATATTAGGAAGGACACAACACGTTCGCAACGCCTGTCCCCTCCTTTTTCGGCCTTGTGTTGCGTGTATGAACCAAAACAAACAAAAAAAACGTATCATACCATCGGGGCCCAGTTCGTAATCTTCTGCAGCCCTTGATCGGTGCCCGATTCGTGCGGACAGACCACGTTGACCATCGTTGTGAAATTTCGGCACCAGCTTGCACCGCGTCCTTTCTTCTTCGCATTCATATGACGGCCCTCTCATTTGTTCGCGAAATGAGCGTGACGTTTTGTTCGCGAACAAAACTCCTGATTATACCCGCCTACTAAATGGTCGATTTCGTGAGTTTGAAAACGACACCGTGAGGATGTATAGTGTGGTGATCAGATATAAGGGCATTCACGTGTTTGATTGATTGATCGATATGTGGGGTTTAACGTCCCAAAACCACCATATGATTATGAGAGACGCCGTAGTGGAGGGCTCCGGGAATTTCGACCACCTGGGGTTCTTTAACGTGCACCCAAATCTGAGCACACGGGCATTCACGTGTTTCCCTTCTCCTCAGATTGATCATGGGCCCATTCGCTTCCTGGTTTTGGCACCGTTGCCTTTGTGCCTTTGAAATGTGCGTACGTGTGCGGGGTGGAGGTGGTGTGATTGGGGTGTCAACTCTGCCCTCTGAAAAAAAATCTCAGTTTGTATATAAGTACGTGCAGTCGCACACTCGTGTGGAGGGGTCGGGCTCCTCACTGCGTGTGCGTTGACGAGGGGGGGGGGGTGCAAAAGGGCATGTCCTCCCCCAGCCGCACTGGCACTTGTCTCCCCGCCACCCACCCCAGCAACAGCAGCGCTCCTTGCCCTCCCCCGCCGCGATGCAGACACGGGTTTGCGCCCCCCCCCCTTAAAAAAAAAATCCTGCCGACGCCCATGCCGATATGTATGCATAATATCCTGCAGATGCGCCCCCTATACTCCAGCGCATGCGCTTCCGTAAACAGTTTCTATGTACTAGACTGGCTATACGTTCCGTGCAGTTTTCGGCTCGCAGTATACAGTGTAAAGTGCCACGAAAACAAACATACTGCAAGGACAGCGTGTATTTTGCGTTGCTCTCACTTCCAGCTTGCGAACAGCTTAGCGGAGTTGCACCTTCGATAGACTAATAACGTCAGTGGAAGCGCGAACTCTGTTCTTCGTCGAGAGGCTGCCTGCCGCCGGCAACGAAGTGAAACGTGACTCTTGTTCGAACGGTGCGCGCTGTCGATGTTGCGGGGTCGACGTGCCGCTCCATGCACGGTCTGTTGAAGACGCTCTTCTTCTTCTTCTTTTTTTTTTCGTGCGCTTTCGCTGTGCCTCGTAATCGACACCGCCACTAACAAGCGGATCTCGCCGTCGCTCGACACCTCATTGAGACATTGTGACCCGTTCACACCCCTTGTTGTTCGCGCTGTATCTCTCTCTGTTCAAAAGAACAGAACATTCGGCGTAAGACCGTTGGGCGCCAGGTGAGGAGGCCGGCGTTGACTGGGACACCGCCTGTTGGCAAGTTACCAAGCGCTGTCGCGACCGTGCGTTTTTGCAAAAGCGCTAGTTGTTGAAAAGGTGATGCGGTGCGCCTAACGCCGAGGGAAGCAGTTAAATAAATAAACAGGCCCCCGGAACAGCATGTATACCTTCTAAAATGGTATTGGTCGTTCCCTCTCCCCCTTTGCTTTCGCTTTTGCAGTCCGCTCTGTACATCGCGTTTCTCTCATCCAATTACTATAGGACACTCCCGAACCAGGTGGTGGCCACTGGGCAGTGTCGTAGAAATGTGCGTTCAGTTTTTTCACGTTGGTGGAACTATACATACTGTGTCAAGTATAAAACGCGATGTTTCATATGTCTGGATGTACTCGAACTTTTCTCGTCCATGTGCTACGTGGTCGAGGCGTCGAGCACGTGGGGAATACACTTTGTCCTTCTCTATCTCAGCATTGATAACAGTGGTGTTGTCGAGGAAGGCCGTTTGGTAGATGGTGAAATGCGGCGTGACTCAGGCCCGTGTTCGCAAACTAACCTTATGCGTGTCGATAGTTAGAGCGCGAGGACAGAACTAGGACAAAGGGACAAGGAGGAGACGACCGCTTGTCCCTTTGTCGTCGTTTCTAATCTCGCGCTATAACTATCGTCATGTCAAGCCCAAACCGCCACACTTCTAACTTATACGTGTCTACCCTTGTCGTTATCGTTTCTGTGCCTTTAGTGCGTTTGATATAGTAGGCCGGAAATAGCAAACCACTGTTATCGTAATCTTTACACTGTTACCGTTTTTTGTGTGTGTCCTTATGGCACCTGTAGATTGTACATATCGAAATTTAAGACAAAACATAAGGTATATGAGGATAAGGTTAGTTTGTGAACACGAGGCCTGACAGGAGACACAGATGAGCGCCGCCGGCTTGTCCTGTGAAAGCAAGAGGAAATGTTTTACAGATGCATACCTTATAGCGATGGCTGAGCTGTTGTGGCGTTCCAGTCCGCTGATCGACAGGTTGCGAGTTGGAATTCTGGCCAGCCGCTGATGACCGCATCGCGCGAATGATTTGAAATCCTCCCTGGCTTCTAGACCATGCACTTGGCCTCTAAATGGTCAACCGTCAATCCGCTCAACCACGTTCTTTCCCGTCAGCGCAATGAGTGCGAGCACGTTGAAGAACCCGCCAGTGGTCGAAATTTCCGGAGCCCTCCACTACGGGAGTCTCTCATAATCATATGGTGGTTTTGGGACCGTCAAACCCCACATATAGTATTATTATTAGCGTATGAGTGCGAAGAAGTGAGGTGCCCTCGAAATGGCTGTCGTGACGCGTATTGCGAAAGAGCGATATCAACGCACCACGTGTATGATGTCGCAAAGCGCGCGTCGAACCGATATTCCCCGCGGTGATCCGTGTTCGGTTCCACCTGGACGTCGCAGCTAGCGCTTCGCTGGCCGTCTTCGCGGCTGGGCCGCTGTCGTGGCTCGGTCCCGTGTTGCACTTGGCCTGCGCCCAGGGCTCACCCGCCGGGGCCCCGTTCGGCGTTTCCGGACTCCGAAACTCGCCTGCATGTGCGAGAATTCGTAAAAAAAAAAAGAACCTGCCTGCGGCTCTATCGCCAAGACTGCTGCCTGCTTCGGGAGTGTGCTGACGCTTATCGTGCGAGCGAGCGGAATGGAGAAAAATCTTGGAATAACGAAGAAAAAGAAAATAACCAGGTGGCGAAGCCCTCTTGACCGACGTCAATCAGATCGCCGTCACGTCGTATGTTTTGACGACATCTGCTAAGGAATTGCCTACTGCTGGGAATGGTTTATGCCGTTCTAAAGAACATAAAGGCTTAATGAAAATAGAGTAAGTTTCAGAAATTTTCATTAAAAACAGTGTTGACAAAATGCCCAAAAAGGGCTTCGAATTTGTGCCGTCGCACTGATGTCCATGTACTCTGGTTTCGGCGCTAAACTCAAGAAATGAAACTCCAACCTTCATTTCCTCTCTTAATAATTAACCTGTATGCACCGAAATTAATGACAAGAGAGTTCGAATAAATAGGAATAGTTTATCTGTCTGAACATGCTTTTACGTGTCAGTTCAGTGTCAATTTAACGTTGTCCTTCGTAACGTTTTCTCCCCCCCGCAAAAAGTTGGCTATAGCTGCAGACTAGAGCCAACCATGTCAGTAAGTGGTTCTTGAAGAAAAGGAAAAGAGGCACTTAATTTCTGTCTGCTGAATTGGCGACATAGCGCAGTGCCTTGTAGTGGTGGGGTATGGATGGATGGATGGATGAAAAACTTTATTGGGGTCGTGAAGGATTCCACCCCCGTTTTGTAGGGGTAGGATTGCGGGCCGCTCCCACGTAAGTACGGGGAGGCCTGGCCTCACCTGCCGCATCGTGGGCTATCAGACAGTTTTGAGTTGTTGTATGAGAACCGCACTCGTGAGCATTAAATGAAAGGGATTTTCGGAAAATTCATTTTTTTTTTCCCTTGCCAAGAGGGACACCTAAAACAATAGTAGAAAGAGAAAGATATAGAAGGCGGTGCACTCGCCGCACACGAGTGAAGAAAGAGGAGGGAAGAGACGAGAAAGATGGACACGGCCGAAGGAGTCCGAGGACGGGGCATCGATCAGCGAGAGCTACACCGAGTCAGGAGAGCGCGGTCGGCGGGCCGATCGGCGAGAGCTGCGCTGCAGAGTCGGAGATCGTGGACGACGCAGCCGTTCAGCACGGAATCCATCAAGCGAAAACCATGTACAACTCAGGCCGACCTCTGAGCCCTCTGCTAATAAATATTGTCTGCTTTATCTGCTCCTGGCGCTCACTGAATTAGTGATAAATGCTCTTGAGTTATATAGTGAAATAGCGTCCATAAATGTCATGCATGTCATGCAACAGCCTTTGTTAGACTACCGAAGCTTGGAAAGCGATACCCAGTGGTGTGATATTCCATGAAGATGGCGTCGCTCGCTGGATTTCGTGCCGACCGGTTGTGCCCTCGCGATCTCCGACGCCAGCGTAGCTCTGGCTGACTGGGCTGGCCCTATACGCCATCTCCTGACGCCGACAAGAGCTCTCGCCAGTGGTGCCCCGTCCTCGGACTCCTGCAACCGTGTCCGTCTTTCCTGTCTTCCCCTTACTCCGTCGTTCGCTGTCCCGGCGCCTCGCTCTCTTTTTCTCTCTCTCTATCTCTCCACCTTTTAATCCTATCGTTTAATCCCTTCTGTACCCCCGTCCCTCCCCCTGAGCTACAGTTGAGGTGTCCTCCCCCTAAGAGACAGTTACGGGGCTCACTTTTCTCTTCTTTTCATGTAAAATCACCCTCCTCCTCTCCCATGAAGATGTCCACGTTTTCTGAATCGTGCAATGTCTGACCCTCGGTCGCCGGCATTTCCAAATGATGTATAGGCTAGCTTACGGGTGGGTTTCGGTGCTGCCACATTGGGCTTTGCCGTTTTGCGTATTGTAACAAAATAAGCGAACAGTACTCCGAACAGTGCTGCGGTGGACGTGTACGCATGAAAACCGTTGGGTCGGAGCATTCGACGCTTCATAACCTTATTAATGCACGTCACTAAATATTCGCTTAACCCGGTAAGAAGACGTTCGTTTACCAGCCCAAGGTGGCGGCGCCCACAAGTCTTGCGTAAAATCGTTCATAGCTGGTGCCAGGTTTCTGGGAGTTCTCCAGCTGGCCCAAACAGGTGGAAGCGACGAGCCGCGCTTGGCTTCTCTGATCACATGACAACGCGCCATTCACGGCCGCTTCACAACTGCACGCAAGTGCTTCATCGGACTTGTCGCAGTGCTCTCTCTCGCTCTCTCTCTCTCGCTCTCTCTCAGCTGTCGCGTTCGCTGCAGCCAAGAAAGAGCACTTGTTCGCGGTTGCCCGTCGCTTGGCGGACAGCACGTGGCGGACAGTGACTGATGGCGGCTGCAGTCCTTCGCTTCGTGCCGTCCTTTTATTTATCGAATAGCTGGTCGTGCATGGTCCTCGCTCCCGAACCTGAACCGAACGAACGTGAGAGAACAACAGAAGCCGATCTTGTCGCACACCGGGAGAAGCAACGGTCAGAAGAGACTCCGGTGGCTTGCGGTGGCTTGTTGCTGTTCAACGCCGGCTTCTATTCTTTGCCGCTCTTCAAAGTGGGTTGCAATCTGACCCCGCTAGACAGGACTGGTGCATGCAGGCGATGAGGCGGCATTGACCGTGGCACCGGTTCCGCCGCGGGCGCCTCCTAATGATAGGCTTGGGCGTCTGCAAGTCGCTGTTAACAGCGCGTCTTCGAGGGGTTGGCTGGCGTTGTTGTTGCTCGTTATACGAGGAACCCCCCGGGACGCACCCCGTTGGGCATGATGCCGTCACTTGCTTCTTCAGTACGGGATCAGGAATACATGAAACGAAATCAGCAGCGCGGATGCGTCGTTACAAACCTGCCACCTACTGCTTACTTTTCTGTATACGCTGCAGACAGGGTTGTATTCAGTCACAATCTACCACCGCCTTCATGGATTGGTTGTCACATGTACTTGATATCGTGGTGGCCAAACGTACACTCGTATTTTGCGTTGAATGTAATTCTTGACCGTCCACCGGCACAATATTCGCATTTCATGGACATTATGCTGTCATTCATGCATGATGCAGCAAGTATTCATGTCCCCTCCGCGGTGGTCTAGTGGCTAAGGTACTCGTCTGCTGACTGGCAGGTCGCGCGATCACATCCCGGCTTCGGCGGCTGCATGCATTGTCGATGGAGGCGAAAATGCTGTAGGCCCGTGCGCTCAGATTTGGGCGCACGTTAAAGAACCCCCGGTGGTCGAAATTTCCGGAGCCCTCCACTATACGGCTTCTCTCAAAATCATACGGTGGTTTTGGGACGTTAAACCCTACATATCAATCAATCACTAAATGTTCATGTTGCGTGCAACAGTGACGTAGCCAAAAGCAGGGTGGATTGGATCCGTCCGATCTCGTGGTACGCGTATAGGGTTGAACTTATGCCGGAATTAGACCACCAATGTCGACAGGGCTGGATATAAGTCGTCTAGCGCTTAGGGCCAGATTATGAACCAGAGCCGATCAGCGAGGAGTGTCGAAAGCCCGGCTAATCCCCGTCTTGCAGATTTACGTCTGCACTCGATGAAGCTCTTGGTTAAGCCTCTTCCCCTACCCCCTTTTTTTGTATGAAGGAAAACATATGGGGGGGGGGGGATATAATGCCCCGCCAATTACTCGTATAGGCAACGCCTTTCTTCTTTTTTTTTTATCTCGGAAGCATAACAAAAATGATGTTATACTGCGCTTGTTCAACAACGAAATCGAGACACATTTTCGCCGTCCCGCCCTAACTGTCCTTATTCACCGTCGCAAAGCATTATAATTAAATAAATTAATAAACTCCGTCCAGCAGGCTGACGAAGCGGCGGTGAGACAAGGCCTCGACGTTCCCTCGGTCGGTGAACGCTGTGCAGGACTACCAATGAAATTTTAACCAACCAAAACAAAGCTGGATGACCACTACGCAATTGAGGCTGCAAGGCACACACGCAGAGGGAGAGAGAGAAAATAAATGTTTTTTTTTATACTTCTAAATAATAACACTATATTTACATGAAAAAATCGCAACCCAACTCTCAATACACCTTACAGCAGACTGAACTTATTTGGCCTACTCCTTCCTTTGGTTCTTAAGTCCCCACTTTACGCTATTAATCACATAAGCGTCCCTTACTTATATCTATCGCGGATCTATTTACCTTTCCACTGAGGTCCCTAAAACACGACGCTTCACGTAGACTACTGCTCAATCGTATACATATGGGTGGATGTTTCCATATTCAGTTAAAAGTACATTCAGTTAAGACAATGAACTTGTATGTAGCGAGCGCCCTTTGCAATGGCGGAACTAGAGACTCGCCTCGGGTACGCAGAGGCCTTTTCGCCGTATACGCAACCTTGCCTAAGCTTGAAGATTAGCATTACGCAACAAGGTGTTTTTCTGGGCGTGTACCCGGGAGGAGTGGAGCTATCGCCCCGAGAAACTGGGTATTCGCCTGTGCACGCTTTTGAAGTCCGCGTGCTTTTCAGCTATAGCTGAGCCGTCTCGTCACGTTTTCGTGCCACCCGAGCCGTTGTGGCAAACAGCATGTGACAACCGTTGGGGCGACGAAGCCACCTGATACGTAACCGTAACAGTCGCAGCTGTTGTTGCCTATATATGTGCACAGCTAGGGTCTCAGCGGCACCTTTGAAATAACGCTCGCGAACACCTGAACGCATGTGCGTCGGCAGGGGGATACAAAAGGGGCACTTCCCCCCCCCCCTCAAGCTACGCCAGTACACCCCCCCCTCCCCCCAAGAGCCATACCAGTCCCCCCCCCCCCCCCTTTTTTTTTTCCCCGCCATGGTGCTACACATAGAGTTTCCTAAATATACACTAGAGGGAAATCTGGCGCTAGTGTCTATGGGAGCTGCAACGCACAGCGCTTCAGCGAGCATGGGAATGATGGGTTGTACACGGATTTGTCTAATTTTCGTATTTCTAGCTCCGTTCGGGTTCGCGTGGCTTCAATTTTTTTTGTCACGAAAAAAAAAATCGGCAAGGTTTAGCAGTTGCGCTTCACCACGTTAATATTTTAAGCTTACCATTTCAAATCGGGCCTTTGTAGTAATAGTAGTAGTAGTAGTAGTAGTAGTATACTTTTATTCAGCCTTTCGTTTGAAACAAAAACGAAGCACAGCAATAAATGAAGCCGCAAGCATGATTCGCCGCCCGCAAGTACGAAGACTATATAGGCAAATCCGTGTACTACTCATCATTATCATGGTCGCTGAACGATCGCAGCGCCGGAGGCCCCTCTACTTTCGCGGGTTCGAATCCCGGCTGTGGCGGCTGCATTTCCGACGGAGGCGGAAACGTTGTAGGCCCGTGTGCTCAGATTTGGTGCACGTTAAAGAACCCAAGGTTGTCGAAATTTCGCTCTTTACCAAGGGTCACGTAAACACTGGTATGCAGCAAAATCAGTTCTGCGGAGGCCTGCATGGCGGATGAAAGGTTTGTGAATCGTTATTGTCACATTCCGTCTGTGTGATTCGATCTGCCGATCGATTCGAGCTCGCGTTACAATATGCCCGCTTGGTTAGGTCGGACGGTATAGAGCGAGTACATGCACCGGAAAGACGTTGTACCCGGCTCTATAGTTCCGGACCAGGACGAATTTTCCGTCAACTAAGAAGCGTTCCTATACTGCGAAAACATGCATGAATTTTCTTAGTGGTATACAAGTGAGTGTGCCTCATAATTCTGTCTTTGTTTGAAATACCGTCTTGTTGTAATTACAGCCCATCCTAGTCGACTAAGAAATCGCTTAGCGACATGGTTATATCAAGTTTGACGAGCTCGTGAAAATTCATCCAGTTCCGCGCCGCGAAAAGCGAAGCCCTATGTGATGATGTAATCATGATTTTAGGCCAAAAAGTCATCGTCATGATCATCATCACCATTTCGAGCGACTTCATGATTTCGTTTTATTTAATTGTTTACGTTCACTCCCTTTCCCCCTCGCCTCGTTATCTGCGTGACGCCTACTACTATACTATGTTAAACCATACTATACTGTAGTATAATCTATACTTTTTTACGACGATGGCGGGACATCTTCGTTGTAAATAACAGCGACCGCTTTACATTATAACGTATAAGAACGTTTGGTCCATCGACGTTGCTCTAAGCGCGACTACGTCGACCATTACTTCGTTATTGTTCGCGGCTATAGCTATATACAATGTCAACGGGCCACAGTTAATATAAAAGCAATACTGAATAATTTGTAACACGCTACCAATGATAGCAGAATGTAGCGAATGCCCACGCAACTGCGGCCTCTATAGGCTATAGTTATATTGGCATGGTCGATGAATGAGATTTTTTTTCTTTTTTTTTTTCCTATATGTCTTTCTGATAGGCGGCGAATCGCCACACGCTTGAGTATAGCCGTGCTGCTCGCGTAGCCCCGTCGGTTTGCGCGGAACTGTTTGCCGCCCACGGTCTGCAGCCGAAATCGGGGCACTCCCGTAGCGGCTCTTCTCTCATCGTGTTCGCATCAAGGCGCGCCCCGAAACGAGGTAGGGCTCGTTGAAGAGCAGCAAGTGCACACCAGGATGAAGCGACGCCTCTTCTCCTTCCACTGTGGTGCGTGGGAAGAGCGCGCATGCGTGGCTGTCAGCTTCGCGGGATGCACGTGTGTTTCTATAAGTGTATACATTCGCATATATGGAGCCCGGTACGTCTTTTGCAAACGCCGCAGCTTGCGGTAGACTCGCCGGTGGCGCCATCAACTATACATCGCCAGGGTTTTACGATAACATAGGGATGCGAGGCTGAGGCCGCCCTTTATTTCTTGGTGCATACCACTATTTCACGTCACAGCCTCTGTAAAGTTCTAGATTTGTGACATGTCGTCCTCACCGCGGCTTGTGAACGAAGCGACGCTGTTGAATGTACCTCTCGAGGTGCCGCTGTCGCTTTTGAATAGTGTACGGCAAGTGTCCCATCCCTGTTGGTGCCATGCAGTTGCCCCCCTGCCGTTAGTCTTTTTTTTTTTTTTCAATAGTGCATAGGCTATATTATACCAAACAAAACTAAGTTCTTGTTAATTCGGGCGTTTTCACGAAGATTGGTGTGTCCAGCTGCTCTAGAAAGAGTCGGAAGAATAGTCACAAAAGGAGGCCGGCCTGAGGCCAGTTGGATATGTTGCGCTAGCACTAGGAGAACAGGGGCTGAGGGATTAGATGCTTACGTTTTGCCCAAGCACACCTAAAAACGCGTTTACGTTTCAGTAGATCATGAACTGTCACAAGCTTGAACATCCCTGAAGTCTCGATGACGCATTATCTCTATTCGTAAGCGCTCAACGTCACGGTCCCTTGGAAGATGTGCCCTGAAACTGCCCCAATCACGAGGTTATCATAGTTTGCGGTGGTGAATCATAGTTCACTTTACGCGTTGCGATTAGAACCGTCCGCTATTCCGCTTATCGCACTACATCTGCATGATATAGTGATCAGGTCGCGCGCCTGTTCCGTATACATTTTCGTAATGACATGGCTCAGCGATGCCTTGATCGGCTGCTCATTCACAGCCAACCACACAAGCGCACAGCTTGCGAGCAGACGAGACGTGCTGCTGGTTGCACAGGCGCGGAATCGACCGGTAGAGATGGATTTCCCGGTGAGTCGCCGATGGTCCCACACTCGGTCAACCAGTACGTTCAGCGCGTATATTGAGTCTCGCCTTCAATCGGCCATTGCCGAGGTTGAACCCGTTTTCGTGGCAACAGCAGCAGCAGCATCGACGAAGCATTATACAGGTTGTGAGGCGGGGGTCCCACCGAGAGCGCCAACAACCGTCCGGCGGCCCTCTTCTGTCTCACGCGTTTCTTAACTTTTTTTTTTTCTCTCGCTCCCCGCCTGTGCGCCCCTCCCGTACCGGTTGGCCCAGCTCGGTGCCGGGCGCGCTAGGCTGGCGCCGACACCTGCTCGCCTTTTTCGCTCGGCCGCGGTTCGCGCGCCGCGTCTGGACCCGGTCGAGGACGGCTGCTCGACGCCAAGGTCGTAATGGATCGCTGTCACCGCTTCGCCTTCGCACCGGGCCCGCGGCGGTGTCGCAGGGGCTCCGAGAGCGACCATCTGTTCCACAGGTCGTCGTCGGTTGGCTATAGCTGGTCGAAAGGGCGCGAAGCCGTCGGACTCCTTTTTTTTTCCTTCCTCGTGGCCATCCGGCTCACTCGGCGGGGCCGTCCGTGGGTCGACGTGACCCTTTGGGTCCAGCTGTTGTCGGACAGCGTGGGTTTTCGTAGGGCAGATGCGCCTTCGGCCAACGCGCGCAGGGCCATCACGGGTGGTGGTTCGACGACGCTCACGGGCGTCGACCGCCGCCGCCATCTCGCGGGTCACTGCACCCTGCGCGCGGATCCGCGCGCTGCCTGCTGCACATGCGCGGGCGCTTTCCTCGGAGATCTCGCCTGTCACCCGGCTTCTCGCTAAAGAGCGTGGCCCATTCGCGAATCGGGGTCGCGCGGGGGCGTATCGGAAGCGGCGCTACCGTCGCATGTTCCGTATATAATCACCCAACCGTGGCTTGTTAGTGAGGGCGCTTATAGTTTCTGCGATTATTTACATGCTTCACAGTGCAACTCGCCCCCCCCCCCTCCCTTTTCTTTTTTTTTTTTAGATTGCCTCAGGGACCGGCATGAGGTCGCGGATATTGCTGGCGTTATAGTCTTTCTTTTTCGATGACCTAATTTTTGTGAGTGGCATAACAATCGTGGTTCTCCGCTGTTGTCGAAATGATCTTACTTCGTGATAAACCCGTGGCACAGAGCTTGTACGTCGTTGCGCCGCTTAGCTCCCTGGCTTTATCCGTGCCGCGGTGACGGAATGTCGATGGGAACGAAATTCGAGAACGCTCGTGTTTTTACGGCCGGTCTGGAGGCGGGCGCTTGGAAGCTCGCGTCAGAGTCTTCCATAAGGCGTGCCTTACAATCAAATTGTGACATAACGGATTCGTTGAAACGGTTGCGAACGAATGTTAATGAAAAAAAAAATCGAGGGGCCGTTCCACTCTTCGAATATTAGTGGCCAGCGAAGCTGTTAAGCACACGGCAAAGAGGTACAAAATTTCTTGTTGCAATGTAATCTGAAATGACTGTTGAGAAAGGGCCTCTTGAGTTTACCGTACGATCCTGTAATATGTTCTGTGCAAGCGGCATGCGACATACGTCTTACTGTCTGGCTTGGCGTAGCCTGTGCGATTCTCGTTATTTATAGTCGACAAATGCTGAAAGAAGTTTGGCCAATTTTTCTAGGGCACGCATGTTTCGGCTCGCGGACAACCGGTGTGTCCTGGCCTTATGTAGCGTCGCTGTCAAAATGTTCCTCAATAGTGACGTGTTGTTGTCGCCGTCAATGTCCCCTATGTGACAGCTGCGACGGCAGCTGTTATCGCACGCCGCGCCTGTGCACCGCAGCGCACTTCGTTTGTTCCGAGCCCCGCCGCGGTGGTCTAGTGGCCAAGGTACTCGGCTGCTGACCCGCAAGTCGCGGGTTCGATTCCCGGCTGCGGCGGCTGCATTTCCGATGGACGCGGAAATGTTGTAGGCCCGTGTACTCAGATTTGGGTGCACGTTAAAGAAACCCCAGGTGGTCAAAATTTCCGGAGCCCTCCACTACGGCGTCTCTCATAATCATACGGTGGTTTGGGACGTTAACCCCACAAATCACCGTGGCAGCTCGGGTTGGGCTGTTCTTTTAGCCGTTCATTTACACACCGGGCATGCATGATCGGTCGCGCGAGTTCTTATATTGTTCCATTAAGGGATGGTCACTGCTGGCTAAATCTAAATTAACTAAATCGTTAATCTATATATCCGCAATAACGTTTCAAAATCCGGTATTCTACACCATTTTGTTTTTCGTTTTTACACTATTTCCATTTATCAACCTGTAGGCAGGCAGGCAAATAAGGGGCCTACAGGCCTGAGAAACAAAATCGTTCAACAAATAAAATTACGCTTTGCCCCGCCGCGGTGGTCTAGTGGCTAAGGTACTCGGCTGCTGACCCGCAGGTCGTGGGTTCGATTCCCGGCTGCGGCGGCTGCATTTCCGATGGAGGCGGAAATGTTGTAGGCCCGTGTGCTCAGATTTGGGTGCACGTTAAAGAACCCCAGGTGGTCGAAATTTCCGGAGCCCTCCACTACGGCGTCTCTCATAATCAAATGGTGGTTTGGGGACGTTGAACCCCACAAATCAATCAATCAATCGTTTGCTCCGATCGTGAAACGCTGTATGAAACCTCACTCCTTCACCGTGGCAGCTCGGGTTGGGCAGTGCTCTTAGCCATTCATTTCCAGCACTGCGCATGCATGATCGGTCGCGCGAGTTCTTATATTGTTCCATTAAGGGATGGTCGCCGCTGGCTTCCCTCTCGTCATGTTGATTACTAAATCGTTAATCTTATATATCCGCAATTACGTTTCAAAATCCGGTATTCTACACCATTTTGTATTTAGATTTTATACACTATGTTCATAATTATTATCAACCTGCAGGCAAATAACTTTATTTTGATCCGTAGACGACGCTCACTCGACATCGGCGGGTCGCAACCTGTGTGGTCGAGCGCAGAAATTTGGACACTTAGTGTACAGTCGACTAAAATAGTTTGCGGACCACGCGAGCACGCGAAATTGCCTGTCCGCGCCACCTAGTGGTGCGCCATCTACCGTCGACCGCAGTGCTGGGGGGGCAACGACTCTTCTTATTCGCTGGCCTTTCAATTTTCTACCGCTGCGTTTAGCGCATTGCTAGTTTGCAGTCTTAACGCGAAGCGCCCATCTGCAATATGACCGTCACATTCCTATTTTCATAGAAGTATCAACGCTATCACGGCGTACCTCGAACGGCGTTCCGTTGGCTGCGTATCACTTTGTGATAAAAAATTGTGGCTCATTACAGTTGTGCTCATAAACTGCTCTCGAGGCAGAAGCACGTTGACGCAGATGCCAAAAAAGGGTGTCGCGTTAGAGAGTGAAAGCTGAAATGTATTTGTACCCAGTCAGAAAACAGACTTGCCATATAGATTAAGGGAGGGATTCGTCTCGGGCGCTGCTATCCTGTCGATTGCCGCTGACGTATATATAGCGGAAGTGTCGCGAAGAGGCTTTTGGCTACGTGCTCGCGTGGTCCGTAAACTTTTTTGGTCGACTGTACATATTTGCTTATCACAAATAGAGCGAAAGTTGTTTAGAGATCGAACTTTATTCACAGCCAGTTTCGCATCTTGTCGGGCCCGACCTATTCACTGGTGCGTGTATATTACACGAGCGTGATTGATGATTCCGTGCAGTCCGCGGTAGCTAGATTTTTGTAGATATTGCGAAATTGAAATTGCAACTGCTTTCGCCTGCCGTTCAGCTATAATCGGCATTTTTTTTTTCTTCGAAGGACAATTAGTTCATCATCATCATCACGCCCACTGCAGGGCAAATGCCTATCCCATGATCCGCCAATCAATCCGCTCTTGTGCTTTGTTTGCCGTAATAAAGAGGTGTTTACGAATGTGCATGATTTTAATATGTTCGACACAGGCTGGTGCTTTTCTTGTGGTTAGTTTTGAAGGTGCTTCCGCTATGAAACGAATGCTAATTTAGCTTTTTAGTCTGCTCAACGAGTTTCGTGGGTGGCGTTTATTGAATGAAGTATATAGTCTCGCGAATGAAGACCTGCTGCAAGCCACGCCTATAGCTTGTGCGTATATAAACGACGCGGCGTCAGCGATAGGAAGTGTCACGTTGATAAATAGTCGAGGGCAGCCGAAGGGGTGCACAATTGGGCGCGGTGCGCTTCCCGTGGGTCACGCCGCATAAAACCAATCATTTCCGCAAACAGCCTCCCCGCCACTGGAATGCCACCCTCCGTGCCGCCGTTGCATTCAGCGTCGTCTGGCCCGAGCCAAGGTCATTCGAGCCAATAAAGTGCTCTTCTTTCAAGAGGCCGCGGCCCCCGCTATATGCGACGGCAGAAAAGAGCCACGAGGGGACTCAAAACGAAAATGAAGCCCCCTATATAGCAAGTAATGTGTGCAGCCAACGAAGTGGATCTGCCGACGACAGCGCAGCTTGTGTGGACCGCGTCGCAGACGACCCGCTCTTGACCTCTATATGGAAATTGGTGTTTATATATTCCCGAAACGAGCGGTGTCGGCATTTCTGGTGTTACTTGGGCGCCCTGGACCACCCATGGAGTGAGGGATACGTTTGCCTATGCGGGACGTAAAAAAAAAAAATAAAAGAGCACCTTTGAACATTCCGAATAAGTTTAACAGTCTCATCAGGCTCTTCAGATCTAACCATTCGTTGGAAAGTCTGCTTGAACTGGTATAGCGCATTACGGGGAAGAAGAAACGGCCGAGCAGACCGACACAAGAGGACAGAGCGCTAACTTCCAACTGAGCTTTATTGTCAAACTGCATCAAATATGTAGACCGGCGCAAGCATACAAAACCACCCTAACGCAACGACAAGAAAGTCTGCCGGGCTGTGTAATCACCATCTTCATGTATGCCTGACTGAATCGCATCAGTGGAGCGGCCACTTTGAAAGTTGTGCAAACTTCGCAGTTTGGGAACTGCATGCAGCATGGAACGCGCGTTTCACGTCGCGCCACCGGTACAATGCAATCCGACGTGTTTTTCGTTTGCCTGGGAAGCCCTGCGAGGTGCCTTGGTTTGTCGCGGTGTCGTCTTGCACACTGCACAGCGCGCTGTCCCACGCCGCATCAGACAGGGGAGCCCGGTTTTTGCCGCTTGTTGCATCTTTCCTTTCTTTTCGTCGCCGTGCCCTTTCATCCACGCCTGTAATAAAACGAGGCGGCGGCGGCCGTTTCTTTGATGGCCGCCGGAAGCTGGGCGTATTGTGCCCGCGGTCATTTCCGGCCGCCGGTTTTCTTCCGGGCAGTCGCGTGCTGAACGTCACCGACGCTGCCATGGATGGCGTCGGTTTCGGGTCGCCATCGGCCGCCGACCTGATTTGCTTTTGAACACGCCACATTGCCCAAGCCAACGCACTCCAAACTCTGGTTGGCCTCGTTTGTGCTGCGAGCACATTAATTTGCCTCGTTAAAAAGGCCGCCGTGGGCACTGCTTGCTGCACGTATTGTTGCTGTGTGGCTTATCGGGAAGCGTGGGAGCTTTCTTCTCATTCTGCGTCTGTACGACAGCCGTGTTGCCTTCTGAATATCCTGATGTCTTGATTGTTCTTGTTTGCTTGTTAACTATGGCGCATACTCACTGTGGGGGATCGGCAAATAATTCAGTGGCTTTATAAAATTGCATGAAGTTTTAGAGTAATGGAGGTTATAGAACAGCAATATTACAGATTACATAGAAAATTATTGTGCGTGATCTAATATTAAAAAGAAAAAAACTAAGCTCCGTCGTGCATTTCTTTCTTTCTCAAATTCACGAAGAAACGGCGAAAACATATTGGTTATTTGACTCGGGCGTAAATTCATGACAGCAGCGTTCGCTTGCGACGTGATAGCTCAGACATCGAAGCGGTTTTTTTTGCTACATTTTCGCCGATGTGTATTTGCGACGTGACTCGAAGCGGCTACAAGTAAAAAGGTACGCGAGCACCCAGACGAACTTGGGCCGGTTTCTTCCGGTGACTGCAACGCTTTTCGTTGCTACGGTATCGCGTAGCAAGGTGTCTGGCATATTTCAGTTATTGTTGAGTATCACTCATTTGTCGAAAAATGACGGGTCGGCGTGCTTGAATACGAACAGTACCTAAAGTCAGGTGGATCGAGGTTGCGCAACACTGCTGCATAAAGGTGCAGGAACCTTCCGATAGGTGTGAGGGAATCTGATTTTTTTTCTTTCTCTATGATTCGGGACCAGAATAGAGAAATGCGCAAAGCTAAAATTAATCCTTCTCATAGTGGGCTGCGTTTCTTATAGCTTACAGAAATATAATATGACATTGAGTACATTGATTTATAGAACGTGGTTTAAACACTGCAACTGTTAAGAACAGAGAACTTTTTTCATAAATGTTTAGGACAATGGGTCATAGGAGCTCGATGGGTGGGTCCCCGAGGTCAAGGCTCCACTGGATACCGTCACCTGCCTGACGTGACCCTGGAACGCGAGCCGTACCTCTGGGTCCGAGCTGGCAAGCTGTGCCTTCCACTGCTCGAAAGTATTAGAGAGCCTGTATTGGGCTAAAAAAGTGTTATTTGCGATGGTATTCCGCGAGTTTCGTCGCTCAGGTTGAGTACCTGGGTCGAGTACCTGGGTCGAGTACCTGGGTCGAGTACCTGGGTCGAGTACCTGGGTGGAGTACCTGGGTGGAGTACCTGGGTGGAGTACCTGGGACCGAGTACCTTGGACCGTATGCATGGTCCCGTCCAACGATTTTTGCAGGGACCTGCTCACAGTTCTGTCTTTCGTTCGAGATCGCCCCTTTGAACATTCATGTGTACGCGGGCGAAAACAGCCGCGAACGTGCGTGTATGGTTGCGCATCCCTTTCGACAGCGCACGCATGCCGGGGCGTCGAGTAACGGCAGGCGTGGTTTGCCACGCATCGCGGCTACGGCGTGCGTATGTATGTCTGCGAAAGGAGCGCGACGCGTCGGCGGGTGCCAAATGAAGCGCAAGGCCGCCAGTTCGCCGCCGCGGTTGGCGGCTCGTCGGATAGAGCGCCGGGAGGACATGCCTGCCTTGATATTGTGTGGCTCGACACAACATTGCAGAGCCATAGCCTAAGTCGCCGCTACGTATGGGAGGACAGAGAGATTGCTCGCCGTTTCTGCAGTTCAGTGTGTAATCTTCATTGCAGCTACCAGGCCCGAACAGTCTGACATTAACCGGTGGCACGAGACTGCACATAGTTCAGATTGCTCGCCGTTTCTGCAGTTCAGTGTGTAATCTTCATTGCAGCTACCAGGGCCCGAACAGTCTGACATTAAACGGTGGCACGAGACTGCACATAGTTCGATCAATGTCACAAAGCAGCATATACTGAAGCGGTGGTTAGGGATTCCAAAGCGCAGCAAGCGTTCAGTAAATGAATGAATGCTGCGCGTATTCACTGTACCAAACTAACAGGCCTCCTATAACGTTCTTCAAATCCGAGTATGATACATACGAGCATAACAGCTGGAGTAGGTCATGCGGTACATTTTTTTTAAATGGTCAGATTGCTCACGTGAGCATACTGTGTACAATATTTGCGTAGTTTTGCTGTCGACGTGTCTCCTACCGATCTTCTTATGAAACGGCGTTGTGCACCTGGTGGCTTCGGCTTCCTGTGCATCCGTGTCGAGCCGTTGAGCGCCGGATGACCGCGCGTTCGCTCGTGGTAACCTCGTGTGGTCGGGTGGTGACAGCTTCGGGGGCTCGCGAGCTGGGTGCAGCCGCCCGCAGGCCGGACCCGCGGTACATTGTGCCCTCCTGATGAATGTTGTGCCAGGATTCCTCCAGCCGCCGCTGGAGAGGGGGGGAGACGAACACGCCGCGACGCGTCTGCGCATTATCACTGCTGCAGCTCGCAGAGCGGAGTTGACACCCGCCACGGGCCGCCGTCGCAGCATGAAGTCCCGAAGAGAGCGCCTCTCGATCCGGTCGGCTGGTCGCTCTTTATGTAGCGCATGCAGTGTCTCAACAACGCAGTTCTCAAAGTGAGCGCCAAGACGCGACGTTCCTGCGGCATAGTGTGCTCGCATATATACCGCATTCTTGGACGGACACGTTTGTTCTCATTATTTGACATCTCGCTGCGTTGGCGTTGCATGTGCTAGCGTTAAACCCCATGCAGATGGTCGAAATTTCAGGAGCCCTGTGGCGTCTGTCATAATCATATTGCGGTTTCGGGATGTTAAACCCGAACATGTAGTTAATAATTAAATAGCCTGTGTCGCACGTGCTTGAATAATGTACAGACTAGACGCCTAGATTATATATACCTGTCTCGCACGTTATTCAGGTCAGTTCGCTCAATGAGTTGCTCATTCCTCGTCTTTATATACCCGCCTGTTCTGTCATGCTTGCATGCAAACTGCCACGCCTACGTGTGAATGATTTTACCGAAACAATGTATTTTAATTAATTGGAAACGCCGCTGCCACTGTGCAGAATCGGTGCCGGCTGGGAGGCGATCCAAGTATCGTATATCGCCATAGACAAAACTACGCTGCATTTAAAATATATAAAGACACGTGCGTTTGTGCATCTGTCAGGGTTTGCTATCTCCGTCCAGCTAAACTCGGTAGCACGCGATCCCGTTCTATATGTAGCATGACGATGCCAAGATGTGCATAAAGGTCGCAAGTTAGACACATGCGCTCGCCACGATGACACTTGCTGACGCGAAAACGCGTTCCTCGCAAACATTCCTTGTAGCGGCGATGTTTTGGCGCTGGTAGCTCGTTATATTTCGCGACGGCGTCCATGACATTTCGGATGCTACACCTTGGAAAACAAGCTGCGATGTGTTTCTCGTGATAATTTGATCAATGCTGACGTGGTTATGCAAAAAAAGTGTGGTTGATCCCTCTTCTAGGGATCTGTATAACACAAGTGAAGCCTTCACAGAGATAGTTGAGCGTTTTCTTGTGCATTGTTTCGCCATAAAGGCGTAAAAATGAATGCAGCAGCAACAAATTGCAATAACACGCGAAGAGTGACAACCAGCTTGAAACTTGCAGCGCACACCTGAAGCAGAAAGCACGCACGAAATGACCCCACACATGACGTGCGCGGACTACCAACTGTCACAGCTCGACACTTAAAGCGCGCTGTTCAAACAGAACTGGCTCGCGAACGCCCTCGTACACAGGTGTATATATAAATGGCTTGCCGTTAGCATCGTTGACAACGTACTCTCCGTGGCGTATAGTGGTTAGCGCCGCGCACTGCAGATGGAGTGAAACGTCACCGGTTCGACGCCCCGAGACAAATCCTTACTTTCTCGTTTTTTTTTCTTCTTCGCGGTCTGTTAAAATGTGTTTTGCAACGTCATATCCGTGACGGAAATACGTCAGCGGAGCCGTGGTGGACCCCGGCACTAAGCACTTTCGTGTTAAAATTGGAGAATGCATGCGCGTGATTGCATCGCCTGTTCCTTCACCGATCTGCTGGCAGAAAACAGCACAGAAACATATCTGAACCTCGATTTAGTCTCGCCGGGTCGGCCGAGTAGTGGACAAATTTGGCATTAACTTTTGTGTCGCGTGCGTGCATGTTCATTGTTGCCGTCGTTTTTTTCGTTCTTTTGGGGTATAGTATTGAGCGCGCTTTCTAGCTGATTGATCCAGACCCGGGGAAGTTTCCGGTCCGAGTGAGAAAAGCCCTCGATCCTCCCCTTTCACGTCCCGCTGGTCGAGAAGAGGCGGCCGGAAGAAACGGCACTCGGAATTTACGAGCGTCAACAGGCTCGTCGCGCAGCCTGGCTGGTCCTCTTCACTGGGCCCGGCGTTGTTCTCCCGCGCTGGGCACTTCCGGGGAGACGGCTGTCGGAATCGGTGCGATGGTTTCCTCGCTGAGACGGAGCGGGATCTCGTGTCACTGCATGTCACGCTTTTATACTTTAGAGAGGCCTCGTTGCCGCTCTGTTCTAGTCGGGGCCTCGGCTTCACCGAGCTGTTTGCGGCTCGTCTCGACGGGAATACGTCACAGAATCGAAAGTTGGGCTAGGGAATACGTCGTCGGTTGCGCGTAGTTACACTAGACAGGTGGTGCCATCTAGCGATGCGCAGTTGAAGCAAAAAAAGTCTGCGATCTCGGGGTCAATGGCGGGAAATCGATCAGTAGCCGTTGTTGTTGTACACCGTGTCGCGGGATGTCCGATACGTGGTTATGCACCTCTCAGTGGAGTTACCCTGGGACAAGGGGGGTTGGGGGGAATCTTCAGTTTTCCCTCTGAAATTTGTACACTTCGTATGTGTACGAAATGTAAAATTTCAATGGAGGCGAAATGGTGGCCCGTGTATATATTTTGATTTAGGTGCGCGTTAAAACAATTCCATCATGTGGTCGAAATTAGAAATTTCCGGAGATCTGAACACGGCGTCCCTCATTATAATTTAGTGCTTTTGGGGCGTCAAAGCCCAAGTAGTATTAGTAACCATGGGCTATTATCCACCATTAATAATCTTGCTCACGGCGCCGGTTAAATGGGACGCCACAATTTAGCAGCTTGCATACTCAGTGTTTTTTTTTTTAAGGAACGGATCTTTTATTTTGGATAACAGAAGCAACATTTGCAGCCTCCAAAACATTCGCTCGGAGGATTTCAAGCTGGACGGTTGTGCCCTCGCGATCTCCGACTTCAGCGTAGCTCCCGCCGACTGGTTCGCCCTCCGCGGTCTCCTGATGCCGTGCAGCTCTCGCATTGTGGCACCCCGCCCTTGGACTGCTTCGACCGGATCCCCACTTTCCTATCTCCTTCTTTTTTCCTCTCGTTGGCTGGCGGCTTCTTCTCCGTCTATTTTCCTTCTATTCTTTTTATCCCTCCTTCCTTCTCCCTATATCTTTTATTCCCCATATCCCATTCCTCTGCTGACCTGTTGAGGTGTCCTCGTAAGGAGAGACAGTTACGGGTCGGCACCTTCCTTTTCTTTTCTTCTGATATAACCACTTATATTTCTAGGCGCCCCCCCCCCCCCTTCCTTTGCTCGCTCTCTCCTTTCTCTTTCCTCTCTTCGCTCAAGTCTATTATCCCCCATTCCCCTTCCCATGTGAACCACTGCTGAGGTGTCGCACTTAGCTGCAGACAGTTGCGGGGTTCACTTTTCTTTTCTTTTCCAATTTTAAGAACCACTTCCCCCCCTCCAAAACGTAGGGCAACTTGCACTTCGCTGTGTTATTTTATAGCATCTGTAAACATGTACTTATATACTTACCACATACTTTTCGCCTGTCATTGCAGCATCAGGGAAAGAATGTTCTGAAAAAAGTTGTGTCGAATATGTGTATACACACATGGTCAGAGAAAAAAAAAATGTCGCCTGCAGCCAGTTTCGGTGGCCTGCGACGATAAACTCGTTCAAATCACACCGCATTGGATGACGTTTGTTCAGCACATATTACTTACGTGTATACATATCCGTTGCGTGAACTAAGCGCACCTTACTGCATAGCGGAACAGTTGACATCAAACATGGTACATTTTCGTAAAGCATGACTAATGCGTGCCAGCTAGCAAACGTCCGACACCCACAAACGCGAAATTCCATGGCGTCTCTGAACTTGTATGGTAAGGATATTTCGTTTGCGTCGTTTAATGTTACACTGGCGTGCGCCATGCACGCATATCGTGCAAATAGTGTATCCGTGTCGTTCTGGGATTAGCAACTTCATACACGCAGATAATATGACGCGTTCTAACGTTCCTTGCAGCGTACATTGCTGCACAGCGCCAGCTGCGTCGTCTTCGCCAACAACGGTGGTTTGACATCGCGTTATGGCGGCGCTCTATAGCCGCTTCGCCTCGTGTGTCCGAATCACTGCTCACGCGTTCGAGGACGACCGTTTTGCAACACTGCAGCTGCGCGAGGAATGCATATTCGCGCGCGTGTTTTGCCCGCGCCGGCTGGCCGCGGCTATACGCTTTGTTTGCGTTCGTCTGATGCCGCACACCCTGCAGGGCATTTTTTTTCGCCGGCGCGCCTAGTTTGGTGTTGCGTGCAGTACCTCTTGCGAACGCAACTTAAAACAACAGTCAGTTTGTTTTAAATAGAGAGTGCTGGCTGTGTGGTCGATGAGCTAGCAGAGTCGTGGCCGCACGCGCTTATACAAGCATCGTCAATGCGTCAGGCATGTGCCCACTGCTTGGCTTTTCTTTAATTTTTCGTCGATATCGTCTTTTGTATAAGGCGAGGCTGTATGACTAACCTGTTTTTTCTAGGTTGTTAACTCGTTCGGACACCATGGCTTTCTGGGCGAGCCCCAAAGAGCAGTAAAATTGTTATTTAACGCGAATAGTCAGCAGTGGTTCACTCGTATACCGCTGTCTTCTGCAATGCGTTTTTGAAATGACGCATTATACCCTTAGCAGTATTGGAGGTCGGAACTTATTTTCGCTTTCTCTGCCACTCGACTGCATACGCTTCGAGAAGCGTCGAGAAAGAGAATGATACTATATATACGCTTCCCCTTCGTGGTACTGCGTCAGTCCCCTTTTCAGGTGTGGTTACAAGATACCAGCAAGCATATAACAAATGAAAACCTCACGTGTATTAAAAAAAAAAGGAAGCTGAGCGATGTGGTATGTGTTTGTGCAGCGCTTCAGGATGTTTCCGAACGTAGGATAGTGAGGGTACATGTGCTGTGGGGCTGTACCGTGGTTCACATCTTGTAGTCTACTCTAGACATCTAGTATTCTACAGTGTGTGCCCTCCTCCTCCCCCTTCGTCTCCTCGCTCTTGTTGTTGTTGCTGTTCTTAGTTACTTCGTGTGCTAAGCGAGGAGGAGCCGCAAGTGTTGCCATAAAGGCACCAACCTCTCCTGTGCGTCATTTCAAAAACAAAAAGACATGCTCCTCCTTTGCCTTCTCTCATGTATGAAAATTTCGTGAAGCACTGCGCATGCCAGACACAAGGGGGAGAGCCTATTTATTGTCTTCGCCGGACTCGCACGTCCGCGTATCGCGGTTTTCCCACTCGATATCCGACTGCTCGTATCTCTCACCTCGCGCGACGGGGACACGAGAGCCGCGAAGAAACCGTTGCGAGGTTTATTTCATCGATTTCTTTCACTTCCTTTAAATCCTTTACGAGAAGGGAAGTTTCTCCGCTAGTTGATTTTAAGCACTTCGCAGATTTATTTAGGACTCTCGTATAGCCGGAAAAACCGGATTTCCGTGCTGTGAAGCTGCAACTTTATAAGACGACTGACAGATTCGCTCACGGCTCTGCAGCGATCTGTCGGGGGCAGCAGCCCTCAAAGAACGGCCTCCGTGTTGGTGCGCGCGAGCGTCTCATTTTGTCCACTTTCTGTCTCATTTTCTGTCTCACTGTCTCACTTTCTCCCACTTTTTATCAGAGAAGCTGTTTTTGCCGGCCGTAAAATGTTCTTGGTCTGATATCACCGCAAAACTGGCCGTGCTAAGCGACGGCTGCAGGCCGAAGACGCCGGCTGTACGCACAGCGAGAGAATAGCGTAAGAACGGGTAAGGCAACAGCCGAAGGACACCCCCATAAGCGATGGAAGCTCTACTTCGACGACGACGTTACCGTATAGAACCCTTGAGAGGTGTGCTTCGCTGTGCCAAGCTTTGTGCGACTTAGTGCAAACATCCCGCAAAGCTTCGTGCAACAAAGGTAGTCGATCTGAAACGAAACCTATAGGTTGCAACATAGCAAAAAATTAGCACGAACCAGTGAGCACCTTATCACTATCCGGCGCTTACCCAACAGCTTGAGGATCGGCCAGCAGCTGTACCATGCTTTTGCGCGACTTGTGGCAAACTTGCAGCTTTCTTTTTGAAAACATTTTGTTTAACTTGCACGACATCGTCAGAGCCCGTTATTTTGTTACCCTCCAATCTCGCCGTCCTTCATCAGTTCCCTGAACTCAGCCGTGCGGTTCGAAGACTTGTTGGTCAAGGCACGATTTTCGAATCAGTTCGCTCGTCAAAGTGGTTCGAGGTTTGAACGGCAATCGCTTCCATTGGTATAAGACCATTGCATCGTTCGTTTTTACTTGTCCGAGAGACAAACGGATAATATATGGTTAGTCTGTATTGGTTTTCTTTTTTTTTACCTTCTAGTCTTATGTTGCACTTTATATAGGTTAATTGAGTGGCCATATATGCGCTATCAGCGGAATTTGAAACAGCAAAAAAAGACCGGCCTGTGCGCGACGCGCAGCACTGTCACAGCGAAAGCTGGAAGAGCGTTCTTACAGAGCCTTAACACTTTTTGGGTAGCTGCTGCAAGCACTCTTGCAGGGTACCCACTACGCCGAAATCCTTCTGTGGTAGGCAGGCATTCACTATATTTCATCTTTCGTCATTCTTCGGAGAAGCGTGGTACCCGTTGCACACTTGCAAAGAACTTTGTGCACTTTCTTCGTGTTGTGACTGACGACGGTGAACCGTTATGCCAGAAGCTTTTGTAATCCCCACAATTCCCCAGAGTGAGCATGCGCCACAGTTCATAGGCGAACAAGATCAAGCTTTTGTAATCCACCCAGTGGGTATGCGCCACAGTTAATGGGTGAACAAAAGATCAAGCTTTCGTAAAGGGTTGCAGCATTCGACGACCCACTCGGTGCGCAATTCGCAATGTGACGCCTGGTTGTTCCTTTGCTGTTCTAAAACGCTTCGTTACTCATAACAACGAGATTACTTTCCCGACATCAAGCCTGCCTAAGGCCAGTTTGCAAAGGAGTCCCAAGCACCGGCGTGGCTCAGTAGTAGAATACTGGGCTGACACGTAGGGCACTCTGGTTGGAATCCCATTGTGTCCTTAATGTTTTTATTTACTGAATTTTTTTTGCTTACTTCGTGCGATAGTGGTGACTGGCGGCGGCAGCGGCGGACAACTACGGCGCCGCCCGAGAGCCGTGCTGTGATCTCATAACGGCTTTCGCTGTAAGACATCAGAAACACTGCTTAGCAAATGTTTTAAGAGTTTGTCTCTGAACCCGGTGCACCGGGTGCTGTAGGGCGTGCTGCAGTCTATAGACATATAAGCCACGATCGACAAACGCAATTAAACTCGGAAACGGTGTTCTGTCGATAACAACTCTTTCGCGGTTGAGTTGATGTTGACAGCGTAGTTTTCAAGCGCAGCAAGCACCGTGTATTCAGTCTTTGTCGCGCAGTCCAGCCCTGGCTTCCGTCGCACTGCACTCTTTTAATGACCGCTAGTGTGTACACCGCGCGCACGCAAGGCGGCAAGTTAGGAAGCCGCGCGGAACACTTTCTCTTCCCGCCGCAGTCGCGCGCCTCGAAGGACACCCAGTCGCCGTCATACACTTACTGGCCGCTGGCCATGCTGGTTGCGTCATCGCCGCCGTAGTAGCCGCACCAATGGGTGCGTGGGCAGCTTGGTCGGCGAGCCGTTTGCGTCTCCCGTCGCCTCCGGACGCTCAAGGTCATTTCTCCCTTTTGACACACAATCTCGCGTGGTTGCCTCGGACACACTATCGAACACATCCGTGTCCCTTGCCTGCTTTTTTTTTTGTTGTATTTAACGCGAACGTTAAGCAGAGTCCGTGCAATGGGATTGGCTACCACAAGAGCATCTGAAGTCCCAATACACGCCAACTGTACGGTGAACGATTTACTTGGCGCTATAAGGGTGGTCCTTCAGTCAATAGTCGTAGTCTAAGTAGTACGGACCCATTCATTCATGCATCCATCCAATCATGCATCCATCCAATCATGCATCTCATCTCTTGTCTGGGTCTGTCATCCCAGTATACATCACAAAACATGCTAAGGCCACTACAAGAGATCAGGACCACCTGGGTGAATGCCTCCGCGGGAAATCCGAAAATTGAAGCTTGCTGTCCGACCAATTAAAAACCAACCAGGTGGTGGGCCAGCCTCTTGAACCGCACTCCCAACCCCGTGATCTGCACGGAATGCTATATATCTGCCACCGCACGACTCTCCGGAGAGTACGAAAATCCCCAAACACCTATATATAGCTGACATAATGAAAGACGATAACGTAGCCGAATACAAATAGTATCCTGGCGCAATCGAACCAAGGCAACATTCTGTTGGACTGCCCGAACAATCAGTCCCCTGCTCTCGAAGCGAGCTCGCGCTCATCGGAGGGGTGGCGAACGACACCGCAACCGACAGTTGTTCAACCCACGCAGGCTATAGCTGAGTGGTTGGCTGGTGTTACGGCTTCCTGTGCATCGACCCATTCCCGACTGAACTTCGTTTCCCCCTCCAAGCTGTGTGTATAACAAAGTTTAGCCCCCTCATTTAAGCTCTTCTGCACGTCCTTTCTCCTACGAGGCAGCCGTTCAGGTGATGCAGGTTTCACCCTGGCAATTACTACTACTACTGCTACTACTACTACTACTACTACTACTACTACTACTACTACTACTACTACTACTCATTTTAAAAGAAAAGCGGCGCACAAAAAGACGGAAACAAAGGAGAGAACCACACACAGCGCTGCACTCACAGCTGAAAGTTTAATCCGAGCAACAAGAATTTAAAAGGTAAAAGCCGCGCATGACAAGTGAGGTACAACGAGATTAAATCATACGCTCATCAATAAAAGTGAACTCTTTTTTGTGCAATGTAACCGAGGTCTGGCTTACGCAAGCATCACGTGACTTGTTAATATGATAGGCTTCAGACACCTCACGGGTGAATTGATCGTGGTGCTTAAAAATAATAACAGTGTAAGACAGATCAGGAGTGCACCCACACGTGGCACAATGCGAAGCCAAATGGGAAGGCGTGCCGTTATGCAAAGAGAGATAGTGCTCCCGCACCTTTTAGCACTATCTCTCTTTGCATAACGGCACGCCTTCCCATTTGGCTTCGCATTGTGCCACGTGTGGGTGCACTCCTGATCTGTCTTACACTGTTATTATTTTTAAGCACCACGATCAATTCACCCGTGAGGTGTCTGAAGCCTATCATATTAACAAGTCACGTGATGCTTGCGTAAGCCAGACCTCGGTTACATTGCACAAAAAAGAGTTCACTTTTATTGATGAGCGTATGATTTAATCTCGTTGTACCTCACTTGTCATGCGCGGCTTTTACCTTTTAAATTCTTGTTGTTCGGATTAAACTTTCAGCTGTGAGTGCAGCGCTGTGTGTGGTTCTCTCCTTTGTTTCCGTCTTTTTGTGCGCCGCTTTTCTTTTAAAATGAATATACACCAACTCGCCCAACTTTCTATTCTGTTACTACTACTACTACTACTACTACTACTACTAACCTACGTTGCTTCAGCCGCCGCCATTACCCAGTATTCGAATTCTTTGGACGAATTCACAGGTCCCTTGCATGCGCGTTCACCGTTTTCGTACGCGAGCATGCATGCATGGGCGCCTGAAAAAAGGTAGTCAGCCGTAGGTGATTTACTTATTTATTTATTTGACATCTGATTTGCAATTTAGGAAGTATTACAGAAACACGGCAGGTACTTGAACGCATGCGCCTAATGAGCATAAATCGTGGTAAATATCGTTGTCGTGATTATTAGCAAAACGATGAGCACTGCTGTACATACCATTTCGTGTAGTATATAAGTCCTGAACTGGAACAGTCGCCTCATATACCGTTTGAAGCATAAAGAACGTATACGTAACCTCTTTGAGACGCGGGGTCTGTGCAATAACATTGACCGTGCATCGTGAACACAGACAGCACCTGTTGCACGCTGTCGCCGATGTGCCGTCAAGTGGGGGGTGCTATACACCTTGGGACGTGACGCAATTTACGGCGAGCCCATAAAGCAAGCTGCCTGTTGAACGAAGCGACAGATGTTCGGTCGACGGGCAGGACTCTCTGTCGCTATATCGTGGGTTCCCGTGGCAACGCTCGATATACATTGCCACTTGTGGCGCGTTGTTTGCGAAAGTTATCGCTATTGGCGCCCTCCTTGCCTTTGAGGCGTGAAGACTTTTAAGACTTCTCGAATATATTTGACGACGCGGTCGCCCAACCGCTGATCAGGGCATCTCCGGCCACGCCTGTGTGAGAGCACGCCGATGGAGGCGGAAATGTTGTAGGCCCGTGTGCTCAGATTTGGGTGCACGTTGAAGAACCCCAGGTGGTCAAAATTTCCGGAGCCCTCCACTACGGCGCCTCTCATAATCATATGGTGGTTTTGTGACGTTAAACCCCACAAATCAACCAATGTGTGAGAGCACGCAATCGTATAATACGTGAAGCACATGTGTTTTTATATAGCCTTCAGGGAGGTACTACTGCGTCTGAATATTTCGACTTAACGGCCACGTCCTGCCTGAGACACATGTGTACATCTATGTGACACTCTTGGCTTTTTTTTTCTTTTTCGGGGAACTGCGTGTTTAAGACGTTGTGTTTGAAAGTCGTGCCTGTGTCTTGTAGTCATTGGCCTACATTCTAAGATGATTCTGCGACATATTAAAGGAAACGACACTGACAAACGCCGACTTTCCAACTCAAATTTTATTGCATACGAAAGGTGCAACGGGAAATTTTCTCAGCAGAAACATTAAATCGTGATACTTGAGAAGCACGGACTGCTGGGTGAGTTGGAAATTCTCCTGGTGCGCTGTGTCCAGGTGTCTTCCTTTTGTACTTCAATTTTTCGCGCAGCTCAGTTAATATTAAATCGTGGCATGACTTCTTGACACGATTACACGCGCGCCTCTAGAAATGCTTTCCGCGACAGACAGACAGATGCATTGCTGATACATTGTGGGCCATCGACCATGCGCTATCTGGGTGGCTTCAGTGATTTCGCGAGTGGTTTGTTCTATAGACGTGTTCGCATGAATGGTTTCGCATTGAAAAACATGTGAGACCAACCAGGCCGAAGCTTCACTTCACTGGTCAATTTCGCTTTGTCAGTGCAGTCTTCAAAGGTATGGACTTATATTCAGCGCGCACTTCTCTCGCGTTAAAGCACCGCTACTGTCTTCGGGTTCGGGCATGTGGTTCGAGACCCGTGGCTGTGCTGGCTCGATCGACCCGGGGGGGGGGGGGGGGTCGGCTTACTTAAGATTTCCTGCACCCTTCTTCACCAGCAACAAATATGGGAGGTTAAGATGCGTCCCTTATCCTTGTCCCCCATCAGAAGAGCCTGGCATTCCCCAGTTCGTCAGCTCTCTTAGCCGCAACAGTCTCGCTGCAGTACCTGCTAATGTGATTCACGCAGTCTGTTGTCTCGTTCCTCTAAAGCTCTACCTATGTACAGACGGTTTCACAGTTGAAGGGGACACCTTCGTGTGCACCATATTCGGATTTTGCTCTCTAGCAAAAGCATAGTGGCTTAGATTTGCTTGCTGGTTGACCCGTTTTGACAGATAGTACCATGCACAAACAATGTTTCTGCTTCTACTTGCAGTTAAGGGGCCCCCAATATGACAGGTGTTCATTATAATGCTCCCTTTAACAGTGGAAAGTACCTCTCTTCCAGCGCGGCACGTGTAGCACCGCAGTATATTCATTGTAAAGGAACACTATATAGGCTGCACACAAGGGAGGAGAACGCAGACAACAAGGTCTTTCTGTTGCCTGTAATAATTGTCTGCATGTGCACGTTTTGACTACTCTTGTAACTCTCATAAATGTATATATCGCGTTTTTCTGTACGGTGAAACGCTGCCAGCTAACTGAGCTCCCTCCTGCAGTGCATTTGGAATTTTAGTCTGCGCGTGGCCGACGACTCAAGATGGCGAAAACTATAATTCATCGACAACATTATATATGAATATAAAGATCCTACTGCTCTTCCGTTCGCATTTACTGAGAGCTTTGCTGCTCGTATACAGAGAAGCTTAGCGGGAGGTATAAGTTTTCCATAATTGCCTTCTCTAGGGTGCAATAGCTTGCGGGACACGACGTCCTCTACAAATGGTAACATTTTTTTTTGTTGTTGTTGTTGTTCAAAAGCTACTACAGATTCAAACCCTTAACGATAGGCTGCCTTCACGGGCTATATAAACGTAAAGTCAACTTTCATTCGGATATCGTGTCTCAGAACCTTTTGTTTCGTGTAGTATATAACTACAGTGACGACGGGGAGAAGCGTTTGTCAGCCCGCCTCGATAACGACCCAGTCTCGTTGGTATTTACACAGCCGGAGTACAGGCACCGCGGATAAAGGCTGCTAGAAATGAGATCTGTGAGCGACGCGTGATGCTGCAGCTGGTCGGTCTCAATTGGCCGACGTGCACGTGCGACAGAAGGTTTGTTGTCTAGTTAAGCCGCTTGTCCGCGCTGCTGCAGTGTAGCGGGAAAAAAAAATAAAGGCAATGTGTCGTAAAGCGAAAGAACAGGGCTGTGAATTTGCTTTATTTCTTCTATATTAAGGTATATTTAAACGAAGTAGACCAATTAGGTGATTAGGTCAACTTCAATTAAAAAAAATTGAGCTTGGTGGCCCACGTGTCACCGCCCCGTTATAAAGAGGACGCTCATGGCATCCATCCGTTCATCCTCGATGGCCCACGCGTTATTTGCGACTGGCACATCTCGGCCACGTAAAAATGAGAGAGAAGCCTGTGTATTCGTGTGGGTACGGTTAAACAAAAAATTAATAAAAATAAAGCAGACCACGCAGCTAGAGAGAGAGAGAGAGAATGCATTACTGAGCAACCAAAAACGAGAACGATTGCGGGTAGGCGGGGCGGCGTTGGCAGATCAGCAGCCTACGTGTGTGCGCCTCCGCGTTTCGCCGGCTTTGGGCATCGCACGAGAAGCAGCGCGAACAGCAGTAGCCGAGTCGCAGTTTGCAACCGGCGCTACGCATCTTCCTCTCTCTTTAGGGAAACTATAAACGACATGACTCACGAGCTTTGCAAAGAAAAAAAAAGGGGGGGGGAAGTCTCCTCGGCTCGTGCATCGCCGCGTGGTGCGCAAAAAAGCGTATCCACCCCGTCAGACCCTTCCCCGATCGGAACTCGGGATTCCGTGACCACCTGGGGTGTCCGGCTCCCCGACATCGATCGTGAGTCATCGCCAGGGATCCTCCGGACGTCCCGTCGGAAAACCGCGTCCACAGCTGTGACGTCAGCTGTGCTGCTGGGGGAAATATACGCCTCCTATCCCTGGGCTCGATTATCCCGTCTGCAGTCGGAACGCATCATCGTGTAGACGTCCGCGAAGAAAAAAAAACAAAAAAAAAACACGCGGGTCGATGGAGCTTGTCTGGATCCTCAGATTTCTCGCTTCAGTGGAGCGCACCGGTCGTCTCCACGTAGCGCTGGTTCGTCGATTACAGCGCTCTCGTGCTCGGCGCAGAGGTGCGGGCTCGGATCTTTGCATCTATGGGTGTGCTTTGACCGAACAGATATGCAAAAAAAAAAAAAAAAACCCCACTGAGGTTCTTAAATGATCCGTAGCATTTCGCTCTGCTGCACCTCGAAGACCAATTAAGTCTGTAGACTTTGCCTGGGGACGGGAAGTTCGCTATTTACTTGATCTTATTATTTTTTTGAATACATCGTTGCTGCGCGCGTCCGCTACTGAGAACTATAAATATATAGTACTTGATACTTCAAGTGGGCCTTTCTCGCAGGCCATTAGGAAGTCGTATAGTCAGGTGGCCGCTACGCTCGCTTAAAGATGAAGAGGGGTGTGTGTGGGGGTGGGGGGTGGGGAGGGGGGTTGGAAACAAACCATAATTCAGTCGGTTATGGCGAAGACTTTTCACAATAAAGGAGGCCGAAGAATCCTGGTGATGACCCTGAAGAACTGTTTACTTCCCATATTCACACCCAGGAAGCCAGCAACCAAAGGCAGGCGACGATTGTGGTCTATATACATGGTCGCAGCTAGGTAACATGGCACTGGCAAACAGGACGCGGGCTTCTGGAGGGACAGAAACTGGTGTCGTTGCTCTATCTCCTCTTGTCCATGTTCTCTTCGCCTGGTTCATGTTGCATAGCTATCTTGCATAGCTGTATTCGAAACCAACTAGCCCATCTCTCTACGCTTAGCGATGCGTGCATAGTTAGATTAACCGTACTGGTCTTTACAAGCTAGGAACCTTAAAGGGAAAGTGAAGCACATCTTGAAGGAAAAAAAAAAAGGCTGTGGAGTGTATAAGAACAGTTTGATCGCTGCTGCGATCGAAAATCAATGTGAGAATTCCCGAAAGCGAACGCAAATAGCACAAAAAAAAAACAGGCTGTAGCCGTAGGGCTTCTTGGGATGCTGAGCGAATGCTGTGACGTCATCCTCGGTATGCCATGTTATCTGCAACAACTGCTGAAGCTTGGTTTTCTTAATTAACTACGGCTCAATCGTCAATTAATCATGAAGGCCACGGCTGAAGTTGTACGAGATACACTCGGATGTTTGTCGTTACTCTGCAGGTATACCGTAGTTCCGCTGCAGAATTTCTAATTTCTATGTGCTTACTTGTACCTTCGTCACAAAAAGAGCATTGGTTCCCTGAGCGACGAGAACCTTTCGTCGGAGTGCGTCACGGCTCCGCCAGAGGAACCGAAGATGACGTAGGTTTCCACGCTTGCACTTTCGGCGCGCTCGCGTGGGCGGAGCAAGCGAAATATTAGGAGCGAAGCTCCTTAAGGCGTGGGCTGTGCGTCCCCTGTATGTAGCCACCTCTCGTTCAGTTCTAAGTATTACGCTAGCCACCGCCCGATCGAAAGGGTACAGCCATATCCATCCGTCCGTCCGTCCGTCCTTCCAAAAGATGCAAGATGTTATAAACTAGACGGCGGTACGTGTAGTTGATTATGAAAGATGCGAGGTGTTATAAAATAGGAATGATGCCACATATGGCGCGTGTCATCGTTCGATATAGTGCGGCGACGTACGCTAGGGGGAGCGTTGCAATAAAATCGAGTGGGCAAAATGTACGGAGGATTCATGGTTTACCAGGTTTACCTCCGGAGCTTCGCCCACTCATCATCATTCACTTCGTGGATATGGCGGCATTTTTTTCTTTCGCACATTCTTAAAGCTCCTGCAATACAGCAACCGCGGTAAGAAATTTCGACATAGTCGACAGTAATGTCGGTCCTTGCTAACCACGAAGTTTTATCTTATGTATACTCCAAAACCTCTTCAGCTTCCCTTTAGCCTCTTAATCAAAAGCAAACGAACAAGTGCGCGCACGTCGATGACGAAAGCTTGTGTGTTTCCAGTGTTATTGTTGACTGGACTCTGCGGACTTCCCGTCTACTTTGGTGAGCTTCTCAAGACTTGGCGATTCTCACCCTTGTTCAAATGCCGATTGTGCTCAGCTTTCATAATTCATCAGTGGTGGCATGGTAACAACCATAAGATAACTATGGAATGGAACGTACGCGTTTATTTATTTATGCTCTCAACCCCTGAACACGAAATGAACTATATATTGAGTCTCTAAAGCGTATACAATGTTCAGTTTAAAGCGATTAACTTCTCTTTAGTATCCCCTTGAAACGCCACCACTCTAGTTCAAGCCGGCACTCATCGAGAGTGAGTCATACTGTCTCTTCTCTGTCTGAGCGCGCACATAGCCAGCGGTGCATCAGAACTAATTCGCAGAAGGAGTGCAACAAAGCCCAAACGCAACGGGAATGAATGGCCGGCCATTTATGGGGGCGTCCAACCGCAGCGGCGATTCACACTCTGCGAGTCGGGCAGGCTAACCCGGGGTTCTCTGCGATGAGCTTTGGGGTGCTCGGGTGTCGGAGGGTGCAAACACCGCCCCCTTCCCGCCCCGCTTCTCCGAAACGTCCCGCGGCAACAGGGGAGTGGCCGATTCTCGCCGCATTCAGAGCAGTGCCCCGCGGGGCTGTCACCCAACGGAATGGATCGGATCCTATCAAGCGGCTTCTCCGACCACCGTGCCCATTTACTTTCCCAGATCTCTCGCGTCGGCCTCTCTTTCCCCGTGCCTGTGTAGGTTTGTTATGAGGCCAATACCGGAGTAGCGCTCCACGGGCTTTACAGGTTGCTCTCGTGTATAGTTTTCACGTTTCGGTGATGGGGGAGGGGAGGGGGGGAGTGCTGGCGCAGTGTAGTAAGTTAACAACGGGAGTTCACAGTGGAAAAGAGTTCGGCCGTTCCTCTTTTTTTTTTTGTACTTCATTTTCGCGGCACGTGCATACATTTGTCCCGGTCTACTCCCTTTTCCTTTATTCTGTGCGAATGATCATACGTTCTGATCAAGCTTTTTGGTCTTTTTTTATTTTTAACGATGAAGTGCTGGAAGGAGCGGGAACCGCGAATGAATACCCGCTAACGCTCACGGTTGATAGCTGAGGAGGTGGCAACCCCCCTTTCCTCCCCAACATTACGATGCACTTGGTTCGAGAGTGTAACATAACCAGTGGCTATTTTTCTCATGCCATCTTTGACTAGTCGTTTCGGAGCGCTCGCGGGAGACAGAGAGAGAGAGAGAGAGAGAGAGAGAGAGAGAGAGAGAGAGAGAGAGAGAGAGAGAAAGTGCTCCGAAACTGCCACTCAAAGATGGCATCAACTTTCTGCGGTGGGGCTGACCTTCCGATCAGAGCAGGCTTTGATTGCTTCGTTGCAGAGAGTTTTGTGCTCCTGAAGCTTTCATCGCCGTACGAACGATTTGTCTACATCCGTAAAAAGAAAAAAAAAATGTTCGCAGCATTATTTTCATCCTATTTGGTGTTGTTCTATTGAGTTTCGCGCATGTCTCGCACAGCCCCACGTGTATGTGTGTTTGGGGGGGGGGGAGCTGCGTGCGTGCGTGGGAACTCAGCAACGCAGCGCCATCCCTAGTTATGTCATAAGCCGAATTTGTGGTAGCTACTCTCACGCCACCGTCTTATGAAACTCTATGGCCGCGTGCACTCGAGAGCTGCGCGATGACACAGTGATACTGTATCGTTAACTTAATCGCTAGTTTTTCTAAACCCATATACCATGAATTCGAGGTGGTTAAAGGTGGGAAATAGACCCCAAGCGCAAGCCGTAAGAAAGTGTGCGTGTGCCACCTCTCGTTTAGTCCTTAAAATCTCCGCTGGATGGCGGTGCTTCTATATGGGAATAAATGTTGAAAAGATCTGAGATGGTGGTACTTGGAGTGTTGAATAGATAGACGAACGGACACATAGACAGATGCATGGATGGACGCATGAACGGACGCAGGGGCGGATGCATGGACGAACGCGGGGACGGACGCACGAACAGACGCACGCACGGATAGGTGGAAGGACGCATGGATGGTCACACAGACGGACGCATGGACGGACGGAAGCAAGAACCAATGGACGGACGAATGCTTCGCCCCACTCTCCATCATTCACTCCGTGGATATGCTGCCAATTTTTTTCCTCAATGCCTGTGAATGGGCCGTCGCGTGTTCTGTATTCAACGGCTCACCGCCTTTCTCCTCCACTCTCGCTAGTAAAAAGTGCCGCGCGTAGAGCGTGTAGAAGGTCATATCACATAGGCGCGCAGGTATGCAGCAGCGTATACGTTCGCTGTAGTATACTACGCGTGAGCGGTGTTGGCGAAAACGGGCTGCGCAGGTCGTAATGTGTGTCGGCGAGTGCGTGGGTGAGCTGCATGCGCCCACGTGATCTTCGCGTTACACACACACACACAAAAAAAATGTCCCGCCGCAGCGTAGATACGCGAGGGGTCCATGCGGGACGCCGGCAGCCTGCTGTCACCGCAGCAGGCGGCTCGCCCTCCTGATCACAGCGGGAACATCGCTTGATGGCTTCGCGTCTCGCCCTGTCGATGTGACGGCAGCTGTCCAGGATATTGGACGGCGTGCGCCTTTTGTCTCTGCCTGACTGCTCCCCCGGCGACGTTGTTAGCTCCTCGTCGACATTCGGTATGTTCTCCCTGTGCTAGTGCGCGACGAGGCTGGTGATCTGTTGACGCCGCCGCCGAGGAGACGTCTGCGACGACGTTTGACGAACGTCAGTGCGTCTTGCAGTCAGAGCTTGCTTTAAACATGCAGCCGGCGGCACACTAGCATGATTTCAGAGCACGAACATCTTGTGCACAAAAAAAAAAATCACAGCATATCCACGGAGTGAATGATGATTGGTGGGGCGCAGCGTTCGTCAGTCTGTCTGTCCATTCGTTCTTGCGTCCGCCTATCTGTGTGATCCTTGGTGCATCCGTCCGTTTGTTCATTCGTCTGTCTGTCCGTCCATCTTTTTTTGCGGCCATCCCTCTGTAGCGAAACGTCGGGGTTGTTCAAGTTAGGCGCATCGGACGACCAGGGAGACGAATAAGTGTGGGGGAAACTCCGCGGAGGCAATCGATGAGAAGTCAACACGATGAATTCGGGGAGCACTCATTGGGGGTTTATTTAGCTAACACAACTTCAAGTTACAAAATGCACTGGGTCACAAAGACAAAACATAGAAAATGGTGGCATAACCGTCGGCCTGCATAGCTGGTCTCCCGGTGGTGAGATCCGCCGTTGACCCCGACTCCGCTCACTTTTCAAACATCCTCTTTTTAACCCTTGGTTGAACAAAGAGTCTTCACAAAAACCAATCACATGTTGGGACTCGCAGCATCACAACCAATCACAGAAACATTTTCATAAAAGGCACTACATTTGTAAAAACCTCCTTACCAAATGAAACACGCAAAGGGATAGGTACTCCGCACGGGACACTCTCTCCCATACCAGGCCGTGCTGCCCCCTTCGGCCGACTACCGTCGGCGGCCGTTCCCACGCTCGGGCCCCGTCAGTTCTTTCATTAACTGTTGCTTCCTAGAAGCGTCCTTAAGAGCGATGGGTACACCATTGCTTACCAGGTGTACATGCGACAGCGAGGCGCCCCGACATCCTAACAGCGCGAGAGAATATGGTCGTTTACCTGCCGCCACTATGTCTCGGTCAGGCTAAGTGGTCGCGTCCCCATGTCGTTCTCAATGACACGCGTGCCTGTTAACAATGGCTTAGACTCAGACGGTGGCGCCGGACCTGCCTCTTGCTAGACGCTTTTCCGAGTAAGCATTCCCCTTCTAATCCCGAACGGGGGCGACCTTGACTGCTCCGTTTGTAGGCCGTAAAAGAACAAGATTCTCCGCGAAACCTTGCTCTCGCGACACCTCTGTCTGTCCATCCGTCCGTGCGTGTGTCAGTCCGTTCGTCCGTCCATATGTCTAGAGAAAACTCCAAGCACAGCCATCTCACATCTTTTCATCGCGTATTCATCATATACAAGTGCCCCCATCCAGCAGCCATTGTAAGGACCGCTATTTCGGGTATGTACCACTGGTGGTTACGTACTACGATGGATGCACAAGCCACGCTATAAGGAGCTTCGCCCCCAAAAAGAAAAAGTAATTTTCTTAAGAGTGTTGTTTCTCGGGTGAATCGGAAATCCATTCTGAAAAAAGTTTCGCTTGTGAACACGGGCTAACCGGAAGACACACGGACGCATGGGTGGAAGTGCTTCCGTCTGTGTGTCCCTGTGTGACTTCCCGTACAGGCCATGTTCACGAGCGAAACCATTTTCAACATTTAATCTTCTTCTGGCCTTACGAGCCTTGGCAGTTCTCGAAAAATCTGTAACTTGGCTTTCCTGCGAAATAAATTTCTACAAGAAATGCCTCGTGACGCCTGGCTGAGTGCGCGGCCGAGGAGGCGGTTTGTTTCGCGCTTTATGGCGTCTGTGTCGCGATCACGTGGCATTGCTTGTCCAACCTCGCCAACCTACGCAGATCTCGTGCCATTTCCGGCCTTGTTCTTTAATGAAAAAAATACACCAGCGCCATCGCCGCATCGCGTACCCTTTGGTTGCATCAAGGCGGGGACCACGGTGGAAGAATAAGGTATTCTTCCACTTTTCTTCGGCTATGCTTCCACCGTCCAAATCGCGTCATTTGTATGTGTGTATTCCCACATAAACTTCACTTGGAAATTGACGCTTTTCTCCGTCGCATCTCTCTTAGTCCGTTCGTTTCTTATTTTGGCGCTGCAAATTTCTTGTGTATTGATGGTGGAACTTGGGTCAGATTTTTCCACTGAGGCTCCCTTCAAAGCCCCTAGCGGCTTGCATTAGCGTGTATACGTTCGGTCTCCAGTTAACTGCTGAGAAGGATGAACAAAAGTAAACTATAAATTTAAGAACGGTTCCTATACTTCGCGAACCGTACCTACTGGGCATGTCATCACAATTTGACGCCAGCGTGCTTCCCCTTAAGATCTGGGTCAATGCACGTTAAGGCAAGACCAGCTATATGCAACGACAGGACAAATACGAAACGAACAAAGCGAGATCAAAGAAGACTACAAAGTCAAAACATTCGCCGGACGAAAAAAAAAAAACGGGACGAACAACCGTGCGGCCTGAAAATGTCCGCCCGATCGACCTCGACACAGACGGCGTGCACCACGTCTTCCTCCTCCTTCTCGTAGAGCCGCGGAAAAGAATTTCTTGGAGTGGGTCCAGAGCCCTGGCCGGCGCCGCGCTTTCTTGGAGCGGCGCGAACGAAGACACAAACTCGTGCGATGGTGGAAGAGAAAACTGACTGACTGACCCCCCCCCTCCCCCTCCCTCTTCCCCCAGGAGATGTGTCGCCCGAGTCGTGGTGCGAAGTGTGATGGTGGAAGAGAAAACTGACTGACTGACCCCTCCTCCCCCTCTCCCCCAACCAGAAGATGTGTCGCCAGCACAGTCGTTGTGCGAAAGAACAAAGACAGAGTGACGGGAGGGCGATGCTTCGTGTACACACACACACGCGCGCGCATAAACGAACTGCTCACTTTCCTCCATTGGCGGCTGTTTAATGCGTCCGTGTGAGCCCCCACTTCCGGGCCGTCGCGAAGAATGCGCTGCTGTGGGCGACGCCGCTACGTGGCCCAGAAGGCAATTCACGCTGGCACTGCGACCTGGGCACGCACGCACACCCTGACAAAAAAACTGGGACGCTAGCTCTGGCTGGCACCACTGAAGTTTGCATGCTGGGGCATGTCCAGTATATACAAGGTGGCATATCTACATTTACAGTAATATATATATATATATATATATATATATATATATATATATATATATATATATATATATATATATATATATCATAAGGGAAAGAAGTGTATACCTAAGGGCTCGTTTTTCCGTGTTTTAACACAATATTAATGAGATCTAACAGACAGTAATGCCAAGGAATGCACATGGGAAGTTATTAGAACCAATGGAATGTAAATAAGAAGAAAGAAGAAAAAAAAAGTGGATGAAAAAATTACCAGCCGTGAGCAGGAATCGAACCTACGACCTTCGAATAGCGCGTTCGATGCTCTAACCACTGAGCTATCACAGCGGCCTTGTGATAGCTCAGTGGTTAAAGCATCGAACGCGTTATTCGAAGGTCGTAGGTTCGATTCCTGCTCACGGCTGGTAATTTTTTCATCCACTTTTCTTTCTTCTTATTTACATTTCATTGGTTCTAATAACTTCCCCTGTACATTCCCATTCCTTGGCATTGCTGTCTGTTAGATCTCATATATATATATATATATATATATATATATATATATATATATATATATATATATATATATGTATATATATGTATATATATGTATATATATGTATATATATGTATATATATATGAGAGAGAGAGCATCGAACGCGTAATTCGAAGGTCGCAGGTTCGATTCCTGCTCACGGCTGCTTATTTTTTCACCCACTTTTCTTTCTTCTTATTTACATTCCATTGGTTCTAATAACTTCCCCTATACATTCCTTGGCATTATTGTCTGTTAGATCTCATTATATATATATAATGCGTGTAGGAGTTTTGCGGAATGCCGCGGGGTGGTGGAAGGGTTCAAAAAGGGAAGATTGGCAATTGCTCTTTCACACATAGGTGACTTCAAGAAATGTGTCCGATAATCTTCAAAATGAGGAGAAATGCCCAGTTTGGTTTCCGCAATGAGAGAGGTAGGAATTCACTTCCCGGCATTGGTGCAAACATCGGGGAAGGAACTCGCGGCTTCCTCAGGGGGCGATATATACTCGGGGGGGGGGGGGGGGGGGGAATCGCATCCTCGCGCGCTCTCCCGGGAAGCCGTGTGCCGAAAGATAGCGCTCGAGTTGCGCAAGGAAAGCCGCGATGTCGCTCCCAGCGACAGGGCGTCCCTGGCTGTGCGAAAACATCGTAAACGTGATGTCTATGGTAGGTTGTTCGCGCATATCCCTGTAGTTTACCTGTCTCTCAATACCCCGTTTTGTCTAAAGAAGATTTTTATTGCCCGGTGCATATATGTCCGACTTGCCACTATTATTACGTGCATCTTTAAAAAAAAAACAGCGCATCGTTCAATCTCTCGGAATATTGGGGGAGTCGCTTTGCAAATATACCTTGATGGGAAAAACTGATCCTTTCGCTGCGCGCGCGCGCGTGTGTGTGTGTGTGTGTGTGTGTGTGTGTGTGTGTGTGTGTGTGTGTGTGTGTGTGTGTGTGTCTGTGGGTGTTGTGTGTGTCTGTGGGTGTTGTGTGTGTGTGGGTGTTGTGTGTGTGTCTGTGTGTTGTGTGTGTGTGTGTCTGTGTGTGTCTGTGTGTCTGTGTGTTGTGTGTGTGTGTCTGTGTGTTGTGTGTGTGTGTGTCTGTGTGTTGTGTGTGTGTGTGTCTGTGTGTTGTGTGTGTGTGTGTCTGTGTGTGTGTTGTGTGTGTGTGTCTGTGTGTTGTGTGTGTGTGTCTGGGTGTTGTGTGTGTCTGTGTGTGTGTCTGTGTGTTGTGTGTGTCTGTGTGTTGTGTGTGTGTGTCTGTGTGTGTGTGTGTTTGTGTGTGTGTGTGTTGTGTGTGTGTCTGTGTGTTGTGTGTGTGTGTGTTGCGAATATCTTAAATTGATACAGAGATGATTTATTTCAATAGCTCTACTCCTGTTTTAATCAAATACGTTTATTTGAGGAGACCGTTTCGGAACTGGCCTTAAAGTCATCGCACTTTCGAGTGACGAACAGACGAACATACCATTACAACTTACTGTGTTTGAAGCCTGAATTGGTGTGTTGTACATGCACATACTACGTACTGTGTGCTGTGATAGTGACCGACTGCGGTCGTGCGTCTACACTCCTTTTCATTTTTTTTTCTTATTGCTGTTTTCGTTCTGCCAACTTTGTCCCGTTCTCTGCAAAGTAGAGGAGCAAACCGGACGTGCTCTTTTGTGGTTAACTTCTTTCCCCTTGTCACACTGTTTTTCACTCACTCAGTATAACGACCAGATTATCATTTTAATGACAATTCAGTAAGCCTTGGCCACTGTATACGCGGACGGCTTCGCTTCGACATTCTATGCAGCAGCTAGCTCATCGCGCAGCTGGTCAGTATCACGTGTCGAAGAGAGCGTGTAGCCTATCTGCCCCTGACATACTTTCGCGGGGTCTCCTCTTAGTCTGCGTGGGTCAGCCGTCTTATGTAAGTATCAACGTCGCTTCCGACGACGCATGGCCGTCGCTTATCGGCGCAGTTATTTTTTCTCCTCCTCTCCCGCGGCGTGATTCGCCGCTGCTCGGTTGGTCATGCGGCCGATGCCGTTGATGGCGCTAGCAGTCGCGGGTGCCGCTAGGGTACGCTGTAATCGCGAAGAGGCTGAATGGCTCGCATATATATGCACACAAATCACCGCCACGCGATACGCAAGCCCGTCTTCCCTCCCGCTCGCGAGAAGGACGTATGCAAATGACTGCAGCGATTTATATGCCGCGCGATTCCGAGTATATCGAGTGAATCGAGACGCGCTGTCTCGCTCGCTCATCCGGCGGACACGACTGCGTCGACGGCGCGACTGCTTTGATCCACGCAACGCGACGCTTCGCATTTTGCGTTGCGAAAACGCGTCGCTCGAAAGCTGCTGGAAAAAAAAAAAAAAAGGGGGGGGGGGGCGATGACAGATTTGTGGTTGTCTTGTCGTCAACTTTGCAACTCGCATCCTGTACACAGGAAAAAAAAAAGAAAGCTGCTTCGGCTTTTCAAGAAGAAATTAAAAGAAAAAGAAGGGGTTTCTAGGTATGTATATAAGTCGAAAGCTTCCGTTTCGTTCGCTGTTCCCGTGAGCGTGAGATGTAAAGGTGCAGTATTACCAACCTCAACGAGCGTTTCGCCCCGCCGCGGTGGTCTAGTGGCTAAGGTACTCGGCTGCTGACCCGCAGGGCGCAGGTTCAAATCCCGGCTGCGGCGGCTGCATTTCCGATGGAGGCGGAAATGTTGTAGGCCCGTGTGCTCAGATTTGGGTGCACGTTAAAGAACCCCAGGTGGTCTAAATTTCCGGAGCCCTCCACTACGGCGTCTCTCATAATCATATAGTGGTTTTGGGACGTTAAACCCCACATATCAATCAATCAATCAATCAACGAGCGTTTCACCACCGCGACTATCCGGACGCGCGCACTTCCCCCTGCCTCGACACAACTGAGCGTACACGGCATTTGAGCACACGGTGACACTAGCGGCTGCTCTTAAAGGTGTATATACGCGACTGAGAAATAGTGCGAAACCGCGAAAGAGGCGTGACAACGCTAACGCTAACTTTCAGCACAGCTGTAGTTTCTTTTCTTTGACTTCGAAACCTTGCCCTTGGACATATACGTGGTGGGAAGGGGTGTCCGAGATACGTAAGGCGAACAAACTTGATTTCTGTAAGAAGTCTAACAAAGTCGGGTGGTCGGCCAGGCATCAAGCGGCGAAGTCAGCTTCAATACCCCGGGCATATATCAGTTACGGTAACCACGATTTTGTCCACACGAGGATCCTGCACTCGGCAGCTTCTTCCTAACTGGATAAAAATTGTGCGCGATGTAAAAGAAACAGACATGGCGCCAAGGCGATGGCCGACCTTCGAGCTATAGTTGGTATACACGTAAAATTGGGACGTAAAAGCGAGCGGGAAGCACGAAGCATGAGAATGAAAACGACGGGACAGGCCGGCACTAACAACTGATCAAGAGCCTGATACCCGCCGGTAAGTACCGTGTAGATGCGTGAAGCAGCCATGCGTCACATAACACGAAATCTTAACGAGATCTGGAGAGATCATCGTTTTACCAGACAGGTGCCATTACGTGTCGCTTACTTGAGCAGTTGTTTCCCCGTTGAACATGGCGGAGGCTGCTGCACCCGCCCGATTTCCGCCTACCTCCGCTCTTTAGTTCCCCCATTTATAAGAAGGAGTATATCTAAAACGCAGCGCATTAGTTATCCGCCTATAGCTGCACGCCCCCATGAATGACCACTTGCCGTGCATGAGTGTATATCGTAATATGTTTCACGTCCCAAGATCACGATAGTGATGTGAGGTACACCGTATAGTGAAGAGCTCGGGGAATTTCGATTAAATGATGTTGCTGAACGTGCGCCGACGTGATCGCCGCGGCCGAGACTGAACCAGTGACCTTCGGATAAGCAGCCGAGTACCTTAACCGCTGACACACCATAGCGCTGAATGAGTGTATAGGTCGCGAAGTGTATGGTGGCGATGGTGAGCGTGCAGGGTACACATAGATGGCATATATAAAATAGTTCCCGCCGCGACCCGCGCAGTATTGCCGAAATGAACCCATGAAACGCCTGGAGGGGAGATGGTATGTTGTCCACCGCAGGTTTTTTTCTTCCTTTTTCTTTTTTTGAACGATGACATTTGTCTTGTGGTTGTGTCGTATACCACTCTCCCGCGTTGCGTCTGACTTGCGGATACATTAAGGCATCGCGCGTTTTTTCTCCTCGCCGCCCGACGAATGTTGCGTTTCGCTGCCGTGTGATGACCGCCGGTTTCCCCCGCGGTGCTTTCGTGCTTCGCGGTGCAAGCATCACTGCGCGGGAGGCCAGGGCGTGCCTCCGCGGAGCGCGGCGGCGTGAGACAAGAAAAATGAATAGCACGAAGGTAATTCTGCTGCCGTTAGCGTTGACGAGACGTGCGGGCGGCACGCCCATCACGCACCAACCGAGCATGCAGGAGAAAAAAAAATGGCAGCATATCCACGGAGTGAATGATGGAGAGTGGGGCGAAGAATTCGTCCTTCCATTCGTTCTTGCTTCCGTCCGTCCATGCGTCCGTCAGTGTGACCGTCCATGCGTCCATTAGCCCGTACGTGCGTGCGTCTGTTCGTGCGCCCGTCCCTGCGTTCTTTCATGCATCCGCCCCTGCGTCCGTTCATGCGTCCATCCATGCATCTGTTTGTGTGTCCGTTCGTTCATCTATTCAACACTCCAAGTCCCACCATCTCGCATCTTTTTATCATATATTCCCCATACAGAAGCACCACCATCCAGCGGACATTCCAAGGACTAAACGAGAGGTGGCACACGCACACTTTCTTACGGCTTGCGCTTCGGGTCCACTTCCCACCTTTATTGAAATTTAAAGACATTTTCCACGTTGTACACCAGTCATGAATACGCACCAAGTCATATTGAAGTTGAGCCATTGACATGTACATTGAGCACTATTTTTTATTGTTCAACGACGCACAGAAGAAGTCTCTCACCGGCACCACCTTGGAGGTCAAAATGTTATACTTGTTACATTCTACCGGGGACGAACGGTTGCCGCTATAAGGAGCTTCGCCCCTAAAAGGAACGGTGGCCGTAGCCAGGCTTTGCAGCAGCGCGAGCTGCTGAGGCGCCCCGAGCTGAAGCAGGCGAGATCTACGTGTAAGCTGCAGTTTTTCGATTAAAACGAGCTTGATGCTAGTCTTACGAACTGGGTCGAAGTATTTGTGCAGCTTGAGAAGTGCGCGTGTCGTGGGCTTACGGGGCACGTTGAGCAAACTGACCTCGCGCGTATGAAGCGGGCACTTACACCGCTGCGCGGACGTCACACCTAACGATACGAAATGCAAGCTGCATACATTGGCGCGATCCTGCAGGGACAAGCAACGCTTGTTGATTCACGGGCACGTACTTAAGAGCGAGCGTGTGACATTAAGATCGCCAACTTTATTAGCAGGTCTAACGTATTTCTCTCGTTTAATCCACGCTAAGTGCCTCATAAATTTGCAGTATCTATTTTTTGTTGTCCTGTGTTTATGTAGACTGCAGATCGATCACATGTTCCGGCGACGCGGGACATAAAGACACACCTACTACACACAACTAGTAACCAAGTATTACTACGTGGTGAGTCGTGCATTCCCAAATGCCACATTCAAAACTCAATAGAGCATAGGCCGTCTCGTTGTACTTACTTCAAACTCATTCGTGCCCGTAGTTAGCATACCTAAATGCAATTTATCCTCACTAATTCCCCGATGCTGCCTGCGCCGCTTGCGGGAAGACTGCTACATTACACATGCTCTGAATGTGCGGATTGCATGGACCGATCTATAGCAAACCCGAGTGGGATATGCGCTTCTGCACAGCCCAGAACTTCAGAACCAAATCCTGGCCGTCCAGTGTGCCCGCGACAGGGCCGTCAGGCTATAGACCTGCCGGTCCCCACGTGGGAGTAGCCGGGTGACGCGTGGCAACCTCGGCGTTTGCACTGGACCATAATGAAGTTGTTCTCTCTCTCTCTCTCTCTCTCTCTCTCGATCACATGTTGCGCACCTGCATGTCATGCGAGTATGCGCCACACGCAATTCGCGCTCCACGTAAAGCCAGGGCAGCGGAAATATAGACACTGACAATGATTGTGAGAGAATGTTTCATGACACGCGCGACAACCGAGTCATGTTATTCACGTATGGTCATACTCATTTCGTTCATGTTCGTCATACACAAACATACAAAAGTAATAATCCTCCACAATCAAGTGCGCCACCGCGTCGTCCATCTCCGGAACAAGATACTCGCCTCCTGAGTAAAATTAACAATTACTGTTATCTCTAAGGCGAAATTCCTGGATTCCTTATCAAAGGCGCAAATTTTCTGTCGGCGGCGTGCCGCGGCGTCCTTGTCAACACAAGCGATGCGCAGGTAGTACCAACTCTCTGTTACTGCAATGCAAGGAATCATGACGTGATGTCGTCGTGACATGACGTCATAATAGTGCCACAGATAGTCAAAGTTGTCACGTCATCATTGCGCCTCTCTGACGTCACGTGGTAGCGTGATGTAGTCATCGCGTGAAATCATCGCAACAGCGAAAGTGGGCAGATAACGCGTAGGCCGCGGAAAACCAGACGAGGTACAGATAGCTTGCAACGCCTCCAATCTTGGAGGCAGTGCATAAACACTTTGTAGAAGAACATGGTTTTCGCCTTTGAGTCGGCCTAGATGGATGTGTTAGGGACCTTTCTTTCTTTCTTTCTTTCTTTCTTTCTTTCTTTCTTTCTTTCTTTCTTTCTTTCTTTCTTTCTTTCTTTCTTGTTTTTGTTTTTCACGCAGCCTAAAGAACGCCTACGCGCGAGAAATCGTCCTTGTCATCTCATCTGATGTTCATTGCCGTTCTATTCCTATTAAAATTATTATTAATATTTCTCATTCTCATTCCTGTTACGATTTGTATAATAATTGACATTTAGTTCATGTTTTTGTTTGTATGGAAAGTGTACCAATTCATGTATGTATTCCCTTTATGCTCCCCTTACGCAATGCCCTGTTGGGTCTGTAAGGTATTTTGAATAAATAAATAAATAAATTTCGCGAGCTTCAACACGCGCAGCTTTTTTTTTTTTTTGGCATTATTTTTCCCGGCAAACGTTACCGCAAGCCACGTCGAAGTAGGTAGATGAATTGCGAGGTGCGACCTCGTTCGGCAAGTAGTGCAGGCGAACCGAATCACGCGGCGGGACGCTGAGTAATTAGTGCCCCGGCAAAGCGCTCTAGACGGCGCTCTCACGAACATCTTCGCGTCCTTGACCACGGCGCACTCACTCGCGCCACAGGCGAGGAGGTTGACGCGGCTTCTTTGCATGGCCTCAGTTGCTCGGCGACACGAAAATAGGGACTCCCCGGCTCTGCTCTTCGCGGGGCGCCACTGCGAGTCTTTTAATTCGCGCGGGCTCTCCGACGCGCCACGAGCGCTAGCCACCCTCGCCTTGGGAGGCAGGATGTGGTAAACGCGGTCACAGCTATACATAACGGTGGATTCCGCTTAGCTTAGGTTAAAAGCGCCTCAGCGTGTTCCGTGCACGAACAATTGCCGCGCCGCTTTTTGTGCGTCACATGCGTATGTGCAGTATAGTGAAAACAAGTACATAGCTGCATCAGCGAAATAGTTTCTTCTTTTTTTTTTTTTCTTATAGCACAACCGGTGCAACGTTAACTTGTCTCAATGGATTGAGCAAACTCAGGTGTACGCTGTGCAACTTGACTGAGCTGCTTCGAAAAAAAAAAAAAGGAGTGGCAGTGGCAGTCCTAAAACATTCGTTCGACATTCTTCACGCCACTTTCGTTTTTGTTATCGCAACACCAAAACGAGTTACAAGTGTGGCTCTCAGCCGAGAACTCGGTGGCCGTATCGTGTGTTCTCTTAATCTCAGTGGCATTTTCGCGTTGTTTGCATCAGTGTGTCAAAAATTGGGGTGCCCTTAAGATTTTCCTATAAGAGTTTAGCGCGATAGTGATGTTCTGTTCCTAGTGCGTACTTCGAACACTTAGTGCGTGAAATCTTCTCGAACTTGTTATGCACCCATTACGTGCACCTTAAGGGTGGAGTAGCGTGTGTGTCTTTTGTAGTGGGTGACTGACTTTAAACTATGAGGTCATGATGATCCCATGTTCTTACGTCCGATAACAATGCACGCTTGTACCGCGCATTATTACGGCAGTATTTCGTGTTGTATTGTGAAACACGTACACAGGAATGCGTGTGTTTGTAAATCATGAAAGTTACTTTCACTGCATTTCCAAGCAGAGGAAGTTATTTTCATTGCATTCACATGCAGAGCCGCGGCTCTGTGGTAGAACGTCCGCTTGCCACGGAAACGACGTGGATTCGATTTTCGCTCTGAGACAAATATTTTTTTTTTATTATTTCTGGCATATTTCTCTATTTTCGGGTCACGCGAAGATGATTTTTCGCTCACAACCAACAACGCTGATACCCACGCCGTTGCCGAATGTCTGCGAAACGAGCTCTTTAACGCTATCGCCTTAAAAGAAGATTTGACGGCTATCGTTAGTTTGTTCGTAGATCTAATTTTCGAAGCAATACTTTTTTGCAGACTAGTTATTTCATACTTGAAAAATTGAATTGCTGCACAAACTTGAAGGAAAACAAGGGAGACAGGAAAGAGCGCAGACTACCAACTGTTGGTAGTCTGCGCTCTTTCCTGTCTCCCTTGTTTTTCTTCAAGTTTGTGCAGCAATTCAATTTTTCATCTAATTTTCTTTCATGTACGCGTCTGCATGTATACATAACGTAAAAAGAAGTTTCGAGGTGGGAGCTCCGAACCCTCGTCCGCGCCTTCCCTCTGACTACGCCAATATGCACCTACGTATTTCACGGAACACACATACATTTACGTGAATTGTACCGGGGGGGGGGGGGTCGTCAAGTGTTGATATTTAATGCCTACAGACGTGTTGTTACAGCCGCGATGACCGGACGAATGTTGCTCCGCTGGTTACTGTTAAATGTGCCACCCGCCTCCTCAATGAAAAGGCGTGGTTGATGATTAAGTATATAAGCGTAAGTTACGTTACATACGGTGCGAGACGGATCTTAAGTTTCGTAGCGGCTGGCGAATATTTTTCCGTTGGTTGCTAACAAATCCGAAAGGCAGAAAAATATGGTTGCCATGGGTGATCGCGTTTAGTTCTTTCGGTAGCCTTTTGAAGTTGTCAAAACAGTCGACTTTACGGAGCTCGTATGTATAAGTACGTCATACAGCGTGCTTATCCAACTCTTCGTATTTTGTTTAGTAAAAAAAAAAAGGTTCTGCGGTTTTGCGTGCCGACACCATGATACACGATTATGAGTTGTATGCCGGTGGATAGTGCCAGGTGATTTAGATCGCCTTGGCTGTGCACCACGAGCCTCGACTGTCTCGCCTCCGGCCCCGCCGCGGTGGTCTAGTGGCTATAAGGTACTCGGCTGCTGACCCGCAGGTTGTGGGATCGATATCCCGGCTGCGGTGGCTGCATTTCCGATGGAGGCGGTGTAGGCCCGTGTGCTCAGACTTGGGTGCACGTTAAAGAACCTGCAGGTGGTCGAAATTTCCGGAGGCATCTACTACGGCGTCTCTCATAATCATACGGTGGTTTTGGGACGTTAAACCCCACATATCAATCAATCAACCGCCATATTGAACTATAGTAGTGACGTAGTGTTTGTTACAACCGTATTCTTTTGGGGGAAGCTTTTAGATTTTAGTCGACCGTTTCGCTTGCGTTTCAGGGACTGCGTTGGACCTGCAGTGTCTGTCTGTTTGCGATGAAAATGCGGATTCGGCATCGGCACGCGTTAGCGACGTGTTAGTGATAAGTTGGAACGGATGCCATGCACCCGGATGCAACGCTTCGCTGATGCGCGCTTGTAACGTGCCCAGAAAATGCCTATTTCGGGAGAAAGGCCTGGAAGCTAGGGGGGCGTCCTATCAGCTGCTGCCTGTTTTGTTCGATGAGGAGCAGGCTATGCTCGAGCGATCCCCCCTTCTGCTTCTTCGCGGTCTCGCGTTGCTCCACTCAGTGGCGCCAGTCGCGCGTGCACACTGAATCGTCTCACTGAGAGCACCGGTGCTTGCGTCCTGCGCACTCGCCAACTGGACGAGATAATGGCTCCTTCTCTCCACTTTTCCGTCCCTCTACCTTAGAGGTTGTCGGAATAGCAGTCGTCCGGCATATCGTTGGTCACCTGTATCACCAGTGGGGAGCGCATTCCTTCGGTACCCATTGCCACCAATAGGTCGGCAAATATTTTACAGCCCACTCAGAATCGCTCGTAAAATGTACCTAAAATAAGCGCGAGTAAACGTTGGTGCGAGTCGCTCGCACTCGGATTCACATTCACTAAAGTCTTCCTCAAGCGGACTTGCTTGGACTCTTTATAATATTACTCACTTGGACTCACGGCTATATCTGAGTCTCAATGAGTAGACTCACCAGTCCGTTTTAGTATATGTATTAGCTGTTTCGTCCAACGTGTCAATGCTTAGTAACTCCAGTATCTCATATAATGGGTGCTCGACTTGGCGCTTTTGATCTCGTAATATTAATATGGTGTATGATTGCTCTTGATGTGCGAGTAGACATAATTAGTATAAATATGAGCTGACAAAGGGCTGGGAATAATGGCGAAGCTTAGTAAATAGGTCAAAAGCTCGGCAAAAAAAAAAAACATTGTGGAGCTCACTAGAACTCACTTATAAAATAAAACTCGCCCTCACTGGAACTCGCACTCGCTCATAAATTTCACCACCGGACTCACCCGGACTCACTCAAACCGCGGTACTCGATTGAATACTGAGTTAGTCCACTCATGAGTGTCTTTATATACATATGCTGCTCCCTGATTTGACCGTTGCGCTTGCAAGGCTCAGGTCTTGGAGGAATAGGTTTGTATGCGATAATCGGCTGAAATATTGCCCGCACTGGTCATCGTGAAAATATTTGCAATGTCGCGCTGGACCACTTTTGGCACGATCTCAGCGTAACAGTCGTGGCACAAACGAAAGCGCTCGAGTTGTTTCCTTCGGTGTCCGGTGCACGCACCCGTGACCGGAAGGCAATGAAGACTCTTAGAATGACCTTTTTCCCGCCTCCGATTGTCCTGGCTCTTTTCGGGCTGCGCGGAAACAAAGAGATAAGTCGAAGCATCTTCTTATGGCTGCGAAATTGAGTATGCCGTGGCTGAGAAGGAGTGAGGGAGGCGTGGGCCCGGCGGCTGTTTTCGGGGCGGGAGCAGCTGCCACCACCGTGCTTGCTTTTCCACTCGAAATAGCCTCCACTTTTCGGCTCTGCGCAAAGAAGGCCCTATTTGAGAAGCGTCGCCGAGAGAGGCGCGGAAGTGGATGAGCGGGACGGGCCCGCAAGAAGGGTCGGGAACATCCACCGATGTCCGCCGCGCATCGTCGATGAAGGGGAGAAAAAATAAAATTAAAAATAAAATTAAAACTCGGTGTCCCGGTCTGTCGGAAAGTGATGTTTCGTCTTTTGCAGGGCACTTCCGCGGCTTCTTTATACTTGCTCGTCGATCCCGTCAGGTACCACGCGAAAGCTACAAGGCTGCTCGACGTATATCCCGTGTTTACCTTCGAGTCTTTCCCAACGAAGGACGGAAATTGGCGATTCGCCTTTTGTTCTCCCTCGCTCGGGCGACGTACGTACGTGAATGATCGATTGATTGCGCGTCGCGACCTCGTTAGCGAGTCTCAAGCGAAGTGCGGCTCCGTCGCTCGTGGCGCAGCGTGTCGCTGCATCGTCTGTGTGTGCGTTCCTTGTGAAAGGCCGGCCCGTTACGCTTGGAGTTATGGGCGCCTTTGACATTTTATATACTATAGAAGTCGTATATGTGAGGACAGCTTGCTGCCTTTCGTCGCATACGTCAGCACTGATCTCGCGAGCTGTTAGCAGTAAGGAAATAAAAAAAAGAATATGAGCAGCGGGAAGACGAACCCTGTACAAGTCCAACGGGCTGTAGAGGGCCTCAACCACATTCTCCTCACAAGTCCTAACACAGGAATTTTGTAACTGAACTTGAAAATCTTAACAGGCGCAAAGCAAGAAGTAGGGACAGACAGACAGCTCTGTTTCGTATGCATGGTTGCCTGGAATGCAACAAACGCGGTCATCTGTTATCGCGTGCTCGCAGTATGCCGCCGTCTGGTATGCGCGCTGCACATCTTTACTCAGTAGCGTTGAAACGTATGAAACTGTGTTGCCACACCGCGTTTTCCGGTCGGACTTCTGAATCACGGATGTCGAACAGTGGCGTCCTTATTTGACTCGGATATTGCAGTGTCGCTGTACATCAGAGGTGGCGAGACGCTTGTATTCGTCTCGAGTTACGAGAAGGATTAGTCGTCTTCAGCGCTGATCTGCAGCGGCTGTGTCGCATCCGAGTGTTTCGGGCATTGGGCGTCACGTTGTACTGCGTGCGCTGTTTCTAATAAGGTGTTGCGCTGCTGAACTCGAGGAGGGTGCGGCCCGTGGTTCCCGGCCACGGCGGCTGCTTTTCGACTACGGCGAGAAGCGAAAAATTGCGCTGTACTAAACTTAGGTGCACGCTGAACAAAGCCAGGTGATCGAAATCAATCTGTATACACCTCACCCGTCAAGGGAGAAACGCGACATGGGCGTTGCCAATTTTCTCTGCAGTCAAGCGAAATCGTTGTGCACATGAATTTAGGCCTTGAAACTGAAATTTGCTTACATTTTCGCCCGTACGTCCAGATATCCGAACTCTTCGTGCGTTCTCTGGATTGGCGAGAGACACTACGGGCTTAAATTTGCGATGATTTAGCTTCCTCGTCACCAATGTCTTCAAGGAAAGGGGAATACGAATTTTTTTTAATCAGTTGTTGTTGTTGTTTATCGGGGATAATGCATCATGATAGAGGCATCAGCTGGCCGACATTTCTACCTTTCCGTAAATAAAACCTCTATTTTGCAGCCCTCATGATATATGTTCGGGCAAACCACCTTGTATTCCTTTCGCACATGACCAGCGGTACGAAGCAATTTCGGAGGCATCTTAAACTGCTTTGTTTTACCTGCCGAGTGCTGTCTCGCGTCTGCATTCTCAAGCAGTATATATAGCTTGTAACAAGTGGCAATATATGATTGTCGCCGTACAGTGGAAAATATTGAGCCGTGCCCCCATATGGGAATTAAAGCGCATTAAATAGCGCATTTTTATCTTGAAAATGTAGAGGGAGGCTGATTAGGTAATAGAATTTGGAGTAGCTGCACATGTCTGTATAGCCGAATACTCCAGCTTTAACTGCGTTTCTTTATTTTTTAACATACGTACACCGGAGATTTTTTTTTTTTCATCCTTGTCGGAATGGAGCCACCGCCCAAATCGCACGCTCATGTTCTGGTGGTAAGCCTGCGTACGCTCTCTTGTCGCGCTTGTCAGCGAGAGGCGCGTCCGACCTGCAGCGCTTGCTTTGCGCAATGCCCTGTAGATTCTCGCATTCAAGAGCGATGGCTCTTCTTATCTAGAAGGTCTTATCGCGTACCTTCGCCAAGTGGCCGTAGTAAACGACTGAGGGTGGCGCTCGTCTCTCGTTGGAGTGTTTTGCAGTCGGACAAGGAAACGAAATTCCGTGGATCCGAAAGGGGCACCGTTTCGTTCTGCAGCATACACATCTCGAAGATATGCCGTTGCTTGTGCATTTCCATCGTGCTGTTCGAGTTATCACTTCACCTGACGGTCATTTTTTTGTTCGTTTTTTTTCTGCGACTTCCGGCTTATGTATAGAGAAGAAGCTTACCGCGCCAAATAGCATGCGTCAGTCTGCGGGAGCCGCGGTCGTACTTGCAAAAATAATGTTGTCTCATAAAACGGTAATATGCAGGCGACATTGCCGTTTACGCACCTTCTAGCAAGTGGCGCGTTCGCCGAAGACCGTTTCTGGTTTTCGCGTGCATCGTAAAGCGTGTTCATGACCATAGATCCTCTTTCTTATCGCCTATTTTTCTCTTGCCTCTCGTTTCTCTCCCGCTTCCAGTGCAGAGTAGTGAACGTGACGCGCGTTTAGTTAGTCTTCCTGCCTTGTGGACGCGGCTCCGCAACCCGGCTGTTTACGGCGGCCGTGTTTCGACACGGGGAAAGATACCGAAACACCGCCTTCTTATAGATGCTCGCTAAAGAACACCCCATGGTCAAAATTAATCCGGAGACACCCACTGCCACCAACTACGGTGTGCATCGTTTATTCCTACCTTGGTTTTGGCGTGTGAAACCCCACAAACTGCATTGCCGTTACCACTCACCCTGTTCCACTTGAAGGTTGCCAAAAGGAGCGAGGGTCGTACACCCCCCCCCTTTTTTTTTCTTTTTTTTGTCACGGAGCTGGTAAGCCATTTGTCTAGGTCGCTATACTTCGAAGGCGCTTTTTTTTTATCTTTACTAATGACATAGCTAGTCCCCCCCCCCTCCCTCACTCCCACTTGGAGGAACACTAAACTTTTCTTTCTTTCGTGCGTGACCGCGAAATGGGCGCTTTATGGTACACATGCATGCACAGCGACCTTCAGCATTTCGCGCTTCTCTCCCGGTCAGCGAATGACTGCGGGCTCGCGACGGTCGTTTGTCTGGCACGACGTACTCGGAGCGTGGTATGTTTCTATATCGGTGGGAAACGTGCCTATGATTTCTTCCGGCCAAGCGAATTCATACCGCGCCGCATGATGTTGTGCAGGCTTGTTCGTTCGTTGCGTGTGTAGTTTATACGCGTGAGGTCGTGCGCACGGGCCGCGTTTTCAAGAGGAAGACCTCTTTTCACCCGAGTTAACTAGTCTCTATGAAAGAGAGCGCGTGGTTATACCGTAATCACCCGAGTTTCGCAACAGTTTTCTAGATTGCGCCTTTTTTTTCCCTGATAACCCTTGATTCGTCATAACTTGTTGAGGCGTTCAAGTGTGTGTGCGTGTGTGTGTGTGTGTGTGTGTGTGTGTGTGTGTGTGTGTGTGTGTGTGTGTGTTGGTGCTTGAGCTGGGGGTGAATAATTACTGTTGAATATGTGCTTTCCTCTAATAATCAAAGTCTTCAGCATTTATAACGCAATATCCTGCTGAGAACGATCTATTTACAATGTTTCAAACCATTTCGCATATTGCTTTTCGCATATATAAACGTAGTACAACTGCACACAACTAATCACTATATCGCTGGCTGAATGAAACGCCGTATTTGACCCTATACATATACCGTGTGGGCGCTGGCTGCGCCAGGAATTTCCTCTGGTGACTTTCTTAGGAAAGTGCGCCGTCGAGTGCCCGCATGCATGGAGCTTTCGAGAGGTGGCCTATACGCGGTACGATGTTGACCGGTGATACGGCGTCGCCGCGCTATCTTGCACTTCGTCCTGTGACCCCATCGGGGTTATCTCGGCTGCCTCCTGTCCCTCGAGAAACTGTTGCACGACACACCGACAAGGAGTGCCCCCTTATAGATAACGCGCATGTCTAGGGACACAAAATCCGTCGAGATGGGTCAGCCCTCAATACCACGTATTTAACAGTAATTTGTTCCGATTACGTGCCAGAACCTCGATATGATTGTAGCACGCTGTTGAGTGAAGGGCTTCGAATAAATTTAGACCACGCAGGTTCCTTCAACGCGCACCTTAATCAGGAGCATTCTTTGCTTTCTCCTTTATCGAAATGCGGCTGACGTGACCAGAAATCGATTCGAGTCTGCACACTATAATCTCTCTCTCTTTCTCTCTCTCTCTCTCTCTCTCTCTCTCTCTATATATATATATATATATATATATATATATATATATAATATCACGGGACTTCGCGTGTATCCACACACAAATCATTGATTTAAAAGGTTATAAAGGTGGTATCTTGGCTTCGTTGATAATCCTTTCTGAATTTCACAGCGCGCGAGACAAGTCGAAACAGCAGAAAGCGCTTGTCCGAATGTGTGGCTCCGTTTCGCCTTGTATAGTTTCGTGCTGTGAATGTCTGTGCATATAGGCTATTTCAACACCTACAGTATGTAAAATGCTATAACGGAACGTATGAAGCCAATGTATATGTTAATGAGTTGTTGTTCGCTAGTGGGTATGATATAAACACCATGTTTTTTTGTTTTTTTTGTGTACGAATACGCTAAAAAAAAGCATATTTGTATGCATTTGTAATTGCACTTACGGTATTTTAGCTGGCAAAGCGTGCACGTCATTATTATCACTTGTCGGAACGAAACACGTTCGTTAGCTTTTATATTGTCACGTGGCCGTGACGTTGACGAATGCAGCAGTCGTGACGTTTTTGAGTGGGAACTTTTTTTTTTTTCATTTGTGCGACCCTAGCTGTGCCCGGAAAATGAAAACACAAAACTGCACGCAATTCACGTAATAGCGACGTGAACGTTCTTCGGTCTTCGAGTAATCTTATCTGCGGTGACACGCGTCGACATTTAGGCATGCAGACCGGAACGATCGAGGCATCTCTAATGGCCGCGTCAATTCCAAAATTAACTAAAGGCTAATCGCGTCCTGCAAGACTGATCTTGAACAATTGCGCGTCCTGCAAGTAAGCTGAACAGACTGATCTTGAACAATCGCAAAGCTGTTCAAACATTGCGGCGTGGTCTTAGCATTGCTAACGGTCTTTGCGGGTGTGACCCGAATGCATCGAAGTAAAGCGCTTAACACTCGCGGCAATATGCAACAGCCACTTCCGTTTTGTACTTGTGGCCGGACGCCAACTGTCGAAGAAATTTATTTATTTATTTACATATACTGCAGGCCCTATATACTCGGGCCCAAGCAGGAATGGGAATATCATTAAAGAACGATACCAACAATAAAGCTTAGAACTATCGGCAACTTTAGTAGTAAACCACAACTAGCAAGCAATTCATTGATTTGATTGATATGTGGGGTTTAACGTCCCAAAACCACCATATGATTATGAGAGACGCCGTAGTGGAGGGCTCTGGAAATTTCGACCACCTGGGGTTCTTTAACGTGCACCCAAATCTGAGCACACGGGCCTACAACATTTCCGCCTCCATCGGAAATGCAGCCGCCGCAGCCGGGATCCGAACCCGCGACCTGCGGGTCAGCAGCCGAGTACCTTAGCCACTAGACCACCGCGGCGGGGCAACTAGCAAGCAAAAGAGAATGAATAAATAAATATGTTTTGCAATAACAAACACAAAACATGCACGTACAATATTTCAACACATGAGATGAACACTATGCATAAAAAAAGTGAACGCGATAATCAGCTGCAACAAAGCTGTTCAGCATAAACTGAACAAAAGATTCAGCTGTGTTAGCGTTTACTACTTCTTCAGGTAATTTATTCCATTGTGATATAGCATGCGGAAAAGGGGAATACTGATGTATATTAAGATTACTAAACGGCTGCTTGATTGTTTTGTTGTGCTTTGTACGACCAGACCGCATGGGGGGCTCAGTTATGTAGTTTTCACGTGGTATTTTGTAGTGACCGTCGTACAGCTGATATAAAAATTTCAAGCGAGATACAGTTCTGCGATGAGCTAGTTTTTTTTTTTTTTAATTTGGCCTTGTCGCGAAGAACTAACAGGCTGGAAAAACGCAAGTATGTAGTGTATATAAACCTGAAGGCCAAGTTTTGCACCCTTTCTAATTTCCTGATCAATACTTTTGCTGCGGGCTCCAGATCAGATCCGCATATTCTAATTTTGGTCTGACGAGAGCTTTGTATGCAGTTAACTTTACGGTCGATGACGTACGACGTAATTTTTGTCTCAAAAATGCAACCTTCTTTAGCGCGTTGCTGCAAAAGTATTCTCGTGTGTTTCCCAAGTTAAAATGTTTGTAATTGTAAGACATACATACTTTATTTGATTGGGTTTTTTTAATGTAAGCCTTATTAATAGCATAAGAAAATTCTAGGATTTTTTTTGTTGTTGTTGCTAAATGTAATACATGCCGTCTTCGAAGTATTAAGCTTCAATCCCCATATTTCACATTATACGCCAATTGAGTGCAACGTATCATTGAGTCGAACTTGGTCGGAATGGTCAGTCACATTAGCGTACACAACACAGTCGTCGGCAAACAGTCGGATCTTCACAAGTGAATGAACATACAAATAAATATCATTTATATAAACCAAGAACGTTAAAGGGCCAAGTATCGAACCTCGCGGTACTCCCGAGTGAACATCCAATGTATCTTAAATACAGTCATTAACGACAACATACTGTTTCCTTCTGGACAAATAACATTCTATTCAACGAATGATATTGTGTTCTATGCCCATAGAATGTTGTTTGGTCACCAAATCAGCATGCGGAACGATATAAAACGCTTCGGAAAAGTCCAAAAATACTGCATCGATTTCACCCCTCATGTTTACTGCACTTAAAAAGCCATCCGTTATCCCAGCTAACTGGGTTATTGTAGATAAACCAGACCTAAAACCATGTTGATTTGCATGAAGTAACTAATTGTCCTCGAGATGTGTCATGTCGAGGATAATGAGGCGTGGAAATGGGGCGAATGGTTCATATATGAGGACCAGCGCAGTCTGAACGTTTTGTCTGTGCGTTCGTGTTGTGTGCGCTCAAATTTTTTTTATGCAGCCAAATCAACTAGCCCGCCTTTCCGTATTATTGAAATTAGGATCATCACGTAGATGCCCTCACCACGGTTGCTGGCTAAAAAACAACGTTTCTCTTTATACAGCGGCCGTGCCCTTAGCGTCACTTTGTATTTAAGGACGCCATTAATTGTTCGAAGGAAGAAGTATAACGTAAGTGCACTTCGATGATTTATGAGTGACCGTTCGCGGAGGTCGGAGTTACCTTTTTTTTTTTTTTGATCAAGCTTCATGGACTCGTCATTGGCGTTACCTCTCTGCGGCTCAATGTAAACCCGCCCTCCGAGGGGCACAGTCGAGAGGCGGTCGTTGCAATTCTTGACTGAAATCGCAGGAAAGCTGAGCAGAGTGGGAATGGGGAGATACGCTGCCACTCGAAAGGCACGAGAGAGGCGTGCACCCTTCGTCGAATGACGACAGCTGCAGTCGGCAAGGAAGGTTCCGACCATAGTGCGTCAGAGTTTGTAGCCATATGTCCGTGCTCGGATGGCTCTATAGTTGAGCACGCTCTTCAACGTCGGCATGTTTTACCACATCTCAGTACACCTGCTATAGGGTACTCGGCTGCTGACCCGTGGAGGTGGCGGGTGGTGGCGGGAACGAATTTCTCCCGGCTGCGGCGGCTGCATTTCCGACGGAGGCGGAAATGTTGTAGGCCCGTGTGCTCAGATTTGGGTGCACGTTAAAGAACCCCAGGTGGCCGAAATTTCCGGAGCCCTCCACTTTACATATGGTGGTTTTTGGACGTCCACGTTAAACCCCACGTATAAATCAAATAAATTACATCTCAATAAACAAAAGTGATTCCGGCTATCTCGTCGAAACATCGGTTAGAGTGGCTGGAATATTGAGAATTTTTTTGTTGCATTGTTACATTAACCTGCATGTGATATAACTGCAACTGCGTTGTGATAACTGAAGTTTGCATGTGATAACCATAACTATGTGCGCAGAATAATGAAGTACACACACAACGCGCATCGGACGAGAGCTCTGATTAAAAAAAAACTGTTCGTCTGTGCAGTATAGTGAAATGGTTGCAGATAAGTAGATATATGATATGATAACTTAGTTATTACGGAATATGTTGCGCTATATGTGTGGCGCTTTTATAAGCTGCAAAACAAGTTTGATTGTGCGCGGGCAGAAACATGTGATTCCGAATTTCAACAATATCGCTCACGTGCACGTGCGGGAAAGCTGTCCCGCTTCAATAGCATTAAATTTCTTCTGGTAAACTATCATTTTCTATACATCCATTTTCTGTATAGGCCAGGAAAATCAAGTTTGGTTATAGAAAGGGCGTTTATATATAACCCTCACACGAGGTTGTTACTTTTTTATGTAACTTGAGGTGTTACACAGGCCTCGAGTAAAAAATTGCGTTGAAACACCTGTATTATTATTATTTTTTTCGCCTGAAGAGGTACAGCGTCATTTGGCCGTCGGAGCGTGACCTATGTGAGACTTCGGCCGCAGTGACCTGGTCATCCTTGCTCCAGAAGGGGGCTGCGCGATTCGCGAGCTCATGTCTGCCCCGATTTAGCCAGCGCGCGGAATTCCGGACCTGAGCCGGTGCTTGGCCGCGGGTCCAAAATAAACGCTGCCGCCTACACGGCTATTCTGTTTATTGCCGCCGCCGCCGGCGAACCGATCGCTTGGACTTTCGCCTCCCTCCTCATTCTGGCAAGAGCCGTGCACTCGTGATACTGATGGTTCAGACGGACCGCGCCTGCCTGCTCTTTTGTATAACTAGGAAAACGGGTACTTTGTAGTTGCACTTGTGACTTCTGCGGTAGTGTAGCCAGATTTTCTCCCGCAGAGGGGATGGTAAGTGAGGGTCAATTGAGAAATTGCAGGTGTCGGAAAGGTAACCCTGCGTAGTGTGCGGAACAACCATGGGTCGACTTAATGTTCTGTAAAAAGGTGCTCTTTATTCGTCACCGTAGACGTCCATGGTTGCGCACAAAGCCGCTTCGCGAGCCCTCGCCTCCGCGCCGTGTCTCATGCTCATGTCTTCATTTATACTACTGCACTGTGTGAAAGAAAGAGAGAGAGAGAGGAGTAAATGTTTTTATTATACAGTCATACAATAAGGTCCATAGGTTTATTATACAGAGCAGCGCCGCCAGCAGTCTCCACTCATATACCAGTGCACGCGCCGGAGAAGCGGATGCATGGTTGTATAGATATGGCTGTAACCTTTAGATCGGGTGGTGGCTAGCGCCACCAAGCCGTAATACTTAATGAACTCAAAACTATATTTATTTATTTTTTCCTTAAAAAGTGAGTTTGAGGATTTGTACTTTGCAGTGAAGAGTTTAATTTTCACTCGTGCCTTGACTTTAGCCACCAATCATATAACCTCCTTCTAGTTAATTCTACCCGCTTAAAGTCTATTTGGCCCTCCCTGGCCCTAAACCCCAGTGCTTTGAAAAACTCTGCGCCATCATCCTGAACTATAGGGTGAACCCCTTTACAGAACATTATCAAGTGTTCGGCAGTTTCGTCTTCCTCTCCACACGCACTGCATACTGTGTCTACCCCTTCGTATTTGGCCCGATATGTCTTGGTTCGCAGTACTCCCGTCCTGGCCTCAAACAGTAGAGAACTACCCCGAGTATTATCATAGAACCTTTCCTTGGTAATTTCCTGCTTAAAAGTTCGATAGATCGCTAGTGCGGACGCCAGCGTTTCTTTACATGTGCAGAATCGACGTACTGTTCAATCCTGTGGTCATGAGGTACTAAATTTCCCGCCGATACGCTGTAAAATTTGGCAGCTTTTTCTTTCCTTTCACTCGCATCACAAAGCAAAGCCCCCGGGTCCTTGTGTCCTCTCTCGTGCGCCTTGCATGCAGGTACTTAATTACTGGGCCGCAGAAATTATCGTTGTCGACATCGCGCCTCTAATTTAGACAAGTTCATTGACCAGGGTTATTGCCTCTAAGTTTAATTTGCCGCTATGTGATTACGAGTGTGAGAATGATCTCGAGCCGGTATACCATGGTTATACTGTAGGCTGTAAGCTCCGACATGCAAGAACCGCTGCCCCGCCGCGGTGGTCTAGTAGCTAAGGTACTCGGCTGCTGACCCGCAGGTCGCGGGTTCGATTCCCGGCTGCGGCGGCTGCATTTCCGATGGAGGCGGAAATGTTGTAGGCCCGTGTACTCAGATTTGGGTGCACGTTAAAGAACCCCAGGTGGTCAAAATTTCCGGAGGCCTCCACTACGGCGTCTCTCATAATCAAATGGTGGTTTTGGGACGTTAAACCCCACAAATCAATCAATCAACCAATTAGTGAGTTTTCTTCGTCGAAATTCATTATTATGATTATGAAAGTGCACTATATAAGCAAGCTAATTTGAACTTTAGCGTATATCAACTACTATAAATTAGTGAACGTTGGACATCGATATTGAGTGCACTGTAAAATAGCCAGACCGGACGGCATTCGTTTTCAAGTAGTAAGTAGTCTTGGGCGGAAGGCTCATCGAACCGTGTTGGTTTTCGCACTTCGCCGGATAGCGTGTTTGTCGATGACGAGGCTCTGCTAGTAAGACACGATTCCTCGGGGTTGACACAATACGTTGCGCTCGTGGGCGACAACCTTCGGGCACGATTGCATGCAGCACCATAGTCGGACATGCGGGCTGTGCTTCCGAAATGCCGCGCCTTTGAACACGCGCGGGCGGAAACTGCGGCAGCCGGTCTGCGTTTTGTTCTGACGCACGGTATAGGCGAGTCACGGCGGAAAGCTGAGTCGCCATTTTACGGTCAGAGAACAGCGTCACAGCTCGGCACTTCCTGTTGGCAGTTCGGAATGGCTGTGCCTTATAAGTAACCGAATTCCCACTATTCTTCAGGACGTAATTAAATAAAAAAACCTCTGTGATGCGATCACAGCTCGTGCGAATTTTGGTGTGATACGAACTTTTCTGTGGTTTCGGTCGAAGCCCGTTAGCCTGCAGTGTAGTGTTGTATGGTTGTTGCGAACTCACTCCCTCCCGGCCACATTCGATACTAATACGTGCAGGCACTGCCCGTGCTGTCGCGGAAAGCCGGGCAGTCGCGCGCTGTCATGGGAACTATATATCGTGGCCTCCGCGATCGGCTGCCGGCGGCAGCCGATCGCGGAGGCCACGTGTATATGCGCAAGCTTGCGCACCGCGCCGCCGAAACCAGCGGCGCGCCGTAGCCTACGTTTTGTCGTAGCCGCGAGAAGCTCGAGAAGCTCGAGATTGTGCGCACGAATTTTGAAGGCCTTAATGCGCCTTCTTCAGTGTTCGCGTTTATCAACGGGACCAGGCGACACTTGTGTATGACCCGTGATATATTCAAGCATCGCTTTTCAGTGGCAATCGGCTCTCCGCAATTTTGTACGCGCTTCTTCCGGAAGCAATCGAAGAAATAATCCGTCGTAAGTTTGATTCGGGGTTCGCAGCTTGCCTGGCTTTTTGGATTAAAAAAAAAGAAAGGAAAGGTATACCCCGAGCTCGGCCCAACCTTGAGGTGAGAAGTCGGGCCTTCGGGCTACCCGGAACGGGCGCACCTTTACTGTGCTTACACCCGTCAGCCACGTTGATGCAAGCCGCATCCTTGCAACCAGACATCCTATCAAAGGTGGACGAGAGCCGAAAGAAGAAGCGGACGGTGTTGGCCAAGGAGCTAGGCCTCAAAATGTCAACATGCGCGATCGTCGTGAATGCGCACTCCTACAAACTCTCCGATTTGCAAGAGACTCCCGAATTTTCAGTGAACATCCCGGTCGGGTGTAAATAGCTGTGAATCTCCCGAATGATGTCCCCAACACCACCGTGATAAAAAAATAATAAAAACAAACGACAGCTATTTTAAAATCTTCTGGCCTTCATCTATCGCGTTCGAAGCGCCTTGTTAGTCATTTTCTTTGCATTACTCTGCTGTCGTGTGGGAAAGCAAATGTACTAAGATTTGGAAGGGGCTTTTAGCTGTCGAAGACAACACACCTGGGTTCACAAGGCATTTTAGTGGGCATTAAAAGAGCATTACTCGGGCCGCTCTCTGACATCCAGCTGTGTTGTCGCGACAACACACCTGGTTGTTTAAGTACACGCGCCCTATATTTACGGGCACTAGTATGATCGTCGATGTCAAAAAACTTTACAGGCAGTCATTCAATGCTGTTTATGACATTATACCGCGGCCCTCAGAAGCAATAAATGAAAATGAACGCCAGCTTTCTTATGCCGCACGCTAATTTTTTTTTTTTCTCGTGAGACGAATTTCGGATGATGCGAACATTTTTTGGTGACTCCGCGAGATTTGGAACACCGAAGTATTACTGTAGTGGTTCCGAACCAAGTTCTGTGCCTGCAGGCGTACGTTTATGCCATACCACGGAATACCGTTGGTCCTCCCTGACTTGTGTCGCGAAGCCTGAAAGAACAGCAGAGCTGGGCGGCCTTCGTTGTTGCTCTTTAATTTCATCTTCATCTATTTACTTCCCTTTCTCTCTGTTTTGATTATCCCTCTATTGTATCCAACTCTTTTTATTTCCACCTCTTAATCTTTATGTATTTATTTCACTTTATTCCGTCCCTGTCCATCTCTCTATTCCTCGCTTCGTCTTTCTTTCCCTATTTTTCTTAATTCTATCTCTGTCATTCTTTCTCTTTCTTTCAGTTCTTTTTTTTTTCAATTTTGCTTTCTTTCTGCCAGTTTTTATATACCCTTCTTATTTTTTTCTTTTTTTCTTTCCATTTCTTTCTTTCTATCTACTTCTTTCGCTTACTGTCTTTCTTTCTCTGTCACCGAACTCGTTTTCTCGCCTGTCCGAGTTCTTGCGTCCCACGCCGGCCAAATTGGCGTAAAGAAGGTGCGTCGTCCGAGTTATTGGGCGTTGCACGCACTGGAAAGGAAGAGGCAATTGATGATGATGATGATAATGATAGATTTTTGAACGCGTAACGGCATTTGCAATAAACATAACAGCTCCGTTGTAAAATGGCAGTGGCGTTGCAATCCACAGTTCGCGACTGGCCTGAATTTTTCACGCGTTACCTTTGCTTTGTGTGGTGGGCTTCTTCTTGCACAGTGCGTTTATGTGGGTAAGCCTGCTTCGGCGTAACGATTTCGCATTATTGATGTTCGCCTGGCGGAAGGGAAAAAAAAAAACTGCAGCGGTGATGAAGCGTTAGAGTGTCCACGTCTAATGTGAGGGGTACTGGGTTCGGCACCAAGATCCACCAGACACCCACCGGTATCCCTAATAGGGAGAGGGGTACCCCTTCATGGCACTCCGTAACTTGGGTACCCGCATATGGAGAAGCTGGCTTCTCCGTTCCACTTTCCTGCATCCTTCGTTCCCCTCTTCTCACGATATTATGGGGTTTTTCTCATTAGTTGCACAAGTAAGCGCTTTTCTAATCATTCGTCAAAGTATAGAATGAAGGCAAAATAATTAATATCCTGAAGTACATTTCAAGAAAACGTCTTCCATTTCTGCCTACACTTGCACTGTTGTATATCTGATTTCTAACCAAGGCAAACATCAAGAAAAGCAGAACTAAACAGACTAGACATAAACAAATACAACATAATAAAATAACCATAAACAATATAATTAAAACAGAAGCTAAAAAGTAAACGATAAAAAGGCATGAAATAAAAACAATAATTTTAAATGCAACATGGCAGTCAATGTATTGTGAATGAATTAATTAATGAACTTTATTTAAAGTCTGGCAGTGCCCTTTGTGCAAAGTGGGAGGAGAGGGCATTAGCCCCTGTCGGCGGCCGGCCCCTGCCCGTGAAGACAAAAAAAAAAAGCCTTTAAGCTGCATGTTATTAATTATGGGCCAAATTATGTTTGGCAAGTTTTTCACTGTTTCAGCCCTTGAAGTTCATCGTGAGGTGTCTTTTTTTTCCCCCAGCAACAGCAATAAAGTATTTATGTTTTATCAGCATGTAGAGGTTATCCTTACTGCAAACACATCGTCTTTCCATGCTAACCCGTTTGCTGTTTTCTCTATCTTTTTTTCTTTTATTCAGGATGCTCGTTGGAGCACCTCGAGCTCAGACAAGCCAACCAGGCACGAACCGGTCTGGTGCTGTCTACCGTTGCCCCATGAGTACACGGTACGATGACTGCACACAACTTCCCGTAGAGAATGAGACAAAGGGTAAGTGGAAATGTAATGCCTATAATTATCAGGGCACCAGAGAGCATGATGCACACTTTCATACTTAACTGTTTAAGATCATTTAACCATACTTAAGATGCTTTTGATGCTTGAATTCCCAGTTCGTGAAGTGCTGGGTTTATGGTATTTATCTGTGTCATTACTTTAAAGGGACACTAAAAGAGCAAAATGATTTTTGCCACATTAGTAAAGTACAATTTTGAAATACTCTTATTGAGACATGACATTTGGTAAGCGATAAAACATACAAAAAGAAAATGCTAGGGGAGATGCCACCTTGAGATTCCCGCACTAAAACCATGATGTCATAAATTTTGAAGGCGTCTACCAGGTCCTACATAGCTTCTAATCCATAGAAATGAAATAAATTGTCATCTGTGGGTGCCATAGCCTAGCATATGAAGTTTCAGAAAATTTTATTGAGCTAATGTTTCAAACATATGGAAAAAAACATTTTGAAATTTGTTACATCGTGCGCAGACATTTTGGTGCGAAAGTTAAAAATTAAACTTCAACCGTGATTTTCTCCACTAATAATGAACTTATGACAGTGAAGCTTACAACATTAGACTTCTAAGACTGCCGTTTATCCATCTAAACCAAGTCGTTGTTCCTCTTTAGTGTCCCTTTAAGAATGCATGTGCCAATTTTTGTAGGATGCTGATCATGAATGAATATGCAAAATGCTCTGAACAGTGAAGAGGAGGGAAAAAGCAATATTTCATGTGAATGTTTAGGCAACTCATCAGTCAGTAAACTCATTTATCTACTTTTTTTCTCTAGCGCCTGATAAAGAGGTGCTGAAAGACGACCAGTGGTTGGGTGTCACTGTCCACAGCCAACGTCCTGGAGGTTCCGTTCTGGTGAGCTGTCAAACTGCCTGTGGGAAAAAAGCCTTCTCAGCAGATTTTTAGATGTTATAAATTTATTTGCCTGTTACTTTTACCTTCCAATTATTGCTGCTGGAATAACAAGGTACATGCGCTACTGTATAAAAATGTTAACTAGTTCTTTGGGACACCCCTACTCTCGTGCACAAGCTTCATACATAACTTCCGAAGGATTAGGTGTAGCAGCAAAGTATTCAGAAAGTGCGACAAACTTGTTATCCTGCAAATCTGCAGTGGCTGTAGAAGCAACATCCAGGTGGTATTGGAGATGACTTCAGCATGATTCAAAAGAGAAAGGACCATGGGACTCGTATTTAATATAGGAGATAGAGCAATTGGAGAAACAGGCACCTACTTATTTATTTATTTCAATACCTTTAATGCTGCATGGTGCATCATGAAGAGTCATCTGTACAAACTGTGTATGCAGATTTCTTTAGCAGAGTCAACGTGGCTTTTGAAATACTTGCAAATGCCCCTTTAATAGAAGAATGTGTTACGTAGCCATCCACAATGTTTGTCAGCTACAGTACCCTCTCATTAAGTGGAACCTGAAGAGACCAGGAAAATACAATCAGCTTAACTTAAGTTTCATTTACTCATTTACGAAGTCATGACCAGGGGTGCAGAATACAAGTATTAATCAAATCTTGTCAGAGTCACTCGTTTCATTTAAGCAGCAGTTCAGTTTTAACAAATTTTTGTTTACTGAGAGTCTATTGTGTTTCATTCATGTACAAGTCTGTTGTCGAACAAGAGTGCTGCTTTTTTTTTCTTCATATTTTCTTTGTTGGTTTAAGGTAATGTCCTTCATGGCTTGCTTAACTTTGAAATCTGCATTTGTTTGACCATTAACTCGTACTTTTCATGCATTTAAAAGGAAGTGTCATTGTCTTTTGCTGAATTTCGCCGTGACTCTGGTTCATTACTGGTCTTAACACTTGAGCTGACAAATATAATGTTGCTGCATTCTGATTTTATCATTTTCATGTTTGTTCATATCATTGTTTTGCTGTGCAGGCATGTGCCCACAGGTATGTCAACAAGGGTGCGACCTACCGGTGGGGCCGAGGTATCTGCTACACGCTTAGCCAGTTCCTAGATCTGCACCGAGCTTGGGAACCTTGTGAAAACCGGCCGGTTGACAAGGCACATGAACAGTTTGGCTTCTGTCAGGCTGGAACCAGTGGCGTGATTTCAGAGGTGAGAGCACTTTTTTCTATGACAGACTTCATTACTATATAAACGTCAGTCTTCATCACTCATCAAATGCATCATAAGAAGTTTTTTGTACCCATTCTTGGTGCAAAAGCCTTCTCTCAGCTCCATGAAATAGCTCAAAAGGCGAGAGCTCGTTAACAATCTGTGACCAAGCCTTTATACTCTGGCTCAGCAATCAGTATGGCACTTTTGAATATCGAATGAGGAATGTCAAGGTAAAGCACTAACTCGAGAAATTGCGACTTAGCCACCTGCAGACTACTTTTAACCTAGAAATAATTGCATAAAGGGCTCTGAATGACTGTGCCAACTTAATTAATGACACCTCAGTAATGTCACCTCATCCCCCTCACCATTTGTAACACTAAAGTGTTTTGTGTTGGGGTCCACCACAGCTCTGCTGCCGTATTTCTGTCACGGATATGACGTTGTAAAATATGTACTAACAGATGCAAGGAAAAAAAAAAATGAGAAGGAATAGCTCTGCAGCGGGGCGTCAAACCAGTGATCTCGTGCTCCTCACTGCGCGACGCTTACCACTACGCCACAGAGCGAATCTTCTCGAACTTGTTAACAGCAAGCTATTTATATACTCTATAACCGTTTGATGGTTCTCTAACCATATTTCCGCGCGTTTGCGTCATCATGCAATGAGGAAATGGCACAACGGGCTCGTGTTGAGCGCGCCCTAAAAGCTGTTGCCTCTTGCATTTCGGTAAGTGCAGCCTTCACGGAGCATTGTCTTTCGTGTGTGGACGCGCTTGTCAGACTTGTGATTCGTTAGAGCACAAAGGTCACTTCACTTGCTGCCACGGCTGTGTTTACGAAAGGAGTACGCTGTTCGCACATGAAGAAGTAAGAATTGTGACAGTTGTTTGGGCTTGTCCTGTGTATACATGTGCGTTTATTTCGTGCATCTTTCTTTCTGTCTGAACAGCATGCTTCAAGTGTCGAGCTGTGACAGTTGTTTGTTTGTGCTCGTCCTGGTGTATGCTCATTTTGTGCGTGCTTTCTGCCTAAGGTGTGCGCTGCAAGTCTCGAGCTGCTTGCCGTTCTTCGCGTGACACTGCCATTCGTTACTGTAGCATTCATTCCTTCACCCTTGTGGTGAAACAATGCACAATGAATGCTCAAGTACCTGTGCGAGGACATGTTTCACTTTTGTGTTAAACCAATTCCTAAAAAGAGGGATCAACCATGTTTTTTGCTTCTGTATGGCATACCTATTAAACAGAATCTGCCAAGCTGCTGTTGTGTTGTTGCAGGACTCGACCATTGTTTTGGGTGCTCCTGGTCCCTACACATGGAAGGGAACAGTCTTCACTATAACAGTGAAACGGACATTGCGTGACTGGGCTTGGTCTGTCAGTCCATTCTTGGATGAAGAGGCACCAGTTGAAAAGTACAGCTACCTTGGTTAGTGCTTTCTGTGATCAGCTTCAATTCAAGAAAGTTTGTACCAGTAGATGTCACTCTAGATGTCACTCTGAAGGGTGCCAACGAGATGAACATAGTTCGTAGTTTGTGAGAAACTGTTTCTCCGTCAGGCCATGATTGTCTCTTCCGCTCCCAGTGTGGAAGCATTGCCTATCCTTTCTCTGCAAAATAAATCCGAATACAGCACTACTGAACTCTTTTACTAGAAGACAATTGCTCGCACAGATTTTGCAAGTGCTTGCCACAGACTTGCGTGCCATTGAGAACCGGTGTCCAGATTCCGCCACACATTGATAAGCTGGCATGTATCTCAACGGAACATCTATGGTGGAAGTACCTGGTATTGCCTGCTCGAGTACTTGACTAGTGCAACTGACCATTTCTAAGCAATGGGCCGTGTTATGAGAGTGAAGTAGTTGCCACTGTACAGGCAGGTATTGGCCACAATAGGCACAGATCAGTGGGGACAAAATTCAAAGAGGCTCAGGTAAATAATTGTGTGCAAGTGTACACTAAAGAGTCCAACATGGTCGCCACAATATAAAGTACCTCACTATAGCATGCCTCATAATTGTATCGCAGTCCTTGGATATAAAATTCTGAAAGCTATTTGTATAACCTCGTATAAGAAGTGTTGCGCAATTTTTTTTTCATATGGACATTTTATTCTGGCATGAATCTTGTCACCCTATGGCAATAAAACTGAAGTAACTGGAATATTGTTTTATTCAAATTCTTATGGATGTTTTAAATGTATTGCTGTGGTTTCAAAGCTTATTAATGAAAGCTGATAAGAACAATCTGTTGGTTAATACAAACTTTTTACTTCTCAAGGCAAGGACATTGCAAAACTTGCATTGCATTTATTTTTTCTCTCATGTGAAAACCTTTGCAGATATTAGTATTTCATGATTCATAGGTGGCATACCTACATTCTTGTTTTAACACGTTTGCCCACTTGCTCATCATTCTTACTTACTTTTCTTTCTCTAGTGTGCAGTGTTCAAATAATGCATGTGTTCTATAGGATGTGTTATTCTGATATTGCAACCTTTTTTTGCATTTACATATTGTTTTTATGACATCCTGTTGTTGTATAATATACTGCGGCATAGCAGTGAATGCTTACATTCAACCAGAACTTTTTTTGGTGATGTGTTATGCATGTTAATGGAAGGAATAAGGCACCAAGACAAACATTACAAGTGACATGGAGAGCTGCTTGTCCCATGAAGTGCCTGTCCATTTCACTTCTCATGTTTGTTTCATTGTCACCTTATTCCCTCTCTTAAAATGCTTAAATTAGCCAGGCACGTTTCTTTTTTTTTTTTTTTCTTATGACGTAAAACTCGCTTTCCCAGTGCTCACCAACTCCTGCCCAAGGTCAGGGCGTCAAATTTGCACTAACAAGCGTAAAAAACACATGAGTGTAATTCATCTGAGTGGCCATTCATTTTCACACCTGACATCTCCTGAGACTTGGTTAGCATTGCTGGTGGATTTAGTAATGACTGACATGACTTGCTCTGGAACGAGCCGACTTTTCATTGCTTCACTATCGTCGCATCACGAGGCACCCAGGTTTTCAGTGGTCAAGTTTCGCAGTGGTGGTCTTCAGGCTATATAAATTGGTTGCCCCCTTGGCTCAACAAAATGATTATAGAACACAACAGAGTAAACTAAAGGGGAAAAATAAAATCAGGTGTGAAATCAGCTTTCTGATGAGGGCTGATTAAGTGTAGACATTTGAAAGTGTAGACAATTGAAAGCACTTCTAAACAAGCCATTTTTTTACAGGAATGTCAGTAACATCAGGCAAATTTTTTGACAACAATATGCAATATGTGGCTGGGGCACCTCGCTCAAATGGAACTGGAAAAGTGGTGTTTTTCGGCAAGGAGAAGGGCCTGTCAAACCTGCGCACACTGCTTATTCTGAATGGAGAGCAGTTTGCTTCATCCTTTGGCTACTCACTCACATCGCTGGATCTCAACAAAGATGGGTGCGTAAGGTGCAAGTGTTTTACAGAAACATTTGCAACATAACCTGTTTTGAGCTCACTAATGAAGCCAATATACTACGTGGCAATTTCATCTATTGCTTCTAATGATAAAAAAACAACAGGGTATGACAGGCCCATAGCCAGGGGGGGGATGCCCTAAAGCCCCAGCTCTTTCCTTCCCCCCCCCCCCCCCTAAATTTAGATGGAGGGGTTGTTTTACCAAGAACAAATAATGAAAATTCAAGAGTGCCCCCTCCTGGCTATGGGTCTGAGATACAAGCTAAAATTGAACCCAGGCCTTAATCGTGGCATTGGAATATATATATGCACACACACAAATGCATGCACAAATGTATGTAAGCATGACTGAACTCCCCTCAGAAAAAATTTCTGCTTGCATAACTGCAGTGTGGTACTCAAGCATAGACGGAGAGTACTGGAGGGGCTGGGAGGCTCGGGCCTCCCCTAGAATGCTTTATGGAGGAAAGGGCACTTTTTCTTATTTGGGCAGAATAAGCTTCCTCTTATTCACTCAAGATATTGTTGAGCTATTTCAGTTCTTCTTCAGCATCTGATTGTTCATACAAGAACAATGCCTCGTTGAAAAGAAGCTATGTGATCTCGTTTTTGTTTGAAAAGATGCGTCGTTTTGACATTTTATTTGTGATATTGCCTGTGATATTGAATGACTCATTAATTATTTGCTAGTAGATTAGTTAAAGGCAAAAGAGACATTCCTTTCTCACTATGTTTACACTCACTCACTCACACTGTGTTCAAGCAGTATTTGCTGATATACCCATTAAATAAAGTTGAAAAACTTCACAGGATTGTATTATCTATAGATGTCCTCTTTTTTTTTTATAGTGCATTTTTTGAAAGGTACGTTTTGTTGCAGACTGGTTGATCTTGTCGTGGGTGCTCCGTTCTATCATGGCAAAGGTGAAGGAGGCGCTATATACATCTACCTCAACTCCAAAAAGGTAGCTAAGTATAAAAACCTAATATTATGTTTTACAAGAAACAACTAAGGAATTTTCTGTTTAAGTTGGAATGCATCCAAATGTCCTTGGAGTGGAATTTTCTTCATCGTTTTTCCTGTTTTGCATCACATCAGGGCATATCCAAGGACACTAAGCTACATCAAGCTTATTGGGAAAGATGAGTCCAGGTTTGGATTTGCTCTGTCGTCAGCTGGAGATGTCAATCGTGATGGATATCCTGGTAACTCACTTCTCTAATTGTGCATGCACGAAGTGAATACTGAGTGATCTACTCCATAAAGTGCTGGACGATATTTGATAATGTGTAGTGTGTAAAGAGCTATGATTTGTGATGAGAATGTATGTGCATATTTTTTATCATTTGCGTCTCTTAAAGATTGTTCTTAGACATTCAAGCAAATTAAGTTATTAGGTTTTACCTTTGCACTAGCACCTGTCAAGCTGCGGTGTTGTATTCCTCTTGGTGCTTATTGGCTGCACGCAATGGAGCCACGTATCTAAGGGATATTGTTTTTTTCAACTTCACTTTCAGATCTTGCTGTTGGTGCGCCATACGAAAGTGGGGGTGGTGCCATCTACATATATTTGGGATCAGCAGATGGCATTGTCAAGGAACCATCTCAGGCAAGTACATGTGATACTCCACACTTTGACCTGTGTATAGCATATGTGTGGCCTAGTGAAAATACTAGTAAGAGAAAATGGCATGATTTTGTTTTATATATTGACACAGTTATAGCTCTTCTTTAATGCCTTTCAGGGACATGACTAACAGAGACTCATTTTTATTCAATTTATATGCCGCACAAATCGTATAAGCACATAGCCTATGTTAAGAAAGCAATCCTAAAGTTCATGTATGACCTTTCGACTTGGTAATGTTAAGTGATTGATTAACATATTAAAATAACAGTTGGTTGCGTTGGTTAATTTAAATTCATTCTAAAAAAGAAAGGAGTGTGAACATGGGCACCAGTGAAAAGAAACTGACTAACTTCAATACTGAACTTGTATGTATAGCCCTCATCATGCATTGTGCATACAATGACAGGATCACGAGATGATGTTTGAGGTTGTTAGTTACAAGTTGCCGATTAGCTGGTTGTCAACACTAGGAGAAAGTCAAACAACCATCCACAAGTGCTTTTTTAATGAGCCTTTTTTTTGTATGCTAGCTTGTCCATGTTTTCAGGCCTACCACATAAAGCTCTTGCCTCCCTTTAGGGCTAGAATGTTCCCTGTAGTGTATATGGTCTAAACAATGCTCTCTTTAGTAAGCCAAGAAACTCTCTACCCTCAGTCATGTTTTAGGCTCATGTTTATTACAGTATCCTCATTCTGCATTTTTTTTTTTGCATCACCTTGTGAATTGCACTTCCTATGCTTGTTTTTGTTCAGGTTATACGTCCACGAGACCTTCCAAACGAGATAAAAGACAGGGTTAGCACACTGGGCTACTCACTGTATGGAGGCATGGATTTGGATTCTAATGGCTATCCTGACCTTCTTTCGGGCAACTATGAGGCAGACAGCATAGTTCTCTTCAGGTGAGTTTAGATTCAGATGATATGTCCATCATCAAGGTTTCGCTCTTATTGGAAAGAATGCATATTGTGCATTGGCGTGAACACACAGCAGACTTCTCTTATGATAAACATGTTGCAAATTATCTGACATGCTGACAAGTGTAGTATTTGTTTGGTTAATCAACGATTCAATAAAAAATGACAGTTCAGTTTTCTCACAGTAATACTTCATGTTCTTTGTAAACACCTGCATAACTTCCTGCACATGCCACGTGCTGACTGTACAGATTACAATTCTGTACGCTGTATTGCGCATGCTGTACTGAAGCTGAACTGATGATAAAATTTTTTTCATTGTATCAGGTGTCTTGTGAATGCATATACCTTTATTTGTTAGCACGAATAGAAAAGACAACACCCTTCCTGATGGCATTCCTTCCAACTTCTTCCCTACCACTCACCAAAACACATATTAAATTTTTTGCACACATTTCACCTTCTTCTTTTGATGAGCACACGCCAGCTTTTTATTTACGTGGCTTTCCTCAGTGCTTTGGCTTCACACCCATTTGTTATATTCTTGGGGAGCACATATGCTTGCACTCCTTTAAAAGGGGTCGTGACAGCCGATTTCCACTCATTACTTGTGCCATGTGTGTTAAAATTTGGGTGTTCACGAACAAGGTGGCGAAATTTCAATGCCTTCAGCCAAGAACTTAGTTTGTAACGAGCATTTTTATAAAAACGCTAGTGTCTCGAGAGTCTGACAGCAGTGGCACACTTACAAGTCGTGACGTAATGAGCCACTTACTTTGCAAGTACCTGTATACTGGTATTCTGGCCAATGATATTGTCTTATGGTCAGCTGCACATGCAGTGGAGCTATTGGAGCTTTCTTCAATTCGCCATTGAAGAACTGAATGGTTTTGAGTGTCTGAAACTTGGGTTGAAGACGACAACTTTACTTCGTGAAGCACTTGGCGTCACACACGCCATGTCAAAATGGCAGTGACCAGCGATGTGCGGGGTTTACAACTGGCGCTTTCTAGGGCTCACTAGCGATGAAATATTCTTTTACAGTCAATTTTTCATACATTTAAAGGCACAATAGACCCTTCCCTTCTATGTTTCACTGTAAACCGCAATGTGGTGGGTGACCGCTCTACGGCCCCTTTTAACTGCCACAGAATGGTCACATTAACAGGCACCTGCTTGCAAAAAAATTTAAAATATCATAAGAATAGGAATATTTCAGTAATTTGAATTTATAAATGTGAATTCTAGTGCCACTGCAGAAACTATTGTTGGGCTGCTTTATTAGTAGCTAAATGTTCAGTGCTGTTTCACACCGCTTCACCTACAGTAAGAGATGAGAGCTTGCAGAAGAGAGCTAGGAACCCCAGAACACTAGGAATGTGCGAATATTCCAGCACTTCAATTATTCGAAAGAATATTACAGTATTCAAAATCGCTTCGATTTCAACCTAAATAATGGAAATCGAGTATTCAAAATGAACAAATAACGTATATCAGTCTGCATACAACACTCTTGTAAAGGTGGTTGTACTGCAGCTGAGTGATGCCGTACAGTGAATACACCTCTGTAGGAAAAATTCAAATCGTTGTGAATGGTTGTTTCAAGACTGAATGGACATTTCATCTTTCATCAATTCTTCGTATCTTAAGCTTAAAAGCTTATTGTATCAGCTCATATGCTGTAAGTATAGGAAATTTAAAAGTGTAACTTGTTTATAGGTTATTGCTTGCATTATACCAGAAGCCTAATCTTGATGTCATTCAAAGTTGCTTCCACTTCCTTTCGAAAACAGTTTCAGATGCCTTAGTTTCAATTTAAGAAGTATATTGTACAGGTTAGTTGGGTCATGGCAAATATACACATGTTCCTTTACAATATATGATATATATACTATTCAAATTCGATTCGAAATCATTCAACTAAATCAGCAATTTCGCTTTGAATTCACTCCAAAAATAATATTTAGTACTATTTGGGCAAGGATTCAAAACACAGTTATATTGGTCTGCCCTCACCGGACGATTCTTCAGCCTATAGCAGTGTTACATATCATAGGTAAACGGTCATGCATATCACGTGCGATTGCATGCACTAACTGACCTTCAGAGTGTTTAGCATTACATTTTTGAGGCTAGAGTTCTCTGTGCCTTGATTATTAATAACTGCTTCTTTATTTCTGCACATAGGGCTCGTCCAATCATTGACATCAGTACCAGAGTCAAAGGGACGCTGCAGAACATAGACCCTGCATTGCAGGGCTGCCCAGATGACCCCGACAGTCGTTATGTGTGGTTAGTATGCATGACTCTAGTACCTGTTAAATGCTTCTCATGTAAAAATGCCAATTTTATTGGTAAGAGCTCTGTAAATAAAATTGATTCGACAGGGCATGCAATATATTAAAATTTTGTGGAATGGAAAATAACTTTCACATTGAAAAATGTTCACCATCATAAGGTTTGTATTAGGGGCACACAAATATTCGAATGTTGGGGTATGATTTTCTCAATTCTTCGTATTCTGCCACCTCGCCTGGTGAAAACTGCCGGACTTTAAATAATGTTTATTCACTCATTAAAGTTGTATTCAACTTGAAATTCACAATACAAATCTAATTATTAACTATTTTGCTATGTGAGATGATATCAGCACTCACTTGGGTCTAAAAGGAGAGAGAATGATGGAAGTTAGAATTATTCTAAAGTGTTATGATGCAGCAAAGCTGTGAAGCACCAGTTTCTCAGTGGACGGACTGACAAATAACTTAAAAGTTACTGTTTAATCATTTGTAATCATTCATTGCGAATTCCTTTTAGCGAGCCTATATGCTAATATTTGTGCAGGCTTAGAAATATTGTAGTTGGCCATATGCGTAATATTACTATTTCTTTAAAGCAGTCAGTGCTGTAGCATCATTCCTGTGTTAACACCAAAACCGTTTAGGCTCGCCATAGTTTACCTGTCAGAAACAGAAATATTCATCATCATGAACCGATGCGCACTCTCTACATTCACTTTTTGAGCTTCGTCTTTTTCTGCTTTGCTCTCGGAACGTGTGTGCCGATTTCTCCGGCGTGGTCTATGATGACCGGAATGGGGGAAAGAAGGAGGACAGAGAGAGAAAGAGAATTAGAGAGCAAAATGAGTTATTCGTGAGGCGATATTTGATCCTGTGTACCCTCGATCTGAATATGAGCGTCATAGCAGAGCAAAACATAGCCTGATACAGCATAATGTAGCGAGGAGGTGGCAAAGAGAAGTGAGCTTGATAAAGAGCGATGTGGTGGAGAAGAGGAGAGAAAGAAGGGAAAGGGATAACCATAGCATAGAAACGATGAGACAGAGAAATACGCAAAGAAATGCAGGAAAGAATGGAAGAGTATTAAAAAAAAGGGAAAAATAGATTGAGTCATGTACATGTAGAGAGAAAAAAGTTGGAAAGGAGGAGGAAGTTAGGAGAGAGAGAGAAGGAAAGTAATGAAATATGAAAGAAATAAAAGAGAAGAAAGAGATATATAAAAAGATAGAGAGAAATGAATAAATAGAAAAAACATAAAAATAAAGAAGAACCAAAAGGAGAAAAGAAATAAAGAGACGAAGGAAGACCGAGAAAATTTGCCAGGCTTAGCAAAACAGCTAGAGCCAGGACTCCACGGGCACCCATAACTTCACTGACTCTTTAGCATTCCACCTCCTGTGCAAAAGCTACAGTGATTTTTAATGTGAAGAAGTCTTCATAGTTTTTGCTCGGTTTTCATTAATAAGTGCCCAGCCATTTTTTTAATCAATTCTGAAGGCAGCTGTCAAAAAATGGTGGTGATTTGGAAAGCAGTGCAACTTGAAATGTTGGCCATTCTTGTTGGTATGGTGTCCACAATTTATGGCTGGAATTGTGCCTCGATTCAGTGAGACTCCTTGGCTTCTGGGTATCATAAGCATGACAAATACCATATGCTGCACTATGCATCAGTTCAAGATGCACCTTAATAGCATCGCCTGTTCACTGCAGAAAAGTCATGAAATGATACGATTTTGTTTTCATTATTTTCATTCTCATGTCGCATAGGTAAACGAAAGATATTTCCTATTTGGACGTTGCTATGTTGACCAGATGTCAATTTTTGAATGGCATTTGTGTGTAATATAGTTTCAAAGACGTGACGCAAATGATTTCAGCATTGATCTTTTTTTACCAAGCATCACTTCACACAAACTCCGCATGAAACTATTAAAATCAGTACTATAATACAGTCTTATGTTCAAGTGAGAATCAAACCCAGGGCCTTTGCATAGCAAAGCAGGTGTCCTCCAGAGCCACTGCGATTGCTTGAAGCTGCTTTGATAAAAAACGCTGCAGGAATGTCATGTAGTGGGAGGAGCCTCCTTAACGCATGTCATATACTGCATGGCAGGAGCGTAGAATCGTGCCAGGCATCAAAACATAAATTCACACAATGAATGAATAAACTTTATTTGAAGTCCAGAAGTTTCCTTCGGGCAAGCTGGGGGAAGAGGGGATTAACCCCTGTCCCTTCCCTCCCACAAGTGAATACTTTAAAGGCCCATTCATTAAGAAGTGCTCAGACATAATTAATCATCAGCAGCAGAAGCATTGGAGGAACACGAAAGGCAAATAACAATTTGTCAGCTCAATCTATGACAACATCTAAAACGACAATATTATCAACATAAGTGCTCTACTTAACGAAAAATTAATCTAAATGCACGAAAACACATGCGCCACGGGTAGGACAATCGCTAAATATTCCCAATAACGTGAGAGTTACTGCCTACAATTAATTACTAGTAATTGAACTAGCTGCGTTAAATAAATAACCTTACGTGCACCAAGAGATGTAATAAAATGCTCCTTGTTCGTTTACGTTTGATTCATGGAAAAAAGAACTACTGGACGTTGCTATGGGGAATGGCGTGAGTGGTTCAAACGTTCAATTTTTGCCTGGTTAAACTTGACAGGTCATGCTATCTAGCGGGGCCCAGTTGAACCAAGCACGCCTGTCATCTCGAAGGCCATGGCAGAAAATTATTCAACAGCCGTTCTTGCTGCTGTGGCTGCGACTACTCTTGCTCTGCTGCTACTAGTGTTGGCGGCTGCACACTAAAGCCGGGCAACGTTGCGCACAGCAACAGTGATGTGAAAGTTTCTACTTTGAGACGGGTAATTTTAAGTCCGCTAACCCAATGCTGACCACTAAAATGTGATTTTATTTCAAAGTAAGCACTTCCTTGGTGCAAAAGTAGCGCTACGAGGTTTATGGACCGCTACTTCAGGAATCGACATCGACTTAATATTTGCCTTTAGTGTCACTTCAACAAAGTGAGCAGCTGTGTAGGTTTCCGTGTTGCCTTACGGATGAGTAGTAATTCCTTCGCTGATTTGTACAAAGAACATTTGGGGTGTGGTGGGCACTTTGCAACTGTACTTGCAGTAGGCATTTTAAGATAGTTGTTTTAAATGGCCTCTGTTATGTGCAGAGACATCCGTTTCCTTGTGACACGGTCGAGTCCTCTACCGAGAACCGAAAGCAGGCTAGCATTTGAGAAGGCGATGCACACAGGGCCTGATTACGCTATCATGTTCCGCTCTTGAAGGCAAAGCTCAAGCATCCACCAATATTTTTTGTCTCCCTTGCGCGTCGTACAGCAAAAAATGGGGCAAAAAAATAGGCTGGTCTGTAGAGAAGTCTGTGCTAAAATTTCTCGCTATAGTGATACATGAGCTGGCCTAATGAGTGGTGGGTAATATTTTCTTTTCCCCCATGTTACTTTAGTTTCTCCTTCGAAGCCTGCTTCCAGTTTCTGCACAGCACTATGCCCAAGCTGCGCAATGGCACTGAGGCGGCACTGTTGCTCAACTACCGTATCGAGGCTGAGACGTTCACGGGCAAGAAGTATTATCGTGTCCGCTTTAATGCGTCTGCCAACTCGGAGCATCCCAACATCGTGGAGCGGGAACTGGAAGTTCCATGGTATGCTGCAGGCAGGGAACAGTGTTCGAAGGAACTGGTCTACCTCAAGGTTGGTCATTCTTAAGCTTGAAGAAGTGCAGAATCTCGTTTACAGAAATTCATAGCATGTGCAATCTTTGTTTGTGACACTGCACTTAGTTATAAAGACATGGCAGAGCAAGTAAATGACGGCAGGCACAAAGCTTTCAGTAATCCTGTTTTGACTGCATTCAGTTCTTTGTCATATGCAGCACTGCCTTTGTTGCTTCACTAGCTGCAGAAATGAAAAAGAGGGAAAAAATTTATCAAAGTATAGCCACTGAAATATTGTTAATTTAGTATTTATTTATCTGTCATAGTACTCACAGCACCCAAGGGCATTATAGTGGGGGTATTACAGTTATTATACTGTGACCTAAGCACTGTATAATACTAGATTTTGGATGTGCACGTGGAGGTCTTTTGGCTGATAGGTATCATGTGGTCACTGCTAACAAAATCCATTCATCATGTGTTGAAGAAAAATGTTTGAGTATTCATATAATGATATTTTTTTCTTTGCTTCTTTTTGTCGTGTCTTGTGTTGTTTTGATACAGCCTTTGTCTAAATGTGGAAGCTGCCTTTATAAAAGGCTGTTCTTTAAACGTCTGCATTCAGTCTTGTCTGTTCTTGGTTTTGCCCTCTGTACTGTCATGTACTGCCGTCATCTTTATCAACCAATACTTCTACATTTTTTAATAGGTAGCGAAAAGGTATCTGTGAAGAGAATCTTGTAGAGAATTTGCATGTTGTCTTTGATCGTAGATTTATATATTCTCTAGAAATTTTTATATGCTGCTGCTGAAAATGTTGTATTCAGTTTTTCATCTCGATCATTATTTGGGATTAAGTAATGTCACCTAGCAGTAAAGTCACCTAGTAGTGCGACTATTTTTTTTACATGTACCTGGCATGTAGCAATATTGAGTAACACGGCGCACAGACTTTTTCAAAGTGTATTGCTACATCATCTGTTGCGTACATCATGAATTGTTTTTTCCAGGACAAGTCTGACATTCAGAGTGCGATAAAGATGAAACTCAGCTATTCGCTGGTTCAGAGGGTGCCTCGACTCCCAATTCCTGGTGCCTCCCTGCCTGACATTGATCGCTTTCCAATCCTGAACCAGAAGGAAGCCTCTAGGGTCTTTGAGGTGAGAATGTCATGCATGTATGAGAGCCTCGTCTTCTTAACTGCTTCTCGGATCACATGAATGTTCAAGAACATAATGTATAAAAATTACTGTGAGATTCATATGTAATCAAAATACTATCTAACTTTTAGTTCTCTTATTCAGTAATAGGTTCACTAAACTTAGATTTCTTTTTCCCATTTTGTCTCAAGATTATGTTAAACTCTGCAGTGAATTGCATAAAGATGTGAAGCTTAAATCAAACTAATTTTAACCAAATTTGCATGAACATATTAAAGGCACTTACGACCGAAATATAGAAATGCTTTTTTCTCTGTAGCTATAGGAAGCTTACTTACCTTTAAAGCTAAACTATTTGGTTTGATAATACATATGCACACGCACAAAAATTACCTAGGCAGACTTTTTCACTGTCCAAGTTCTTTTCATTATTATTTTTTAGCTTCTTACGATGCATGCGAGTCTCTGGCATTGCAAATTTGTGGTACTCTTTGTTTTGATTAAATCCCAGGAGAGTTTCTGCGGGGTTTCCAAGTTTTAATGCTATATTATGGGCATCCTTTATCAACAATTCCACGCGTTGCAGTGGGTTGTGGTATTTTGATAACGTTTGTGCCATATCCCAGTATATCTCTATTGTGCTGCTTGAACATGGCAACAGTTCATATTTAAGAAGTGGCCAAAATTAACCACGGAGTTTGTTATTACCACAAATTTTGAGGAGTGCATATTAATTTCAGGTAAAAATGACCAATTATGGAACTCTGCATAATATTGACTGCCCATGAATCGGCACCTTGACTATTCTTTCAATAAACCATGACAGTGGAAATATTTGCTGTAATGAACACAGTGTGATCAAAAAAGTCTTTTTGTATAGTAAACTGAATGCACGAAAATTTTGCACAGTTTGTGCTGCTAGTACTGTGACAATCTAGTGCTGCATACGTGTGGTTTCTGGCTCCTGATAACTGTGTATTGCCATAAGTATCACATCATTATAAAAAAAAAAAGAAAAAGAAATGCATTATACATTGTTATCATATTTAGGCAGTAATGATAATGTCTCGTTCAATAAGTTCTGTGTGATATCAAAGTGGCTATTTTTGTTTGCCTTTCATATCCTAGGCACGCTTCCTCAAGAACTGTGGAAGCAATGACATTTGTGAAAGTGATCTCCACGTCCAACCTAAATTACTCCTGCCCAAGTAAGTGCATGAGCAAATCTGAGTTGTAGTTTTCACTGTTCACAGCACACTTTGACTAATAATTTTTGATGACCAGTGTAGACTCTGAGGTCTGAAAGCCCTATTGTATCCATGTAACATGTTGTAAATTCAGTAACACATTGATTACGACTGATTGTGCTGGGAATGCATACAGCTATATTTTTTCCATGTTGCAGCTGTCATGGAAGCTCTCAGAGTCTCTGGGATCACTTCCTACATTAGAAAAAAAAAATGCTACACATGGATGCCACATTATCTAGACCAATTACACGTATTTCTTGAGGCCCATCTACGTATCTCATAACACTGAGAATAAAAAGCATGACTGAACACTAAAGAAATTCAGATTAGGTCTGTCAATTTAGGTTACTTTCATTTTTTGTAGCTACTGTTATTTTCACTTCACACGGGCTCATGGCGATAGCAAGGAAAGTTTCAGTCTGTCTTGAAAAACTCGCATTGAATCTTTTTTCAGGGAGGAAGGAGTTCCTGTGTTGTTCCTTGGCGAAGAACATGTCAACATGTCAGTGAGAGTGCTCAACCGGGGTGAACCAGCCTACGATGCGGCTCTATACATCTTCCACTCACCTGCATTAAGCTATGTTGGCCGCAAGCTTCTGTCCACAGTAAGTCAATAAAAATGCGGATTGTGCGGCATACCTTTGCGCATATGCCACTGGAAGTGTCTTTGTCTAGTGTCGACATATGCTGATGTTTTTGCACATTTTCTTCGCATTTCAAGAGCCAACTGACAGTAACATGTGGGTACTTGGCATCCAGCTTATTGTAATAAGATTGCTGCATCATTCCATAATGGTGACCTCCTTGAATAGAGCATACATTAGATTTACACTTGAACCACTTTATAAGAGACACTGGTATAAGAGACAAATGGGTATAAGAGACATCATTGTGTCGACAGTAAAATACGGGTTGATAAGAAAATGCATACGAGGTACCGTGCTTATAAGAGCCATCTCAGATAAAAGGCAAGAACTGCTGTCTGGAGCATGCCTCTAATAAAATAATAATCTATTTCTGTATGATATAGCTCTCATGGAACTTTCATTATGAAAGACTGTGAAACAACTTGCTTAATGAATAGGTTATGTTTAGAGCAGAACAACATGATTGCATGTCCCTTATTTGTTTATGTGATTAAAACTTTTTTAAGAATTTCACATTTGCCCCGCTTCCTTCGTGTAAGTGGTTATTATTTACCAGTGTATTCTATGCACATGTACCATTTTCTACCTTGTCTTCAGCACAGCCTTATGATATCGTTTAAATTACAGTTCTCATTATTCTTGTTCCATCACTACTTAACTATACATGCTGAAATCTCCTATGAGCAGATTTTGTTCTATTTTATGTGTTCTAATGATATCATCAAAATGTTAAACTAGTGATGCAGCGAGGTTAATTACATTTAGTGATGTAGAAGTAATTGACACAAGTTGAATGGACTCCTTGCTTTGATACTCTGAAACTATTTCATTTGTTATGCACGTATTGAAGCCTGGATGGGGTTACTGCGTGGTAGTCCAGATTCAGTACACTTTGCTGATGTAGAATTCAGAGCTATATTGTGGGGTAGTACTAGTGCTACCCATATTGTGGGGTAGTACTAGAGACACAGAGCTGTCTTTATCGCCTCTTGCTTATCTATTTCTGTTTGCAGTGAAACAGTATTTAATCTTTAGTAGCATGCATTGACACACATTGAAGATGTCTCTTACTTAGGTTAATACAAAGTACCTAAACTCTTGTTGATCTTTTATAGCTTCAGTGTATTTGTCAAGCAGTGATCCTATCAAGTAATCTGTTCTGCCAAGTACTTCATGCACTTGTAGCATTTGTCTATACTAATTCATTGGTGCAAATTGAGTGCATCCCCTTCTTTGATTCTCTGCAACTCTAGACTCTCATGCATCTTTCAGGGCCTGGATGTTGTTGATTGTGTTCCTCAATCTACACATGTTAAATGTGAGCTTGGAAATCCTCTCAACCAGGGCGAGGTGAGTGGTGATCTTCATTGTAAGCATACTACAAAACATATCCCTGTTTCTAAGTTTAGTTTAAACATATAAGATGTGCAGTTAGACTTCAGAAAAAAAAAAAGATTTTATTTCCTTCATTAGGGTTCTAGTTATTTATATGAGGAGTGTTCATAAAGTTCGTATAGTCAGTATGATGAATATATAAAAGGCGTACACGATAGGCATCAAAATGAGTGTGCATATGTCTAGCTGCATCGCTACATGACACTCTTGTTCTATATAACACCGCGGTACGTCACTAGGGCACCTGAACAAAAATTACAGCAGCCATGAGGAAATTCTAGTTCACACAGCACAGATGATGGTGACGCATGCAGCCTCCTTATGCTACAAAATTTGTCGCCACCCATTATATCCACCTGACCTAGCACGAAGAGACTTCTCTTCCATCGCACTGCGCGGAAAACAGTGTGGGCATGGCGAAGTCATTGCTCATGTCGAGCTCTTCTGAAACTCTGAAAATGAACAGTTCCACTGCAACAGCCTGCGGCAGCTCACATATCAGAGGTGCGTGATTTGCACAAAAATACGTAGAGGAAGAATAAGCTGCCACTCAGATTTTATTTCCGTGCCTTTTTTTTTTTTCGTGCCCATAACACGAACTCTATGAATGCCCCTCGTATATCTAGAGAACCATAGAACACCAAAACATCATTCAAACAGGGGCACCAGTTATTCACCACAACTGAACTTTCTTTTGTGCTTTGTAGTATACAAGATTAACGTGAATGTTTGGGCGTGTTGGTAGTTCATTGTCAAGCAGACAGTGCTTGTCCACATTACCTCTTTTCATTCGTTTGTGTTTTCTCCTGTGCTGTTGAAATTTTCTTGAAATTGTATGCTAGTCCTGACGACACTGGCTTGCGTTTATTGCACGAAGTCATTCTATGTTTCTTACAGGTCGAGATACTTCTTCGGTTTAATACTCGCAGTGAGGCCGATGCTGAAACTAGCCTGAAATTTACCATCAAGGCTAATACGTAAGTTGTGCTATCTTTTAGTTCTCATGAAGAGCTTTTGTGAGTGACATCATTTTAAATGCTTCTTTTGCTGTCCTTTTCTAGTACAAGCCAAGAAGTGAGCCCACAAGAAGACCTGGCTATAAACGTTAATGTTGTTCGTGTTGCAGAACTTGAACTTAGAGGGTGATTACTTTCTTTTTTTCTCTCTTCTATGCTTGGCCATTAGCGCCCACAGAAATTTGTTGAATGTAGATCTTTCTTTTGATATTTCTGGCTAATTAGGTCTTTGTGAGTGATTCTTCCAGTGAAATGACACCAATACCTGTGCACCTGTTCACACCGAGAAAGTTCTAAAATGGAGCACCTTTTTCTTTACAGAGCCACCCAACCAGAACAGGTTTGGTATGGAGGTGCTGTTGTTGGTGCACATGCCATGAAACATTTTGATGAAATCGGCAGCAAGGTTACCCACACCTATCAGGTAGGGTTTTCTCCATCATTTCTTGCTGTTAGTGCATTAACTCTTGAACAGTACCATGTAATGATGTGTGCTTGAGCATGCAAATGTATATTGAAGTGTAGAAAGAACATTGCTTTTTTCCTCCTGACTGATGTCCTTACCTTTTAGCATTTGTTCCATTGCGTACTTGGCTAAAAAGAAGCTATAATCTATGTGGTGATTTTCTTTTCATCGAGATTTCGACCATAAAGGAACTAGCGGTACACATCTTACATATTAGAATCTTGTATTCAAGCAATAGAAATGAAAATTTATGTGGCTAAGTGGCTATTTTTCTTAACTTTTTGTTCTGAAAAAGTACTGCTCGTGTATTTGCCATTGGTATGACAATAAATATGAAAACTGTGCTAATCAATTTAATGCCATGGTTATTCTGTCTAAACAAGAAAGTCAGTGGGAAGATGAAGACTTGAATGTACCGACAATTGTTGTCAACCAGTGTTGACTGCTTTCGGCATGTCGCAGTGCTTTCTCTAATGGCCACATGGACTTGTTCATTTTGTGCGCAGTATTGTTACATAAATGACATACAACCTATGAATATACGTAAAGCAAGCCTCCGGCAATATTTTTGTGTTATCTTTGTAAATAAATGCATGCAACTACTTCCTGCTTATGATATTTCATGGCGAGACATAGCGTCACATTATTGGTTGATGAATAGGAGTTAGGTTGCTGAGCTCACAGCGAAAATTTCAACTCATGTGCAAAAAGCTTTGTACTTGCTGACTTACTTGAGTTCAGGTATACATCTGCTGAACTATCTATTTATTGTGTATGGCCACTCATTCTTTTTTTAGGTGTTCAACCATGGTCCTTGGGCTGTACCCTCTCTTGATGTGGTTGTTTCCTGGCCATATGAAGCTGAAAACCAGCAGCAGCATGGAAAATACCTCCTATATGTGACTGATGTTCCTCAGGTTTGTAATCAGGCTGCAGATATCTGCTAGGACACAACTTATATCATCAATGAAACCTCACTAAACTTTCTGTGTTAATTTTCTAGAAGCATATGTAAGAGCATGTACCAGGAGCCGTAACGGGGTATATGGGTTCTGGCTCCTTCCGTTCCCCTGAAATATTTACACGCTTCAACTTTTCAAATGACACTAAAATAATTACAAACTTTCACAGCAACTACCAGTTGCCAAAGTTTGTCGTTCCACACCTCCCCCCCCCACCCAATTCTTGGCCACAACCTTTCATGTGCCACATGGCACTAAACAGTGACGTCATGTAATCATGTACAGACTAGTAAGCAGTCAACATCTATTACCTAGCACATTGTGGTACTTGAAGAATACTGGATTCGGTAGAATGCTTCATTATTGGCTCCTTTCAGGTGGCTGGGGATGGAGAATGCTTCATGGAAGAGGGTCAGGTTAACCCACTTGGATTAAAGGTAAGTCACTTATCCTGGTTTCCTTAACAATAGAATAGCAGTGCACTTCATTCATTTGTTTAAGTAGTGCTCGGCACTGTGTTTTGTGAAACTGCATAAATTTGCTGAATGGAACATTTCTGCTTCTAATTTTTGTTCATTTGCTTAATCAAGAAATCTCCTAATACAAAATTTATATAATATGAAATTTAATAATATGAAATATTCTAACATGAAATTTATCTCAAGAGATAGTGTAATACAGTGATGAAAGTGCTGCTGCAATTGCTCCAAAAGAAAATTGCTGCTCCATGCTGCTCCAAACAGAAATTTTTGTTAGTAATTGCTCTAAACCTATTCTGAGATAACACTGCGAGAATGAGAATGACTGACTGTTACTGTTTGAATGAACTTCAATTCCTCAAGAAACTGAGAAAAATCTGTGTACTATCATCCCAGTGTGCTACTAGTGTGCAGCATTATCGGCTCTGATCTCATTTGTGCAACAAGAATTGGCATATTAAGCATATAGCTCGTTTGGCTGTTTTGTTTTTTTTTCTCTGGTGGACATGCAGGCTAATGTGGTGAAATGTGAAAATGAGCAGGATTGCTTTTATCTCGCACAGATTATCTACTGCTTATTTGGCAACAGTTATATGGGACTGTGGTTACTTCTAAAATGTGGCACTCAGCTTTTTCTGGTTTGATATTATTTCTGCAACAAGTACTAGTATTTTAAATGGTGTCTCATTTCACAGCACATTTTTTAACAACCTGCTGTTGTTTGCTATATGAAATTCGCATTGATATTTGTCTGTTGAATATATTTCATAAATGTATTAATATTTATGAGATGTCTCGACAATGTTCCGAACTGCAATTAACCTATGCGAAATTTAATATCTGCTCTTAAAACACCGATAGCTGCTCTAAAGCAGCATTCTTTTTTGCTCCAAAAACACTTATGGCTGCTTCAAAGTATTCTTCAAGAAGTAAAAAGGCACTTCTATCACTGTAATATTGATGATTCTAATGGTTGCCTTTGATAATGGTGCACAAGCTGGAAAACTCCTGGTCCGTGTTTGTATTGTAACTCGCCTCTACTCCTTTTTTCCTCTAGGTACTGTATTAATATTTATGAGATGTCTCGACAATGTTCTGAACTGCAATTAACCTATGGGAAATTTAATATCTGCTCCTAAAACACCGATAGCTGCTCTAAAGCAGCATTCTTTTTTGCTCCAAAAACACTTATGGCTGCTTCAAAGTATTCTTCAAGAAGTAAAAAGGCACTTCTATCACTGTAATATTGATGATTCTAATGGTTGCCTTTGATAATGGTGCACAAGCTGGAAAACTCCTGGTCCGTGTTTGTATTGTAACTCACCTCTACTCCTTTTTTCCTCTAGGACCGACCCAGTGCTATAACTGCTGCCAGTCGCACGAAGAAACGCGAAAAAAGGGAGATAGTTATCTCTCCTGAGGAGGTGCGCCTTGAGGGCAAGACTGTCAGGCTTGTCACAATGGTGAGTCTTTAAAAAACCTTCTGTACAGTCTGAATAGCTTAAACAGAACTTCAGCTTGATCTAGCTGGTGTTTAGTCACAGTTGAAGAATTGCTATGTGCCAACTAGGCAAAGATAATAGAAACAACAAGACAGGTGCCCATACTGATGCTCACGTGTGCATGGCCTGCTCTGCATAGATAAGGAAGGTGTGCCTAGATTTTTCACACAGTATTTAACAGTATTGGTGCAGTGAAAGCACACACAGCCACGTAAGTCAAAATGAAGCTTTTTCTTTCAGCAATTGTCCATATTTATTTATGCAAAAGATTCACTCCAGCTTTATAGACACCTGTGGTTGTTAAATTCATGTAAATGAAGGCCACATGTAAATGAAAGTTGGAAAACTTTCTATTTTGCTCCTCTTTATCATTTAAGCACCAGTGAAGCTGCAGTATCTTGTGAGTGGCTTTTGCGGCATCAATCTGAACTGTTGCCAGACATTTTTGAATTGTCTAATTCAATCATTATGATGGATACTTTGAAATGATGCAACAATTTTTTACTACTGTGGTTTGATGGTTTTATGCTAAAAAAGGCAGACATGTGAAAATGGCTTGAAAACATTTTCGTTATGTTGTAAGCCATTGTATCTCAAGATGGATTAAAATGTGTCCTTTTAAAACAGAACTGTCATAGGGGCAGCGCCAAGTGCTTCAAGTTTCGGTGCAGCATTCGTAATCTCAAGAAGCAGTCATCTGCTACAGTCACCATTGCAGCTAGGCTGTGGAATGCTACTCTTGTTGAGGTGAGTTACCTCATATGTTTTAGGCGTGAAATCCTGTGTGGTTGCATGGCCAGAAGTTTGTTACAAAGGAGGGGAGGGGAGAAAACACAGAAAAGCTGGATTATATGGAGCACGCATCTACGCATATTTGAGCTGTGGCATTAGTAAAGTAATCAAGTTTATCTGAGCCCCACTGGGGTGTTCATCATGGCCCTAATGTGTTCCTTTGAAATATAAACTCAGTCAGTTGATGGGGCATGCAGATCGAAATAATAAAGCAGTGAAATGGAATAGCGAGTCAACTGACGTATGCTTACCCGAAGAAGTGCTCGCCTCGTCGAATTTTCATATAGTAATTCAGTTGTGTCTACGTGGGCAAGCAGGCACTCTTGCATTTCCATAAAGTAAGACATTATGTAAAAACAGCATATTCTTAATTTAAATTGTGCCCATCGTGACTTGCAGGACTATGCTGCAGTTGACCAGGTCAGCATATTATCCTCTGCTGAAATCGTTCTTGATTCATCCCTGGAGATTCGACAGAAGGAAGAGGACGACTATGCAGAGGTATGAATTAAACATCTGCAATGCATTTATGCTGAACCTTCTTTATATCGGCACATTAACACATTTATGTATTTTATTTCTGACAGCTGTCAGGTCAGGAGTATTGCTGCATTCGCAGAGGAACTATTCAATTTGCCAATCACGTATCAATTTTACTGCATTTTTTTCTCTTGCTCTGAATTAGAAGGAAAATGTTTTTAAAGTCAATCAGAGAGTTTAATTCGGAAGTTTGTAGAATAGCAACATTATCTAAAACTCTATATAGTAATGTCACCTGTGAAAATATTTAAATGTTTTAAACCTAGCTGTTTTAAAAGTCACCTGGCGAACCACTTTCAGAATACGTCTAATGGGAGACATTCTGAAAAACAATACAAGCCGGCTACATGAAACATGCTGTGACCAAGCTGTCTACTTTTCAACTTCTTTAAGGAAAGCACTTTACACACAGTATCATAATACTCTCAACGTGAGTCTAATCAGAAGGGTTACAAGATGTATGCAACATAATAAAAAATTTCTACATTTAGATCTGGCTTTTGATGCATAATTTAGGTGTGCACAATGGTACATGCAGTATCTGAAGAGGATATTACAAAAGCTATAGCCTACAGAAACATGCTTGCTATTACAGTCCTTGTTGTGCCTGTTTATGGACTTCACAGTGTATATTTATGTTGTAACCAAGCAAACGATTGGATGGAAGGCAGTGAGCATAGTGCACAGCTCATGCAACGCGGAGTGCGAGAGCTGACATCTGCTATGGCTTCTGCTACGAGCGAATGATTGGCTCAATGGAGGATGAAAGAGAGTGAGTGCGGAGAACAAGTGCAGAGGAGGAGCTATGGCATTTTAAAAGGCGACATGTGTTCGACCCTTTCTACTCCTGCAAGGGCGGCCTTGCACTTGAGCCTATTCAATCGTTTCATGGCACAGTTGACACACCTTTGCGCATAATCACAGTTTGTACGCCCCAGTAGAAGTGCTTTGTTTGCCGCTGATGCTGAACAACAGAGGCTCAGCACTGACAACACCTAGAGTCCTGCTGCACTGTAATTTTGCATTAGGGAGTATCGTAACTGTGGGTAATCTTTCAGATTGGCATGTCTACATGATGTGCCTTCTCAATCGCTTCTTTCCAACTATAGATTCTATAATCGTTTGAGTTGCGTGGGTTAGTTCATACATGAAGAAATGCAGCTCGATTTAAATGAAGACAGGAGACACAGATAGACAAATACGTACGAGGGCTGTCGACAAATTTCAAGTGGTTGCAATCATCGAAATTCGATTCTAAATATCTATCAGGCTTGCAAGAATGGATTATAATGTGTCCATACTCTCAGAATTTAGCTTTGTCACATAATTACAAAAAAATTGTGATGGGACACACGTCAGTTTAGGGATCACAGTACATGGTGTCGGGATCTAGTTTAGGCATATACTAAAGGATTAGTGAGTGGACTAAGTCAGTTTAGGGACTATAGCACATCAGATATGTGTCCCTGTGTAGCTGGCAATATTTTACGTTAAGTTTGCCTGCAGACAGCTTGGACGTTGGGCTTTCACATGTTAAATACGCAGATATTTAGTTGAGAGTTTAGTTTGAAGTTATACGCACATGTTCTAAAGCATTGGCAGTATATTAAGCCATACCGAAACATAATCTGCCTTGAAAATTTCGGCCGGTAGTCAACCATTTGCTTGATCACAGCAGTGACTTCGTTAATCATTTTGCACTGGTCACATGATGGCCTCATATGAAGAGCAAAATTAAGTTTGGAAGAAGGCAACATACATGCGATAAACCAGTGAGAGGCAAGCATATGGTACATATGTGCTGATGCTGCATAGCGTTTTCTGACGTTCAAATTTGTCAGCAGCTAGAATATTTTATTACATGAGCATTTCATGTCTTCCTATGTGAGTAGTCAATGAAACATAAAAATGAGCTTTACATGATGCTATTCGTGGACAGTGGAACAATCAACATCACATCATTTTTCAATTGCTTTCTTCCTCAACAAATATTTGAAAGCAATAGTTTCAAAAATTACTATGGCAGAACAACATACGCAAAGATTTGCTTCCAAATGCAGGCAGAAACAAGGGCTTACCCTGATGCAAGCTTGTACCAGAAGACAGAAGGTGTGGCACTTTGGATCATCATCCTTGCCATTGTTGCAGGAATCTTGCTACTACTGTTAGTCATCTTCATCCTCTACAAGGTGGGTGCTCTAATGCAGTGTTCAACAGAACTGCTAGTATAGCACAAGGATGCAGAGACTGAACAGACACATACAGAGTTTTAAAGACTCATGACAAAATATCTACAGTCAAACTCCGCTATAACGAATGCCATTTGAATTAAAAACGAAAAATTCACGATTCCCCGTCAGCAGTCCATAGGAGTCAATGCATAAATATTGTCGCCACAACGAACACTTTTTCTTCGATCGTCCCACTTCAATAAAATTTTACGATGCAATTCCAGGCTCAGATACTTAATCCTATGCAGTAAACCCAATCTTTAACATTTCGATGCATTTTCAGAGCCTGAAAATGTGCCAACGAAGTCTAAAACACGTGTTGGCACCACCAGACACCACCGCTATACCACCGCTGTTCAGCAAGCATGGGCGCCGCTATTGCTCGATAGCGATGGCAGTGAGACGGCCCTGGCCTTGCTTTTGCCATAAGCTTATTTTTGAGCTGCAGACGATCCGAAGCTGAAGATCAGTGGCTCAGTTCATGGTTTCCTCGACGCAGCTGCTGGGTGCAACCCCGGAACAATGCCTTTTCCGATTCCGATGCTTATCATTATGTTCGCGCTGGCCAATATGGTAACTAATGAGAGCGGCTGTTTGTCCACATTATCAACAAAATCAGCTAGCCGCGAGTTATGAATGATAAGAATGGCATAGAATAATGCAAAAGTCGCTGCTCCTCGGTACCCTGCCTCCATCTCAACGTTGTCGGATACTTTTGACTGCGGGCAGCTGCTGGTGTTAACATGTTAATGGAACTGTTTGGTTCGTTCAAAAAAACGGTTTTAGACATTGTTTCAGCGTGCTTTTCACCATGACCTCGCTATGCATGAGTGAGAATGACGTCGGGACGCTGCTGAGAAAGAATAGGAAGCAGCGCACGTTTTCTGAATGAGAACGTTCCTTTGTTTTGCTAGCTCAGATCAGCTATATTTCTTCAGTTTCACTACAATGAAATTTTCGCTTCAACGAAAATTTTTCCGCACCCCGTCAGTTTCGTTGTAGCGGGGTTCGACTGTACTAGGTATAGAGCTATGCGTCACACAGAAATCTTCGAAGGTTGAGTCTTGCAGTGTTTTATGGTTTCAACACCTTTGGAGGTCATCTTGGCAGCTCTGTCCTCCCCAAGACACTTGGACAGTAGCTCTGGTTTAGTCCTGTTTATCTCCACAGCAAGTATAGGCCCACATCCAAGGACTTTAAGGATAGCTCAGAGGATGAATGTGAAGTGCTTTGATTGAGTGCGAGTGCTTCGAAGCGCTTGAAAATGGCCAGTCAGATATTCCGTAAGTTTCGCAATTCATAGGTTAGTGGGACCTCCATCAGTGCCAAAAAGTTTCAATTTTCTGATGTTCTTGGATTTTATTATAGTGGCTTTATTAGCGTAACCGAAGAAATTAACTGCGCAAAAGCTGTGATGAGTACTAAACATGAAATCTTGTGCAGAATGTAGCCAAATCTCAATTAGTGTTCTTTTATTGAAGCGCATCACAACCTTAGTGGTGAGACAGATTAGGAAGCTGCGAAATGTCGCGAGAGCATGTTTTTTTAAAGACCCTGTTTGTTCCTGCAGTTGGGCTTCTTCAAACGGAAACGTCCAGCTGATGGCTACTCCCCGGCACCTACATCAGACAAGGATTTTAATGGCACATAATGAAGAAACAGTATGCATCAACGACATCCGAGCCAAGTGGAACGAGTATGACATCCGTCCGGGCGTGCTGTCCATGTGCACCTTCCTAGCCAACCTTGGGTCAAGGTCTGCTGATAGCTACATGCCCAGCGGTGCCTATGTCAAGCCGCTAACCTTCATTAATTTCTTACTGTCTTCAGTGCTTTCATTTTCAGTACTTTACAACTACTGAGAGTCATCTTGCTCTAGCATTTCATTCTACAGCTTGTTGCTTTCAGCCGGTGAGCTAGAGATTTTTTTTTCATGTATAAAACTTACATGAGCTTGCTTCCAGCAAGCTCATGTAAGTTTTTGAAAATGTTTCTATAAGTAAGGGTAAGCAAAGTGCAGGTGTACTTTCCTAATGCTGCTGGTACACATCTATAAAAAAAATTATGACGCATGACTGTGACATGCTCTAAAAGTTTCTATAATTATATAGCCATATTTCACTAGACAGTAATTTTATACCGTGGCATGTTCATGTGCAAACACAAGTATATATCTGAGGCCACAAGTGCTACAGAAAGAACTTTCCTTGCAGTTTGGGTATGCAACCTGAAATCAACTGTTATAACCATGTGTCAGTTCAACCAACACATAGTTTATCAAAAGAGTTCCCTATTACATAGATGTGCTAAAATAGATTAAATAATTTTCTGTTTACATGTCATGGCCTGTAGACTTTTGTTATGACTGTACATGGTAGCAATAATATAAAAGTAAGCAAAGGTTATAAGTTTTTCCTTGTCATATTGCGAATCTGTTGTGCCATGTTTTCTGAAAATGTGCAGCTCAGTGTGACGAGTGCTGGAGTAAAACAGAATACCTATTGCATGGCTTGACTTTCCAGCATGCGTTGATAGTGTTATGGCCTCAGCAGCCTGTGATGTTTTGAAAAATGCGAAAGGTATGTGCCAGTAACAACAGCACTCTTATGCGACCTCACACCCACCTGTGTCCTATTCTACGCATTCTTCTGGAACTAGTAGTAGTACATGCTAAATGCTTTGGTACATGCTGTGACACCAGTTAAGTCTCGTTTCAGCCTGTGCACCGTGCATGGCAATTGACTTTTTGATGGGTTGGACAAGGTGATGACACCTTTCACAACTACTGAATGGTACATGCTTCAGGAAATTCTTGGTTTCAATAACATGGCTCTCAGTAACAAGCTTCATTCGTAACAAGCAACCAGATACTATAATGATGCTTTTGCATTTTGCCTGTTTCTTTTTATCTTTTCACTTCTGAAACATATTTCGCTGCCATTTCTTCTTTTTTTTTATGGCCCATACTGAAGTGATAACACATATTCATTTTGATTTCACGGTCGTAAGACGATGCATTTTTGCAATGTAACACTTCGAGTTGCCGAAAGCACCAGTACTCGGGTGGTACCGCTGTCAGTGTTTCTAAAGTCTATCATAAGGGACTAGACCTGTCTTCTACATTTTTTTCATGTTGTCCTGTACAGAAAGAAATCTATGCTTATTTATTTAAATGCTAGGCTTTCTAATCGTGGAGATGTGCATATGAATGTGTTGTTAGTAGTGCAAGCTTTGTGAACAGTGCACTTACTGTCGTGCTTAAATTTCTTCATGGAGAGGGTGGAGCCTGTTGATTTGCACGCATCCTCTCTACTCATTTCACTGCCATAGCATTTCCACAAACTATACTGGAATGCAAGTCCTATTGTGGGGGGCCTCGCGTGGTGGAGTGACAGAAGCAGGCAGCTGAGATTCATTTGTCATCTGTGACCACGTTGCTGTTAAATGGAGTTGAATGCCACACTGCCACTCTTGTAGATGTAGGTGAGGTTGGCATCACTGCCACCAGTAGGAACAGGTGTTGCACACTTACAAGGTGGGGTAACAAAAATAAATCAAAGTAATGTACTCTGAAAGATTGTGGTAATGTAGTGGTCATGTCTCCTCACTCGAGGTCATAAGCATTAGCCATATTTCGGTCGATGCACGCTGTCAGGAGGGCAATACCACATAGTGTAGTTATAATGGGGGAAAAGTGCGAATACTGCACTTCCAGCCCCTGGTGGCAGCCGTTACGATGGCTGTGTTCACTTCTGAGCTAGATCTTATGACTCATACTAGTGATGCCACAGTTATCAACTTCTGCTGATGCCTAGACTAATTATTGCTGCATTCAGAATTTTTTTTTTCTGTGCAAGTGCCACTTCTCTGTATCGTATCGCTGTGACACTATGCTGTAACTAGCTTCACTGCAGTTGAAGAATGAATGGAAACTTATGGGCAAACAGCGAAGACGTTTTTTTTTTACTTTCCTTTTGCGTGCAAATGTAAATAGAGCCATTGCTTTTTGATATTCTCGTTTTTTGTTGTTGTTGTTTACATATAACCGCAATTATTTATTGAGTTGCCAGCTGTCACAGTGTAGAGGGCTGCAAACCAATTTGTAAATCAAAGCCAACGGGTTTGTGCACCAGACAATAATAAATGGCTCTCCCAGCTCTGCTTAAAGCATGATGTGCATTGTTAGCCTGGTGTGCAATGTCTATGTGCCTATGAAAATACACTTTGAAAAGTTCTGTCAAGACAGATGCTACACTGTAAGAAATTCTGCTTCCTTGTGATTGCAGAAGGAAAATGTTAATCATACTATTTCATACTAGTGCAATTATACTGCACATATGCTTGCTGCCAGGGTATCGAGATAGCATCTCTATTTGCTAAACGAGGTTCTACATCAATAATACTTTGGTTAATGTCTTCCCAGTTCTTGACATTTGCAAGATGTGTACCCTGCATGCTGTTCTACATAGGATTGTGATACAAACAGTTGCAGAGTTGTTCTGCAAGTTCATCCAAGAAAAATTTCACTTCATGAATACTTTCAAATGAATTAGGATGCTCAAACCTTATTATAGCAATGATGCATCTCACAAGAAATATTGTTCGTTATATCCGGAAATTCGCTATGAAGGTTATTTCTAACACTGTACCTATTGCAAGACTATTTTTCATGCACTTCATTATAACCAATGTTTCATTTAATTTGGGTTCGTTGTATCAAAGTTTGGGTTTGCATACATAGGCAGGATTTTAACGACCACCTCACTACTGTGACAACTGGTCTTTACAAACATTATCAGCCGACAAAAAAATTTTTTTTTATCTAAGGTGAGCTGTTTGTGTCCACTGCTTCCCAAAGCCACTGACACTGAAATGGTGTGACACTTTCTTTAAGGCTGCTGTGCCAGAAAGCAAAATTTTGAATAATGTTCTGTACAAAATCTAAGCAGGTGAATTTAAAAGGTGACAATTTCCTAAAAATGCCTCATACTGGACATATCTTGTAGCCTGACGAGCTACACTTTTGTTCACTTTGGAAGTTGTTTACCATCAGTGCAGAAATTTTCTGTCAACTCAGGCCCATGCTAAATGCTTAATTGTTTACTTACATGCAGCAAGACCAAATGTGGTTGTTCAATGGCCATACTATACACTGCTGAGCTTGAAGTCATGCATTGGATACAGGCCACAAAGACCACATTCCAAAAAAGGTAAAATGAAAATACATTTATGGGAAATGATTGTAGCTCCAAACAAAAAGTATGTGAAAATATGGAGCTAACATCGTTTCCCAGTTTACTTACCCAACCAGACAGACATCTGTCAAATGTCTGCAATCAAATACATTTATGCATCGGGTGCACTGTAAGGAATCCCGCATATTCATGATCGACCCACAGCACCTCCACTTTTCCGCCTAAGGAGATTAAGAATCTGACTCATAAAGCCCGACTATTTTATCCTAATTCTATGCTGCTATTAAAGTGTAAACTTGTCTGTATGAGCAAATTATTTCGAACCAATTTCTTGGGTAAAAAGTTTCATGCTAAAGCCTCATTTAAAGATTATGTTGCCATATCAAACAAGCATGCAAAATAAGTTAAAGATTGCTTATGTGTGTTATTTAATTACTGATTCCTTAAATGGCTGTCATTACAAATTATGCGTAAGAACTGCTTGAGAACTTTCTCAGTATAACTGTGCCAGCCCTCTGTTTTGATCATTGGAGCGAGTGCTAAGAGAAACCAATGCTGCACATGCCATTGAATATGCTGAATGAGTGCAGCAACTGATAACAAACTCATGGTGTCTGTGCAGCTGCACCTCTCACAGAAAATATGTGACATAGTTGTTTGGATGTCTCTCCTTTTATTTGTTGGTTTTGGGCTTGAAGGTTATCTAGTGGCTGAATGAACTACAGTCATGTGTATATCTCTGTGAAATAAACATTTTATCTTTTAAATTTTGCTGTGTTGTGTGTGTGAAGAAATATAGTGCAGCATATACTACAAGGCACTACGTCATATTGGTAAGCCTTTTGAAATCTTTTTTAAAAATTTTTTGCTGTTTAATGTTTTGTTGAATTTCAACAATACATGTGTGTGGCAATATGTTTGAAAGAGATTTCAGCGTACATCACCATATGAACGAAGGCTTTTTCCATATCTCATGTATGGGTCATTTCGTAAGTATATTTGACGTAAGGACTCGAGAAATGCATGGTGACTGAATGGTGTGGCCCATAAAAAAAAAATGCTTATGACCAGTCATGTCTGTACAGCTCGTGAGCATACTTCAGACCTGTGCAGAAAGCACAGCACGGTCACAGAGAAAGCCAGAAGTGCGCCATTTCTAGTGCCCGTGGATTCTCTTGGGGCTACTAGTACAAATACACTTCCAAGGTACACCATAAACTATAATTTTTGTGAAGTTGGGAAGCATTCGCTATGCCATTATTCATTATTATGTGGAGAAGGGACCTGCTACACGTCTGCAAGACATTATGTGCACTTCGAAGAATAAACAAAAGCACTCTGTTGATGTAGTGGTTGATGACGATGAATTATGGCTGAGCCTTTTACTGGGATGGAAGATTTAAATGACCCACTAGACATGTTGCTTTGTGTGATGTGTGGTCGTTACTTCATTCTTCTACCGCATTATATTACGTAAGTGAAGCACTTAAAAAAATGGGGTTATGGTGTCATGACGCGTAATTTCATGTGGCGAACTTGAAAATCAAGTTGAAAGTTTGCATAAACTATAGTGAACTGGAAGATATGCAGTGGCACAAACCATAAAATTCTATGGCACGAACAGCTTTGCACGGGCAGCCAGTTTTCTCAAGGATACCACGATATAGCGCCACTGCAACATTTCCTACTGCTAATTGCGCCAGTCTACAGTTGTGGATTTTCGTGACGTAATAACGCAGATTTTCATATTATCGGTGCTGCTATCTACACACACCAATCTTACAAATGCAATTATTCCTTATTTGCACACTTGTGGTAGTGAATGTGCTGGCAAATTAATAACACCCAAACTTTGTGTTACGTAAAATGACTTTTTTAGGGACCAGATTTTGCAAAACTTGCACCTGTGCCCTTTTTGCTTGGGGGTTAAGCGAACCATTCCACTGCCAGTAAAAACTCACTAATGCCCACCCTCACTCACGATAAAAATCCTTGATCATTCACTTATTTCATAGGTAGTTCTACATATGACAGGCAGCTGCTTGCTGACTAATTCAAAGACAAAAAGGCAGGTCTGAAATCTCATTTGTTTAGGGTGCAGTGAATAATGCCTTGTACAGCTGTCAGAATCTAATTCTAAAAGACTAATTGACAGAATTGCCCATGTGCGAGTACATGCTGTATAAAGCGTTCTTTGACCATGATAATGCGTAATCATTTACTCAAAGTTAAGAAAAGTGTGCAAGGGGGTTCGCTCCTTGCAAGAATGATTACTCCTTGGTGGATAGCGTTATAGCAGGTTTGCTAATCGCCTGTTTTGAAATGCCAATGAATATCTTAGTCGGGCTATGTCAGACATCCGGCGTTGTCCACGCGCCGGCAGGTGTTATCTCTCCGCTCGCGCTCCCTCTCTCACAGCAACAGCTGCGGGCGCGCGTATTCATCCTCGCCCCTAGAAACCAGAGCATGTCATGCGAGAGATTGTAGGAGAGGGTAGGTACAGTGCTTCGCCACTCCTCTCGCCGTTCTCTCTCTCCTCCCTGCGCCCCACTTTAATTCCCGTCCACTCGCGCCTCACTCTCGATCGTTCCCTGGCTGGGCGCCCCTCAAGAACATCCCCAAATGTGTGCTCGAGACGGCGCGCTGTGCTGTGAAACGCAACGCCGGGACGCTGTTTGTTTCGCTCACTTCATAGTATTTTTTAACCGTACACGCTAGCTACTTGAGCTAGAAACGCGCTTGTACTGCGTTTCTCGCGACAGAAAAACGCCACGTGCGGCGAATGGTGCTATTGAATGCACAGTGAAAAAAAAAAATTGTTATTCTAAAGCTGTGTTCTCACGTGCGAAACGCCGTTATGGACACTACGCAATCCATTCGCATTTCCTTACGATTCCCTTCGGGGAGGTGGGGGCATTTTTTTTTCTTCAATTGACGTACCATTTTTTTCCCTCTTACATGACGTTTTAACGATTACAGTAGTGATCACCAAAGATAGGACTGTAGCCATGCATACTCAGAACAATGTTACGCCAAAAAAACCATTTCTACTTTTTTTTTTCGTTATTCGACGCGATGCTCTAGCAGGCGCACGTTGAGACATTACCGTTTGTCTCACGTACGCCGTTTTACAGAAAAGCGGGATGTCATACAACACGTGTCTATATCGCACACTCCGTGATTAAGTTCGGATGCTTAATATTGCAGCATTCAACCTTATTCACAGGTACGCCATTTTACAGAAAAGCGAGATTTCATACAGCTCGTGTCTATATCGCACACTCTGTGATTGAGTTCCTATGCTTAATATTTCAGCCTTCAACCTTATTCACAGGACATGTTTTATTGGGAACTGAAAAAAAAAAAAAACGTCACCTCTGATGGAGACGCTGCGAGCGCCGACGAGTGCAGACGCGCTTCACGTCGGCTCCTGCTTTCATGAACATCTTCGCAGTGAAAATCACCATGTGCATTTCTCAGAGTGATATCAGAAGATTCGCCTCGTCATCCATATTCTCAGGATACCAAAGACAAGGTGGGCCAACTGTATTTCGTCTTTTTATGGCCTTTCCTCGGTGCACACCACACGAGACGCTGTTAAGCCTCGCGAAACAGGCCGGTTTCCTCAGGGAGCCGCCGCTGTAAACCCAATGAAATCCACCGCGTTGGCAGGCGACGCGCAAGACAATGCTGCTGATTCGAGGACGATGGATGTACAACACGACGATGATGAATCGCCAGCCACTACCGAGAGTGAAGAAGGCTGGCACACCGTCTACTACGGACGTCGTCGAAAGCCCGGACATGAATCGGTCAGGGACGCTGATGGCGTCCATGGTGCTAACAACAAGGTATAACCCGGTTTTCGTAACACGCAAGCCAAAACGCAGGAAAGACGAATGAGTCGCATCGAAAAAGCGAGCAGAATGCCCAAGCTGCCAGCAGGAGACTACAAAATTGTCATCCGACCGAGAGGAGGCCTACGCGTAGCTGCACTCGGCCCAACCGATATAACCAGAGACATACATGAAGCCGCGGCTACACCACCAGAAGTCCGGCACGTCGACGTGATATGCCCCAACAAGACACAGAACATCATGATAGTGAGCACACCAGACCCCGACCGAGCTGACCAGTACAGAAAAATCAAGAAAATACTTATACGAGGCAAAGAATATGAAGTGGGAGCGTATGAAACAGCGCCAGAAGATACAGCCAAGGGTATCATTAAAGGAATCCCACTGGAAGAAACGCCCGGTAGCATTAGGGTGGCCCTTGTCACTGAAAGAAACCCCAGCATCATCACAGCGAAACGACTGGGGAATAGTGCAACGGTCATTGTGCTCTTCAGTGGAAACAAGGTACCCTCCAGTGTGTGCTATGATGGAGTAATAATACCGTGCACGCTATACCGCAAGCAAATTGACTACTGCAAGCAGTGCAACAGACTGGGACATAGAAGTGACGTGTGCCCCAACCCCCAAGATAAACTTTGTGCTGGTTGTGGCATTCACAACCCCAAAGACGACCACAGATGCGACCCTAGTTGTCAAATCTGTGGGAAAGACCACGTTACAGCCGATAAAAGCTGCACGGCCAGGTTCAAGAAACCTTACATTGTAAAACAGAGACAATGGGCCAGACTACGAGAACATCAAAGGCAAAGCTCATCTCCACCAAGAGGACGTCCACGAGAGCGCTCGACATCGAGACCCGGAAAACGACAGCAAACAAGATCCCGCTCCGGTTCAAGAAACCGCAGCCCTGCAAGCTCCCACCCCAGTTCCAGGTCGGGATCGGCGTCTAAAGGACCAGCAAACAAGGTGAGCTGGGCAGATAGAGTACGCGGCTTGCGACTGGAGGGACCTCAGGAGGTTAAAAATAATAACGGTAGCAATAACAACAACAGTCCAGAGTTAGAGCGGCTTAAAGATGAAAACATATGAATGAAAGAAATGATAGAACAGATGCAAGCTCAAATAGAACTCACTATGGAACGCGAATGCGGCAAACCCAGACGCCCTAATATAACCAATACCGTAATGCAGGAGGAAACACTCATAGCCGACGATCGCATGGAGATAACTACCCCTCCGTTAAAACGAAAGGCCAAAACGCAGAAAACTACAGATCCCCCAAGCACTAAACAAGAAAGCATCTCGCAACAAACAAGATTGGATAACATCGAGAAAAAAGTAGACCAGCTATTAACCGCGTTCCAATCTATCCTGGAAACCACCACTAAGACGTCTGTTGATCTGACGGCACTAGCAGCCAGGGTAGAAATGCTGGAACGAGGACACAACGCAAAAACATCCGCAGACCTTCAGGGTGTAGTCGCGGACGTTCACCAACAACCACAGGCACCATATCCCCTGCAGGCAACTCCCACAAAACCACCAACTCCTCTCATCAACACGCCTATTTTCACGCCTCCCACACAAATAACGAACAGCGATGGTGAGGCGTGGTAAAGGACAACTCCGCATATGGCAATGGAACTGTAGAGGATTCAGGGCTAAGAAATCTGTCATCCAGCAGTACATCCGTCAAGGTAACAAGCCAGATGTTAGTTTACTTCAAAAAACGCATGGCCTCGCCACACTACCAGGATACCAGTCAGTAAGTCCCGAGCGTAAAGAAGGAAATAAAGCTCTCACTACACTAGTAAGGAGAGAGATTACGGTCAGAACCCATAATCTAGAATGTGGATACAACCATATAGTGACAGAACTTCTATCTAGGAAAACAAAAGGAAGCAGAACATTTGTTCTTAACGTATATATAGCAGTCCGTCAAATCACAGACAGCAATTTCACTCTCTATTTAGGCAGGCCGTGATATTAGCTGGCAACGCCCCGCTCATCATAGCAGGGGACTTCAACGCCGCACACGAGGCATGGGGGTATGGTTACACCACCCCCAAAGGGAAACGGTTATGGCAGAGCATACAAGATGAACAGCTCACTCTGATTACAGACCCGCATGCACACACACGCGTAGGTACAAGCACCCAGCGAGACACAACACCGGATCTTACAATAACCAAGAATGCTCCGGGGGCTACATGGCACAACACATTCGATGATTTAGGAAGTGACCATCGCATACTCGAAACACACGTACCATTCACCGATAGCGACAGGATTACGACCATATGTAACACGAGACGTCTAGTTGACTAGGATAAATTTCGGGATATCAGAAAAACGATTACCGAACATCTTGACGATATCCAGCAATGGTGCGAGAGCGTAATAGACACCGTCAGGAAAGCCACACATGAAGTAGAAACAGATATCCCTGTTGAGCGCATCGATAACAGATTAATCCACCTGTGGCGAACTAAAGAAGAGTTACAACACAAATGGCGGAGGCAAAGACACAACAGAACAATCCGGAAAAAGATAGCACAGCTCAATAAAGACATTGAAAGTCACTGCAAGCAGCTGTGTGAGCAACAATGGGCGGAGATGTGTAAGGACATGGGCACCCAAATTGGAACATCACAAACGTGGAAATTGCTAAGGTTTCTTTTAGATCCCACCAACACCAAAACTGAACAGACACACTATCCGTCGTCTCACACGCGAATACGAAGGAAACGAGGAACAGCTAATGACAGATCTACAAAACATCTACATGCCAAAATTGCCGCCACTACAACATAAGAACTATACAGGCGAAGCCAACCCTACCATGGACAAAAACTTTGAGGTAGCAGAGATTAGAGCGGTGCTCCACAAATTAAATGTAAAATCAGCACCGGGACTTGATGGAGTCACCAACCGAGCATTACGTAACCTGGACAGTGAATCCATAGAATTTTTAACTGGATATATAAACAAATGTTGGACAGAAGGGGAAATACCCGACGCGTGGAAAGAGGCTATAGAACAATCCTTATACCAAAACCTGGAAAGCCAATCAACAAAGTAAATCTCCGACCCATCTCATTGACGCCATGCATAGCAAAAGTAATGGAACATGCATTTTTAAATAGAGCCAACAACTATCTTGAGGATGGTGAGTACTATACCCACACACGATGATAGGCTTCCGTCGTCACCTAGCCCCCCAAGACGCCATGCTACAGATTAAACACCAAATCATAGACTACCCCACAAGATCCACACGGTCACGAGCCATACTCGGTCTGGATCTCAAGAACGCATTTGACAATGCAGCTCATGAAACAATTCTCAGCTGCATATCGAGCTTAAACATGGGTGAGCCAGCCTATAATTACGTCAGAAACTTCTTGACCAACAGAAAAGCAAGGCTCAGCTTAGGAGGCCTTACATCTGATCTCCAAGAATTGGGCTGCAGAGGCACTCTACAGGGCTCCGTAATATCACCAATGCTTTTTAATCTAATCATGATTGGACTACCGAAAGAGTTAAATAAAATCCCGGAATTATATCACTCTATCTACGCGGATGACATCACAATATGGGTCAATGATGGCAGCGACGGCTACATAGAACAGAGACTCCAAGAAGCAATAGGAACAGTTGAGCGATACTTGGAAGGCACAGGACTCACATGCTCCCCGGATAAATCAGAACTTCTTCTCTACAGGCCAGCAATCAGATACAGACCACGCAAGTCAGAGGAAAACAAGCGGCAATATGAGGAAATTAGGATTCATACACAGGAAGGCACAGCTATACCGACAGTTCCAAAAATACGGTACTGGGATTAGTCATCGAGGCTAACGGTGCCAACGGCGAGAATATATGCAGACTAAACACCAAAGTCACGAATGCGATGCGACTGATTCGCAGGTGTCACAGAACGAGCGCTCAAAAAGGGCGCGCCGCCAAGTTCTCGCGACGAGACGCCGGAGTGACGCCGCGAGGTCAACGATGAAAAAAAGAGAAGAAAACAAACATTCAAAGACTCCCCGGGCGCGCGACCCTCCCCTCTCGGAAGCGTAGGCTCGCTGACGAACCTCCTCACCCCACAACGGCGGCCGAGCAAGCACTCGAATGTTCTAGATCGAAAGGGGCGGGGTCATGTCGGGTTGAGTCATCCGTCGCGGACGGCATTCGAACCGTCTCGCCCTCTCCCCAGCCTTCGCTGCGTATCGCGCCGACGAAATGACGAGAACCTTCTGGAATCTCGCGCGGAAGGTATTTATTCGAGCAGCCGAGACGAAAGATCAGGAGAAGACGGAAGTTAGCGCCAGAGCGCGTAGGGTATACCGCCGTGTAGTCGGCGAAGGTTTTGTCCGTAGAGACAAAGCGGGAGAAGAAGATGATTTCCACCTGAGGGGTGACGACTCGAGCTACAGGCAAGAGTGTTTGTTTACCGCTATCGAGCGAAGACGCGTGGCAACAGCTGCGTGTGTGAAGCCGACGTGTTTCCGACGAAGAACTTTGAAGCTTGGAGAGTGGCCAATTGAAGACGCGAGGTTTCCTGGAAGAGAAACTTCGGGGGCCGCGGAACGACAACAACGCTGGACTTTGAGTGAGTGATTCTCGGAAGAGTATCATCTACACTTTTGTTCCAAAAACTTTGGACTGAATAGGTTTTCTATCTCTTTAGTCTTTAAGTGTCTTGGTTGTTCAATGCATGCGACTGCATTGTAGTGCGTATTGTTGTCTGTGTCCGTTGTTTGTACTGTGTAGTACGTTGTTTGTACTGATTGTACTGTGTAGTACGTTGTTTGGTGGGTGACCTATTATATTCAACTGTTGTGGAGTGTGCATACTTGTGTATTGTTTTTGATCTGCCATTATTGAGAATATAATTCTGTTTTGTTTATCAACTCTCGGCTCTGACTTGTTCTTTGGGCCACAGCCGGCGTCCGCTGGCGCGCCAAAAAGTACCACTTCTAAATTGTCCACGCTTTCGTGGTGCGGTTCGGGGGGCCGGTACTTCAGCCCTTGGAATTAGCCCGGCGATCGCCTCCCTAATTAACAGGACCTGTGTGACAGCAGGGTCACGAATAAACACCGAGGTATGAAAGAAACCCACATAATTCGTCTAATTCAGGCCTTCGTCATAAGTCACATAACGTATGTAGCAGCATACCACAACTGGCGAAAAGCTGAAACTAACAAAATAAATGCACTCATCCGGAACGTCTACAAACAAGCGATAGGAATACCTGAGTATGCTAGCACAGACCTTTTTCTTCAGCTAGGACTACACAATACGCTTGAAGAGATTATAGAAGCTCAGCGGATAGCCCAGCTTGAAAGGCTCAGTAAAACTAAAACGGGAAGAAATATAATGAGTAGATTAGGGATCATGTACCATGCACAACATGGTGTCAAAAATGACATCCCTAATACAATCAGAGCTAAGATCATTTCTAACCCGATACCGAAAAACATAAACCCCATTATGAACACGGACCGCAGAAAACACCGAGCAAAAGATCTGCTCAAAGTACACGGCAGGAACAGTAAATATCTTTTTGTAGATGCTAGCCCATACCCTGAACGAAAAGCTCACACTGCTGTCGTGATTGACACGTCTGTCATTTGTATTAATGCGTGCTCTGTCATAACAAACAATATAGAGGAGGCTGAGGAGGTAGCCATAGCCATGGCTATCACCTCCAACAACCACTCCTTCATACTGAGCGATTCGCAAGTAGCAATAAGAAATTTTACGCAAGGATGGATTTCACAGCAAGCCCTCTGAATCCTCGTTAATAACCAAGAACTACACAAAGTAGATGAACCGAAAAACCTCGTATGGTTCCCGGCGCACACAGAGACTGATACACCCAATCCTAACGAGCTGGATCATGAGTCGTCGCGAGGATTAACCCGCCGCGCAACCCGACCGCACCGCTCGATGATCATCCCCGGCGCCGCCGACGTACCACACAAAGACCGATTTACAAGCTAGACAGAATACATGCAACACTACAGAGAAGCTTGGCGCGTCTTTCCCGCCCCTCATCCGAGTCTAAACAGGCAAGAAGCATCAGTATACCGACAGCTACAGACGAACTGCTACCCGAACCCTGTGCACCTCCACAGGAGCTACCCAAACTTATATCCGGACAATAAATGTAAGCTATGTGTAACAGAATAGGCGTCTTACAAACATATATTATGGGAATGCCCCAGCTTATCAACAAGTTCTCCTGAGGTCCTCCTGGAGCAGTGGCGACTTGTGCTGCTCAGCTCGGAGGTTCAAGACCAAAAATGGGCTATCCAGCAGGCCAGGGAGGCTGTACAGAGACAAGGTCTCCCGGTATCTCTTTGTGCGGTCTAGCCCGGACCACAAACATGCCGGATACGAAAATAAAGTTTATTCATCATCACCTCTGATTTCTCGCCGATTTCTGTAAGTGGTGCGGTATCTGATGTGGGATATCCGATGCGCGTGGACAATTCTGCACATGAATAGCTGCATGTTCCTTCGAAATAAAATTCAGTTGTTAGCCAGCGCTCGTCTTCGTGTGTCTCTTCGTCCGTGTTTCTGAGTGCGCAGTGAGCTATTGTGGATCTTCACCTACTAGGCCGGCCGGTAAAGACTTTGTTACACTTCATGAATACTCCCTGCATGAAAAGGAGCAGCAGCGCCGCCATTTACCTTACCGGCCGTCACGAGCATGGAGGAAGTTCAGAGCACTGGTCCAGAGCGTAAAGGGACGCCGGGAAACCGGGCGCGCCCCGCCGGTATACCGCCGGTCGTGCCACCACATTTTTAAGTGTGAATACACTTTATAAGCGACCCCAAACCATCCACCGCCGTCGGCGGCGTCCGCAGTCTTCTCTCTATCTTTAAAAGAAAGAGGACTTGGCGGGCCGCAGCGCGACGCTCTACCGAATAAGCCACGGACGCGATGCTGATATCGGTGTCAGTAACGCGCCTTATACCCCCTCCCCCTTCGCTCGCTCCTCCGCTCTCCTCGTTCGCTGCAGCTGCGCGCGCACCCCTCTCTCTCGCGCGCCCGCCTTCTCTCTCAGTCTCCCGTCGAGAGCGGGTCGTGAGGGGGAGTAAAGTTAAAATCCGTTGGCATTCGCCAGTGAGTTAACGTAAACTCCCCCGTGTGATCAAATTGCGATTCCCAGGAACCATTACACCATAAAGGCACCATAGTGTGATTAATAAATATAATAGTGCGAATTAATAAATACCCCTCATAGCATCACCCCGTGTATTCGCACTTAACCATGTTCACCCTCGGGGAAATTCTTGGGAGTTTTTTTCTGATTGATTGATATGTGGGGTTTAACGTCACAAAACCACCATATGATTATGAGAGACGCCGTAGTAGAGGGCTAAATTTTGACCACCATGGGTGTTCAGGTGCATGTTAAAGAACATGCACCTGAACAGTATTTTCGCCTGCTAGTTTTCGGCAAAATAAAGTTATTCTCGTTGGTTTATGCTGTAGTGAACTAGAAGAGCTGACCCGCAGGTCGCAGGATCGAATCCCAGCTTCGGCGGGTGCATTTTCGCTGCATTTTCGCCTCCATCGAAAATGCACTTGCCGAAGCCGGGATTCGATCCTGCGACCTGCGGGTAAGTTCTTCTACTTCACTACAGCATAAACCAACGAGAATAACTTTATTTTGCCGAAAACTAGCAACAGGCACCTCGGCCGGAATCGCGTGTCTCGCCGCCGCCTGTGATTGGTCAAGGCTTCATGACATCAGGCTAGGTGTCACACCTGTCCCGTTATTAGGGAGGCGATCGCCGGGCTAATTCCAAGAGCCGAAGTATCGGCCCCCCGAACCGCACCACGAAAGCGTGGACAATTTAGAAGTGGTCCTTATTGGTGCGCCAGCGGACGCCGGCTGTGGCCCAAAGAACAAGACAGAGCCGAGAGTTGATAAACAAACAAAATTATATTCTCATTAACGGCAGATCAAAACACAATACACACGTATGCACACTCCACAATAGTTACATACAATACGTCACCAAACAAACAATGTACTACACAGTACAATCAACCACACTTGAAACAACGGACACAGACAACAATACGCACTACAATGCAGTCGCATGCATTGAACAATGTTATGCCAGCGAGTCCTCGTCAAACGTCCGTGCCTCTGAAACAGGCAATCTGGGTCAAGGCCAGCCCGCACTGCGCCGGGCGCGAACAACTCCACGGCGTGAACACGCGCGGCGCATCTGTGGCCCACGTGCATTGAGTCAGTTGCGCACGTGACAGCGAGCCGGCGTCCTCATGTCTGGTGGCCTGACGCATCGCGCGGCGAACCCCATTGGAGGAGCCTGCTCGGAAGACCAGCGGCGCTTCTGATTGGACATTTTAGTTGGGCCCGGTGTAAATAAAAGAAGCCCTGCGGCGCGTCGCGATCGGCAGTCCTAGAGAGAGGAGTCCCCATGTCGGAGTGCCGACATGTGTGTGAGTCAGCGGTTTTAGGCGAAAGGCTGACCTATGTATTAGAGAGAGGAGCTCGGCTCTTCGAGTCTCTGTCGGCCCCAGTGCCGAAATTGTAACGCCTCTGTAAATATGCTGTACATAAACCTTGTTTAACTCACCGTCGTCTCGTCCGCTCGTCTTATCAGCTCTGCGCAGAAGCAGTCGCGAGCTGATAAACATACGCTACCAAACGGCTGGTGACCTTCCCGGCGGAGTTGAAAGCAGTGGCGCCTCCGGGGCCGTGTTGGCGTCGCCGTCTTTCGCAACAGTGGTGGCTTCGGCGGGATCGGTCCGCCGTTTCTCAACAGTGGAGGTCAGCGGCGGGATAGGCCCGGCGCTTCGCAACAGTGGTTGGCAGCTGCGGGATCGGCCGGCGTCAGCGACATCGATGCGGTGAGTGCCTGATGTTTTCCCCTCAGTTCACCAGACTACTCTAGCTCAGGTTGTAGTAGTTTAGAGAAGGGCTGTGTGAAGCATTAGAGTGAGCTTTGATCGTTTCAAGCAAAGTCGAAGTGCTTTGAAACCAAAGTTAATGCGGAGGGGGTAAACACGGGAGAGTGAAAAGTTGCTTGCGCGTCTTGCTAGTTGACTTATAGTGGGTACGGCAAGTAAATTGTTAACAGGGGCAAACAGCAAGAGGCTAGTGTGAACGATGGAGAACCTTAAAGTGAAGGAACTCATCGAAATTTGTGAGGAACTCGGCATTACTTTGGGCCGTGCGAAACGAAAGCAAGCGATCCTTGAGATCATGAAGGATGAGGGAGTGTCGGCTGAGGAAGTCGATGAGGCCTGGGTGGATATTAAAGCACGCCGTGAGGAGGCTGAAAGGCGAGAAGTAGAAGCTCGCGAACGTGAGGAGGCTGAAAGGCGAGAAGCTCGTGAAGAGGCTGAAAGGCGCGAAGCTCGCGAACGTGAAGAAAGGCGCGAAGCTCGCGAAAGTGAAGAAAGGCGCGAAGCTCGCGAACGTGAAGAAAGGCGAGAAGCTCGCGAACGCGAAGAAGCTGAAAGGCGCGAACGTCGCGAGGAGGCCGAGAGACAGGAGCGCCTCGAGATGAAACGAATAGAATTGGCAATCCTACAGTGTTCGCAGGCGCCTAGCGCAGCTTCTCCGACGATTCAGGTCAGCGGTATTAGAATTCGGGATCAACTGCCACCGTTCGTAGTGGGCGAGGACATGGCGAAGTATCTCGTCAAGTTTGAACACGTCTGTGAGCGAAATGCTTTGGAGCAGTCTCTTTGGGCGCGGAACCTGCTAGCTCTTCTTCCCGGCGAAGTGTCCGACGCGATAACTTGCTTGTCGAGGGAAGCGTTTGAGAGCTATGACGAGGTTAAGGAAGTGCTCTTGAGACGTTATAAGTTGTCACCCGAGGCTTTCAGGCAAAGGTTCCGGTATGCTAAAAAGGGGAATGAGTCACACGTTGACTTCGCGTTTCGTCTTAAAGCCGATTTGATTGAATGGCTCAAGGGCGAAGGTGTTTATGACGACCGCGATAAAGTGGTGGAATGCGTTGCATTGGAGCAATTCTACCGCTACATCGAGGAGGATGTCAAACTTTGGCTGCAGGACAAACTTGGTGAAGTACAGCTAAACAAGGCAGCAGAGTTAGCTGAGGAGTATTATACTCGCCGAAAGTTGCATAGCAGGGCAGTGCGCGTTGAAAAGGATGAAAGAAAAGAGGGCTTTTCAAAGAAACCTGATCAACGGAAACCCGCTCCGCACCGTAATTTCAAGAAGGACCCGTCTCTTACGAAGGACAGTGTAGGGGAAGGGCAAACAGAAGCGGAGAAATCGAGTGAGGTTTCTACCACACAGGCATTAGAACCGGAAAACAAACGGAAGCCGCTAATCTGCTACAACTGTAAAAAGGAAGGGCACATCGCGAGAAACTGTCAGGAAAAGTTTGCCTTCGCAACGATCCGAGAATCAGAAAAAAACATGCGGTTGTTGGAGCCGTATCTCCAGGAAATTAGGGTCAATGAGAAAACGTGCCGAGCACTTAGAGACTCAGCGGCAACCCTGGACGTTGTCCATCCTTCATTGGTGTCTCCGGATGACTTCACAGGAGAATGCGCGTGGATCAGGCAAGTCGCCGAGGTGCAGAGTGTTCGCTTACCAATCGCCACCGTTGTCATTGAAGGCCCGTTCGGTAAGCTTTGCACCGAAGCGGCTGTGTCTGCCGCGCTGAATGGTCGTTTTTCTTATCTTTTCTCCAACAACTCGGAGCAGCTTCTCAAAGAGCAGGGCAAATCGTTCTTCCCCAACTTAGCGTGCATGGCTCCCACGCGATCGCAAGCGCGAAAGCTTTCGCGGAAGCTTGACTTGGTTCCATGCGGTGAACTCTCAAGTGACCTTGTCGGCGGGTCGACGGAACCCCAGAAAGGAAATTTTCCGCATGAGTCATGTGAGCAGTCACGCGAGCGGCCCGTCGCGGGAGCGGCCGGCGCGGTATGCGCTGGGGGAGACGACGTGGCGCCATTGAGTCAGAGCGAGAGGGTTGCAACGCTCTCGCCTGTAGCGGAAAGTGGGAGCGAGCTGCCGAGAGTTGATCGAGAGACGCTCATTCGAGGGCAGAGTGAGGATCTCTCGATTGAAGCGCTCGTGGAAAGCCAGAAAAACGCGGCAAAAGTGCTGTCGAAGGAGCACTACGAGAAATCGGGGAAGAAGCGCGCTTTTGAAGTTGATAATCAGGTAATGCGGCTGCAGCCATCCAAAAGGAACAAGCTTGAGGTTGATTGGGAAGGGCCCGCCACAGTATTATCGAAGCCTTGCGATACAACTTATGAGGTGCAAGTAGGAAGGCGACAGAACAAAATTTACAACTTGATGAAACCCAATGTTCAACATCAAGCGGTCGTAAATCAGCTGTTGAAGGCTTCAGAGGAAGAGGAAGCAGAAAATTTGAGTTCTAGTGAGGTGATCGAAGGGGGATCGAAAGTAATCCGGGAGCAGATAAACCTAGAGCCTAGCTTAAGTGAAGGAGGACCTGAGAAAGAGGACCTGAGAAAGATTGTTTCCGAGTTTGGGTATGTGTTGTCGGACCGTCCCGGAGACACGACGGTGATCGAACACGATATCGAGCTAAGCGGTGAGGAGTCAATCAGTAGCAAGCCGTATCGTTGTTCCCCTGTGCAACGTCGAAAGTGTGAGCCGCTCTTGGTGCCGCATAGGTATCGTCGCCTAAAAGTGGCCGGTTACTGAAGTGGAGCATGTTGCTCCACAGCGCAACTTTGACGTTCGCTAAAGAAAAAAAAAAAGGGGGAAGGTAAACGCTAATGCAGGTGCATTGAGCAGTGCGTTCCAGCTAGTAACTTCTCAACCTTTCGGTTTCTGGCTGGCGATTCGGGGCAAAATTTTGACCTCATCACGACCTGGGCTGAGCGCTCTCGTTCAGAGTGATCTCAAGGGGCCAACTTTATGTGGTATTCTAATCCGTTACGTTGTTGTACGTGGAAAAAAAAAATTGAGTTGTCATTTTAGGGGTCTTTTGTCCCACATGTGCCTCTTGATGTAGAGGGAACAAAATTCCGATAAACACGTAGATAGGTATATGTTGTACTATACTTTGTCTGGTGTTCTGTCGGGTGACCGAGGGCACTTGCTTGTGTCGTGTGTTGTCTGTTGTCGAACCGTTCTTAGCAAGTTGCAGAACCATCGACAAGTGCTGAAACCGAAGATGGTCAGAAGAGACGAGTGAAGCTGGTCAGCAAGTTGTGGCGACAAGCCAGTGGGGCTGGGATCCGTCGTCAATGATGGGATGTGTTCCCGGAACAGTCTGGAGCTGTATTCTCCCCATGGCCCTGGAGGCGAACCTGGAGGGACCTGGCGAACGAGCGCACCTGACATCCGAGCCCCGTGGAAGCAGCTCGTCTTTCCGGTGCATTGTCTGGCGGCGGGGGTGCTGTTATGCCAGCGAGTCCTCGTCAAACGTCCGTGCCTCTGAAACAGGCAATCTGGGTCAAGGCCAGCCCGCACTCCGCCGGGCGCGAACAACTCCACGGCGTGAACACGCGCGGCGCATCTGTGGCCCACGTGCATTGAGTCAGTTGCGCACGTGACAGCGAGCCGGCGTCCTCATGTCTGGTGGCCTGACGCATCGCGCGGCGAACCCCATTGGAGGAGCCTGCTCGGAAGACCAGCGGCGCTTCTGATTGGACATTTTAGTTGGGCCCGGTGTAAATAAAAGAAGCCCTGCGGCGCGTCGCGATCGGCAGTCCTAGAGAGAGGAGTCCCCATGTCGGAGTGCCGACATGTGTGTGAGTCAGCGGTTTTAGGCGAAAGGCTGACCTATGTATTAGAGAGAGGAGCTCGGCTCTTCGAGTCTCTGTCGGCCCCAGTGCCGAAATTGTAACGCCTCTGTAAATATGCTGTACATAAACCTTGTTTAACTCACCGTCGTCTCGTCCGCTCGTCTTATCAGCTCTGCGCAGAAGCAGTCGCGAGCTGATAAACATACGCTACCAAACGGCTGGTGACCTTCCCGGCGGAGTTGAAAGCAGTGGCGCCTCCGGGGCCGTGTTGGCGTCGCCGTCTTTCGCAACAGTGGTGGCTTCGGCGGGATCGGTCCGCCGTTTCTCAACAGTGGAGGTCAGCGGCGGGATAGGCCCGGCGCTTCGCAACAACAACCAAGACACTTAAAGACCAAAGAGATATAAAACCTATTCAGTCCAAAGTCCTTGGAACAAAAGTCTGAATGATACTCTTCCGAGAATCACTCACTCAAAGTCCAGCGTTGTTGTCGTTCCGCAGCTCTCGAAGTTCTCTTCCAGGAAACCTCCCGTCTTCAATTGGCCACTCTTCAAACTTCAACTTCTTCGCCGGAACACGTCGGCTTCACACTCGCAGCGGTTGCCACGGGTCTTCGCTCGATAGCGGTAAACCCACGCTCTTGCCTGTAGCTCGAGCCGTCCCTACGGACCAAAAACTTCGCCGACTACACGGCGGAATCTCTACGCACTCTGGCGCTCACTTCCGTCTCCTCCTGTTCTGTCACTACGGGCAGAACCTTCGCCGACTACACGGCGGAATTCCGACGCGCTCCGGCGCTAACTTTTCGTCTTCTCCTCATTTCTCGTCTCGGCCGCTCGGTTAAATACCTTGCGCGCGACATTCCAGATGTTTCTTGTCGTTCGTCGGCGCGATGCGCAGCGAAGGTTGGGGGGGAGGCACGAGACGGTTCGACTGCCCTCTCCGGAGAATGATTCACTCGGTCTGACCCCGCCCCGTTCGTTCTGGAAAAATCGCGGGCTTGCTCGGCCGCCGCTTTGGGGTGAGGAGGATCGTCTGCGAAGCCGTGCTTCTGCGGGGAGAGCGCGCGCCCGGGAGCCCTGGATGTTTGCTTTCTTTTTTTTTTTTTTCTTTTTACCTCGCGGCGTTTCGGCCGCCCGTTGTCGCAAGGATTTGGCGGCGCGCTCTTGTTTAGCGCTCGTTCTGTGACACTAGGGACGGTGAAAAAAAGCTACCTGCACCCGCTGGCACGGGATTCTGTGTTAGTCCTTTTATCTGTTGAAATCTTGTAGTTGCTGTTAGTATGCAGAGCTGTGGATGTCGCAACGAGTTCACTGTACATCCGTACATGTTCGACCTGGTCGCCGCAGTAAGAGCGATGACCGAAGACGATGTCAGCATCGATAATGCGGCGCAGGAAAGAGTCCCAACCAGCCACCTTCACCCGTGTCGGAAACATAGACTGGTACGTATAAGAAGCATGTCAATGCCTAACTTCACTATAGTAAACTGATACACATGATACGTTCAACCGTGGATATTAAATACGATAAGGAACATCAACATCGGTCCGGCACAGTTCGCACTACGCGTGCGCTTCATTCGGAAACATCAGCTGCTCACTGACGTTTTCTGTTCGCTGCTCAGAGTGTCTTCTATGATGCAGCGTTGTAGATGCATTCAGTATCGTACTTCGCGGCAGGCAAGAAGCATGCGACGACTCGGTGTGCTACAGTGATAAAAATAAATGAAAGCCGCACGAGTGCCGCTCTGTGCCGCAGTGGTGACATGTGCTTTGAAGTGCGCTGCAAGCTTATGCATATATAGTTTCGCTCATATATTGCAGTATCCTACCAGTAATGACAGGGGAAGTAAGGGGACAGCTCTAGAAGGAATGCAAAGAGGCAAAGCCGCTGGTTAGGATAAGATAACAACGAACCTCCTGAAAGATCAGTGGTGGAGAAATTGTGTTAGGAAAACTGGCCACACACGGGCAAAAGTGAAGTACTTTGAAGTAAACCCCTTTTGTCGCCTAAGGGGACCATTTGCAGAAAGGAGTGGCGCTGATGCCACACGGCACCGGACTACTGATTTAGACGGTGCCTCAGAAGAACGCTGCAGAAAAAATGGTGCTGTTTGTGGAAGCAGCAAGATTGGAAATATTAAAAAGAATCTGCGCATGTACATCACATTCAGCGACGCCGGAGCATAAAACAGTTTTTTTTTTTTTAGTCTGGTGACTTATAATGCGCATACCTGTAATTTTCTTTCGCTTTTTTGCGTTTTTAGCAGTAACTTAAGTTCGTCTGGCAACTATGAACAGTCAGTGTTTTGCTGTTTTTGTTTTTTGTCGTGCTTTTTTTAGGGTGGCTTGAATTCTAGCCACCCTAGCTGCGTCCAGCTGGGTCAGTGATGGCGTGCCGCGTTTCATCGTGGTCCTGCGATGTCTCAGCGCAGAGACAGAAATAAAGCAACAGTTGAGGTGGGCCTGACTCTTCTCGCCCTCGGCTCCATCGAAGATGATCTAAACGCTGTGAAGGCAAGAGTGATGAGCCTCAAACAAAGACTCGCCATGAACAGCTTCATTTTGACTGCTTCCGCACTGTCCCCCCGAGCCATTAACCGCGAAAGGTGGGCCTATGTGCGCTACGAACGCTGGTTCGAAGACACATTGCCGTTATTAGACGACGGCCACTTTAAGCAGTGTTTTCGAGTGAGCCCAGCCACCTTCCGTTTCATTGCGGACAGCCTATGCCCTTCGCTAGAGAGGGTCACAACTAATATGCGCGAATGCATTGCGGTTGAAAAGGTGGTGGCCATCGGCTTATTCAAACTGTGCTCCGTGGCAGAGGACCGAGTCGTGGCCAGTGTGTTCGGTGTCGGGTGATCGACGGTGAACGGCATTTACAAGGAGTTTTACGAAGCCATCGCTTCTGTCTTGGAAAGCGACTGGATCAAGATGCTGAGTCTGAGATGGCCGAACACATTTGGGAATTCATGGCCATCAGTGACTTACCCCAAGCTGTAGGAGCCCTCGACGGCTGCCACTTCCCAGTTTCGCTGCCACAAGAACATGCCACTGATTACTATAACTACAAGGTGTGGTAAGTTGATTTGGCCACTTTGGTAATTAACGTTCGCGTGTAAGGCATTGCACCTAAACATCAGAGAAATCCGCATGTGAACATGTGAAACATGCGCATGTGAACCATTCCTTGTGTGCGAATTATAAGTTACAAGCTACCTATATGACTCAAAAATTGGTCTCCAGCAACGTCAGTTTCTCCCTAGAATGTGCAGCCGCGCATGTTTCTTGCAATTACAGGGATCCAATGAAGAAATCCTCGCTACAAGATTTCGAGAAAACAACATAGTCTACTCAGAAAAAAACGTAATTGTGCGCGCAAGTAAGTGTCGTCAAACCAGAAGCTTGTTGCAAATCACATTTGAGGCCTTGAAGCAGCTGAAAAATTTTCTCATAATTAGCAACATCAAATGAAAATTGGCAATAGTACCTTGCAAAAGCCGTAAAATGCTGCAAAGCGTTATAGTAACCAAGACGAGCATAAGTTGTGATCGAGATAGTTTACCCGATGTATGTACTGCTATCTAGACATATGTGTGTATACGACTTCCACCTCTGAATGGTCTAAGCTAACGTGCCCATTTTTTTACCCTTGTGCCTTAGCAATCTGTTCATTATTTGTTCTCACTACATTGATATATTTATGTAAACATCGCTAGCATTTTTGTGTTAATGACTCTTGTGTTAATTTTTACAGGTACAGCATTATTCTCCTGGCGCTTGTAGACCACAAGTACCGTTTCAGGTTTATAAATGTTGGTGCCCCTGGAAGATGCCACGACTCTCATGTGTATCAAATGTCAAGCCTCTCCGGCATGGTTGAGGGACCACTTTTCAAGGCTCCGATTGTTACAATAGGAGGCGTTGCCGTGCCACCTCTGGTGCTCTGTGACCAGGCCTTCCCACTTACACCTAACCTCATCAAGCCATTTGGACACAACACCCCACTTAGTGCAGAGCAGAAAAATTTCAATTTAAACATCAGCAGAGTGAGACGTGTAGTAGAAAACGCCTTTGGAAGGCCTAAGGCAAGATTTCGCTTCACATCGAAGAGAATGGAATGCGACATTGCAAATGCTCGCCTCGTGATTCGCGCATGCTGCGTACTCAACAACATTTGCGAGAATTTCAGCGATGCTGTTCAGCTTCAATGGCTCCAGGAAGTGAAGCAGTCCGACTCCCCACTGCCCCAACCAGAACGTAGCAGCGATTCACAGATTGGGAATGCAGTCAGTGTGCGTTCTGAACTTGTGGACCACTTCAGCCAGAGGATGCAGACCCAGGCAGCCCGCTCCTAGAAATTTCTTTGCGCTGGCATTTGTAAATAAAAAGAGTGACAGTTTTTCTGCCTCATGTTTTATTGATGAAACCAACGAGGGCATTTACAAGCTTTTCTTGAAGCTGCAGGTGTTTTGATCTTAGCTCTACCTCGGTTTGCTGAGCCCGCTCCAGCTGCTCTCGTAGCATTTTTTGTTCAGCCAGCATAGCTTCTTGAAATTCATGTGCTGCGCTCAGTGGCCACCGTCGCTTCCTTGCTGCCTGTGCTGCCGTACTTGTTGCAGGGCTCCGAGTCGACTGCGTGGTGGGTGCAGGTGGTGGCATCTGTTCAGTTGGTGTTCCTGGCACTGGCGTGCTGTCAGTTTCAGTAGCCCCGGAACTGACTCTGCTCTCCATTTCGTAGATCAGCTGCGAAGATTTAAGAGAAAACAGCTACAAAGATCATACAAAAAAAAAAGGAAATCGATCTGAGAGGCAGCACACCACAATCGCAACTTTTGATAATTGCATTGATGAAATGAACAGCACAAACAAGGATAAACTTTCATGATGCTGGACAACATTGACCGATGCTGCATGTTCAGGCTGAAGTCATAAAAATGTTATGTGGGCTAGTTTAGTATATCATTAGCAAAATTATGCGACTTGCAGCGCATGTAGCCAAATGATCTGGAAGCATTGGCGCATATGCACACAAGATAATTGTATCATGTATCATGTAAGATATTTGTGTTGTTTATATGGTACAAAAAGGTAGATGCAGTACGTTTGCGGCTAAAACAGGCAATTTTACATTCATAAACGTTAAGCTTCATTAGACAATTACACACCAAACAGGAACAAGTTCTAGATGTCGGTGGAGGACTTGGTGATCATCGTTAGCCTTATAGAATGATAGAGAATGCAGTCACATGCGAAAATGTGCATGTGTGAGTAAATATTGCTCGGTAAGTCATCTATGTACATAAGCCATGATACATGATATTATATACTTTCAGGTAAATTGAAAACTTCTGCGAGTCCAATTAGTTCAAAACATCAGCCTATACAATAATACCGGTGTAAGTGCACTAGTACTTGTATTTATTGCAGGGAAAGTGCACAATGGTGATTTGTTTGTTACACACCTTCTCAACAGTGTCGCTACTGGTGTCGCAGCAGCTTTCCTCCATGAGGGACGGATCATTTATTGGTAGGCAGCCAATGAACCTCTTCAGTTCACTATACTAGGGCCACGTTAGTGGTGAGGAGCCTGTTGTGAGCTCTCGCTCAATTTTTCTACGAAAAAAAGATCACAGTCGCTTTCAGTTATCAAGCAACATAGGAAGGCCCCATTATATTGTGGTGCGCTCACGATGAAATGAACGATGAAATGCATCGGACGACCCACTGTTCGAGGCAAAGTGAGGAACCAACGCGTTCAGCTCCATATTCGGCTTGGTGTCGAAGAAATCGGCAGGCATGATAGTACCTTCATCGATAAGCTGAATGTGGCTGAGCGTCTCGTTGCGGCGCAAACTGAGGGGGCACGAGTTCGGATTGGAAATAAATATTCCGGTAGTGTCTTCACAATGCGCAAGAACGGCGAATGGCAGCGATGTGTGATGGCGGCTACCGAAGATGTGAGATGGCGTGAATAGGACGGTAGCGTCAGAAAGTGAAGTGCAGCAGGCAGGGACAAACTGGGCGCTGAAAGGAGGAAGGTCTATGTCCGTCGCGACGACAAGGTTAGACACACTAGATACGGCCGCATCAACAGAAGGCGCATCACGAAACGGTAACAGCTCCACTTCGGCCCGAGCGCAGTCCACGACGGCGTGATGACGTGATAGGAAATCCCATCCTAGGATGACATCGTGGGAACATGAAGCCAACACGTGAAATTCAATGATGTACAACACGTCTCGAATAACCACTTTTGCCGTACATGCCGCGACGGGCTCAATTTGTTGGGCGCTCGCAGTGCTCAAAGAAACTACGGGAGAAAGCATCGTCACTTTACGAAGAGAGCGGCAGAGTGTTTGACTAATGACAGATATCGCGGCACCGGTATCGATGAGTGCAAGTGTTCGTACACCTTCGACGATTACATCGATAAGATTGGCGGGAGACAGGCGAGGACTTAAACGATTAGACGATGACGCAGCTCGTGCCTCCGGAGCTGCGGCAGTTAGTTTTCCGTCTCAATGGAGGTGGGTCGTCGACACATAGGCGATATAGAACGACGACTTGCTGAAGGGGAAGGCGAGCGGGAAGTAGAATGTCGAGAAGCGGAGGTTTGGGTGCTGGAAGCAGCTTGCGCATCGCGTTCGTGAACTTCAGGTGGCACGTGAGGCGCGTGGTATGGAGGCCGAGACGAGTAGTCAGCGTATCTTAGAGCATTAACTGCGAAGCGCCGACGACATAGACGTGCAACGTGACCTGGAATTCCGCAAAAGTAACATATGGGCCGGTTGTCAGCAGTGCGCCAAGGATTTCCGCCGTGCTGCTGTGTAGGTGGAAATGGCGCGGTGGAAGGGCGCACAGGTTGTGGCGTATACAGTGGCATACGAGGTGGAGGCATTGCCGCGACGGCCGCATAAGTCAGTGGCGCGGCAACAGGCGTTGGTGGAGAGGCAGGCGTAGGTAATGGCAACGCCTCGGAGACCTGCTCCTGAATAGCCTGTCTGATTGTCGGCGTTAGACGGTTCGTTGGTGCTTCGGTGGTCGGCAGATACGAGAGACACGAAAGCTGTCGTGCGACCTCTTCACGTACATATACTTTTATCTGCTCCAGCAGGATGCTGTCACCACTGAAGGCCAGGGAAGCGAGAGAGTCGTCTGCTGTCGTTGACCTCCTAACTAATGCACGTTGCTTGCGAATCTCTTCCAAGTTCTGGCACAAGGTCACAAGTTCGGATACGGTACTTGGGCCCTTTGCCAGCAACATTTGAAAGGCATCATCGTCTATTCCTTTCAAGATATGCCTGATCTTGTCTTGCTCGGTCATCTCAGGGTTAAAGTGCCGGCATAAATCGTTAACATCTTCAATGTAGCTAGTGAAGTTTTCGCCCTGCCTTTGCGCTCGTCCGCGTAGGCGCTCTTCAGCACGCAGCTTGCACACTGCGGGGCGATCGAACACAGCTGCAAGGGTGGTCTTGAAAGCGGCCCAAGTGGTGAATTCCGTACGGTGGTTTGTGAAACACAGGCTAGCGACGTCTTTGAGATAAAATGGGACGTACTCCAATTTCGAGCGGTCGTCCCACTTGTTGGCGGCGCTCACCTTTTCAAACAGCTGCAACCAGTCTTCCACATCTTGGTCCTCTGTGCCGCTGAAGAAGGGGGGATCCCGTTGGCGCAGGGTGGTAGGCACGATGACCATTTGAGAATGGGCCGTGCTCTGCAGGGGGGTGCCTTGCTCGGTCGTCTGATCAGGCATTGCTGATGCAGTGGGCAGCTTCCGGCTTCGAAGTTCCAGGTTTGCGTACCCAGCACCTCCACCACTTGAACATGAAACCACTTCCTCGTTGTCGTCTTCTGACAGCTGATACGTCAGCTACGTAGCAATATTATGACCAGCACAGAAATATATAGATACAACCTATGCAAGCTTTTCATAATTTTGTTGCTATCTTCGCTTACAGGTGATACAATACAGCTGGCACCTAGCAACATAACATGCTTCCTACACGGCTCAAGGCGCCGATCTTGAAAATTCGGCCTCAGCGGTAAAATGTTTGGTTACTTCTCAAGCATAAACACTCATGTGACTCTAGGCGGGGTAAAGGCTGGAACCCAGTTTCCGGCGCAGAAACTCTCTTGTACCGCTTTTTACGAAGGTGAACACGTTTAATTTACATATTTATACGTTTTTTTTTCAAAAAAAAAAAAGACAGCAGAGACGTGCCTTCACATGACAAGAGTGTGCCAGCAAAGGTCAGAGAAAGCCCAGCGCACACCCGACGCGCTTATCACCAAGCGTTTTTGTGGGACGCGGACCGCGCATGGTAGGGACGCCATTGAGCATCTGTTGCCGCGCACTCGCAGGTACCGTGGAGGGCAAGGTTCCTTTTGGCGTTGCATAAGTGGTTGCCAGACTTGAAGGGTGGTTGTTGCCAGATTGCCGCTAAATTTAGTTGACAAATTTTCTCCTGTAGTTGTGGCTTCTCCGTAAGAGTTTGGTGCTATCCGCGGTGCATTTCGCGAGTGCATGAGCGACACTGGCCGTTTTAATTAACGGAATGAACCGCGCCTAGCAGAAGTCGAGCGCGGCGCTGCTGCGCAATTAAGAGGCCGTTTTAATTAACGGAATGAACCGCCCATTACAGAAGTCGAGGCGCGTTCTCTTGCTGTGTGCGCAGCTGTGCGATTAAGACATCGCGTCTCAGTATTGGGGATTACGGGGAAAACTGAATAGAGTCTGAATAATAGGGGAGGGGGGCAGCGCATCACCTTCCCCTTACTTTTCTTTTTTTTTTTCCTCTCTCAGCTGATCCTGTCGCGTCGACCGCGCGCTACGACAGGGTACGCTACTCTTACAGAAAAGCCACAACTACAAAAAAAATGTTTCCGCCAAATTTAGCGGCAGTCTGGCAACAACCACCCCAAAGTCTGGCAACAAATTTATGCAACGCCAAAAGGAACCTTGCCGCTGCCCCATGGAGTCCCGCGTTCCTCGATATGCGAGGTGCCCATGCATGTCAGGTTTTACAGGCCCGATCTTAACACACACTAAACAAGCAAGCGGGACGCGCGCGACAACGCGTAGCGTGGGTGACCGTCTTACCTGAATGTGTGTCAAGTTGTCAATTTTGCTGTGAACTTGCGCCCGTGTACGGGGAATACCGGCGTCGGTGAGGCTCTCGGCAATCGCCTGGTACACTCCACCGTTGTGCTTTTGCCCTCGCAAGGCGTCCGAATGGTCCTCCCATAGCTTTATCAGCGCCCAGGTCTCCTTTTCAGTCCACTCGACGCGCGGTTTTTTCCTTCACCGACTGAGCCGACTCCATTATTACAAGATACTACGTCGCCGACGCAGCAACTGCCGCTGACAACCCTAACATGATCTCACTAGTGACGTAATGCAGGCGTTTGACAGTATGGACAGACTATAGGCCTTCACTTTTCAACAAATTGCACTGCTGCTGAAAATGAAAACATTTTCTCAGCGCAAAAAAATACTGACAGGGCACCGCAGTGTTGCGACACGTTTTCCTCTATTGATAAATTATGCACACTGTATGCGAGAGTATTCCCTGCCAGAAAAGTAGATGCGGGATCTGCTTTTGCGAAAAGGATCTTTCCCGGAAAGGAGTTACTCCTTTGTCGTGTGTCACTGCGCCCGAATGCCTCTCCAATAGATGTCCCCTTGTCTAAAGGACTTCAGGGTGCCCGTGTGTCAGGGGCATAAAGGACTTCAGGGTGACAGACCAATCAGCTTACTGTCCACTCTCTACAAACTAGTTACAAAAAATAGTAACTAATAGAATTAAAGCGGCATTACAGTTCAATCAACCAAAGGACCTAGCAGGTTTCCATACAAGCTACTTCATAATAAACCATACTCATACTATCAATCAGGTCATAGAGAAATGTTCGGAATACAGCCAACCCCCCTATACATAGCCTTCATAGATTACGAGAAGGCGTTCGACTCAGTCGAGACGTCTGCAGTAATGCAGGAACTGCAAAATCAGGGCATAGAAAAAACTGATATGAACACACTGTAAGAAATCTATAGTGGATCCACGCCCACCATAGTTCTCCATAAAGAAAGCAACAGAATCCCAATAAAGAAGGGTGTAAGGCAGGGAGAAACGATCTCTCTAATGCTATTCACCTAGTGTTTACAAGTTTTCAGGACCCTATATTGCGAAGAGTTAGGGATAAGAGTTAATGGAGAGTTTCTTAGTAACCTGTGATTCGCTGATTACATTGCCTTGACGAGTCTCTCAGGGGACGAATTACAGCGCATGATTACAGAACTGGACACAGAAAGCAGAAAAGAAGGTCTTAAAATTAATATGCACAAAAGTAAAGTAATGCGCAACAGTCTCGGCAGAAAACAGCACTTTGTCGTAGGTGAAAAGACGGTGGAAGTTGTAAAGGCATATGTCTACTTAGTACAGGTAATAACCGCAGAGCCGAACCATGAGAGTGAAATAACAAGAATAAGAATAGGGTGGATGACATTCGGCAAGCATCTTGAAATCATGAATGGTAATCTGCCACCAACTCTCGAGAGGAAGGTATATAACTGCTGCATCTTACTGGTACTTACCTACGAAGCAGAAAGCTGAAGGCTCGCAAAAAGGGTTCACTAAAATTCAGGACGACGTAGCGAGCAATGGAAAGAAAAATTGAAGAGGGCAGAGTTTGTCAGGATATCATAGTTGAAATCAAGAAGAATAAATGAACATGGGCCGGGCATGTAGCACGTAGGCAAAGATAAGTGCTGGTTTTTAAGGGTAACTGAATGAATTCCCAGAGAAGGCAAACACACGAAGAGGAGACAAAGTCAGGTGGGTTGATGAGATTAAAAAGTTCACAGGGATAACGTGGCAACGGAAAGCACAAGACCGGGTTGATTGGCAGATTATGAGAGAGGCCTTTACCCTGCAGTGGACGTAGACATGCTGATAATTATTGCAGTTGTGTTTACAGTACCCTTGTTTATTCTAAATTCTGGCCAGTACTACAGTGATAATGTGTTAAAATGCAAGCGGTATATTAACTGTATAAGAAGCATGCGACTGTTGTGTAAGAGCACCCGAATTCAATGCTGAGTACTGATATCTGTGTACATGTGTTTTCGTCAAAGGTGCTCATGTGTGTAGTATGCACAAGTACACTGCGTCTAAATGGGGAAAGAGGGCGATACAGACAAAACATGACGTGCCTGAAAAATCATGCTGGGATATTATTTTGCAGCCCCACATTTTTTTTCTGTACAGTCTAATAAAAAAAATACCGTCACTTTCATTTTAATATTTATATGTATATATACATACATACGTATATTCGTTCACTTCGGCAATGACCTGGTCATTTCGGGGTGTTAATGGCCAACCAGAGCGTGGCTTGCTCTTCGTCGATGTGCGGCCGTTTTTGAAGTGATTGTACCACTTCTAAGTCTGTGTGCGGCTCATAGCATCGTCACCGAAAGCCATCTTGATCTTCTCAATCGTTTCCACTTGGCTGTCTCCCAGTTTCTGGCAAAATGATGCAGTAGCGCTGCTCCAGTCGCTCGGTCATTTTTCTTGCAATGAAGAACTGATGAGAGCACTGTGCACTATATCACTCAAATGCTGGGTCCCAGTGACTGACACTATTGGCAGGTGGGAAAAAGTTCACGCATGCGCACGAAGGTTTAAGGTAGTCTGATGGAAGCGTGCTTGTCTCAAATCCATCAGCTGCTCGCAAAAAAAATAATAATAATAATAAGGTCGGATACTTTTCCAACAGACCTCGAATCATATATATTGATGTTCGAGACATGAAGCCTGTGTAAGGTCTTTTTGTGAAGGAGTTTAAGCACCGGCATGACTCTAGTAGAATACTGGGCAGCTACAGAAAGGGCTCAGATTTGAACCCTGTTTCATCCTGGATATTTTTTATTACTTTCTTGGTGGGCAGTGCACAAAAAGAAAACACACGAAAGAAGGAAACAGGACAAGCTCATTTCATGTCATGTTTCCTCATTTCATGTCATGGCAGTTACGGACAACAGCAGTGGCAGAAACAGTTGTCGTTGTGATCACGTAACATCTTTCGCTCTAAAGAAGTATATACAGGATGACAACAGTCATGTGATAGCCAGGCCTCTAGCGAAAGGTCGGCAGGTTGTCATAATTTTTGCTGGCGTAGAGCGTACTTTGCACCTGCACTAGCAGTGTATGCCCCCTAGGAGCTTACAATATGGGCACTACAGCAGCTTCTCCAGCTAAGCCACGCCAGACGGCTTTCACATCCGTGCATTCCTAGAGAGTTTTCACAGCGAAGCTGTCTTTTAGTCCATACTCTGTCATTGCTGCCACCATTGTCATCATAGTAGTAGTAGATGTCACGAAGGTCCCATAGCTTGAGGGATGAGAGCGAACCTCAGCAGAAAGGGCTGTACCTCGTTGAGACTGGCGAGAAAAAGCTTGTTCTGAGGGAGAGAAGGTGAGGAGCGTTGTCCTTTCACTTGGATGAGGAAAGGGAGTGAGAAGAGCATACCAAAAGGAGCCTAAGGAAAGTAGGTCAGCCGGAGAGGAGTCTGCACTCTTGTATATCTTACTCCGTGGTTGCCACACATGCACTGCTGCATCGTCTGCCCTCACACGCAGCATTACCAAGAGCTGCAACCATGGTGAAACACCACCAGCACGGCCATGCATCTGACGCATAGCAGCTGGCTGTGTTCCAACAAATCCGTCAGAGTAATAAGTCTTTTGAGCGAGCAGGTGGGTGGAATGGGCCACAGCTGCACTGGAATGCTACAGTATATAGGGTTCAAGCACATTCGTGAGTGACCATATCATCATGTGGAATATACATAATTTAAAATGAACAAAAACAAAAAACAAGTAAGTCTTGAGTGAGAATGTTGGCAAAATTCAAATGCAACACATATTGCCTTACTAAAGGGGCAACAGCTTCGCTGTCAGGCAGTTTTCACAGCACGGACATGGCCAGAATTTTTTTCGCTTTGTCTTTTGGGCCTGTTGAACAAAGTTGGCATAGTTCCTGCAAGCTGCAGGCAAGCCTTTTTACAACTTAACAATAGAGGTATCTATGGTAGGGCCTTCAACGGACACTAAAGAGAAAAACGATTTTCCAAGTATTAATAAAGTACTATTTCACAATCCTGAAAACACCACTCTTACTGTGACATGATGCTTGGTAAGCGAGAAAACGCGCGAAAAGAAGATTCAGGTGGAGACACTGCTGCGAGATTCCCGCACCGAACACCACGGACGTAGTAAATTTTGAAGCTGTCTAATGGGTCCTACATAGCTTTTACTTGATAAAAGTGAGGTACGTTGTCTTCTGTGGGTGCTCTAGACCTTGCATACAAAGTTTTGGAAAATTTCATTGAGCCAATGTTGCAAAAATACAAAAAAACCCATCTCCCACTAAAGGAGATCGTGTAGTTTCGAAGCAGTGGGTGGCGTTTTGCTCAACAGTGTTCTGCATAGGAGACAAACCTGGGGAGGTACAAAGCATGGAGTTGGGAACACAGGCCCCGGGATAAGATGCTTCGCATATACATTTTGATTGCCACGTCACGCGTGAAGATTTAAAATTAGAAAAGAAACTCCTACTTTTTTCTCCATTAACAAATGAACTTATGACAGTGAAAGATACTGGCATTAAGAGTTCTCGGAGTGGAGCTTATAATCTAAACCAAGTCATTGTTTTTCTTTAGTGTCCCTTGGAGTATCGCGAGGTTCGCATTGGTCAAATACGCTACCAAGACCCACCCTGCTGATGCAGTCTATGAAATAGTTCCATAGGCTCTCTTAATATTACATCTGAACTAAGGCAGCTCAGCTAGCCACACTAGATCTCCCTGATGGTACCCTATTCTGCAGACAATACTTCAAAGGTCTATGTGCAGGGTGGCTACTGTCAATATAGCACAAGCAACATAAATGGCCTGGAACTGGTGATGTTCTCAGTAAAGGTTTCTGCTTGGATTTTAAGCTGCTATCTCAAAATTTGTTTGCACTATCTGTTTGCAATTGTGAGCAATGGAATACACGAGAGGTGACAACCATCATCCAAAGTATGTGCACATTTTGTGCCAGCCAACCTACAGGCAGGTTGGTTGAACCTTCTTTTGACAAAAAATGCTTCTCGAATGAAGTGTGAATGTTTGATGAACAGAGCTTTATTCATAAAAAAAAATGTTTTGTTGCAAACATTACTTTTGATAAGGCACAGTTCTGAAACCTATGGTGCAAGTTCAACACATGCACACACATCATTTCCCTTAAACTTGAAAATCACCACTTTGTACAGAGATGTATGTAGAGCCAAAAAGGGAAACAGAAAAAACTGGAATGCATAAACTGACTAGAAAAGATGGAATGCTACAAATTATAACAGAGAAAAACGAAAGCACATGAAACATTGCAGACTGCTATATTTCAATTTTTTAAAGTAGAAGAAAGCAATTATCCAGAACCCACACCACCTTCAGGAAAGGAAAAAAAAAAGCCTAGTGAAACAACTTCAACAACCCTACACATAAAAACAAGTATTATCTACCCAAACACCCTGATGGAGTAAACGCTCTGGATTTTCTGTCCATTTTGATGGGGCGACCGAAAGCGTGCAGTTTTTGTGCAGCGATTTAAAGAAATATACTCGTGGTTATAAACTCTGGTTGCACAACTCGCAAGTGGCTGATGTGGTACAAAAACATGTGCTTTTCATTTGTATGCGTGTGTGCTGCAATCAGAAAACCACTTGTGGGCAGCTAAGCTGCTGGCAGCACACTGTTCATAGTTTGTTTTTGCAAAAATACACCTTCAACGAAGCAGTAAATTTGTTACACAGTCTTTGTGGGATGCCTTGCCAATAACAATGTGCTTCAGTCTTTGCAGCCTGCAAAGGCATCCCTGCAAACAATAACAGCAGCAACAATGACACAGAAAAGTCAATCGAATAAAGAAACCATAACACTCAGCACTCATCAAAACGTGGATGAAAAAATTCACAGATGAGGCACTGTTGGCAAAACACTTGCAGCCACTCTGTGTGGAAGCACCTCGAACTTCCAGCATTTTTGATTCTTGGCACTTCGTAAGGGTGCTCGGCAAAGTCTTCGCTCGATCTGCCAACCTTAGAGGACGAAGGACTGTAGTATGTAGCAAAAGACATCCTTCTGAGCTTGGTAGTCGCCTGAATTCAACTTCACCTCCATTTCCAAGGAACTTGGTCAAAGAACAGCAGATCCAGTAAAAAGAAAAAAAAAGAGGGAATAAACTGCAACTGAAATCCTGAATTCAGCAACAACTGAGCTCCGGTGAACTGGAGGCAGACGAATGGAAATGCAGCCGGGCACCCTCCCGATGTCTAGCAGAGGTGATGTGACCGATGAGCTGATGCACTATCACGAAAATTACTGCACCGCCAGTCCACTGCTGGCACACACCTTCAAATTGTCCACATTCCCTTGTTTTGTTTGACTTCAAGCACTTATATTATGAGGTCCTGTCAAGTGAGAAATCCCTTGCAGCAGCGGTTGGGTTGTTCACAGCAACCTAGTGGCCCCGACTGGAAATCTTAATGGCCTTGGTTTTGTTGTAGTTCTGGAAGATCCAGCTTTGCCTGAGGCTACCAGAGCAGATCTCCATGCTCACTTTCTGGCGATCCTCAGACATCTCCAGGCACTTCCGACTGCTACCATGCTGAACTGTGCCACTCTGCGGAATTTAAGAAAGCATAGTAAAGCCATGCACAGCTAAAAACTCACTAATATACATAAAACTGTCACTGTATTTTTCATGGACAAAATGAAATTTTTCAAATTATGACCGCGACAGCACACAGAATATTACACTTCTTGATTCAGCAGCCTTAGCTAAATTTTAGGGACAACTAAAATGAATGTTTACCTACAGCAGACACAGTTCTCCAAGTACGATTTCAATTGGACATGTTCGGGCCATTAAAGAGGCCCTGCAACACTATGTAGCCAGAAAATGCTGCCAATCTGTAGTTGTCGGTCAGTATTTAGCTCTTGTGAATGTCTGAGCCATGATTATTGTAGGAACTACAGCAGAGAAAGTACAATTAGGTATCCAGCAAATAAGAAATGCCACTTGCTCTCCCCTTTGGCAGTAAGCGAGATCGATATTGGCACAAGCTCATTTCATGCTTGTGAAAACACCATCAGTATCATTTACATCATTTGTTTCATTTTCAATAAATAAAAAAAAATGTTTGAAGTGTAATGCCTCTCTCTTCAAAAACGCTGAAGAAGTATTTCATTGTAGTACTTTCACACACAATCACGGTTACCTTGGGCCACCCACATATACACCACTGCGGCCATAATGGGGTTGCTCGCCGCCATTCAAGCCAGTTTTCATTAATTTGAGGTGATGCCCAGCAACATGCTGGAAGAGGTTAATGCAGGAGGGAAACATGGCCAAATTAGGGCTCGAATGATCTGATTTTCGCTCATCAGAAGACAAAATGTGACAGCAACCGCTGCCTGCTTTTTGTTGCGAGAATGCACAGCATGATGAAGACATGCTGCCATGTCTCCACGCTTGTGCTGCCAAAAGTTTGCAGAAAAGTTCACTCTGTGTGGCTGGACCTTCAATGTTTGGCATTCTATCCTGTCGTTCATGTCAGGTGGCACCCGGCGGGCCAAACCCACGCTATTTCAAACACTCCAGGCCCGAATCAATTAGCTGCCTCGTAATGAGCTCAGTATGAAAATCTTTGCCAATGCCTATTACTTTTTCCAACATTAATTGGCACACTCTCCAGCATATGCAAGCTCTTTTGTAGGTGCCTAGCAAGCCAGATGCCATGGCCGACTAGTTGATGTTTAGCGAATCGAAACCACGTCAAAATGCACTATCTCAATTTAGCTATCTGCTAGTTAAGTTGAAACAAAAAGAAGCCATCTACTGTAGACATTTGAAATTCTTGGTAAGACTTCGGTAAGGCAGTTGCATTTGGTGCATCTCATGCTATAGGTGCCTTGAAAACTAGAGGCCATGACAAGCACTGATGTAACTTGTCGTCTCCTGGTTGTCTCCATCTGTGTTACTTTCAGCATACTCAATGGGACAGAAAAAGAGGAAACTAAGTAGAGGGGCCTGCTTATGCTTGGTGCATTTAAAAAATGTTTGCAGCAAAAGATTTGTGATTTAATAATATCCTACAGTCATTACTTGGAAAGGTGCTGTAGGCTCCTTTAACTAAATTAGCTTTCTGTCACGTCACAACTACGAAGTGACACAGAATTTCCATGTGGTTATGCTTGTGCTGAGAGGCTGACAGCGGCAAACGATGGCAAGTGATGACGTGTATGGGGCAGCAGTCAAAGTAGAAAAATAATGAACTGTAAGAGGAACTGTTCTAAAAAGCTTTTATGTTTGTACATACTAACTTGCTGGAGAGAACAAACAAAAAGTGAGACCCTGCTTCGATTAGTCCATCCTTAAATTACTGCAAACAATTGTGAGTCCCAACACCTTTCCAAGATTTTTAATACATTGGAACATTGACAGTGTTTCAGCAAGCATGCAGCTTGTGCACTGTACCAGAAATAGCACTATCAAAATGTGTATGAGATATTCAAAATATACAAATTTCATTCAGACCTTGATGGCGTACACTTTCATAAGTCAGCCTTGACTTTCAGTGCAATGTGTTTTCACAGTCCTGCTAAGCTACCAGAAAACTTGCTCAGTACAAAATTAATTTTGGCAAGTGATAGAAGAACTTGTCAAAATGTGCATGCACCAAACATGTCAGAGTATAAATGTTTTAAATGGAGAGAAGGATCACATTCTTTCTAGACTGTTACATGGGAGTACAAAAACTGATGTCACAGCCTCCACAGTACATTTTTGGGTGCTCATGCATATTAACAACATGGCAGAAAGGATTTTGGCAGCACCTTCTAGGGAGCCTTCATTTACAAGGTGCTTAGTGCACACGATTGCAATGGGTAAGAAACCACTTATATGCTAGGATGATGCTACTAAAAATATCTATTTTCTTGCATAAAGAGGCACTTTTCAATAATAGAGAGCTTTAGAATTGTGTGCAAAAAGCTTTGCGGTCCTTGCGGTCGCCCGTTATTTCCGTCACTTAACAGGTGCCCGCAAGAGGTTAGCGAATTACTCATGCGCAGTGGAGTGAAATGCTGACACAAAGCTGTGAACACTATTCTAAAACTCCCTAATGACGGCAGAAAATACTATCATATGATAGTTAAAAGGCTTGGCATAAAAAGACACAATGATTAGTTCAAATATCTACTATATATGCCTTACTAAAGGTACAAGTTAAGTTAATAAAGGGAAGGCCTAGCTGGCATCACAAGTTCTAGCTGACTGAATTTATCTTTGCTAATAAAAAGCTGGGAGTACAATGAAGAAACACAGAAATACTATATGCAGTGCATATTAAAATGAGGTGCAGTTTCCCCTGGAAAAACACTTTCAGCATTGCAGCTGGAAGAACTGATGGTGGCTTTTGATAACTGTAACTACTGTGTTTATCCACAGTAAAAACCATTAATTGCTTACTAGTGGCAGCTATTCACTCAATGAATTTTGATATTTAAAAAGAAAACAACTTTTTATTTTAAAGCACAACTTGGGTGCAAGAAAGAAAGGAAACAAAGGAGTAGTTAATAGTAAATAAGGAGCACATTATCAAAACAACGTACCGGGTCATCATAGATCCATAGCTGGTTACCCTTGGATCCATGGCATGGGTATAAGATAACATCAGACCCAGCATAGTCAAGACATGCCTCATCTCTACGGATCTCGCCTTCTTTGCTGAGCATCCAATACTGCAAAGAGACAGAGCCAAAAATACAAGTCCGCATACTGCATGAACTCAACCTCCAACTTATCTATTCAGTCGCATGTGCAACACAAGATGAGCTATGTTGCTCACACATTATCTTACGAAAGTCACATCCATATTAACAAAATAACTAGCCATGGTGTGAAGAAAACAAGGTTGGGCAGTGGAGACATGTAGCATATTAAAAATACTACTTGCTACTATACTGGATGACTAGAATTGGCTGATTACAAACACTGAATAATAAGAAAGGACTAAAATTGGGCAAACAAAATGTTTATGTTGCACACAAATAAACACATCACAAATCACATCACAAAGTATCATTGGGGTTCGCAGAACTAGGGCAGCACCATGCTAAAATATGGACATCAAATGCCAAAACACATTTAGACATTACCTAATGGAATCAGCAGACAATGAATCTAACGAAGGTATAAGCAATAGTATTTTAAGTTTTTAATAGTAGTAATGATACAAGCAGAAAGGAAGTGAAGTGGAAGAAAAATCACCTTGTCATAGCTCCTATCAAATTGTCTACCCTATTACCTGTGGCAAGTCAATTTCTTTTTCCACTTTGGCATAATTACTATACTTCAATTAAAAGCTACAAATACACTCAAGTCCTCAATATAACAAATTTGGATATCATTAATTATCGGTTATAACGAAGTAAACGACCAAAAGCTTTGCCATAGACAGTTTTACTAATAATTGTTTATAACGAATTTTAGGATATAAAGAAGTATTTTCGTGGCAGATGTGACTCTGTTACAATAAGGTTTGAGTATAGTGTCTCGTAACCGTTTCTGAGCTTTATTGTCTGTTGGTTTTATTCATTCTTCAACAACCAGCATAGGGCAGATAAAGGGCAAAAAAGAGAAGACAAACATTTGTCTTTGTTCTCTTTCTTGTCCGCTCCGCACTTGTTTTTGAAGATAGATTGTCGACTAGCTCAGTCTCAAACCTTGGTCTTATTAGATTGCGTCTAACAAAGAAACAAGCTTTCAGCTCCCTTCTTTATTTCAAAAGACGTTTAGACTGTTTTTGTTGGCATCAAGATGTTCATTATGTTCTAGCCCCTGAAACATATGCTGCTTTATTTCCTGCCAGCAAAGCTAACTGCTAAGAACATTTCATGCAGCTGCTTTTTCATTTTTCAGCCAGTCCTTCAAGTTCAACTGAGAATATAAGACCTCTGTCCTGATATGAATGAATACTTAGCAGTAATTCTGAATTGTATGCGTATGTACTTGACGATTTAAGATACTTCAACAAAAGGAGCTAATGCGTATTCTGTTTGGGAAGAAGAAATGCTACTTCTGTTTTGTGCATGGACTCAACATGTACAACATTGTAGGATCACACCAGCCTTATTGATAGCTCTTGAACTACTCCCCATGAGAGCCTCTCACCAAGCCCCAATGCACATCTTGATTGCACATTGACAGTTGTAAGGCACCATCTAAGTAGTACTTTACCAAAATATTCTTTAAAATAAATTTGCTGGTAAAAAGGTTGCAAGAAATTAAACTGCGCTTGTTCCTTCCCCCCGAGGCAAGCTTCACTGCCAAAGTTCTTCATTCACTTGGGCTAGTATTTGCAAGCACTATGTATTTCTAAAAGTTGGTGATAAGGGAGCACATCATGTTCATGTGACATTTCCACCTCCTTTTTCATTCTGTATTTTGCTTCATGTTGTATGCATTATGGACTCGGCATTGAATGAAAAAGTGAATTACTAAATCACAGGCCAGGGCCAATAAATTTCCAAGCAATGCAAGTTGCACAGGGTAGGAACTCTCTCTCCAAGTGTGTCTTTCTCGTGACGAAAGATGCATGGCATTATCTTTAAACCACTTATGTGCCATGCAGGCGAGCAATATTTCACAGACATGCCCATTACCGAGCAATATCTACACTGTGTTTGTTTCTTCACAATGTTAAGACCTGGTGAGTGGCCCTTGGCGAGCTTTTACAAAAGCAGACGCATGCCCACCATGAACCACTGAGGCATGAATAGCATTACATCTATTGTGCCACTTTCACAGTTCTTGCAATTTTTGAGCAATAGGAGAATGTTTGCAGCAGAAGTGATTTTGACACTTTGGACAGAGGCAGAGGAAACCACTAGTGCTTTCTGCCAATGCTAGAACAGTACGTGCAGTTGCACGGCTAGTTGCAGGACAAACAATACAAACAACCTGGACAACACCAGGATAATCATCTTTATGGGACGCCCAAGGTAAATGCAAGACACTTTTGTTCAATGTTGCTGACGAACAGTTCCAAGGAGTTTGATAGGTTGAACATAGCTCACACTAACACATGAAAATTATCACTCCATGTATCATGTACAATCTGCTTACCTGGTTGCCTCCCTGTCCATGGCATGGGTACATGCCAACAGGCTTGTGCATGTTGTCGCGACCAGAAGGACTGTCCAGGCAGCTACTGCCACCCTGGCCCTTGTTACGAACCTAAAACAAGAAGCAGTAGGAGCAGCATGAATAATTTAGCAATTCGTGAGAGTACTTTGAAATTATTAAATGGGCTTTGCCACACTTTTCCAGCATAATCTGAGAATGCTGGTGATCAGTCGAGGCTTCAGAGAACACTCGAGCCAAATGTTATAGCCTAGCACGCGGTCTGGAATTTACAATGAATTCCTAAAGTCTGCTGGAAATTGCTCTCTCATCTTTCTACAAAATCATTCCATACACCTAAATTCACGGCTATTGGCTGATTTGAGCATTGTGAGATCCATAATAACCATGGCCTTCACGGGAGGCTCCCACGTGTCCACACCTGTGCTTGTGATTAAACTTAAAGTAATTTGCGTGATTTAAAGTAAAAGAAAGTGCTTAAGGTCACAACGTGCGCAAGACGTAAGTTCTTTTTCCTGTGTCACCCCTCCTTACTTAGCTTCTTGTGCACTTGTAGAAACGAGATAAGAGAGAAAGCAATTACAGAGCACGTCAAATGAACTCTGCTCGTACTTAATGGATTCTAAAAATTTTTGCTTTGGTCGGTTCATAGGGCAATCAACTCCTTTAATGAAGCCATTCATTTGTTACCAAGAAAAGTGCTGCAGAGCCCTTTCACAGCTAAATTCTTCTGAAAGCAAGCTTACACTTATGCACAAATGCGAAAAGCGCTCTGTGCTATAAGCTTTCCATTTATCATCATGAGCACTTGTCACATAACTGCCTCCAAGGCACAAGTACATCCAAGTTAAGAAAAATGCCTCAACATTCTAGTCAAGATAACATCAACATTTCGAATTCCAGGGAAAGCTTGCATTAAATAACACCCACAGATGATGTCAACAGATAGAACATTAGTTTTCTGCATGTCTTTCTCTCAGTATCTCCATGCTCTTTACTTCACATGTACTACATTGTTTATGAGTGACTTGCCTGGGTTAGTTAGCAGCCAGGAGCCACAAAAGTTGATTTATATCATTATGCTGCTGATTTAAACAACATAATGGAAGCCAGATGTGTGCTGAATAACAGATTTGCCACAGCCTCAAAGCACAATCATTAAAAGCTGAGTAAATCATGTTGCAGAATGAATTATTTTTACGGAAACCATTCGTTACCACAAATTAAAATTTGCTTGTAACTTGACACTAGCAAACCAGCAATACTGACCTCTCCAGAGGCAACTGCATCTCCAGGCACAAAGAGCTCCGGATAGATGGTACGCACATACCAATCAAATGAGCGACACTTGAGATTGTCCCTTAGTCGCTTCCTGGCACTCACGTCTCCAAAGTCGCCCTGTATAAAATGAAGAAAGATGGTTGATGCCATTGGTGAGTCTTCACGAAGAATATAATCACGGCTGCTCAATCAAAAGACACAAACGAGGTGCAGCCTGCTACATCATATGCTGGTGTATGCTTGAAGGCACGGAGATGAGAGCTGATGGTTGCGATTACTTTTTCAGTGATGGCATCAACACGCATAAAGAGCTCTCTAGAAGAAGACGCCAAGTCAGCACTGAGAAACAAGTGCTTCAGATGAATTGAAAGAAATGTGTGTCGCTTGTGCAGATGCTTTGTCTAGACACATGGTTGAACACTATGTGAAAGCTGTCAATTTTGCATTGTATCTGGCAACACAACGTTGTGTGGCACGAATTGAACGCTTAGTGCACTCATGCAGTGCGACATGTTTTCATACAGGTTAAGGCTGTGAAGTGATGCTTCAGCGAATTTACTGCCTTGAAACAAGTATCTCATCAAGTACTACTAAAAGCCTCTTCACCTCATATATGACTATCACAAAAAGACAATGACGTGGAGTGTGCTCCTTCAAATTGCGATCTCTACTGTTTTTTTCAAACTATTATCTTTTGTACATATGGGAGGAAAATGAACAAACAGGTAGTATGAAGCATTGAAGCAATGGAATGGAAAAAATATTTTTGTCCTGCTGGATGCGCTTAGCACGTAACAAGTCATGTTTTTGATGTTGAAGAAGACAAAGCAACCGCTAACTATGGAAAACTAGAAATACGGAATAGCTACATCTGCCCCTTTCATTCTATGATCAGACTTCGTTCAAGAGAACTCGTCAACAAAAGCACATTCTGAAAGTGCCGAGTTCTTCAATAAGGCATATAAACAATGCCGAACCATGAGAAGCAGATTGATTGATTGATGTGTGGGGTTTAACGTCCCAAAACCACCATATGATTATGAGAGACGCCATAGTGGAGGGCTCCGGAAATTTCGACCACCTGGGGTTCTTTAACGTGCACCCAAATCTGAGCACACGGGCCTACAACATTTCCGCCTCCATCGGAAATGCAGCCGCCGCAGCCGGGATTTGAACCCGCGACCTGCGGGTCAGCAGCCGAGTACCTTAGCCACTAGACCACCGCGGCGGGGCCCATGAGAAGCAGATGTTGATAATACCGTAACTACAGCAACATTATAAGACAAAACCACAATATTATCATCAGGCATACTGTGGTAGAGGGCTCCCGCAATTTCAACCATCTGGAGTTTTTCTACATGTACATGAATCTAAGTACACGGGCCTGTAGGGTTTTGCCTCGATAAAAATGTGACTGCCGCAGCTGGGATTGAAACCACGTTCTTTTGGCCAGCAGCCGAGCATTGTAATCACTGTTCACTACCACCACAGCAGTTGAGAAACAGATGTCAACAATATAAACTCTGAGCAGGACACATTGAAAAAAAGTGTACAAAATAGCATGCAAGCATTCTTCAAGAAATTTTCTTCAATTCTGAAGCTGTTGAAACATTGCTGCAGCTTCACAATCCTGAATAGATTAGGCCAGTTGCTGGTCAAATGATCAAGTTGCAAATGATCAGTGCAAATGATCAAGTTCACACTGGATGTCATCTTCTTTTGTACTGTACTCAACACTCGGTATACTCAAGAAAAGCATGAGTCATGTACAATCAATAGGCAGACGTGAAGCTGCTTCTACATAAGGCTATGTGCGCAGAGACACAGCCACCCAATGTGCTAACTGTGGGCAGCGTTACATGCCTACATGATCACATAAATGGCTCAATATTGGCATACTGGATATTATAGTATATTGTAGTACAAATACAGACAGTGCTGTGTTTACGTTTCATGACTGTCAGATATATGAAACGCACATTATGCACTTTAAAAATGCAAATACACAGTGTTCGAGAGCAGATAAAGGACCACTTCGCCGAAGGATTGCACCAAGGGGGTGGTGTGGTGAACACGGCACTTCATAATGCATTACCGCACAGCTAGACTTTGTACATTTGTGTTCAATGAGAAAATGTTTTATTTAACCAGAGCTCAGCTACAAATAAGGAAGCCCACCGCAACACAAAATTAAAAGGTTAATACTCTGGATGAGCAGTCAAATTGGGAGACAACACACCTGTGGAAGAGCAAATATGTTGCCTTAAGGGGGCAGACTGGTCTTAGACATTTTTTTGTTTATTCATTCAGTGATTTTGATCAAACTGCACGGGATTATGCAGTTTTTTGCCACCGATTTCAAATATTTAATTAGTTTTCGTGTAACTCATCTTGTCCCTGAGATAACTTAAGTTCACCCCCTATTGTTTAAGGCCTACATAGAAAAAAAGTGCTTAATTAAATGTGATTTTAAGATATCCCAACATAGACTAATGACTATAGATTCAAATTATGCAAAAGTATTTCTTTTTAGGCTTTTCTTGGTTATTTTACAGTAAAATGAGCTATCCATTTTCAAAAGGAGTTGAAATCGGGTTACAATTCTGATGAGTAATTAATTAAAAAGGCTTGTGCTCTAAATTTTGCTCCCATACTTGCACTCTACACACATACAGGTTTCCATTGCAAAAAGAATTACAGTTGTACCTGGCCCTAGCTGCAGAGATATTGAGGCCTCGAAATTGAATAGTCATAAATTTACTTTTTTGAGGAAAATGGAAAAAACTGAAAACACAGCTTCTTCAAAAAGCAACAACCATGGTGCGCATGTTTTGCGATCCTCATAAAGGGGCTATAAATTCGTAGCAGAGCTTCTAACGGAGGTGCAGGCACATTATAAAGAATAATAAAGTGATTTTTAAGACATCCCAACATAGACTAATGACTATAGATTCAAATTATGCAAAAGTATTTCTTTTTAGGCTTTTCTTGGTTATTTTACAGTAAAATGAGCTATCCATTTTCAAAAGCAGTTGAAATCGTGTTACAATTCTGATGAGTAATTAATTAAAAAGGCTTGTGCTCTAAATTCTGCTCCCATACTTGCACTCTACACACATACAGCTGCAGAGATATTGAGGCCTCGAAATTGAATAGTCATAAATTTACTTTTTTGAGAAAAATGGAAAAAACTGAAAACACAGCTTCTTTAAAAAGCAACAACCATGGTGCGCATGTTTTGCCATCCTCATAAAGGGGCTAGAAATTCGTAGCAGAGCTTCTAACGCAGGTGGCGGCAAATTATAAAGAAGCCTCGAAGTCTGTCCCCCATTTTTTGGCAGGTACAGCATGTTAACAGCACCAAGAATCTGAACAGTTAGAATGACATTACAAAAAAATTACCACTTCCTGGTGTGTGAAAATTTGTAGAGAGATCTAAAAATACTTGGAGAAACCAAATATGTCAATTTTAGAAAATGATTATTTTTGTCACTTTTTGGTCGCAAAGACCAGTCTGTCCCCTTAATATGCTAGCAACAGTGGTTAGAGGTGGAGACGGGCCAAGCATAATGAAGCAGTAGTAAAACTAACAAGCTTGTGCAGTAAAATCAGTGAACAGTGCCCCACAGATGTTTGTACGACCAGAACTGACATATTTTCATCTTGACATACCAAAATGAAAGACCAAATAGACCTACGTAAGTGGAAAGATAACTACATAAATGAGCTGTACTTTTACACTGTGAAAAATCAAACAATTGTGATGAAGCAGCCAAAACATACCAAGTCGTCCCCAATTCGCTGGTAGTAGTATTGCTTGTACTCATCCAGCCAGACTTCTGCCAAGCGCACAGAGTTACGCCGTAACACATTAACACCTGAGCGCCACTTGTAGGGGCTACGCTTGCGGAAGATGTGGCCTACGTGTGAGCATGGTACAATTTCTAGTGTTCCTCCACACATCCATGTCTGAAATCATGCAAATAAAACAAAAATCAACTCTTGACAGCCAACATATACAAACAGTGATAACCTTCTAGTCTCGGCAAGTTCAACACAAAATGTCTTCAGTGCCATGTAAATTGCAAAATGGTGACGGCTGTGCAACTTCATGTATATTGCAGTGTTACTCGCAGAAAATGTTTGCAGCGCTGCGTTAAACTGTGAAGTACATAACAAACTCCTTCCTTTTTACCCCAAATGACTCTGACACACCTCGCCATTTTTTTTTTTCTAGAAGACTGCAGAAAGATACTATGTATAGAAAACTCTGCTCGTTCACTTAAACATGATTTCGTAAAATGCCTCTCTAGAACCTTGCACGACTCCCTGGCTTGACTTAAGTTACTGGCACATCCATTTCTTGCTGAAGTCGGTTTGAATAAAGATGGCTACATGAAGTATTGCTCGATAGTTTAAGCTGGTACAAGTCCGAAAATCGGTCATGTGTGGCCTCTTGTACTTCGCGAACAACATGTGCAATGACAGTGCAGTGTTCTCTATCTGTACACAACAGGCAATGCTACGACAGTGTGGCAATTAAATGAAATGGGACAAAAACCTAATAGTCCAGAACATTACAGCAAAACTTGACAAATTATGTACATATTGTACAGAAGAAAATATGGGCAAAATACTGGAGGGTACAAGGCACCTTGAAGGACAACTCCAGATTTTCTCCACCCCAGATGTCGAAACCACTGTCGTAGGTGCCTAACTTCTCAAAAAAGGCTTTGTCTATTGAGAACAGACCTCCAGCCATGGTAGGAGACCTGCAAAAAGATGACTTAATTTAGGGTAACAGACCGTTTTCATAATTGTAAAACTAGCTTTCCCGCCATGCAGTTCGAGCAACTAATGACAGGTAGTCACTTTCTGCAAACAGTGTACTGAAGTGCAGTTTTCTTGTGCTATAACATATAAAATATACACTCTGCTCTCTTGACACAAACACGCATAATATACATGTCCCAGCATGTACAAGACCTCATCTCAACTTGTAGAGGGGACCCTGGCACTGCGATCGTTCAGTGACCATGGGAGAGGTGGGTAGTACACATGTTCGCCGAGTCTTGATGCTTGCGGACTTTGAACATACCATACTTGTGGCTTTGTTTATTGCTGTGTTTAAGTTTTGTTTCGAATAAAAGAACAGATCGTTGTGAACTTTGTAACCAGATTTGAATTGGTGAGCCTTAAAGGTTAAGGTGGCAAAGCGCAATTGCTGAGCATTTGCCGATTATTGTCTTGTGACAATGTAGCTCCATGCCACGCAAAGCCAAAAGGAGCTGAAAGTATGAAGATTAAACAAATTTGTGTACTAACCATCATTCTCATGCTCGCTGAAGTGCCGTGCGTTGCACCTCCTATAGACACTAGCGCCAGAGTTCTCTCTAGTGTGCTTATAGGAAACTATATAAACTGGACGAATATGCAGTGCAGTGAAGTGCACTAGTAGATTGTGAAAAAGATGTATTGTCTAATACTATAATACTTGTGCACTGCCCTAAAGAAGGAGAACAAAAATTCAATACTGATAAATTAGGTATAATTATCAGAAAAATGAAAGAAAACAATACTGCAAGCCTACATTTACACAAAGAGGTCCCATTTTGAAGATTTTTCCGGCAATATCAACATGACTGTATTCAGTTAAAACATAGTAAAAAATACCGTGTACACTATCCGACTTAAATAATGCAGTGTGTTTCTGCCCTTTTTATTTACTATACTACTAATCTGCCCAACTGTCGTGCAGTTTCAAATAAATTTAAAGTAAAAGCTTATTGCTTCTCAGCTTTAACATAAGAAAGAAGCCACATACTTTAATACATCAATAGGAAAAGAACATTGTAAGGCAAAAAGCACCCAAAAAACGGAAGTGCATTCATTTTTTGATAATCTGGTACTCTTCATTAGCAGTTAACATCTTATTTACTTCAGCACTTACTATCATCAAATTTGCACACCTAACTTGCCTAAAAACGGTGCCTCTAAGTTGTGGAACGGTGCAAAGCATAAAATTATTTGTTGCTAAAGTGTCGACTGTGCACCAACCAGACAGGATCCCACGAGTGCTTCCTGCGATGACGCTCTCGCTCAGGAACTGCATGCCAACTGAACTGCAGGTTCCAGTCAAAGCCACCAACATTCACGCCTCCAGAGTCCCTGTAGTGATACTCGAATGTGCTGTCGCTGATCACATCGATCACAGGGCACACAACAGTGGTAGAGTTCCGAGCTATCCTGTCCAACAGGGGCTCCAGCCAGCCTGAATGTAGAAATTACATTCAAATGCAGCACAAAAATGAGCCAAACAAACACAAATGTGAGCTAAGTGGTAAATCATGAGTAATACAGTAAGGTAGAAGTCTGGACCAGTTGCTACATAATGCTGAAAGAATAAGCCAGTCAAGAGGACGACGGACAAAGCAGCGAAGTGGCACAAGCAACCAAATGTTCTTTGTGGCGCCTTTCTATCGTTTGTCATCCTCTCGACTAAATTATTCCTTTAGAGTAGACAAATTAGTAAGTATTGCTGCAGCTATACATGCCAAACAATTTAAATTCATTCATTCTCTCTCGAAATTACTGATCAAATCGCTATCGCCTTGAGCGGCCACAAGCCATGTCAAACTGGGAGACTAATTAACGATAAGCTAAGGGATCATACGAACAATGTAAGAAATGCACATAATGGGAAGGATTTAGCTATTCATTGTATAACCAGCCAAGATTGCCTCCTGACTTAAACAGCCCTTTTGTCATTAAAAAAAGAAAAATGCAAGAGACCCGTGAAATTATTGAAGCCGAACGCATTGCCTATCTGGGGGAGCGTTATGAAAGCGTGGCTTCCCTAAGGCTTACTGATAATGAGATGGCATATCTACGCATAAGCAGTGAATGAAGTTCCAGCTCAGACAGTATAAATGCATGAAAAATTTTCAAATAAGGTTGCAGAAGGTCAGCACATGTTATTGACATTTGTGTTCCTTCCATCCGTTGTGTGTTTTCGTGCTGTGGAGTGCCGGAATTATGTACCAACAAGCGCAACTTGCCACTTTAATAATGAGGACATTTTTTCTTAATGCAGCTGGAAGATGACAACAATAAATACTTGTGGTAGCTCTTAGCACGAAATAAAGGCGAGAGACGAACAAGCTATGTTTGCTTCTGGCTGCTACACTGATTGATCCAATATGTATCGGCACTTCTCACCTTCAGTGCACTCGCAATGGGAGTCCAGGTAGGTAAGCACAGGAGCTGTAGCCGCAGCAGCACCCAGGAGTCGAGCACGAATAAGGCCTTCCCGCTTCTGAGCACGCACAATCTTTACTTTGGGGAAGTGAGCTACATAGTCCTCCAACTTCTGCTTCAGGTGCGCTGCATCAAAGAAGTAGAGAAAAAAATTTGTGGCCCTCAGCAGATGACTACAACTCGTTTTGGTAGAAGTGACATCCTTTAAAGTGAAATGTGAAAAAAAAAAGGGTCCTTATTAAAGCTCGTTAGATTTTCCATGTCTTAACTTTTCAGGATTTAAACATACATAAAAAGCACAATGTAATATGAAACTTCTTTAGATATGAATCAGCCACCCACAGTCTGAAATTATATTGTCTTTCAAATCTACCTTTTAATTTTTCACTTCTTGCGCATTCAAGAGACTGGAGGACAGACAATTATCACGATTTCCACCAGTTAATTCATACTGCAGTAAAGGATTGTTGTATGCTATCAAAGAAGAGTGCTGCATTTTCTCTCATTTTTAATAGATGTGCAGTGTCCTGAGACTTGAGTGATGCAACTGCTAAGGGAGAAATTTTGGTGATGCGAGTTTGAGTGAGGAAATTCTGAGCTAGCAGAAAAAGATATTGCGCAGGACAGAGTGCTAGACAGAGCAATCTTCCCATAAAATACAGCAATATTATTCCTTCCTGTTATGAATCTATTTCCCCTTAACTTTTTCCACTTGGCAAACTAATGTAGATTCAGTAGAAGGAAGTCTTTTAAATGAACCAGCTGCTTAAATGTAACTGTCTTGGATAATATTGGTTTCGTATCTGAATTGTATTCTCTTATTCATCTCTTAGTTAATGGAACTCCTGTTAAACTGAACATATTTTCCTGGTCTCTTCAGTTTCCATTTAACGAGTCTATATGTTGCAGAAATGCAACATTGTTGCCAGCTGTAGTAATGAATGTGGCCTTATGATCTACATTTAATGTTTCTTGGTACTTTCAGAAAAATTATGCGTAAAAAGAGGCATGTATCACTTATATATTGTAGTAGTATAAGTCCAGAAACACAAATTTATGTTATATAATTTATATCAAATTTAGCAAGAAGCCAACGCACAAACAGCTACGCAGTAAACAACAAGCCCAAGTCACTGCTTTGTTAAATGATTGTGTATTATTTAGCGGTGATAAATAGCAACACTTGATGACCATTGCACTTGAGTGAGCTACGAAGTTTACTCACGCATGTCAGAATAGTCATCCACCAAGATTATCTCGTGTAACAGCTTCGGAGGCGACCGGTCAATGATGCTGTGAACAGTCCTCAGCAGCACACTCCAGGCCTCATTGTGGAAGCACACAATCACACTTGTTGGGGGAAGGTCTTTGAGGTAGCGTTCATCCTTGCACCTGTATATGGCAGAAGTTCAAAGACAAAACTTTGCAAGCAACCCAGAAATGCCTGCGACACAAAAGCACTCAGACTGGAGCATTCGAAGCATGGACGCAAAGTTTCCATTTGTTTATTTTGTAAGGAGCAAGGTCAGTTGACCTAATATCTAGAAAAAAAAGGGGTTAAATGCAGCGGCTTAAAACCAACCATATATCTCCTATTATATGGTACACGTTAGAGTATTCTTATATTCCACTCAGTCAGTTTATCAACTCACAACAATAATTAAAAATGTTTAATATTCCCCTTAGGCCAAAGTGCATTTCATGTAGTAGCAGTGGGCATTCCGAAATGCCGATCGAACTTTCTCTCTTTCTCTCTCTCTGTCTGTGTCTGTGTGTGTGTGTGTGGAGGGGAGGGGGGATAACCACACTGCTATACAAAAAAAGACCTTAAGAGCATTTCCACTAGGTGTAATCAATGGCTAATGAAAATTAACACTTTCAGAACTAATGTTATAACTTTTATGACTATACTACCAACCTCCCACTTAACACCTACAGAACATGTCTCTGAACCTACTGCATGAAGTTGCATCCATAATAAACCATGAAACATTTGTACAATTGTTAAATATTTTGCTTAATATCACTTAAAATTTTGTAATAACCTGCATGACAAAAACCATGTAATAACTACTTTATGTGCAATTGACAATAACTGTAGTAATTATAGTACAGATGAGCATGATACTTCCAGAAACCTGTTTCTGCATGGACAACAAACCACGCTGTTTATGTGTCATGCTGTGTCAAGCAGTCAACCTTTTATTCTGCTACAGTTGAGTGAGATAATTGCATATAATAAATATTCTACATTCGTTACTTACTCGCTGTCTCGAACATCCGGCAGAGACCGATGCAGCGAGATCATGTCGCTGATGTACTGGTTGAAAGCGTTGCGGTCCCAGCCCTGCTTCACCTTTGCCTCCTGTTCCTTGGTCAAGTCCTTCAGTACAACGGGCCGACCCATTTCACCGGGGCCATCAGGGTTCTGAGGCGGAGCCAGCACTCCGACAGGCGCTGGAGCATGGTCCACTTCGTTTTTGTGCTCCTCCTTGGAGAGTGCCTTTTCCCGATTGGCTCGCTTTCTAGCCAACGGGGCTAAGTGCTCATTTTCATCGACACCTTGTTTCTCAGGCAGGAGATCCTGGCCCCCTTTTGCAAACTCGTCACCCTGCGTAGCCCGATGCACGACAACTCAAAATTTTGAGCCGACCTCGGACCTTTCACTTTTCCTGTGGTGGCGCCACAGTAGCCAGATACTATATAACTGCTGGTATTCCATCTAGCCTCTTTTCGGGAATAATTATGCACTAAACTTTGCAAATGCCACAGGAATAGTGAAATGTTTACTTACGGCAACTACAGTGACCCCCAAGGTACATAGTTAATCAGCCAATGTGTGTGGCTCAGAAATCTATATAGCCTGATGCAGGCTCGTAGCCAGAAAGCGGGGGGGGGGGGGGGGGCTAACCTTTTTTTTCCCGATTTTGAACGGAATAGGGTGTTTTACTAAGGAAAAATAAAAATAGGTGTTTTTCAAAGCCTTCGACGAGTGCCCCCCATCCGCTGCCCGCTGAAAAAAAAAATCCTGGTTACGGGCCTGGTCTGATGTAGCAAGAAAATGATACACGAAGTTATACCATGGTCACCTGGTTTTCCATAAAATGTAACAAGAAAAAAAAAACAAAGTATTAACAGCACGTTCTGTACGATTCCATATGAAATAAGTGTGACAAATCATCATAGTTGTGGCTACCTGGCCACCCACTGCAGAAAAACAAAAGGGGGAGGTGAGTGTTTGGCTCTTTGTAGCACCACATACTCCTTCCCCTAGTGGATGATGCAACCGTCACACTTTCCCTACCTGTGGCTGTGGCCTGTGTGGTTGATCCTGCTGTTGCTTTTGTTGCGGTTGCTGCTGCTGTTGCTGTAGAGCCCCCGGTTCAAATGCCACCCTATTTTGAGGCGTCTGAACCCTGTCTGTGTAGGTCAACAGGAGCGTGATGACAAGCCAGGTGACCGGCACAACCAGCAGGACCTTGACGATAAGGCCACGCCGCCTCGGAAGCAGCCACATGATGACGGCTCTACCTGGGGCCCGCTACCACCTCTCTCCTCGGGCCGCCTGCCTGTCAAGGACAAGAAAGAGAAAAGGTTGATTGCTTTTTCATGAAAAGTGCAATCATCGCTTGATTCAACACTTATTTCACCACACAACATTGCAATTCAAATATACTGGATGAAAAGCTCCAGTGAATAGCTCTTCAGGAGCCTATGCATCATAACAAGCACCTGAACTTTGCCAGACGCCTTTACAACACTTTAATATGTTGCTGATCTAACATAAAAGATGAAAGGGTGACGATAACAACTTGACTCGCGTTGCTGTCACAGGAAAACGCCCATGCCACATTCCGCTCGGTAAATTCAAGCTCGATTTCTACAGAAAGACACCAGACGACACCAAGTTGCAAACTGTGTTTAACAAACAACTTTTCATTCTAGATCAAGGGTCACAGGCTCTTTATTCGAGCGGAGGGCAGCCTGTAACTTTCGCTATGACAGACTGCTGGCTTAGGTTAGCTAATTGAGGTTCCTACTGGTCAGATGCTGCCTCAAGCAAAAATCATGTGCCACTGAGACGCCTTCTGGCAAAAAAAGAATGTTCCAGACTTGCTTCCACTAATCAGCGGTGCTGGCTAATAAAACTCCCAAGGATTACGTGCGCAGAAATACAAACAAAACGGAAGGGGAAGCGCCTTCTATAGTTGCTCAATTGGTAAGGCGTCGATCACGTAAATCAAAGGTTGCGGGCTCAGATTCCATTGACAGAATGGGCGATATTCACGGACTCTTCATTTCCATCGGGATTAGATAATAGCACATTCATTCTGGCCAATTTCGTCTTAAATTTGATGGCGCCAGCCCCAGCACTTGGTTCCCTTGGGTAGACCCTTAGGTTAACTTTTGGTTATTGACATTCGTAACTGCTTCAGTGTGCAAACACAAACCGCCAGGACCGACTTTGTTCGCCATCATTCACTCCCACCTGTTCCCGGAGGAAGAGGCGTATGTTCTCGCGTATCACACTCAAAACAGCAACTGACGATGCGCCCGATTTTGAACACACCCGCAGTTGAAAGGGGAGAAAGCGCAGAGAGGGCACCGCGAGGCGCAGGAAAACGGAGCGTTGCTGGAAGCCTTGAAGCGTGCGCCACATGCCACCTGGTGCTGATGTCCACGGAGAGCCAGTGTGACAAAAAAAAAAAAAAAAGTACCGAGCGCGCGCGCGCTACGCGAGACGCACACTAAAGAGTGAGGTCAGCGCCCTCCCCTCAACTTTACTGAGAGATTAGTGAACTAACGAGTATATCAAGAGTGTTCTGTGGTAAGTATATGTCGTTTTGACGGTACAAAACACTAAAAAACCCGCTCACTCAATGAATTCATTCAATTAATTTTCAATAATTACTTTGACAACCAATTGGCTTTTTATCTTTCCTAATGTGATGCTTCAATAGCATATGCATCTTATAAGGCTCTTAACTTGAACTACCTCCTTTTAACAGTGAAGCTGTTTAAGCTAGCCGTGATGTGTCCGACCCTACCAAGAAGGCAAAAATGCTGTACGCCCGTGTGCTCAGAGTTGAACCCCAGGTGGTCGAAATTTCCGGAGCCCTCCTCCACTACGGTGTCTCTCATAATCATAGGGTGGCTTTTGCGACGTTAAACCCCACATATCAATCAACGGACGGGATCGACAACGGAGGACTACAGCCGATCCCGAATACAGAGTCCGAAGTCTCCAGAACGAGAAACGTCGACGACGTGATGATCCCGTGTATTGCACTCAACTTCAGGTTGGCTCATCGTGAAACGATGTCGCTAGGTGCTAACGCACGTAAGAAGAAAAAGAAATAATAAACGCAGGTGGCTATGGCACGTCGAGAGATACATTTATCAATTAAGTTGAATTATTCAGGCGTACATAAAGTGGGATCTTCACATTTAGCGGTACTGTTCGGCTTCGAATTTCCATTGCATCTAGCGATTTCAAAATAATGGTATCAAGAACTAAGTTGTTTTAGTTGTAACATGAACATGGTTAGTTTTCAATATGAATTGATGAATTCACATATTCTCGAATTTTTACAGCCAGAATAATTGTTATTTCACAAAGAAATTAATAAATTAAGTAAGTCGAGTATTGCTGATTGGCAATATATCGTCAGCCAGCATCTGCCCAATTATCCACAGCACTATTGATAGTAACGACGGTAGTATATATATATATATATATATATATATATATATATATATATATATATATATATATATATATATATATATATATATTAGTACTATTGATCTTTTTTACACTATCGATAGTTTTAAAAAATTATATCGATGTTATCGACGGTCGATCTTCAAATATTTATACATCACTAGGCTGAAGCCGATTTAGCCCTAACAATAACCCGTTTCAACGTGGCGGGTACCACTGGTCCGATACCGCTGTCGCGTATGCACCTGTGGCCAGCTCTTCAAACAAGGGCGGACACACACACACACACATGTACACGCGTGTGATCGGAAAGCCCACCTGCCACCGCGCTCGCATGCTATCTCTATAGCTACAGCGTACGTAGAAATGTCATCCGATATCGTCGAATTACAACTGCTGTACACAAGAAATGGTAAGCCAAGGTTGACGTGGCATAATTATTTAACAAGGTTCCGCGCAAAGAAAACCCGCGCAAGGAAGTGAACGAGGAGGACGGGCGCAGACTTGCGACTGAATTTTATGGAAAACTCGGATTTATGCGACACAAACCGCAATTTCATCGACGCCCGTGCGAGAAACGTGCTCTCATTATCTTATGGTGGTATCACAGACGCAAATGTCTTGTTTCATGACGAAGTATGCATTATTGAATTGACGTGGCAGCCGTTTGCTTATACTTCTAGAAGAATATAACGAAAGAATGAAAAAAAAAAACGCTTTTCTTCTGGAAATGTATATTAGTATCGCACATCACATTTATTATATACAGTTCTTAACGCGTAACTGCTGTTGGGCTGCGATTGAGATCCGACGCTCGCAGCATGCAGATAAGGCTGACGGCGGCGGTTCGTCCTTCTACTACTAAAGAGTGGTACTAAAGAGCTTGCAGTGCTTAAGCTGAGACGGACCACGGATGCACAACAGACCAGCGCGTGTGCACAGAGTGTTGCAGACGCAACGGCGAGGAAAGAGAATCGGACCGCGTTACGAGAGGATGGCCGTGCCTACCTTTGTTGCGAGTTGTAACAGGACGAAAGGGGAGCCGTCGCGATGACGTCTTGACGCCTTCCGTCCGCTACGCTGCTTCTTCTTCTCGTGGACGCAGAAAAAATCTCACCGAAAAAGCGGCACCGCACTTCGTCTTCTTTTACGCTCACAGCGTCGCCCACGTGAGTGACGGCGGCAATACGTCAAAAAAAAAAAGTTGTAGCAGAAACCACACAAAATGACTGCTATAAAGTAAGTGAATAGTTTGCGTGGCAAGCAAAATTCGATTCGAACCAATGCCTTCGAAGCATGATGTCGATAACGGAGCTATGATGACGAAACATGATGTGGTCGATGGCATGGCGCTGATCACAAGGCGATCACGGCAGTGCGACGACGGCAACAGCTGACCAACTCGTTTCCTCGGGCTGAGGCACTGAAAACCACGCAGATCGCACACACTGTGAAGGCCGGCTTTAACGAAGCAGCGGCAGGCCTCCAATAAACGCACAGAGAACTCGGGCAGTGCATGCGAAACGTCAGGCGAACGCGTCATCCATTCAACAGGTCACATCACCTTCGCGGCCACACACAGCGTGCACGCTTTCCTTCAGCACACGGCCAGAGCAGCTTTCTTTGGGCAGCGTGGACGTTCGAAACGGGAAGACGGCAGGCGGACGTGCAAGCCCCGGCATGGAAAACATTCGACAGGCATGAGGTCACGTGTTGGTCGCGTTTCGTCGGCGCACACTTACGATGCGCGTAAAAATCGAGAAGCGTCCCAAAGGCAGCAAAGGACAAATACACGTTCGCGTCGCACAAATGTCACATATCTGCGTGTCGCGTGCTTACGCGTTTTACTATATGGTATATTTCTCACGAGCTTTTGTTCTGGCTTTTCAGCTCGCCATAGATTGCGTGCGACCCTATAAGCAGCGCACGTGCCCTTAAATCGTAAGCATGAAACATCTGCCAGAGAATCGTTCCATCGGCGCGAGATAAAGTGCGAACGCAAGTCAGACACTAAACGAGGAGGTCTATCTGTGCCTGAAGAACCGCGAAGATGTGAGGACAGAATACCGTCGCCCGATATAGAAGGGGAAGGGGGGGTGCCATTGCGAACGTCCACTCTTCTGATCTATACGCTGCGTGCGCCCGCGTTTCCTGTAACAGTAGAAACGTCCGCTCAGTGGGATGGCAGTAGGGACGACAGCGCGTTGCCACGAGCGTATATGGAACATACGCCCTTCGCTGGCAAACATCAAGGACGCGATCCGCTGTGCAGCCGTCTCTACCCGCCGTATCTGGAACGCGCCGTGTAGCCACTATCGAAAAAGACCAGCGGCAGATGATCCGCCCATGAGGCGCTACAAGTGTGCCTGCTCCCAATCTGCCATCGAGACGACCGGCTCCTCAAAGCACACGAAGAAGGCGCGCCGTGAGCTCCACGTCCGGAAATGCATCCGCCCCGTTGGCACGCGCGCAGGAGCAGCAGTCGTGACACGAGGCTGGCGTGTGAGGAGGGCCAGCTGTACTTCACTGAAGCGCACGCATGCAGCGCCACTGATTACTTCGGCGATGGTAAATCTTTCCAGTGGAGAAAGTGTGGCTTTTTTACATGCGAAAAGAGGAACCTTCATTGATCTGATACTCTCGCAGTGATTGTTGGCTTCCAGCTATGGGCGTCGGCACGAAGGTGCAAAAAAGCCCCCCCCCCCCATTCCCCAAACCAAATCAAGCAGTGCTCTACCGCCTCAGCGTTTCCACCTGCATGTAAAGGGATCTGTTTTACGCATCCCTTACAAGTGGAATGGTGACTACCGGTTACGTCGTATAAGCGTCATGTGCAGCCGTCCACAGGCTGTCCTTCACCGCTCAACTACGCATACTGCCGCACTTGAAAAGCCCTCGCTTCAAGCCCGGTGACCTTCGGCCGTCGTGGCGGAAAAAGGGTGCGACAGGAGCAATATGCATAACAACGGGGCCAGCCAGTCTAGCTAACGAGACGTGACCGAGTGCGTCGAAACCGGCCCGCCGTTCGGGACGACATCTCGGCCAGGACACGGCCGATGTGGCGGCAGCTGCCGCCGCACGACGAAGACTCGAGAGAGCGGTTCGCGGAACCATGATCGGGTGCCGTTCGATATCACAGAGACGGCGACTGCAGGTGGTTTTCAAAGAGGCGTCAGGACGGTGAGACACCTTCGAGGGAAAGAGAGAGAAGCTCGCGCTCATCTTCTCAGGTGTGGATCGCTGTATACGCCTCTGAACATCAGCAGACACTGCTTTTCGAACGAACTTCCCACAAACTTTCAGACGTTTCTAGACATTAGAGGATTTTAGTCTGTCCGGCACTCCGGTACGTTTTTGCGTACACCGGGTTGCCGGAGGGCGTCAAGCCGGATAGCGTTGAAACGAGCTTTTTGCACTTTTAGCCCGTACCGCCCAAAATACGCTCAAAAAACGCCCGTGACGCCTTCGCGGCCGTGGCCGCCGCATGTGCGTATGCGCAAAGTAGAAAGTCTTCGCGATTACTGACTGAATCTGAAACGGAAAGAAAAATTGGACAATGCCAATAAATTTTTCGTTACAAAACGGATCTTTATGTTTGTTTTCTTGACTTGCGCTGTGATTTAAACTTAACTATGAAGAAAACATCAGCATCACGGTGATCGGCATCATAATCGGCATCACGAGTGTCCGCCGCAGTAGCATTGACAATCTTTCAGTGATTGTGTGCCACCACGAAGCATTCTCGAAAGGGTTCAGCGCAAGAACTTCTTCGAGTATAATTTTGTCATCGGCAGGCGAGTAGCGTGTCCACGACGCCATGCTGGTAGCGGGCCTCGAAGTAGCCATTTTGTTTTTTTTACGTTTTTCTTTGGCTTGACTTGACTCGGCTCAAAGGGAAGCCGGTAATGGCAACCTTGAAAGCATGTTGGGCGTTTGGGCGTTTAGCGTGTCCGGTAAACGCCCGTAAGGCTCGCGCATGCGCAGTTCAGACCCGGTAAACCGGTATCCGCAAACTTTTTTTCCGTAGAGCGGTGCGCCGGACAGACTAAAATCCTCTATTCACAGTGCATACGTGCGTTAGCGGGCTCCGTGGCACCAGAAGACAGTAACCGGCTGGAGGCACAGTCGCGTCGCTTTGCTTCACTTGTTACCTCCTTGAAGCACCGACGGCGTTCCGAATACGGACAAAACGGGGGACAATATATCCTCTTTGCAGGTATACCATACATACAGGCGGCATTAAAAATTGCTGAAGCAACCGATTACGAAAGGCGGGAGTAAAAATTCAAGGAAAGACATACGCGGGCTAAAGTAACGATCCTCGGCCCCTGTCTATGTATGTATATATGTGAGGCTTCCGACTTTATTCCTCAATCAGTGTGCACCTATGCAAACATGTTGCCTTTACTAGAGATAAGGCGTCAAGTAAGTGCTCTGAGTAGAATGCACGTCATCAGGTTGCCAACCTTTTCTCGGCAGCAGACGAGGCGGCTGGAGCGTGCGAGCGACTGCGGCGGCGGCAACTCCCAACGACTGTAGCGCGTGTGGGACGAGGCGACGGTTGCGTCTACCAGCGCCCCGCCGCGGTGGTCTAGTGGCTAAGGTACTTGGCTGCTGACCCGCAGGTCGCAGGATCGAATGCCGGCAGCATTTCCGACGGAGGCGGAAATTCTGTAGGCCCGTGTGCTCAGACTTGGATGCACGTTAAAGAACCCCAGGTCGTCGAAATTTCCGGAGCCCTGCACTACGGTGTCTCTCATAATCATATGGTGGTTTTGGGACGTTGAACCCCACATACCTATCAATCAAAGCGTCTATCAGCCAGGCGCTCGTATAACCCCGATCTCACGTAACATATCGCAGTTCATGCATAATACGCAAGCTGCGTCTATAGCAATTCCACGCAATGTCTCGGAATCGTATTTTATTCATCAACAAAAGTACTCCAGCTGTACGAGTTGACACTGATCACGCGCAACACGACCGCGCGAAGAGTGGCCTTTCATTATGCAAAGTCAGCACTTGGTATATACCACCGTTATCATTATAACTTTGCGCTGTGTCGCCTTCGTCTTGTCTACCGCGCATATGAGAAGTAATCTATAGAATCACCACATTTATTATCGTTGCGGTCTTCAAATCACGAACTCTATTTTTTTCCCAGGATTTTCACTTTACGTACATAACTGCGCAAGCAAATAAATGGATCCATGTGGCGAATCGGGCCTGAACGACCAAGCAGTCGCAGTATCTCGTATTAGAACTGTGTGTGTAGTTACTGCATGTGTGTGGTTACTACAGTGAATAAAGGCGGTAAAAGTAGCATGTGTTGAAGTATGACCAGTGGCTTTATCGCCATTGTCGCCGATGCTTTCTAAGTGTGACCTTACCGAAAGACCGTAATGCTCGCACCAAAGTGTCTTCAGAAATCTGTCCTTGTTTTTCTACTTCCTAACTCAATTTATTTGATCGGGACATATTTCAATGAAATCGTATATCCTCGAAGATTCACACACACGCCACGTCTGAACCTGGGAACTAAAAATCGCAGCATATCCACGGAGTGAATGATGAGTGGGGCGAAGCGTCCGTCCGTCCGTGCGCCAATCCATGCATCCAGCCAAGCACGATCCGGCAAGCGCACACCTCTACGTACGGCGACGATCCAAAAGAGTGAGAGAGAATCGCCGCACAGCAATTAGTTGGAAAGCAACTGCACCTCCAATGCCATGTGGTGTATGTACATTCACCCAACCGCAATATTCCGCGTATCTCCATGTGACAGCAGCGCCATCTAGTATATCGTCACCCAACTGCAGTTTGCATGCATCTCTATGGGACATCGCCATCTACTGAATTATAAGGGAGACGCTACTGAGGTGTAACGCCGTATTGAGCGACGCCGATCGATGAGTGATGCAATAAAGAGCTGTGCCCCTAAAATGCGGTGAATAGAAGTGCTCTCTTGAAGGCAGTTTTGCGAAGTTCAACCACTTACGGTCAGGGCGCGGCGCACCACGAAGGTGTCACCGCGAAAGCTTTTACAATTTTCAACCTGTTATTACTTTCTCCTCTGTCACACGCGCGTGCGAGACGCAACAACTCGCATAACCGGTTTTCGCAACTTGCTCAACTTAACCCAAAACTTTGTGTGGCTTTCCCGCATTGCATCAGAAGAAACGAGAGAAGCCAGCTTTAGGTGAGCAAATGCACTCTGCTTTCGTGCGTCTCCGCTTCTTTTTTTTTTTTTTTGGCAACACAGCTTGTATCACACTTGGCGAAAAGAAAAAAAAAGAAAAAAAGGAGTCATGCGCAACGGGTTCCATCTTCGCGAAGCAAAGGCCACTATGTCTAAAGCCAGCCGCCGTGGTGAAGTGGATAAGGCGCTCGGCAGCTGGCCTGATGGTCACATTTTCGATGAAGAAAATGCTAGAAGCCCGACGCGCACGCTAAAGAATCCCAGGTGGTCAAAATTTCCCGAGCCCTCCGGTACGGCGTCTCTCATAGTCACATCATGGCTTTGGCACGTAAAACATTATGCCTGCATCAATTCTTCACAAGCCTCGCACACACGAGCGCGGAACAAACGCTTCCAGCCAGTTAGTAAAATTGAATGAAAACTGACTCAGTGAGCCTCAATCAAGACCGAATCATAGCGCTCGTGGCTACGTAGCGATCGGTTGAGCGATACCCCTGGTTTGCCATTGGCGTGCAGAATCCGGCCGATATCTAAGTTTTACAAGTCCCGCAGTGAAAGCACCGTCAGCCAATCAGAACCACAGACCTTGTTGCTTTGGACCGCCCTTGGAGCAGCAACGCCAGAAGATTCGGGGCATTACTGACACCAAAGCAGCACAAAATGGCCGACAGACAGACAGTCTGCTCTCGCTATACCCAGTGGCTGACAGTCTTTCCAGCGGGTACTTCGGTGTTCTGTATAGTGATTTCTTTTTATTTCTACAGTGACATTCTTTACAAAGATGTCATGACAGCATAGCATCTTGTTTTCACAGACAAACGCTTCGGCAATGCGGAAATACGTATTAACGGCAATGCCGTTAATAATGTTAATCTTGAGATGACTAATTGAAAAAAAAAGGTAATTACTTTTCTAAAAGCAACCTTCAGGGCAGTTGCTGAGAAAGTTGTAGGGCGACACGATTTATGACGTATCCATCGTTACGCACTCCGAGAAATTTAGATAATTTCAAATATTCGTTATATAGCTTTAAGGCTCAGATCCAGGCTTGCGAGCATCGGCGACGCCACCGAGCGCCACATAGGGACGCATTACATAGGCCGGCGTGTGCCCCGAAATCGAATCCAGTACGTCCGCCATTCGAGGCGGACGCTCATTAATTACTTGAACAGTTGGGGAATGCGAAGACACTGACCTAAGCGGCAGACAATGTTTCTAAACTAAGGATGTCAACCTGCGTGGCGGCGTCTCCTCTTCCCGACGGAGTCGGTATACTCATTAGACCGAAGCCCTCCGACATCCCCCAAGTTCTCTTACCGAGAAGAGCGTCGCGTCATTATGCGATTCCTGCCGACGGCATGCGAGGCACTACTATACGCATGTACACAAGGCGCGCGCGCACACACACAAGCGTGCCGCTTGCAGATTCGCGCGGCATCGTGGGAGGCATCGAGCAGAGAGTGTCGCAGCGGCGGATGCGTGAAAAGTCAAGCGTGCACAGCCGAGACGGAATGCATGATGATCTCGGCGCCACCACGGCACTGCTTGCGCGAACGCGTTGCGACAGGCGCGCCAAAGCCAAGCCGCACACTACGCGATGAAGAAGCCTGCGAAACACCCATGCCGTCACGACTGCAGGCCGCGCCACCGTGCACGCGTACTCGTATAGTGCAGTATACGTGGCGCATACAAGGGCAAGTCGCGGGAACTTCCCTGAATCACTTCGCAGAGGCGAACGCTTGCTTAACGTTATCACGCTCAAGAACAGCGCGCAACGAGGGAAGAAAAAAAAAGGGGGGGGGGGGAGGCAACAGGGTCGTCGCACATGTCACGCACACGTCATAATCGGCTTTGCCGAAGTACGAGTAGAGGCAAGACAAAAAAGTAAACAGCTGATTAATTTTCTTCTACGCTGTCGAAATCCTGGCGCAACTATCGTACCCACCAGAAAGAAAGGATAACAATGTACGTGGCAGCTGGGTCAATCACTAATTCGACCGTCTTCTCGCTCTTCTATCATGCCGTTCTATTTTCTCCGATGGGGCGGGCGCTTAGCCGCGCACCTTCAAGGGCTGCGGGCTATAGATGCTCGCTTTTTTTTTTCCAACAAGCGACGGCACGCATTTCACCGGTATTATATGGGAGCGATCGAAGAATTGTAAAGAAATCGGTTTCGGAAGCTTTCCAGAGAGCATCATCCAGAGAGCATCACTGATCGAACGAGCTTTGATTTGGCGAGCTTTTCGGTGTAGACTAGCAGACAGTGCCGAAAGCGCGTGTTTGCTAGTCGAGAATGAAGAGGCTGCAACCCAACAGTGAGATCTCTCCTTTAGGAACAAGCAACTGCTACATTTCCCCTCCTCCTCCTCCTCCTCCTCCTCCTCCTCCTCCTCCTCCTCCTCCTCCTCTTCCTCCTCCTCCTCCTCCTCCTCTTCCTCCTCCTCCTCACCTTCTTTAGAAAGCAGCACTAGACATTGCTACTGTTGAAAGTTCGCCGCTTTCAGTCTACCGCGCGGCACGGGAAACAGAGCACACTGACAGCCCTTACATTCGTTTACATAAAGAAATGTTTGTGTGGGAGAATAATGCGTTTGGAACGAAAGGCTACACTTGGCAGCTCCGTGAGCGTACACACACACACACACACACACACACACACAACATTCGGTTCTTTATCGCTGCGGACCTTTCGCCTGTCCGTCCGAAAAATGACCGCGACGCACACCGAGAGGGACGACGTGTGCGTGTATACATAATGCATGCAGCCACCTGTCGCGCCGCTACGCGCAGGGACCACAAGTATGCGCTGCAGACGCGGGTCTAGACCGTACGGCCGGATGCGAGTGAAAGTGCGATGCAGATTTCGGCGACGGACGGCGAAGAAGGAACGAGGGAGACAGCCAAGGCCACGGAAGAAGAAGAAGACGAAAGCAGCAGGCGCATAAGTTATGGGAACGCGCGGTTCCCATCTGCATGCGCCTTCGACAGCTGCTGCGGCGGCAGGCACGATCTGCAGACGTCGATCTCGGTATATGGGAAACGCGTCGGCAAAGCGAAGAGGCGAAGAAGAGCCGGATAGTCTCGCATGCGCAGATGGCACGTCGCGCACTGGGACGTGCTTGAAGAAGCCGATTCTCAAAATGTCCTTACGCATGCTGCAGCTCAGGGTGCACGAGCTACCCGTGCTGTATACATAGCACAGCGTAGGCGTCAACGAAGAAGCGCCGCACGCGACATTTGTCAATTGAGTCACTCGCTCAAACTGCGTATAGCCTATATACAACGCACTTTGAGCGCGAACTATTATCAAAAAACATGTATCGGCGTAAAATGGAGATGCGAAGCATGCGCAGTGTGATAAATTTTGTCTGTCTTCTTTTGCACCTTTCTTGACATTTTTTTTAAAAGTCGACGTGCGTGTCGTTCGTTTCGCTTTATGCCTGCAAGGTCAACTTTCTTTTCCTAAACGAAATTATAGTTGAACGGCGTCGATGAACCCGCCAACTCGGCATGATATACGTGGTATATACTCTACTTGAGCGCAGGTGACGGCTGCCCTATCAACAACGTCGATACTGTTCATGTATGTTCGCACGTATACGTTTAACACTGGAAAAGTTAGCGCCTGCTGGCGGCCATTGCAGCGAACGCGCGGTACATTCACCAAATTTCTGGCGTCACGTAACAGCACGTGTTATACCAAAGCTACAGTGCTTAGAATATACTTACAAGTATATTCTAGGCACTATACCAAGGCGGTAAATACTGGAGCTTTTGTCGTGTGCTACGGCTGCCAGAGTCGAGCCCTAATGCGATGAGCGAGAAAGAAAAAAAAAAGTCAATATTTAGTACATGCAGTCACAGCCACACGAAGTCAACAGACTGTTCACTGCGCTTTCGCTATATAGAGAGGTTCTCGAGGATGCTATTTCGGGTTCGTTATATACGGGTATGTGTGTGTATATATATCGCCGACGCCAGTCTTTTCCACGCTTGCTGGAATGGAATGGTTGTGGCAAGACTGCGTGAAAGAAAGAAAACAAAAACAACCAAAGGAGAATTACGCGCCGGGATGTTTTGTATATACGCGCGCCTCCACACACGGCCTCGCCGTGCCAATCGGGACAGACAGAAAAGGAAAAACAAAAACAATAACGAACGCATCACGTATACAGCAGCAAGAGCGGCACGAAGCGAACTCAATCAGCGAGCGGCCGATGACGACAAATCAGTGCGGCCTGGCGAAGACGATTGCGAGCGTAATCAAGCCGCGAAGCAGGAATTATTTGGCGCTGCAGCTGATGGAGGTTCGTCGGCACGAGCGGAGGAGCCAGGCGAATGGCGCACATCGAGAACTGTCTGTATATGCACGCTGCTTCTTCTTATAATAGAAGAGCAGAGCGAGGGAAGCGCGCACAGCAGCCGCGGGGTTTCCATTGAACGAGGCGGAAGCGTTTTAGGAGCGAAGCTCCTTAAGGCGTGGGCTGTGCGTCCCCTGTATGTAGCCACCTCTCGTTCAGTTCTTGCAGTGTTCACTAGATGGCGGTACTTGTAGCTGACGGCATTAAGTATTACGCTAGCCACCGCCAGTTCTAAAGGGTACAGCCATATCCATCCGTCCATCCATCCGTCCGTCCGTCCGTCCGTCCAAAAGATGCAAGATGTTATAAACTAGACGGCGGTACGTGTAGTTGGTTATGAAAGATGCGAGGTGTTATAAAATAAGAATGATGCCACATATGGCGCGTGTCATCGTTCGATATAGTGCGGCGACGTACGCTAGGGGGAGCGTTGCAATAAAATCGAGTGGGAAAAATGTACGGAGGATTCATGGTTTACCAGGTTTACCTCCGGAGCTTCGCACACTCATCATCATTCACTTCGTGGATGTGGCGGCACTTTTTTTCTCGAGAAGCACGCAACTGACATGCATGCACTGGCCAACAGTGATTTGTGTTTGGCTGTGGCGAAGCAGCTCGGTTAACAGTGGACATAATTGGGCCGATGAAGCGGTACGGACGCAAGGAGATTCTATATATGCTCGCTTCTTCGTGATTATTCGAAGACGTCTATATATAATAGGACGGACACGTATAGACTTGGCAACTTTTGTCTTTACTCCGATACGCGTCGCGCAATACAACAAAGTTTCGCGTATGTCGATTAGTAATTAAGGATCGTCACCTCTTTGTGTAAACGAGACCTTCATGCAGCGGCACCGAACTCGCTTGCACAAACTTGGATTGGAACCACCTTCCCTCTTCCGTTGTAACAATAACATACCCTTTGTTATTCAAGACTGCAATTTCTCAGCAATGTTTGTAACTATACGCAGTTTTTATTATCTATCTTTGTCTTGTATGTGCTTGACTTCTTACATATACATTTTTAGTTGATTTATGTTGCCTTCGTGATTTGCGCATCTGACACTTGTTTCTTTTCTTTGTCTTTTTTTCTTGTGTGTTATAAAATGTTGTACCCACCCCCTCTGTAATGCCCTACGGGCCCTGAGGGTATTCTAATAAATAAATAAATAAATAAGCTGACAGCTCTGTCCAATCAACGCGCCCCGCGATTCGGCGCCGATTCGCAGAACTGATTATACCTACACGGCTATACGACACACGCGTATGCGAAAGTGCCGCAGTCATGCACTTCTCGATGAAAGAGAACATAGACGTTCGTTTTTATGTTCAAGCTGTGACAGCCGGCTCAAAGGATGTCGGGTATTAAGCAGGGACATGCCGACGCACGCGATTTGGTTGCCGCATGCAAGCATGCCCGATAAGCTCCGCGTTCGAGGGATTACGCTTTTCCCGACGGTCTCGTCAGGCCCGGCAAAAATGCACGCAGACGTTCGGCTGGCGCGCATGCATGCGGGCCCCGAAAGCGTTTGCTACATTTAATTTTCATTACCACACAACTGCAGCCCGGCTTGCATGCAGGGATTGTTGGGAGTATAAAACGGAGTACGAAGTAAGGCGCAAAAAACACTTCTCACGGGGTAAAAATGTAAAAGAAAAGGCTAACATCATGTATCGAATCAATACGAACAAATCATTACAATGGACTGAAAAGAAATAGATGGCTCTCGGCCTCCGATCGATCGTCTTAGGCAAACGCATATGAAAGAACCGCGTGGGATTTTCGCGTTTTCGTGAGCTTACTTATACTCGCGGACAACGTTTCTTGGCAATGCAGTTAAGAGCCAAATCGCGCGTATACTGGCGCTGATGAATAGTCCTAAAATTGTGCCCTTATTTAAACTTTATGCACGTAGCTCACAGGACGTCGCTCACACCAGTGAGATATTTGTATTTGTTCTAATCGATTTGTTGTGTCATCGCATTTTCGACCGCGTGATAAAACCGCACCTTTTACGTGCACTTCGAAGGCCAAGCGGCGTCTGCGTCGATATGAAACGCTCACGGTGATGGTTCGAAACACACGAGATACCGGACTGACTTCGCGTAGTGGTATACATGTGCAGAAGCTCCGCCCCTGTAGCTTTCCCTTCATTGACAAGAGCGCTTCCGATAACTTTTTTTAACATTTCAAGTAAACGAGGACATCGAGTTTCAGAATGCCGTAACCACCAACAATGCCAGCGCTACAAGTCGCGGGCACCACCCCCGCGCCCTCTCCCAAAGCCACGGTGGCTTTGCCTCTCCGGGCCTTTCGGCAATCCCCAGCCTCTCAGCGTTTCCCGTGGCGTCACATTCCCCTCCTCACACAGTGAGGAAAAGCACTCGGCCAAGAGGGACGAGCCGACCAACGGAGCGTAGCGAAGGAAAGAGCGAAACGAGCGGGGTCGTATCTTGGATCATCAAATGCGTGTTAAGTCCGCTATTATACGGCATATTTTCGATAAAATTTCACAACTACGCGTTAGTTGTTGACCCACGCAGGACTGTCATACGTCAACTATAAACTTCGCCGTTTAGGTGCCGTGCATGGTCTAGGGGCTCTTAAAAGAGAAACAATGTAATGTAGACTGGAAATGACCGAACCAGCACGCTTTCGTATTTGACATGACCGAGTTCTCTTTCCACAACGAACCTTTTCTTTTCTCATAATTTTTTTTTCCAACTGACGCTGGGAGCCTGGCACACATACCGAACTAAACGAAAAGTAAAAGCAATTTTTTCCCACTGACCGCTGGGAGCCTGGCACACATACCGAACTAAACGAAAAGTAAAAGCAAGCGACGACACCGCGACGGATAATAACTTACAACACGACGTACAAGGCTCACTCGTTTGCCTTTTCCGCCTTTTCGGAGTTCGTATATACGCTGTTTATCCGTCAATATGCAAGTTTACCAACCCGTCTAACATGAGCTTGTATCAAATAACGAAAAAAAAGAGAAAAAAGGTTGAACATGAACGCACGAGACAGGAAACCACGGAGGAGGTTACGTCAGCAGAAGTTCCTTCCAGAACGAGGCAAACAGCCGCGCAAAGGTATCTGGCGCGTTTAACTGAGCATACGCCTGGCTGCTTTCAGAGACGGCGTCGCTGGATGACGCACAGGAAGTGACGTCAATATGATGCGGAAACACCGTCTTCTTGCGTAACCGAGGCAGGTATAGTATATCCAAAAATTGTTATCGTATGCGCAAAAACATGCAGTCTAACGACTATACATGTGCAGTGTACTTAATAAAGCGGCACTGACAAAGACCCAGGTTACGTTAACACCGTTCTAATTGTATCTTCAGTCAGGATCCGAGAGTTAAATAGATTCAACGGTATACGCCCACTGTTCCCAGTCGTGTCAAGTTCGCTGCACTGTGACTGGCAAACTGGTCGGTACGTGAGAGTACATGCAGCCAACGTTTATTGTCTGTAGTTTTACACCCCCAAAACCACTACATGATTACGAGGGACTCCGTATAGAGGAGGGTTGCGGAAATTTTGACGATGCGGTGTACAGTATGCACGGACCTCTCGCGCATTTTGCCTCCGTCTAAACGCGACTGCCGCGGCCGGAATCTAAAACGCGATTTTCGGGTCAGCAGCAGAGCGCCGTAACCGCTGCACCATCGTGACGGATAGGTGTTTATAAAGCCTGTTTTATATATATAAAAGTTGGCTACATGTTATACTGACGAACTTACTTAGCCGCCAATACTGCACGGGTATCCTTTGCAAGCCTAGAGGTACGACATAGTTATAGCGCGAGAACAGAACGACGACGCAGAGACACGAAGGACACGAAGGACACTGTCTCTGTGTCATCGTTCTGTTCTCGCGTTATAACTATCTTCATTTCATACCAACTGGCCCAAGCTGCCACACTAGGAAGGTACGTTGCAGGTTGTGCCACTCCCATATATATAACCATGCATAACGCTATCCGAGAGCCACGTTTTTTTAGGGACTTGTTTTCCGCTCCGGAAAGACAATGGAGCCCAAACGACTCTCCGGTTTGTCTCTTATGGTAGACAACACGTGGCACGCTTCGAGTAGATGTAGGAAAAAAAAAAGCAAAAGCGGCGTGTCTTTGCCGGCCCTGTCCCGTGAAAAGAAACGCAGGAACGCAATACGAATCACGCTAAAACATTTTGATTTTTCGCGAGCATGCACCGCTTGAACATCTCCCGAATCGTTTCCTTATTATTATTTTTTTTTGCGGTTTGTGTGTGAGTGTGTGTGTGGTCATCGTACGGCTAGTGCAATAGAAAAAAAAAAAAGGAAAACAACAACAAGGAAACCTGGTATACGTACAAAAAAATAATGTATGTGCGGGACCAAGACGCATGGGCTGCGTATAGCAGAGGTCATATCGTCATCGTGCACCGTCTTCCAGCAAATTACGTAGTGCGAGTCACGAATTCACAGCGCTCCGAGAGCATCTTGTTATGTTACATAGTCATTGCTGAAGTATATGGCAGACGAGTTTCTGGTCCCACATCCTGCTTACGACCACCCACGATGACGCGGAGCAGGCGCAGTACACGCGAAACTGAGATCGCGTCAAGGCAAACTCCCTATACTGCGTGAACACACTGCAAGAGAAGCAGTTCGACGGATAACGGCCTCTAGAGTTTCTCGTGCTAAAGCACGACGTGCATTCGGACACTTCAAAGGCCCTAAAAAACTTCGGAACAAAAGGAGCCTCCACCTTTGAAAATGAGGGCGAGAAGCCACGAGCAAGAAAGAAGGCAGGGGTGAGTGCATTACCGAGCGCATTATGTACCACGGGAAGACGGAAAGGCAAATGCTTCGTCCCGTACGAAAACAGCGGCATGCAACCATAAGCGTAGGTTTCAAGGTGTGAAATAGCCCGACCCGTTCACGGTCATCAAGCTGATAAGAAGTAGTGGCTTGAGGACCGGAATACACCTATATGTAGTAGTACTTTATACATCTTCAACCCAGCACGGCGCAGCGTCATCAGGGGGAATGGGAGTGAAAGAAGACGGTGAAAATGAGAGCTAGCCACTTTTGTGAGGGTACTCGCAACAATGGCCGCTGGATGCGAACGCAGCGAATGGCCGGCGTAACCAAGGGTGCCCCGCAGAACGGCGAATTGCATGGGTATCGAGACTCGGACATCTGACACCTTCTCACTCTCTCTCTTTGCGTGTTCGCGAAATACCTAAAGTGTCCGTGAAGCGAGAAATGGTGGTCGTTGTAGTCGAATCCAGCTCCGATATGGTTTGTTAAAAAATAAATAAATAAATAAATAAATAAAGAACTGGTAAAGCCAATGCGGCATCGCGCAATAACCGGGTGTACATTTACATACGTTCTTGGTGGTTTTTTTTTTTTAAATATAGTAGGAAGTCCGCACCTGTCCTGTGTTCTTGTGCCTTCACTGCCCTCTCTCTCCTGTAATCGACTATGCTTCCAGCGATGAACCAAGTGGCCCAAAACAAAATTTCACTGTAAACCGAAGGGCCAAGACATACGTCGATGAGAAGACGGCTGAAACATGTGTTGATGGTTTACGTGGAATTAACACCTTTTACTGTCGCTTTGAATGTAAAACGGTACAAACAGTCAAGTGGATGACGTGCGGTGCATGCATGTGCATAAGTGACGTACGCGTGCAATGGATAGGTCCAATGCAACCAAGACCATCACGGCGTCGTATATCAGACTATAATCATCAGTCATGCACACTTAAACAGAAAGTGAGTGACAAGACATATAACACGAGACAACTTTTGTACGAGCCCGTGACTCTGGAAAGTTTCGTGACGGGGCGCTGACATTTAAACAGATCCGTTGACACACGACTCCGTCTCGTCGGCCGTGACGTGCAGCCTCCAGGTGACATTTCGAAGAAAGAACAGACCGCCGAAAACGAAATTTCACTGCCGAGAAAAAGTTGGGAAGCGCGAGCTTTCTTGGAAACGCCACGCGCGCTATACGAGAAGCACGAGCAAACGGTCGTAAATGCCGTGAGCTAAGCAGCGTCTGAGCGCCTAATTTGCTAGCGCGCGCGGGCACACGCACACGCACACACACACACACACACACGCGCACACACACACACACACACACACACACACACACACACACACACACACACACATACACGCACGCACGCATTGGTAAATAAACTCTGCTGCTCTCTTTGCCTTTCGCGGCGCAGATGCGCCATGAGCTCATATATGAACCGTTTGCGAACTGCGTGTACAAAGGGTAACAGGGACCCGAACAATTAGGAGCGCCAAGTGTGTATTGTGTGAGTCCCATAACGAGCGGTCGGGTCGCCGTAGTACTGTATACGCAACGGTGCGCGCCCCGCTAAAGGGACGGACGGGTAGCGCAATTACGCGATCACCTTTAAAATTGAATTGCCCGTCCGCGACTAATATCCGAGCGTATACAAATGGTGAACCCGTGTACATTACGCAAATCGAGTTCATAATGCAGTGTATCCAGCGAGCTATACAGATGATATAGTTCAAGTGGTACAGTTTATAGCCGTTTGTTCTTTACCATGCAGTCTTACGGGACGGCGTCGGTATACGCCCTGCATGCAGCTGGAATGTGTAGCAGCCAATTTATAAGATGAAACGTTCTGCCGCAAAGCGTCTCCCTGGATGTCGTCGTATAGATAAACGGTTAACGAGCAAATATGTGCGAGTCTGTCTCGCATTCAGTAATAGACGCGTTCACAATTGGCCTCGAAGGGGGGCGCGCCAGTGGCAAACTCGTCAGAAATCCGCTGATTGATTGATTTGTGGGGTTTAACGTCCCAAAATCAGAAATCCGCTCACTTCGCCGCCTGTGCGGCCGCAAAACCGCGCAGCGAGCTCGATCTGAAGAACAAAATCGGCCCGCGATTCGACTGTTTCGCCGCGCGACAGAGGAAGGCCTTTTCTTTCCACTTCAGGGGAAGCTGTACAATAGCTGTACTGCTAGTTTCGCTTATAATAAGCGGAGTGGGTTCCCTGTTTCGCTGAGTCGCTTGTAGTATCGTTATTTTTCTGTTCATCACGTTCATCAATAACGCGTTTGTCGATGGCTCTGAGTTAATAGTGTTCACGACAAGCATACACTTTGGGGGAATCAACAAGTAACCTTAATCACAACTTAGAAAACGTGCATTTAACCAAATGGATACTACCTTGGGGAGATGTCACGAAGCAAATATGTGCTTTTGTTCACAGTCGCGCGTATACTTTCCCTGTACGAAATAATTAAATGTGATCTTTTCAACACACCTTCGTATTTCAGCGACTTTTTTTATCATAACTAAAATACTTTCAAGAATGGGAAAATTTTGTTAAATATCCTCTTTTCTGGGGCTTATTTTGTGATGACTATTTGCTTGTTAGCTCGGTAGGACTTGGAAACGCTGCATAGCAAATATGCCACGCGACTAAACTCGGTCGCAAACTCAAAACGGTGACCAAGGGGTCGGAGGAGATTCTATAGTCGGCGCAATCACGATCTATATCCGCGGTCCGCACGACAAAGCTCACAGCTTCAACAAGGACGCGCTCATCATCAGCCCGATTTGAACTAATATTGTCGAACAGAACTCAGTCAGCGTGCCTAATATTTCACGATTTTGCACGGGCGGGCGACTCCGTACCGCGGTGCATCTCCTGTAACAACAGCTTGAAAAGGTGGAAGGTATTTCTTTCCCTGTGTAGCAAGCACAACTTGAATTCGATACGAAATGAAACGCTAATCAAAATGGGCCACATTGAGCGAACTATAGAAGTGGCAGCACGAATGTGGGGGGGGGGGGGGGGCAGAACGAACGTAAACGCGTTCGACGCGCGCTAGCCCCATCTGCCGGTCACTCTGGCGTTAAATATACGCTCTCTTCGCGCCTCTGAAGTGTGAATGTGCCTTAAAGCCTTAGGTCACGCAAGGACAACGTGCGGCTACAGACCGAGCTATGCGATTTATGACCTTTATACATATATATACTTGCAAGCACCTTTGAAAGCCGAACCTCCTGCTCCTTGAGGCCCCTGAGGACCTAAACAAAGTTCTTTGACTGAGTAACCTTTGGAAGTCACGCGACAGTTCGCGTCTAGGCAATTTAGTTTTAGACCCTGCCATTATTTATCTGTACCCCGGCTGCGGCGGCTGCATTCCCGATGGAGGCGGAGATGTTGTAGGCCCGTGTGCTCAGATTTGGGTGCACGTTAAAGAACCCCAGGTGGTCGAAATTTCCGGAGCCCTCCACTACGGCGTCTCTCATAATCATATGGTGGTTTTGGGACGTTAAACCCCACATATCAATCATTATTTATCTGTACCCGCAAGGGGAGTCAAAATGGGAGTTCATCCTCTGTTACGTCATTTACGTCGTGTGATGAACGACGCGGAAAGTGAAGGAGGCTTCTATAACGAAAAGATAAAGCCGTCGATACAACAAAATTCGCAAGCGAAATAGTATGTAGAACGCAGGGCAGTATATGAAAGGAAAGGAAATGCTGAAGAGGAGGCCATTTCGACTCCCCTTTGGGGTGTAGATAAGGTTACGACAGCGTCGAAAACTAAATCGGCAACGCGAAGTGCTGCACGATTACGCAGTCTTGGCAAGCACGAAAGTGTCAGCCACATCAAAGGCTCAAGCGGAAATGTAATTCTCGCAAATGAATTCAGATCAGAACATCACAATAATCGCTGCCTAAACGAAAACTCAATGAGCCTGCAGGGGCGTATAGCAAGATATTTTTATGGGAGGGGGGGGGGGGGGGGGAGTGCATTCAACTTCTCACTATACGTCAGTGAAGCGTTGCCTTTCATACTGATTAAGACTGTATATGGCCCCGCCACGGTGGTCTAGTGGCTAAGGTACTCGGCTGCATTTCCGGAGCCCTCCACTACGGCGTCTCTCATAATCATATGCTGGTTTTGGGACATTAAACCCCACAAATCAATCAAATAAATTAAGACTGTACATGCATACTCGGGTGCCCGAATGGCACAGCGAATTATGGGAGCAGCTTGTGCACGATGTACACGCGGTCAACATGGTCGATTAAGCATGATTGGTGATTCGTGATTGAGGTATACTGCATGCGCGAGGAAAAAAAAATAGAGATGGGGGAGGCAGGGGGGCAAGCGCTACGCGGTGGCAACTGAGATCAGTACGATACAGGCGGCTCATCGATCATATCACACGGAATGCAACGGTTTGCACCCCGCGATAGCGACAGCTCAAGCTTTTTTTTTTTTTTGTATACGTATTTACGTTCACGTTCGGTGCAGCCGCGTCGCGCGCAGTGCGGTATACATTAATAATCGACCGTGCAGACAGCCGACTTGTCCCCATTCCGAAAGGCGACAATCCGTCCCGATCGAACGGCATCCCGGGCTATTGATGTGCGGTGGCAATCAGGAAGCGGAGCGGCGCGTATACACACGCATCGTGATTCGGCACGACGAAGGTAAACGAGCTATCGATGCCGCGCTGTCGTTCGCACCTGGCCTTATTTAATGCCCGCTGTACAGCCGTCACATTATTATTATTATTATTATTATTATTATTATTATTATTATTATTATTATTATTATTATTATTATTATTATTATTGTTGTTGTTGTTGTTGTTGTTGTTGTTGTTGTTGATGATGGGGCAAAAATCGTAGCACAAAATGAACAAAAAACGATACGAGGACGGTATATACTGGCGCTAACTTCGCGCGCCGAATGAAGCGAATCGCGTGGAGCGTACAAGTGCAGAAAAAAGCGTGTGATTGAGAGCCGGCATACCGTATACAAATAGCTAACGCGTGCAGTCTCCCCGAACGAGACTGCGTACTCGACATCGGGGGGAGATGGTATTTAGATTGGTCCACATCCCTGAGCCCGCTGCGGCAACTGCCAGGCAGCACGCATTCCCCAGCCTATAATAAGCCCATTACCCACGGTGTAAGATACAAATGATTGCACGCGTTGCATCGCGTACGTGTCCATGTTTGCAGCATTTAGCCGTGTGAATTAAAAGACGGCACGTGTTGCGCCCATGACGTAACTCGATGAGGTTGGGGGAGGCGGAGATATGCACAGAAGCCAATGAAACTGGATTATACGTGGGCAGGCACGCGCACCGTTCGGACACCCCTGAGGCACGAATAGAGCTGGACACATCCACCTGCAGAGCCGCACGAGGAGCGACGTATATGCTGATTCGGCGGACGAATGGACAAAGTGCTTGTGATTCGCCAAAAAAAAAAAAAAACGGGGACACGGCGTAAACACTCAAACAGAAGAGCGCAAGCCGCAGCCCGGAGGCGATGAAAGGCGGCCGACGAGCAAAATCGAATTTCTTCGCCGGACGGGGGTCACAGCGAAAGCGCTTCCTTGTGTTGAACAAAGAAACGTGCAACTTCGGTTAGACCTGTCACAGCGTCGCACACGAGATGTTCTCTGACAAGCCGCGAGTCCTCGCACTGCGGCATCGACCGAAGACGAGCGACGACACAGAAATGGGATCGACACTTCGGGGAGCGAAGCGAGTGAGGCATCAAGAATATCAGTCCGCACGCTGTCAAAACGAGAATGTGGGTCGACGCAGTTGCTGCGGCGTGCAAGAAGGCGGCACCGAATCGCGGGCGGAAAGCTTCATTTCGGTATCAAGAGTCGCGCGCGATCGTGTTTTTTTTTTTTTTTTTTTTTTTGCACGCGTAGCCGTTTCTGGTGCGACGGGAGTGCAGCCCTTTCTGGGCCACCTGTCGGCCTACAGGTCGCGCCACTGTTCGAGCCGGTCCTCTTCCGAACAATCTCGCCCTGCAGAGATGGCCGAGTTCCTGCGGCGGTATAGATACCCTCGCAACAGGCCAAGCGGATTCCCTCTTCAAGTCGACCACGCTGGCAGCCACTTCGCGAAATTCCGAGAGGGCTCGTCCTTCGCTGATTGAGCGTCCTTTATTATATATATTTTAACCTTCGGACATAGTGTGGGCGCCCACGCGCATTCAGCAAAGGTATACCGCCGGGAGTCAATAGTATGGCCGAAGACCTTCTGGTCCGGATTAGGCAGTAAACGTCTACGGATCAAGACACCGAGAAAAGTGACTCAGGAGTCTTGATGACTCGTATAGAGACAACTGCGTTTCCCGATCTCGGGCTGTTATAAACCAATGTTTTATCCCTTTTGTATATCGTAACGCGGACGGACAAAGCCATGAAACATCGTATAGCACCAATTCAAGCCTTCTCATGCTTATATGCGTCTACCGTAACACTGTTCCTTTAGGTATTAAAGGTGAAAAACACGTAGGCCCGTGTGCTCAGATTTGGGTGCACGTTAAAGAACCCCAGGTGGTCGAAATTTCCGGAGCCCTCCACTATACGGCGTCTCTCATAATCATATGGTGGTTTTGGGACGTTAAACCCCACAAATCAATCATTAAAGGTGAAAAACACAAACAGACCAACATGGCGGCACTGACACTCGTCCGTAAAATAGTCTATATATATAAATGGTGCACCGTAATCATCGGCATGAGAAAATAACGTCCAGTAAAGTTGACTGCTGCTGTTCATACTCGATCGTAAAAAAATTTATGGTTACTCGAAGGTCGCGGAATGGAATCCCGGATGCGGCAGTAATGACCCGCGTGCCTATGTACATATACACAAATTGAGGCGCTCGTTAAAGGTCGTCGAAATTTGTACAGCGCTCGACTACGGCGTCTCTCATAATCATATCGTGGTTCGGGAACGTATAACTCAACCAATCGAAGTTCTCATCAATCGGGGACAAAGAATTTTCTCCTCCTCTCCCTCGAAACGTAGAACAAAGGAGACGAAAATGTTCCTTTTTTTTTTAATCCGAACTCGTCTCAGTTAAAGAAACAGAAAGCTCCTCGCCAAAATCTGACGACGCAGACGCCCCCACTAACGCGAAACGCATTCGACGTGATCGAAATGGTCGACGTGTATACAACTGACACGAACGACCATCGCATACGCATTACACAGCGCTGCAGCCGCGCAAAATTGCACGAATTACACGCTGCGCACGCATCACGTCTGAAACATAACGCCTGCATGCGCGGCCACGTCGAAGCTTCGTTCAAATCGGCGCAGGTGCATGGGCATACACGCATATATGCGTCGTAAAAAACGAGACGTTCCGTCAAACGACGTGTACGTGCGTTAGTCGATGTCGTATATTATACGTGGTGGTCGCGTATTGTATAACACAGGACGTGAGGTCCGAACACGACCGCAGCCGACTCCGCGAAAAGAAAATAATTTCGACGCACACATACTCGCAACAGCGGAGCGGAGAAGTAAAAAAGGAAGAAAAACGTAAGACTTACTTCGGTTTACAGAAATGCAGATAGCATACAAAACGAAAGTTTTCTTAGAAATTTTTCTTAGAAATGTTCTATACCGCGTGCGTTCAAAATTAAAAAAAAGACAAACTAAGCGCGAGTATTGAAAATCGAGCTCCCCTTGAAGAAAGTGAAGTCTCGCTCTATAAGGGAGAGGAGATAAACGAGAAAAAAAAATGACGATCGTATAGCTGGGCGAATGCATTCGTCGGCGTCACTTCGTTACACGCATACGACGCCCCCTTTTACGAACGCGCAGCTGTCGGTGTGCGTTTTGAAAGAAAGTTAATATTGCAGTCATTTAAAGGGAAAAAAACACACAGAAGCCAAACGTAGCGTCAGTGGCTTTTCGCATGCGGCCCAAAAAATACGGCGAAACCGAACGGAATTAGATTTATCCGAGCCGCGGCGTGGCAGAAAAAAAAAAAAAGTTTTCGAGTTGCTCTCTTTCAGTTTTATATCTTGTGTTTCGCGGCGCGCCGGAAAATCAATGAGATAAAGTACGGCCGTCCATGCCGTGCGCAGGAAGGCGGGGAGTGGCTGGCTTCCGTGATTCACGGCGTCGGCGCCGTGCAAGAGCGGGCGCGCTGTCGGGCGCAAAGAGCTCCGAGTGCCAGTGGTCATCGTTGTGTGTGTGCGCGCGCGCGCGTGTGCATGCGTGTGCGTGTGTGTGTGTGTGTGTGTGTGTGTGTGTGTGTGTGTGTGTGTGTGTGTGTGTGTGTGTGTGTGTGTG